>CAOLHI010000455.1:0-636073 GCA_948474755.1 Ctenosaura bakeri | reverse complement strand
AGTGCTACTTTTGTCTGCCCCATCCAAGCTCTCTTCCCCTGTTAACAGAGGGAATGAAACACTCAGCTATGGCAGACTCTGCCTCCTGGGGGATATGGGGAGGGGAGGCAACTGGTGAAGGGTGTCACTGCAGAGCCGCAGAGCCCCAGTGCCACAACCCAGTCTGTGAAGCTTGTGGACTTCAGCTGAAATACACTTAACTCATTTGATGTGATGTGTAAACTGATAAAACATAGTTTGTGGTTAGCTGGCAAATCAGCATAAGAAGCCATGATGTGAAGTGTGTATAGCAAACTATGATTTGTTCTGGCTATGGCGTATTGTGATGTCTGGATTGACACATAGTAGTTGCTTTGTAGTTGTGCTGTATCTCTAGAAGTCTCTGTCCTATGGAGAGCAAAGTGCTGATAGGCAACAAAAAGCAGTTCTTAACCAATAGTTGGCCTGTGTACTTGAATGTTGTACTCATGGTTCAGTTCTAAATTGCAGTCAGCCCTCCACTTTTGTGAGGGTTGGGATACAGAACCCTCCCCCACAAAAGTGGAAAAAATATGGAAAAAAATCCCCCCCCAACTGTATATAACATACAAAAGTGCCTATATTAGTGGAGTGGCTGGGCCTGGCCGTATGTGTGTTCCCTCACTCACTTGCATGAGTGGGAGGGAGGGAAGTTGATGTGATGGGATGAGGGGAGCATTCTATCCCCTTCCCCCCTCCTGCCCACACGAATGAGGAAATATACACATCCTCCCTATTATCATTCTCTCCCCTTCCCCCCCCCCCAGTAATGTGCAAATAATCAAAACTGTGAATGCTTAACCCACAAATTTAGAGGGATGGCTATAATTAATGCAAATCATGATCTGAACAGAGCCAAGAAAATCACAACTGAGCCAACCAGTGTTTTAAAAACAGCCCAGGCTTTCAGTTTGGAGGACAGCCCCCCACAATGCAAAACAAGTCAAGCAAGATTGATTTGGGAAAGTATGGTGTGGTTGCTCATTTCTGTAGGCATTACTCCAAAATGTCAAATGTGCCCAAAATTATAATTGTAACTGTGTTGGTTTAATATCTTCCAGGGGTGTATGAAGTAACTCCGCGTTCCTGTCACCGATTTGAACATGAATACTACACCTATGACACGTAAGCATGGGCTTCAGAGGATATAAATTACTTGTGCAGTATTTTTGGTAATATCATATTTGTCATATTTGTAATATACTTCTGAAGGTGTAGTTGTTTTATAGTGCCTCTGAGGGGGAGTGGGAGCTGCTTTTCCATGGGTCCAGTTCCATGGCTGTTCTGTCATCTTTAAAGGCTTGGTAGTGGGTCATCGGTTCCAGTTCTTTTATTAATTTTTTTCAGCCACTAACATTTCGATCTTGCCTTTTCTCCAGTGAACTTGAGGTGGCATACCTGGCTCTGCCCACCTCTCTTTACCCTGTGAGGTTGGTCAGGCTGAGAGATCGTTGCTCGGGTTTTTTATTTTCTTCTTAAGAACTGTCTTCTCCATTTCCTGTAATTTCCTGTAATTCCCAGGGCAATTTATATTCAGAGTTATTTACATACACAGTTTGGGTTCCTGAGGTAGTACACTGTCCTCCTTACTGCTAGGCCTCGTATCCATAGCAACCAGCCTATTTCTGTACCTGTAAATTTTCCCCATATTCCCCAATCCAGTCTGTATTCATAGTTGTTAACATACTGAGGTTGGGTTCCTGTGGGAATACACTGTCCTCCTTGCTGCTAGGCATCATCTCTATAGCAACCAGCCTATTCCAGTACCTGTAACTTTTTCCCCATAGTCCCCAATTCGATCTGTGTTGTCTGGTGACATTGATGTACTGGCTTTTTTTCCCTTTCTGTTGAATTTGTGCGCTGGCTTTACATTTTTCTGGAAGCATTTTTTGTTTTGAATTTCAACTATAAGATTCCTCTTATATGGAAGCCGTACAATCTACTGTGTGAGGTGAGAAGATCTTGTAACTGTGTCCATTTCTGCACTACACTGTAATAGTGTTATTATTTCACTTTCAACATGTGGAATTCTGGGGTTTGTAGTTTAATGAGGCCAAAGAGCTCTCTGGTTGAGAATTTTAAATGCCCCTCCTTAAACTACAAATCCCACGATTCCATAGGATGTTGAAAGTGGAATAATAGCACTATGACAGTGTAGTGTGGAAATGGGCTATGTTGTGTATGTCACTTTATTTTTTCTCACACATGCCTCCCAAAGGTTTTCTGGCATCCTTATTAATTGTAGGCCTCAACTCCATAGCAACTGGCCCGATGCCCAAGAGCTCTCTGGCTGAGAATTCTAAAGCACCCCCCCAACTGCCAACGACAGAATTCCATGGAATCTTCATAGCCAGCCAATCGTATGAGCTCTTCGCACCTCACACAGCCAATGATATGCTGACGTAGACAAGCACGCAAATAAATGTTGACTTTTAAATAGTAGATGCAGACTATTTCAGTCTTCAGTCTCAGTCTTCCACAGAAGGCTTTGTTATTTTTTCTCTTAAAAAATAAGAAAACCAACTTGTCCATTTTTGCTGAGACTATCAACTTAACCAACCAATCTTCCTGGGTTGGAATTGTGTTCCTCTTCCATTTCTGGGCATATAATAATATTGCTGCTGTCCCCATGTATTGTAAGATTCTGCCATGTTTCTTTTACAATGAATTCTCCATCAGACCCAACAAATATAACTGGTTCTTTCTGGAAATTTATTTTCAAAATCTTTTTCACCATAAGGTATATTTGATTCCAGAATTTTTTTGGGTCACCCTGAGAGTTTCATGATTTAGTGGGAATTTGAACCATATCTTTCAAATTCCAGTCAACACTATGGCCACAACACCATACTGGTTTTACATTTGATTGTCTATTCCAGTGGTTCTTAATCTTTTCTTTACTGGGGAGCCCCTGCAAATATATTTTTTGCTGTGGTTCCCCAAGACTTAACTCAAGATTTAAATATTTAGATTTAAATATTTAAATAAATATTTGAATATTTATTTATTAAAGGCTTCTGGAGACTAGGATTCAAATCCTCACTTAGACACAGGGTGACCTTAGGTAAGTCACATTCTCTCAGCCTCAGAGGAAGGCAATGTCAATCCTGCTCTGAATAAGTCTTGCCAAAAAAAATCTCTTTGATGGGTTCACCGTAGGGTTGCCATAAATCAGAAGTGACTTAAAGGTACATGACAACAAAGTGCTGTTTACAGAGGGAGAGGGTCTTTCTAGCCATCGTGTCTCCCCCCTTTGACTTATGTTGAATCCTAAGGTGAACCTGTCATGGGGATTTTCTTGGCAAGATTTGTTGCCTTTGCCTTTCTCTGAGGCTTAGAGAATGTGACTTGCCTGAGGGTGACCCAGTGGCTTTCCATAGCTGATGGAGTTCTCCAAAGACATAGTTTGGGCATGCTCACATGCCTGCCACCCTGTCCCTTTTGTCAGGGACTCAGAAGTGGGGGTATGCATGTGTGCAACCAAACTGCTCCCTTGTTTGCAAACGAGAGACCAGTTTCAGCACCCACAATCCCTCCACTGCTGCAATGTCCCTATGACTGCTGCTACTGTTGGTGTCCAGCAGCAGGGCTTTGTGGACCTCCTGTGAGGGCTCCACAGACCCTCAAGGGTCCACAGACCCCAGGTTAAGAATCACTGGTCTATTGTGATCCCCACTGGGTGGTGGTTTCATGCTCTAGTTCTTGGTTTGATGCCAAGGAGCATACAAAGCTGCTTTATTCTAAGGTAAACCTGATTGGCAGCAGCTCTATGCAGTCTAAGGCATCCCCCTGCCCGCCCACTGCCACAAGATGTAAGTGATAGAGCACAGACAGGAGGTCTTGTGTTTTGTCATTGAACTGTGGCTTTTCTCCAATTTAGCAACCTCCCTTTTAATCGTGCTGCCTGGTAGTTTCCCCTGGTTTTCAGTGTGAGACTTTCCAAGTCTTACCTGGAGATGCCAGGAATTGAACTTGCATCTTTCTGCAATCGAAGCATGTAGCTCTTACCTGTGGTAGGCCTTTAAATGCACTGAGGTGCTGGGAGCAAACTCTTGACTCATAAGCAAGAGGTTGCTCCATTCTGGACAACCTAAAAGTCACTTGAATGTGTTAAGATGAAAAATTGCTGCATTTGGCTTTTTCTTTGCCAGTAGAGGGAGTACCATGCCAGTATTTTTAAAGAATATTGATCAAATGAATGTTCTTGATGCCCACAAAAAAACAAAACAACACCTCAGTTACAGGCTTTAAAATAAGCCATTTCAGTTTGTCATATTTGACTAGTTCTTTTGTCCCCAATATTGAAAACACATACTACAAAACATCAAAGTATATGTATGAAGCATGAAATAATTGGTAGTTGAGGTCATTTTTAATTTATTAGAGGAATGTTCCCTTGAGGATTCCAAACTCATCACCTGGTAGATGTATTTTGCTGATACCTAGTTTCTATTTCAATGAATTTCTCGGAGACCAGCTTAGGTTCAATTCAAACATCTCACCAAATTACAGTTATGGAAACTTAACTGGGGCTTGTTGTCATGTTTGAATTGACATGACTGTGACATGTTGGTTTGGGCAGCAAGCAAAAATCAGAATATTCTGGAATGTTCTCTAAACTGACAATTGTTAAGGACCATATCCTCATCTTTAAAAGCTTCTACACTGCTCAGAGATGGTGATAAATATATAAAGTTGAGAGGATTGAATTCAAGTCACAGTTTATCATTTATTTAGAAATTCAGTCCATGGTTTGAGTCTTATCCTGTGGTTGGTGTAATCATGATTTAGTGTAATATCTGAATTGACTTTAAGGGTATGTTTCTATAGGTTTTATTTGTATTGTCTTTTTCTGGCCAGTAGGGGATTCGCATAAAATCACAGACCACATGTTTCATAGTTTTGCAGTGGCAGAGCTTCTTTGTACTTCCCCAGGACAGAAAGGGAGGAGCCAAGCACAGCAGGTGGACTACAGATCAGGTGCCCAGCAGTGACAGTTTGGGCATTGGTTCTTTAGTCTACTTGATTGATTGGATTTATATGCCACTTTTCTCCCATATCTGACCCAAAGTGACTAAATGCCATACATGAAAACAATACAACTAAAAACAACCTGGAATATAAAAATTAAAAAAAAATTAAATACAACCTTCTTAAATAAAATGTTAGTTTAAAAGCTATCTGTTGCAGTAACCCCAACAATTGAAGGCCTGTGAAATATCAAGATCTTGGTCTGCTGGTGGAAGGAGAGCAGGAAGGAAGCTGTGTGAGCCTCCCTTGACAGAAGAGAGACACGGTCTTTCAGATAGATATTTTGTTGCCTGGCTGTGTATTTCTTTTTCCCTTTTCCCTGAGATTGCAGAACTTTTTAAGGTGTAAAACAGGAACGTGTAGCTTATGGCTCTACAAAAAAAGTGTCTCTACTTTTGTGAGGGTTTGGGGTGCAAAACCCTCATGAAAGTAAAAAAACTATAAATAATTCTTTTCCTGCCTGAGTGTGTGGGTGTGTGTGCCATCCTTCTCTGCGGCTGAGCAAAAGGCAAGCAAATGGGAGGGGGAGACTGGGAGGGGAGCTTGTGGGTGTCTTCCTTCTCTGTCTCACGAATAATCACATTTGCAAAGGTCAGATCTTGTGAATGTAAAGACAGGACCGTATTACTTCTATCATTTCTCATCCTTGTCAATCTTGCTTCAGTTTATGGGAAAAGGAGTTCAGCAGCATTATTGTTTGTGATGTACTTTCCTCCCTCCACATTTGTGGGTTTGACTTTCATGAATTGGATTATTCATGGGGCACATGCTTGCCTTCCCCCTCCCATTTTCCTCCCCTCATTCCTTTGCATTCTTCACTCCAGGCTTACGAGGCTTGTGTTTTTTCCTTTTGGGTGAGCAAAGCCCCCTCTCTGTGTCCTCTCTGCCATGTGGCTGTGCATTCCGTGCATAATGGCTGCAAATTGGTCAGGAGCTCTTTTTGCTCCTACTCCAACTCCTCCTATCTCAAGATGGCAACTGGAATAGCTAGACATCTGGACCTCTGCTCTTCCCTGTCTGAGGGGAAAATATCGATAATCCCTTTAGCTTGTCTTCCCCTCCCCCCGCCCCCAACGCCAGGGTCAGAGGCAAAGGAAAGGGGAGGAACTCTGGAGGGGAATGGGAGGGGGATTGTGGGGAGGGTTATTCATGGTTTTTCCACTTTCGCAAGGGTTCTGCACCCTGATCCCTCGCGAATGTGGAAGGGCCACTGTAAATGTTACAAAGAAGAACCAGAGATCTTCTTTTTGACTGCATGTTCCTTACTCCCTTACTCCTAGAATTTCAGGTCTTTTTACCATCCACAAACAGAGATGGGGGATCCTGAAAGTGTTGTATTACCTGTGGATTAATAATATTGTGTGTGTGTGTGTGTGTATACAATGCATGTGGAGCCTCTATATTAAACAAGAAAGCACATCTCATGAATGCCCAAACTGATTTAAGAAATGGAAAACCTGTCTTATCACTGACTACTTTGAGGTGGCTGCAACCACTGGTTTCTTTTCTGCGAACCATCATGTTTTCTTTCTGTCACTTGGTTTTTGCCTAGTTGTTCTTTCTTTTGGAACTTTGTTTTTGTTTTATATATTTGTGTCAATTTCTAAAATCTCTAATTAAAAAAAAACCCTAAGAACTTTACTGTCTCCATTGGTGTCTAGTTAGCATCTTTCTGCTTCAGCCAACTGCTGAAGAGTTAGGCTGCTATTCTACTTGTGACCCCAAAAATAAACAAAAGAGGCAGCTCACTTGCCTCTTCAGCAGATGGAAGAAACTTTTAAGAACTCTCTTGTTCTTTTAACATTTTCTTCTATTTTCATCTTCATTTTCGGAACCACCAAAAGTGCTTCAAGGACAAGTATTAACTTCCTGAATGGCAATTTGATAATTGTAATGAGTCTGGAGCTCAACACATTGGAATGGAATGGAAGGTTGTTGAAGCCATTTTAAGTGGCCCTTTTCTGTTGGTTCTCTTTTTCAGGTCTGCTCCAAGTATTCTGACACTGACTGCAATTAGGCACCATGTCCTTGGAACAATAACAGCAGACAAACTGATGGATGTGATGGTTACCATTAAGTAAAAACCCATCTTAATATCTTTTGGGGGGCATTACCTGTATAAATAGGACTACCAAAGGTAGTCCTTCCCTGTGTAGTTCAAATATTGTTATTAGTTTTATTTTTTTATCCATTTGTATCCTGCCTTTTCACAGTATTTGGACTCAAGATGGCTTACAAATTATTAATACAAGTAAAGGTAAAAAGCATACAAAAGCTCAGGCGTAATTTAAAAATAAACAATCCAGAAAATTAAAACCATTTTTCATGAAAGGAGAATATTAAAAAATCAACAAAACAGCACACCTTTAAAAGTACAACATCGTCAGTTTATAAAAGCCTGATGGAATAAGAACATTTTCCCTGTTCAGCAGAAGAAGAGCAAGGAGGGAGCTGTACTAGCTTCCTTAGGGAGGGAATTTCAAAGTCAAAATAGTATACTACAGGGAAGGCCATGGTCTCATCTCTGCGTTTTACCTCAGCAACCTTGGTCAGAAGCCCCTCTTGAAATCTAGGGACAGATGTCAGACAGGCAATGAGAATGAAAGACCTTAAGCCAGGGATTGGGAATCATAAGACTGTTCAGATATTACTGGACTACATTTCCTTCAGATCTATGCAGTGTAGCCAATAATTGAGAGAGGGTGAGAATTTCATCCAGCAACATCTTGGGAGATACATATTTCTGATCCCCACCCATCTGTGAGCTGTCTAAGAGGATCTTCTTTTGTAGACATGAGCTAGAAGGTATGCGAAGATATCCTCTAACAGACTTTCATGCAGATGTAACAAGGATTTCTGACTGATTGTTAAATGACAGCAGCAACAAAGTGAATCTCACCATCTGAATTATATTGCTGCTGTGGGTTTTTTTTTAAACTAAAGTGAAGCAACTCAGAGCATTAGCTAAGAGTTGACTTTTCTATAGGAGGTTGTTGTGGATTGAGTGAAAAATCCAGGAAGATACCCTAGAATGCAGTGGTAAATCCTGAGGTGTATATTGTTGCTGTTGTTGTGTGCCTTCAAATCATTTCTAACTTATGGTGACCCTAGAGCAAGCTTACCATGGGGTTTGGGGGGGCCAAAAGTCTGTCGTGTGCCCAAGGTCACCCAGTAGGTTTCTATGGTAAAGAAATGAATTGAACCCTCGTCTCCAGGGTTGTAGTCCAGTGCTCAAAGCAGTATACTATGCCAGTTCTCTCTGTGGAAGGACCATAAACTTTTTTCAGTTTTGGTATCAGAAATGCATTCCAGGGTTCAGAACCCTGCATAGTGTTTGTCTTCGACACCTGGTTCCAGTTCACTGATCTTGGGATTCTCTCAAAAAAGAAGACAGATCCTGCAAACAAACCTAAAGTCTGGCCCTTGTCTTCTGTGGGGTGTTTGTACAATACAGGACTGCAGAACCTGTAACCTTCCAGATGTTGTGAACTCCCATTATTCTCAGTCTCCAGCAGCTTGGCCATTGGTAAGGTAGGATAGGAACCATAGTTCATCAACCTCTGGAGGACAACAGATTTCCCACAGCTGCTCTGACACCTCAAAGAATGATGATGGGATTTTAAAATGGGCTTTCAAAGGCTTCTCCATTGTTCTGTATTCAATTACTTAATGTCAAGTCTTCCACTGACAGATTTGCTGTGCTTTTCTTTTTAATTTTCTCAGATCCTCAATTGACAGTGAACCTGACTTGGTACTGGGCCCATTGAAATCACAGCAGGAGGTGCGCCGGGAGCAGCAGCTGGCTGAAATTGAGGCCCGTAGGCAGGAGAGAGAAAAGAAGGGTCTGGAGGAAGAAGGATCTGAACCACCAGTGCAGGAAATGGTAGAGAAGCTGCAAGGACCATTCCACTATGAATTCTCCTACTGGGCAAGGTAGCTTGAAGGAAGCATGTTTCACTGCATTTGTAGCAGTTTTCAGTGAAAGACTGCAGCAGCTGCTGTGTGAACATTAGCATTATTCTCTCTTCAAACAGCAGCTTAGTCTAGATTTGGAATGGATAATTGTAACCCTTCATAGAATCAGCTGGAAGAGACCATAAGGGCCATTGAGTTCAGCCCCCTGTCTTGCAGGAATACACAGTACAAGCATTCCTGACAGGTGGCCATACAGTCTCTGTTTAAAAACTTCCAGAGAAGGAGACTACCACACTCCGAGGCAGTCTGTCCAGTGTAGGACTGCTCTTGCTGTTGGGAAGTTCTAATGTTTAAGTGGAATCTCTTTTCTTGAAGTTTGAAGCCATTGTTCCATGTTCTAGTCTCTGGAGCAGAAGAAAACAAGCTTGCTCCATCCTCTGTATGTCATCTCCACAAATGTTTAAGCATGTGTGAGGCTGGAAAGTCCCCACGTGATACTGGGATGTATATTCCAGCCTGTTATGAATTTTAGCTGTTAATTCATCTTTGCTGCCACCACCCATTGAATTCTGATTATCTGGGCAGTACAATGGGACTCTGTCCAACCATGTACATCCCTAAGCTTAAGGATCTTCCTTTTCCCCCAGTCTACCTAGCTTTGGCGTGGGAAGGAGAGAAACAGGGTCTTTTACAGAAAGTATTTATTAAAGGTATGCAAATAAACAAGGCAAATTACCACACATGGGAAGCTCCCTCCTCCCAGGCATGCTTAGTTACAAGTAGTTACAAAAAGAACAGATATAAAAGCACAGACACATTCTTTAGATCAGCCAGTCTCCAAAATAACGGAAAAGTCCCTAACGCGACTAACTACTTTAGTACTCACAGATGGTTCTCAGACTGAGATGTTCTAAAAGGGCCAGGAGGCGAGGCTAGGCCTCAGCCTGCTACTGGCAGTTCCTTTGTTATCTCTTTGTTGTCCCTTTGTTATCTCTTTGCCACATGGCCTCGCAAGAAGTTCTATAACTTCTCTTTGGAAGCATCTGGAAGCATCCTGAAGATGCTCACCTCTTTCCTTTTTGATTGGTCAAGTCTTACCCTGTGACCTATAATGGTGACCCACATGACCTATGATGCTGACCCACATGACCTATGATGTAATCTAATCCCAACACCTCATTAACCCTTGGTTTACCTGAAAAGGGAAGTGTCCTTTTAGCTAAGTCTAGATAATGGGAAGCCCCATTATCACAGCCTGGCTACCAGGTATCCTCTTAATCTTCTCTTATCTAGGTTAAACATGCTTACCTCACTAAGCCACTTCTCATAGGACATGATTTCCAGGCCATCTACCATTTTCGTCACCCTCCTCTGGATATGTTACAGATTATCAATATCCTTCCTGAATTGTGTTGCTCAGAACTGGACACAGTATTCCAGGTAGGGTCTGACCAAAGCAGAACAGAGTGTTATTATTTATTCCCTTGACTGAGACACTATACTCTTATTGATGCAGCCCAGAATTGCATTGGCATTTTAAGCTGCTGAATCACACTGTGGACTCACTTACAGCTTGTGGTCTACTAGGACTCCTAGTCCTTTTCACATGTACTGTGGCCAAGCCAGTAGTACCTTATACTTCTCCCTGTTGAAATGCGTTTTGTTAGTTTTGACCTAGCTCTTTAATCTGTTGTGGCTATTTTGAATTTTGATCCTTTCCTCTGGGGTGTTAGCTACCCCTCCTACTTTGGTGTCATCTGCAAATATGAGAATGCCCTCTATTCCCCCAACCAAATCATTGATAAAGATGTTGAATAGCACTGGGCCCAGGACAGGACCCTGTGGCACCCCAGTAGTCACCTCTTTCCAAAATGAAGAGAAGCCATTGGTGAGCACCCTTTGGGTTCAGTTAGTCAACTAGTTACAAACCTACCTAACAGTAACATTTTCTAGCGCACATTTTACTACCTTGTTGACAAGAATATCATGGGGGACCTTGTCAAAGGCTTTACTGAAGTCAGGATATGCTATATCCACAGCATTCCCTAGATCTACCAAGCTAATAACTCTACCAAAAAAAAAAAAAAAGGAAAAGAAAGAAGGTTAGTCTGGCCTGACTTGTTTTTGAGAAACTTATGTTGACTTCTGTCTACTCTAGAATCTTTCCCGGTATTGATGTTCAAACTGACTGGGTGATAATTGTTTGGGTCCTCTTTTTTTCCCCTTCTATTTTTGAAGTTGGGGACAGTATTTGCCCACCTCCAATCTGCTGGGACTTCTCCCATTCTTCAGGAATTCTCATAGCTTATTGCCAGTGGTTCTGAGATTACTTCTGCCAGTTGTTTTAATATGTTTGGATGTAGTTCATCTGGTCCTGTTGACTTGAATTCATTTAGAGAAGCCAGGTATTCCTGTGCTACCTATTTACCTATCCTGTGCTGCATTGCCCCTTCCACAACATCTGTTCCATTTTCCCCAGATAGAGTATTGTTTTTCTTATGGAAGAAGACTGAGACAAAGAAGGTGTTCAGTACTTCTGCCTTTTCTCTGTCCCCTGTTAATATTTCACATCTTCTCCATGCAGAGGCCGTACCTTTTCTTTGTTTTTCTTTTGCTACAAAGAGAACCAAAAAAGCCCTTTTTATTTGTTTTTAACCTCTCTACCAAGCCTGAGCTCATTCTGTGCTTTAGCTTTTCTGACTTTCTCCCCATACTTCTCTTCTATCGCTCCCGAGTTATGGAATGGCCTGCCAGAGGAGACCTGACATATTACCAGTCTTGACTGCTTTAAAAAAGCAGTCAAGACTGTTCTCTTCCAACAGGCCTTCCCAGACTAGTACTCCACCACCTCCCACCAACTGTCTTGCTGTTCTTTTAATAGTCAGTTGATTGTTGTTAAGTGTTGTGTGTTTTAGGGGGTTGGTTTTAGATGGGTTGGTGGGTGGGGAGGATTGGGTATGTTTTTTAATGTTTTTTAATGCAATTAATGTATTATTGTTGTTTGCCGCCTCGATCAATGGGGAGAGGTGGGATAGAAATAAATTTTTATTATCATCATCATTATTACTATTATCATCATCATCATTATTATTACTACTACTGCTGCTGCTGCTGCTGCTGCTGCTGCTGCTGTTGTTATTATACTTGCTGGCTATTTGTTTGAATCTTCTTTGATGATTTTCCTCATTTTCCATTTCTCGTATCTGGCCCTTTTAAATCTTAGCTGAGTTGATGGCTATCTTTAGATAGCCATCCTGGATTCTTTAGACACCTCCCATTTTCCCTCCTCATTGGAATTGTTTGAAATTATGCCTTCAATATCTCCCTTTTAAGAAGCTTGCATCCATTGGGAGCTCCCTTCTCTTTTAATATTCCTGACCATGGGATCACTCCCAAAGTTTACTGAAATGCTGTCACATGTTGTTGGAGTGCCACTCTCCTCAGCCTTAGGTAGCATAGCCATTGATGAGGGATTATGAGAGTGGCAGTCCAGTAGCCTCCAGAAGGCCATAGT
Organism: Ctenosaura bakeri; assembly: GCA_948474755.1. Taxonomy (NCBI): domain Eukaryota; kingdom Metazoa; phylum Chordata; class Lepidosauria; order Squamata; family Iguanidae; genus Ctenosaura; species Ctenosaura bakeri. Next base: position 623,595 of record CAOLHI010000455.1, on the reverse strand, counting down.
TGCCAAGCCCAGGATTAAATCATACAGGGCAGACTTCTAGACACACACACACACACACACACACAGAGTTGTCCCCCTACTTTCTCTTGTGTTTGAGGCACAGAAACCTCACAAAAGTGGAAAAACTACAAATAAATCTCCCGCTCCCCCCTTCTGATTCCCACTGAAAAGGGAAGGAATGATGAGGTGTGGAGGAAGGCTTATACCAGCATTCCTCCCCCCCCCGCTGGAGCACCTCCTTCTATTCTTACGCATTTTGCCCCCAGCACTGAGAACTCACACGAGCCTCCCCTCCCCATTCCTTTCCGTTTTGCCTTACAATTCCGTTTTGCCTTACAATTGCCATACAAGTTGTCCATGCCAGGGCAAAATAGACAGGAATGGCAGGAGTAGTTCCAGAGGGCAGAAAGGAAGGCTTATGCAAGCTTTCCCCTGCTCCCCCTTTCCCTTCCATTTTGCATGGGAAAGGATAGGTGGGAGCTCTGGAGGGGGGAAAGGAAGGCTTGCACGAACTTTCCTCTGCCCCGCCCCCCCATTCCCTTCTGTTTTGCCTTGGCACAAGTTCTTTGCACTGAGCAGAATACATGGGAGTGGGAGGAGGAGAATGGGGGGAGGCATGTGCACTTGTGAGCAATCATATTTGTGAATGTCAAACCCATGAATGTGGAGGGAGAACTGTATATTGATGTATATATATATTTTATTTTAGATCAGGTGAGAAGATCTTGGTGACACCATCCTCAAAAGAGCTGCTTTTCTATCCACCTTCAATAGAAGCAGTAATCAGTGGAGGTAAATCTTGTGATATCTTCACAATGACAAATCATTGATCGCTCAGTTGGTAGAATGCCTTCTGTAAATCCCAAAGGTCAAGTACCTAGAATTTTCAGCCCAAAGGATAACCAGCCCAAAGGATAACCAGTTACACTGCAGCTGCTGGTTACAATAAGTGACACTGACATTCGGTTCTTTACAGATGTATTCACTCCCAGCCAACTTTCTCCCATTTTTCGTGTTATAATGTGGAAGTGGAATAGATTTAAGTGACGTTGTTACCACTTGACATATCTATCATGTTAAGATACAAAATAATTTTATTGTGAATGAAAAATTAAATACAGTTGGCCTTCCACATTTGTGGGTTTAACTTTCACAGGTTTGATTATTTGCAATTTTCTCCAACCTCTGCCTCCACCTCAGTCGCTTCTTTTCCGGGTGAACTTTCCATCTTGGCAGGTCCGATCAGGCCATGCAGCTCTTTGAAAATCTGCCTCTGGTTCTCCTTTCTCTCCACCAGCTGCTGCCTGGCCAGCTAAAGACAACTCACATCCCATTTTCTCAGCACCACAAACCCTCTCCTGATACCCCCCCCGTACACTCAAGGAAGAAGATGGACAAGAAGGGAAATATAGGGTCAACGTGCCCTCTTTCCTTGACCTGGTATGGCCCCTCGGTACTCATCCCGTCCATCATGCCTCAGTCCCCTTCCCACAGACACAGACATTTTGATATTTGCCATTTTTCCACTTTTGCAGAGGTCCTGCACCCTGACCCTAGCAAATGTGGAGGTCTGATTGTAAGCAAAAACAAGCTGGCACTTGTGACATAACTAGAAATTTACATTATCACAGTGTTTTGCTTTTTTTTGGTTAACTCAGTGTGGTGTTTGTTTTCTGTCAGTCGGCTCAGCGCCATCTAATGTTCAGCCTTGAATCTGCAAGCTAAAAAAAGATGGTTCTGTTTGTCAACTAGTTTCACTTTCTAAGAGTTCTCTGGTCCCTAACCCATCCCATAACCTGGAATAATAGGAGCTATAACCCATCATATCTCAAGAATATCAGGTTGTGGGAGGTTACTGTACCTCTTATTAATGTAAGAACAGTCCTGCTAAGACTGAATTTTATTTTTATTTTTTTCATTTACATCCTGTCTTTTCTGTAGTGCCCTCAAGGTAAAGTTTATGGACTCCCTTATACTTGCAAGAGCACAGTGAGAGATGTCAGGCTGAGAGAGTGTGTGGTTTTCCAAGATCATACAGGAAATTTCATGGTTTAGCTGGGATTTGAACCTAGATTCTCCAAGTTTCTGTCTAACAATTTTAACTTGGGGATGGGTAACTGTAGTGGGTCCAGGAGTCAATTTTTGTCCCTTGGTCTCTCCAAGACTGCATGGACAGCCTAAAACCCAAACCAATTAAATTGTGAATAATTTTGATGTACAGGGCAGTTGCGCACTATTTCAAAGATGAAGTGCCACTCTTTTTTAATCAGAAAAGAGATGGTGTGAGCTGGGAGGGATTGAGACCCACAAAACCAGTCTGGGGCTGGGGGCACTACATGCATCTCCATGACTACATTTTGCCCACCCTTGCTCTAACCATTGCACTACCCGCATACTCCGGTTGGTGGGCACTGAACTTTGCCCAGCCCTGCTGTAAGCCATTAGTGAATCTACATACTTATTCCAACTTCCTTTCTTCTCTTCCCTCCCATTTAAGAGAGCTGTCCAGGGAAGCTGATAGAAATCCATGGAAAAGCAGGTTTGTTCCTGGAAGGAACTATTCATCCAGAATTGGAAGGCGTTGAGATTGTCATTAGCGAAAAAGGAGCGTCGTCGCCCCTCATCACAGTTTTCACAGATGACAAAGGTTCTTACAGGTAAGCTGTTGTTGGTAGTTTTTCCATGGATCGGATCCTGAGGGAACCTAGGATTGGCTGAAAGGTACTTCTGCTTTCACAGCACTATAGTTTTGATGGCTTTGTCCTCCTGAAATCCTTCCTCCCTCCATGCTATGTTCTCATACAATTTCCAGGCACCTTAATCCTAAGAAGTGGAGAGAAGTATTTCTTTTTTTATTTAATATTTATCTGTAGCATTTGTTCACCATTCTACACTTGGAAAGGCTCTTGAAGGGGCTTGTTTTATCAGTAAATAGGTAACCCCTGTCCTCAGGCTTACAGTGGAAAAGTGCAAAACACAAAAGAAAAACAGGAAGACTAATCACTTGAATAAGCTCTCTTAAGTTATGAGGTTTGTCACCCTGGAAGAATGAGTTCAAGATGACTTTGGGATAGAAGCAAAGCTCAGTGGAGTTTCTTGGGAGGGGGTTCCTGCTTGCCTTTCCTCCTGCTTTTCCTCATTCTTGTGTTGAGAAGCTTACTTGATTGGTCTGTTCACATCTCTAAGTGAGGGATGGGTAGGTACCATAAGGCTCCAAAGTGAGGATGTTGGAGTTGATCCTCTTTGTAGGATAAAAGGGCTCATGCATCATCTTCAGCTTCCCTTGCATTGTTTCCTTTAAGTATGAGGCCCCCAGCCACTTGTGTATCTGTTAAATTCATGTGCCTACCAATCTCTTCTCCCTAGACTAAATGTAATATTAAGTTTGGCTTATTTATAAGCTGCTTTCCCACAGTAAATTCCACTAAGTAGCCCATAGTAAGCATTTTTATTGGATTTTTATCCTCCTCTTCCTCATAGAGATCAGGATGACTAAACACCCATAAAGCATAATGTGACACACCAGTATAGATAGTTTTAAGCTATCGATGGACTTGGTGTTCCATAGAACCCCACAGAATATTAGAGGAATGTTGAAAGTACAGCAAAGCAGTACAGAGGCATGTACAAAAGGGGGCTTAGAGAATGGGGGATTGGAAATTACAGGAAGGGAAGCCAGAAGACATGGTGCTGCCACTGAAGGAATCTGAGGCAGCAAAGATGTGGATGGGTGGAATGTTGGGTTTGTCTTCTGTTGCTTTTCAGCTTTCTGGAGGCATTGTTTGGTGACAATGTACGGATGATGGTTGGTTTTCCCCACATGACAATAGTTCCTGACTTTAATTTTATTACACTGCAGCCCTCAGAAGCCCTAGTTAGAACATCCAGTGGTCAGGGCCTCAGGGTGTTGTATATTAACAACATCTCAACACTCCAGGTGGGGACCTGCTAGGCTATCTTGAATGTTGATGCTTCAGTTTTAAATGGTGTAGCAGTTATTCATCTTCTCCTTCAAATCTACAAAAAGGCATCCCTAAGATTAATTTGAATATGTTTCTCCTTTTATTTTTCAAGTGTGGGTCCACTCCACAGTGACCGAGAATACACTGTTACTGCCCAGAAAGAAGGATTTGTCTTGAGTGCTGTGGAGGGAACAGTTGGGGACTTCAAAGCTTTCGCTCTGGCTGGAGTCACTTTTGAGGTAATGTTCTCTGAAACAGGAAATTAGCTTCCTTTTCTAGAGGGACTGTCATCAATAGGAGAAAAAGGGGAAAAGAGGGTGAAAAATCTTGGCTAGGGACTTCAAAGTGCATAAGAGTCAAGATTTTATGGAAAGGCAAGACTACTTCCTCCTCCCTGAAAAATAAGTACTGAATCTCCAGTTATCTGAGGGCAGCACAGCTGTGCCCTGCCTTTGTGGTTGCCAGCCACTGAATGCCTTGCCTAGGGAAGTCAAATATTTCATTTTAATTAACCAGTTGGAACTTAGTAAGTCCAGACAAAGCTGGGCAAGAGGTACAAGATCTACATATGGAACTTCCAGTGTATCATGGCCCTAGTCTAAGAAACCTTAAAGGCTGAAAGCTCCAATAGTACCTCTAGAGAGGAATGTAGCCTGGCCACTTGCTAAATCCTGGGGAAGGTCTTGACTCCAAGGAGGAGTGAACATGAATTATCCCTTCACCAGATTGTGCATTCCTTAGACTCCTTCAAAAGAAGCCAGTGATTGAATACTTCAGAAGATGCTGTTGGTTGTTGACAAAGATACCAGCTCTTCTGGAAAGCCAGATGTGATACTCCAGGGAATTGGAGCATGCAGCAAGAAGTATTTGCCACTGGGTCCAGGCCATTGCTGAAATAACTGTCCTTTCACATAGCTGTAGGTTAGGAATCTTTGGTCCATGCCTGTAGCATTATCCAGATGTGTTCTGCTATGGATATGTACCAGTTAGCCCACCTGTCTTGTGTCCCTCACCTAAGCTGGGGATTGGATAAAGTTATGGAGGTTAAGGCCATCAGTGACTATTTACCAGAATGGGCTGTATGTCACTTCAGTATCAGAGGCAGCATGCCTCTGTATATCAGTTGTTGGAGAGCATGAGATGGAGATGCTGTTAGACTCAGTCTTAGGCCTCATATAGGCCATTAGCCGTTGTATGAGTGGAATCTTGGACTACTTTGGCCAATTGATTTGATCTGGTATGACTCCTCTTATGCTTTTATTACCGGGATAATGAATCCTTGAGGAACATGACCGTTTTTCTGTTTTGATTAAAAAGCAGCTTTTTGAAGCTCTGTTTTTTTTCAGAGCAGTGCATGTGTGAACAACCACCCTCCTGTGCTTTGGTGAGGTGCTATTTTTAAAATTCGTGTAAGGAATCTTTAAGATTTTCTCAGTTAAAAACAAGAATGCTGCTTCTTGTCCTTTAGCATGGAGAAGCCATTTTATAGAATCATAGGACTGGAGAACACCTTGCCCAATTGATGCAGGAAATCCAAAGCTGGAACATCTCCAAATTCTACATGGACAGCTGGAGTGGGGGGGATAAGAGTGCTTTTTAGGCCTGATTGACCCAAACAGTGATGCAGATCATGGTGGAAGGTAATAGTCTTTCAGGGAAGAGTGCTGTCCAGTTTCCTAGCAGACAGTGATGGATAGCTGGGATTATTGTAAAGGACAGTGGACCAGGGGGGACCTTGGGTGCTGTGCTGTATTGACCCAATTTCATAGAATTATAGAATCTCAGAGTTGGAAGGGTCCACAAGGGCCATCTAGCCCAGCCCCTTGCTATGCAGGAATATATGGCAACAACACTCCTGAAAGATGCCCATCCAACCTCTTGTCTGCCTGCCTATCTATCTAATGTAGTTAAGTGCCTGATTAAATGTATGGCATGTAGTATGTTATTGTTCATTTTAAACAGATTAAATCTGAAGATGACCACCCTCTTGCTGGGGTCCTCCTCTCCCTGAGTGGCGGAGTGTTCCGCTCAAACCTACTGACTCAAGATAATGGCATGTTGACTTTTTCCAACCTGGTATGTATATCCACGTTTGCTGTTTTTGTTAGGTGTTCAAAGAAGTGACTGGGGAGCTTCTGTCACACAGAGTCAAGTCTTAGAAAAGTTATTTTTTGCATTACAGCTCCAAGAATCTAATAGCCAATAAGGCCATCGGCTTACTGGGTAGGGGGTCTGGGTGTTGTTTAGTAAAAAGTAGCCTTTTCAAGATTTGGTCAGATCAGTCTTTAAGTGAACAAAAGTTAGATTCAGATATAAAGCAGACTTCTGGCTTTCTTCCATAGATTGTCAAGAAGTTTTTGTACAACTCTGAAGTGTGCAGCACTGATCTAGATAAAGAGGGGCTGGGCAACTTCAGAGGGGATGCTGGCCTTTTTTTGCTCTGCACCACCACAGTGGGCCTCACGAATGCGTCCAGTCTGACTGGAAATGATCTCCTGTCGTTTCCAGTTTCATTTTTGCAGCAGTTTGGACCCATTTGAACTGCTACTGGACAAGGGATTTCTTTATATATGAGGTTGGTGTGGGGGCTTTGGGGAACTTTAGGGACTATAGATGGGGCTCATATGCAGCTCCTGGGCTGCAGTTTGTCCATGGTGTAAGGCACCTATTTACATTTACAGTGTAATGAGTAGTGGAGCTAATTTTGAAAAGCGGCCTTAAAATCTCTGGAATTAACAGTTAGCCCAAATAATGCCTTTGTATAAAGACATGAATCATACTGAATCAGGCCCTTAGTTTTATTGAGCTCGTTGTTATCTGCTCTGATGGGCCTTGGCTCTCCCAGGCTTCTAGGAAGGAATAAGTCTTTGCCATCACTCACTGCCTGATCTCCTCCCGCCCGCCGCCTGCTATGGAGATGTGTTGTTGGCCCTGGGGACTTTCATGGCTTGGTGCATCTGCTTCTCATAGATTAATCTTCCCTCAACCTGGTGCTTTCCAATTTTGCTGACTGGGGGATTATGGAAAGCTTCTGGAAGGCATGTGATTGGTGAAGAATATAATTATGCACAAAAAGTGAACAATAATGTTTCAGAGTACTAGTCTTTCTGGACCAAAACTGTTAACTTCAGGGGTAACCAGCTGGGTGTTGTTGTTGTGTGTCTTCAGATCATTTCTGACTTATGATTACCTTAAAGTGGACCTATCATGGAATTGTCTTGACAAGATTTCTTCAGAAGGGTTTGCCTTTGCCTTCCTCTGAGGCTGAGAGAGTATGAATTGCCCAGAGTCACCCAGTGGGTTTCCGTAGTTGAGCAGGGGTTTGAACCTTGAACTTCAGAGTTGTAGTCCAAGGCTCCAACCATAATACCACATTCCTTCTACTGGAGGGATAATATGAATTATAGTCCAAAACATCCAGAGGGCTCAAGGTTTCTTACTCCCTGGTCTGTTTCAAAGTGCAGTTGTTGTTCAGGCTTTTCAGATATGAAGTCTTTTCCAACCTTGAAATGGGTTCACTGAGCTATAGCCCTTCCCCTGGACTTCTTTTGTGAATATAACAGGCAGGAGCAAAGTTTAAACCAGTGCAGCTGCTCTTTTGCAGAGCCCAGGACAGTACTACTTCAAGCCAATGATGAAAGAATTTCGATTTGAACCTTCATCTCAAATGATTGAAGTGCAGGAAGGACAAAACCTTAAAATCCCCATTATTGGATATAGGACGGCGTACAGGTCAGTATTTCTGAAATACAGTCAGCCCTCTACATTTGGGGGTTTAACTTTCGCAGATTTGATTATTTGCAAGTTTCTTCAACCCTTGCCCCCCTCCCCCCCATACCTCAAGTGCTTTTTTTCTTGGGAGCCTTTCCTCTCAGCCATGCAGCCCTTTAAAAACCTGCCTCTGGTCCTCCTCCACCGCCACCAGCCACTGTCTGGCCAGCTGTGGACACACTGCAGTCCTATTTCTCAGCACCACCCACCCTCTGCCAGTGCCATCACAAACCCAAGGAAGGAGATGGCAGAGAGAGGAAGCATAGAGTCACCATGCTGACCCATCCCCTTTCTCTCTCCTTTCTGACCTGGTTTGGTCCCTGGGTGCCCACTGTCCCCACTCTCCTCAGCCCCCTTCCCCCAGACATACACACACATTTTGATATTTGCATTTTCCCCATTTTTATGAGAATCCTGCACCCCTACCCTTAGCAAATAGGGAGGGCCAACTGTGCTTCTTTTTAAGGCTTGAGAGGAAGTCCACAATCAGGCAGGCAAGTTCTGATTATTTTATTGTAATTTGTTATATTGCTAAATTATTGTTGTTGATATTTTTGGTTTTATGTGTTGTATTTGCACCCTGCTTTTTGTCCAAAGAGTATATATGTCTTCCTACTTCCCATTTTAATTCTTACAAGGGTAGGGTGAGATAGACGGGGCTGAGAGATATTGACTAGTTCAACATCGCCCAGTGAGCAGCATGGCTGAGTGAGGATTTTGATCTGGGCCCCTGGAGTCCTAGTCCAGCTTGTAACCACTACATCAGACTGGCTCTTGCCTGTGAGTTCATTGATCATATTTTTATTCCTGATCCCCAGCTGTTATGGAACTGTTTCTTCTTTGAATGGGGAACCTGAACAAGGGATTTCTGTGGAAGCTGTTGGACAGGGGCAGTGTAGTATGTATGGAGAGGATACTGTCACCGATGAAGAGGGCAAGTTCAGACTGCGGGGTCTTCTGGTAAGAATCCTTGTGGTGGCGGTGCAGTGTCTGTTGGAGTTTCTGCAATAAAGACTGTGCAGAGATTTCCCAGCTTGTTGAGAGAATGTGTTTGTTGCATGCAAAGCATCAGTTGCAGTTACCCTTGTGCTTGTAGCTTAGTGCTAGAAATGTACAGAACACTGCTGGGGAGCCTTGTGCCCCCCCATATGACCAGTAGTCCAAAACATAATTAATCTAGAGCTTGAGTATACTTGTTTTCTTTTCTCCCGATCACATTTTCCTTCTGTGATGATATTATCATAGAATCATAGAAATCTTGTATTTTTAATCTTTGGGAGTCTTCTCTGCTAAAGAGTTGGGTAAAAATGTCTTTTTAAAATTGTGAAGTCATGAAAATAGATTTTTAAAAACATGCGCTATGCCTAAGCAAGGAAATAGTTCATTTTTCCACCTCCATAGCTTGTGATATTTACAGGCTGAGCACTGGAGAAATTAAAGCCAGAAGCTGAAACCATGGTTTGGGTTCAAAACTGTAGTCATTGCAAACAGGTTAGGCCTGATGTTTGAATTGAGCCCAATGATGTGTTGATAAATATTCTTCATCTGGAATACTTCATAATCTAAAATTTGGTTATTATTTAATGTTGATGAAATAAATGGACATTGGTAGCATTTGTCAACTCCTTTTGTTTCTTTGTTTTTAAAGCCTGCTTGTGTGTATCACATCCAGCTGAAAGCAGAAGGCAATGATCATATTGAAAGAGCCCTTCCACAGTACTCTGCAATTGAGGTAAAACATTTTTTAAAAAAACAACAACAGAAAGCTACCTTTTCAAGTTATAATCACTGGGTGCTATCTGCTCTGATGCAGATAATATAAGAAGAGGAAATTTAGCTCATTTAAAGAGAAGTAATCTCATTCTGGGGGAGAAAAAGAGGCCAAAAAGAGTACTTGTAAGTTCCCTAGCTTCATTTTAAATGCAGTTGTTTCCTTAAGCTGAGGCTGAACATCAGAAATGGGCAACCTTGGCCTAATTTCATGTTGCTGGCAGCTTAATTTCTAATTTCAAGAGTAGCCTATAAATTGACATTTCAGTCTTCTAGGAAGAAAAAAAAGGGGGGGGTGTCCTTTCCCTGGGTGGGAAGGGAGAGACAAGGGAAGAGAGAGAAAAGGAGGGGCCCCCATACTTCTGGCTTCACCTCCCAGGTGAGTTCTCTGTTTTCATGAGCTACCTCACCTCTTGTCCCTTTTGTGCTGTTTTTAAAATTGTCCTGGAAAAGGACTGGATTTTTAAAAACTTGTACTGCATCTAGTTCACAACTTAACTATCAGAATGCGAATACACCATACAACAACCAAATAATGTTGAAAGCAGCATACCAAGCTGGAGGTCACATGATTCAAATTTATTATAAAAAAAACGAACAGAGGGAGTCACATGCACACGTTATCAAATATTCTTGCAATCTTACAAGGGCTACAGAAATAAAGTTGGAAAAAAGCGACCAAGTGGGAGAGAAAGGGCATACGGACCTTAGTCTAGACGTCCTGGGAGAAGGAGAAGATTAGCGCAGGCTTGGTGTAGAGTACCAAGGAGAGGCTGGATCCCGGGCTGAATGGATGGTAGCAGCAGGGTCTCGTGGAGGAGTGGGGACTCGAGTTGCATTTGGCTCTCAGCAGCGTCTAAGAGGCTTGTAGGGAAGGCTTCGGTAGCAGCGAAATGGGCCCTTCTGTCCAGTCTCCAAAGAGGCTCCAAAAGTGGAGAGTTTTATAGCCAATTTCTGTCCTCAGGCCAGGTGTTGGCTAGCAAAGTATCGTTAATGGGTGATAAGTGCAGAATATAATTTTAAGCAAATATCACGACCCCTCCTCGGTATTGTTTGTTACTGGGAAGTCCAGGTGCGTGATCGGTTTAAAACTCCGAATTGATAGGCTTTGATTGTCTGGCTTCGCACAGTTCATCAACGTAGCTTGGGGTGTGACACTTCCAGGGGCGAGTCTATTGTGTCTGCCTAGAGATATGTGACTCGGAACAATAGGTCAGTCTTTTAGCCTAAAGGACGTTGTCTGCATTCCCATACAGCAGAGAGGAGCGGCATTGTTTTTAGGAATTTCCACTTCAAAACCAATTTTGTTTTAACTGACTTTTGCTAACCAATATCCAGGTTGGGGGAGCCAAGCCAATTTTAGGGGTCCTCTCTTAGGATTACTTTGGGGTGTAACACTTCCAGTGTCCTGCTTGTTGATATCTGCACAGCAGCCACCTGGAATGCTCCATTTACCTTGATTTGATGTTACAGTATTGAAAGGTTCAGGGCAGCTGATGCTACATTTGGTAGAAATGCTTCAGGAGATGATCCAACTGTAGGGGTAGCCCATCCCACCCTTTGTTACTTAGGAGGTTTGAGCATGTCCCACTTTTCTGGATTCCTCTCAACAGCCCAGAGAATGCCACATTGGATACTTACTGTGAAAGTGCATTCTGGATTGTTGTTGTTGTTGTTGTTGTTGTTGTTGTATGCCTTCAAGTCATTTCTTACTTATGACAACCCAAAAGCAACCTTATCACAAGATTTTCTTGGCAAGATTTGGTCAGAGGCCTTCCTCTGGGGCTGAGAGAATGTGACTTCCCCAAGGTCACATGATGGGTTTCCATAGCTGAGCAAGGATTTGGACCCTGGTCTCCAGAGTCATAGCCTAATGCTCAAACCACTACACCATGCTGGCTGGTTGTTAGAGAGGAGGAATCCACATCTTCCCCATGGCTGCTTATCTGTACATTGAAATGATGGTCAGGGTGAGGGGGAGCTCTTGTTTCTTACATTTGTTTGCTTTTCTTGTTTTTGTGCTCTGCTTCTTGGTTAAGTTGTGAACTGATGATGAAGCAGGCTGACTGCCCTCTAAGGGACAGCCACTTCAGTAGTAATGTCATCTGCTTTGTTCTGGGTTGTTGGTAGGATGAAATCCATTGTATATGGATTCTGCCTTTCCGCTTCACCACCTTTACATTGTACCCAATGTAGCATTCTACCAAGACCCCTTGGCTGGTGATCCAGTTCAGTATCCCTTTAGCTGTATGGGAGCCTTGGGCTGGGGTGTGTCCCTCCAGGGTGAGGCTAATGAAATAAGGACACTCAAGAGTTGTGTAGTGGAGAAGCAAACAAAATCAAAGTGTGAAAGCATGACCCTTTCTCCCATCATAGCTATGATAAATGTGCAAGTAGGGTAGAAAGAAGAAACAACAACAACAATAATAATAAAAATTGTTTCTCTCCTGCCTCTCCACGTGGATTGAGGCGGTGAACAACATTAAGCACATTAATACATTAAAAAACATACCCAATCCTCCCCACCCACCAATCCACCTAAAACCAACCCCCTAAAACACACAACAATCAATCAACTATTGAAAGAACAGCAAGACAGTTGATGGGAGGTGATGCAAATGCTAGTCTTGGAAGGCCTGTCGGAAGAGATCAGTTTTGACTGCTCTTTTAAAGCAGTCAAGACTGGTAATGTGCCGGGTCTCCTCCAGCAGGCAATTCTATAACTTGGGAGTGATAGAAGAGAAGGTCCTCTGGGTAACCGCAGCCAACCTACTTCTGACTGGCTGCAGTAAATTCCTCCCAGAGGACCTTAGTGTGCGGGGCGGATTGTATTCATTCCACTATCCATTCTCAGGTTTCCTGGCCTCAAACTCCAAGTTTGAGTTGCAAAAAGTATCTGACAAGGTCACTAATACAAATTAAGACTTTTCATACCATTGGGCCACTGTTAAATATTTCAGTATGATGCTAATAAGGACTTTAAGACCCATCTGCCTGGTGGCAGAAGCCTAACTCAGCTACACTGGTTTTACAGCTACCTGAGCTAGTGGCTGTTGTATAGTCTTGTGACAGTGAATTTATGGGAGTTCCACTACAGTGAGCTATACTTTGGTTTGCCCTGCATCAGCTGCCTACTAATTTCGTTGGATGGGTCTGAGTTTTGGGGAAGAAAAAGATGAGGGATGTATGTGTATGTGTTCTCTTTCTTTTCTCCCATTCCCTCTCTCTCTCTTTCTTACTAATGTGCATAGTCTCATAATTCTCTGCCGTGCCTTCTTGCTCATCTGTCTGTAGTTTGTGAGAGGGCTCAGGACTCCCAGAAACCCTAGCCAGCTTTGCTTGTGGTAAAGGTTTAGGGAAATAACCTAGAATGTCTGGAGAACTAAATATCCTCCACCCCTTTGGTCTCTGCCTGTACTGTTGGGTACCTTTTTGCCACCTAAACTTAAAAAGTCCCCTAAATGGTGTAGGCTTTTCTCTTCTGGTAGCTGTTCTGTGCCTTGGTTATTTTGGCTGCGTTTTTCTGTACTTTCTTTCTTACTATATGGGCTGCCACAAATGGCTGGCTTCCTGAAAGGTGATTATAAATGGTTGTTGTAATTCCTGGTGTTTCTCTTTTCCTTACAGTCTGAAAGTTCTGAATGAAAGCATATAGACCATAAAGCCAATGAGCCAAACTCTCTGTAATGTTGGGGAGTTGTGTGAGGAAGGGGTGGTCGTCCAGGCTGAAAGAAAACTCTAGCCTGTAAAACCAACTGCACTCATCCTAGCTAATATTCAGTTCTTTTCGCTAGTTCTTGGCATGTGTGAGAAATTAAGCTGTCTACTCTGCTTCCTGGTCGTTGCCTTCTTTCTGAGGACTGATTTGGTGTTAACTGCTGTCAAGCTTTGACTTATGGCAACCCTTTGCATGGGAGACCTGTCCTTAACTACCCTGGTCAGGTCTTATAGATTCAGGGATGTATCTTCCTTAATTGAGTTTGTCTATCTGTAATGCAGTCTTCCTCTTTTCCTACTGCCTTCCACCTTACTAACATTATTGTCTTTTCTAGTGAGTCATGTTTTCTCATGGTATGACCAAAGTACAACAGCCTCAGTTTAGTCATCTTGGGTGATTACAAGAATTAAATAGATGTTTTTCTGCTCATTGAACAAGAGAAGAACCTGGACTTCATTTGTGCTGTAGATATTCCCTGCTTACTGCGTGATAACAAAGTTGATACAGTTGACTAAAGACAAATCTTCTGTGCTAGGGATGGCAAATCTTCTCATCCCCCCACCCATGGCTGAGCACAGAGAAATCTATGTGAAAAGCAGGCAGGAGAATGAGACTTACTTTCCCATCTTTCTTTCTGAAAGTTCTTGATGGTGTGATATGTTACTGCTTGTATTTATTAGTTACATTTATACTCTCCTTTTCCCCCAGTGAGCCCAAAGTGGTGCACATGGCTTTTTTTGTCCTCATAACCTCCTTCTCAGGAAGATTATGCTGAGAAAAATGGATGAACCCAAGATCAGCCGGTGGCTGAGTCAGAGCTCTCAAGTTCTAGTCCAACACTTTTGACTGTTATACTACACTGATTCTGTTTAGGCCTAGTGCAGTCTTCCCCAACCTGGTGACTTCCTTGACTAGAACTATCTTTGACCATGGGCCATGCTGGCTGGGGATAGTTGGGTTGTTGTCCAGAGCATCTAGAGGGCACCAAGCTAGGGAAGGCTGTTTCCAAAGCAGTTTACAATGAGCATTGCTTGTCAAAATGCACCACATTTGTGGGGATGACTGCAGAGAAAAAAGGCATTTTTCAAAGCATTAATACGTTCAGATAGACCAAAAGCAACAAAGACTAGGATAATCAAGGCTTAGTACATAGATGGCAAAATCAAATCTGACAAAATAAAAAAGGACAACGTTAGCCTTCCTGTTAATGCTAGTCTTACCTTGTCCTGGGGCGCAGCAGCAGCAGCCTGTCAGAGATACAGTTCAGAGGGATGAGATCTCATCTGGCTAGATATAACAAAATGAGGTCACATTTCTTCTCCTGAGGAGAGTAACAGGAACAAAGGGTAGATTTTGGGGAGTAGTAATGGTGGTCAGCGCCATTCCTCAGCTTTCCATGTTTGTAGACCACGTGTGTGTATTGCAGTGCTTTAGAACATGGGCCCATTTTAATGAAATGAGGCATAGGGAACAATTGTCATGTAATTCCTTGTTTTAGTGGAATTATTAGGATTTGAAGAATCCTTCAGCTGGTCTTTTCTTGAAGTTGTTTCATGCGTGAGCATTGTTTACAATGAAGGGTATATTACACAGTGTTTGAAACACAGAATGCATGTTCCTTTTTCTTGATGAGAAAGCTGAGCTGAGCAGAATATTTAATGTGAAACTCTTCTGTCTGTCTATCATTTAGAGCCTGTGTGCTTTTTTTCCCATATTGTAGGTTGGTGGCAGTGACATTGAGAATGTGAATATTATTGCTTTCCGCCAGATTAACCAGTTTGATCTAAGTGGAAACGTGATCACTTCTTCTGAGTATCTCCCTACCTTATGGGTAAGTAAATGTACTTGTAAGTCTCTTGAGACCTCTCCTGATGGAACAGTTTTGTTCCCTGTAGGCTGGAGTTTTGAGGTGAGTGCGTAACTGTGCACTTGTGGAAACATTACAGGAGGGATGGTTAACTGGAAATGTTTTATGCAGTGGACCTGTAAGCCATACATGAGATTTTGACAATGGATTCTTCTGTAAAAGAGGAATCAGGACCTTATAGCCCTACAGCTTTTGGACTTCAACTTCCATCAGCTCTAGTGAGCATAGCCGGTGGCAAGGAATGCTGGGAATTGAAACCCAGCAACATCTAGAGGGCCACACATTGCCCTTATTGGTATAAATGAGTGGTATTCAGACTGTGGGGTGGGACCCTAAGGGAGTATGCAATAGTTGCTCAAGGTGTAAGGGGCAAGAAAAGTCAATTACAGCAGATATAAAAAAGGACAAGCCTCCCTCCCACCGTCTCTGTGTGCACACTCGCTTGGGCATTCACCATTGAGAGTTGACTGGTCTCTGCAAAAGAGTGACTCACAGCGTCTTCCTTGTTGTGCCTCCCTCCAACCTCGGACATAGCAAGCATCGGCTTCTCTTTTTTAGGCTTTTCCACTCAGCTTCTCCAGGTGTTCCATTGTTTGTGGAGCAGGTGCATGGCCCTTAGCAACCATGAGGCGCTTTTTCAGGTGGAGTAGGATGGAAGTGAAGAGAGGAAGTAGAGGGGGTGAGAGCTCAGCATTAAGACAGGGTGTGTGTGCGGCACAAGGGGCTTGTGAGAGAGAGAAGGAAGAAGAAGCGTAGGATGTGATGGGGGCACAATGTCAAGTAGAGGGTGCAGTATATGCATGTAGATCTAAAGGAAGTCATGGGGTAAAAAGTTTGAGAACCACTGGTATAAACTGAAAGCCTGTTTCAAGATTCATTACAGGAGGCCGAAGGTAGACAGCAACAGTGGTCCGTTTCACTAGATTATTCATGGGGTTTTATATCCCTCTGATGTCTGTTTTTACTTCTTTATATTCATTTTATTGAGCATTGTTTTTTCTTGTTCCTATGACTTAATGATGATTTGAATTCCATCATTTTGATTGATTTTGCTTGATTTGCATATTGCCATCAGGCAGTAGGGACAGCAATAAACTGAGGGACAACTTACAATTGTATTTCATAAATTGATCAGAAGACTGAAAGAAATGAACGATTTTGGCAGGTTATGTACAAGAGGCGGGCAGTGTGAGGTTCAAGAACAAACAGAGGTTTCAAACAGGTTGAACAACCATAGTTCCTCAGATTTTTTTTTTAACTAGGTTGAAATCAAAGATTGGAGATAATGGAGACTCCACTGCCTCATGTACTATTGAGTGGGACGCATGCAAAGCATCGATTAGAAGGAATATCATTAGAAGGAATATCATAGGTGATTGTTCTCTTATGAAGAAGCTCAGAATTGAACAGGAGGAATAATAAGAAAACACAGGAAAAAACTTTGTGAAGGTAGTTTGCAACATGCCGTTTCCCAGACCTTTATTGTAAATTTCAATATGCCAAGTAGGATTACAGCAACTTATCTTCTAAAGCAGTGGTTCTCAACCTGGGGGTTGGGACCCCTTTGGGGGTCAAACGACCATTTCACAGGGGTCGCCGCTCCTCAATCCTGCCCCCCCTTTAAAAGAAGGTGGCCTCACAGCCAATGGGAGCAGTGCTTCTGAGACCCCTGCGCTGGGGTTCAAACTGCAAACCCCAGGATTCCATAGGATGGTGAAAGTGGAATAATAGTGCTATTACAGTCTAGTGCAGAAATAGCCAGGATGACTTTCTCCTCTCGCTTTTGTTGTGCGTGGACCCTTGGCGCTTGCCACATGCACGTGTTGTGTTCTTCGCCCTGACTGTCTTGCATTCCTCGCTTTTTGTATGTTCAGCATCCGCATTTCCTTTAAGGGAGGGAGGAAGGGAGGAAGTAAAACAAAATGCATCTGCTTATGCCGCTGCCATCTTTCCTCTCTCCCTGTCCTTTCCTCCCTGCGCCTCGTGTAAAATGTGGGCTGTTTTGACATTGCCTTTGGGAGTGACTGGCTTTTTGAACTGTGGAAACCCAACATTCAGAACTAGAACTACTGCCTTAATTCTGGCATTGATGGACGCTTTCTGTGCTTAAGAAAAAGGGGGAGGGTTACCAGTTTTTAGGCATTAGAAGTCTATCCAGAGCAGTGATTTAGGACAGTGTTTCCAATCTATTTGATGTTGGAAATAACTAACTAACTAAATAATAAATAAATAAATAAAAATAACGAAAATGATTTTATGGTTGGGGGTCACCACAACATGAGGAACTGTATTAAGGGGTCACGGCATTAGGAAGGTTGAGAACCACTGTTCTAAAGCAATGTTTCTTAATCTTTTCTTTACTGTGAACCCCCTTGTAAATATAATTTGTTGTCAGCAACCCTCAAGACTTAACTCAAGATTTAAATATTTAAATTAAGATTTAAATATTCAAATATTTATTTAAAGTTGCTCATCAGGGTCTTCAAACAAGGGAGCAGTTTGGGTTCATGCACATACCTTCTACCATCTCCCCTTTATCAGGGATATGGCAGCAGGGAGGTAGGGGTGCTGTGCAGCAGAAACAGCAGTGGCACCCTTCCAAAATGAAAATTTAGCCTATTACTCAGATCGCTCATTTGCATTTGTGGGGGGCCCAGAGAAGGGCAGAAGGGAGGGAAAAGGGGGTGCGGAGAGAGAGAAAGCATAGACAGCAGGAAGGCAGAAAACCAGTGCTTGCTGGGTGGTTCCTATCAGTAGGTGATGAATCTGAGTGTCTCCCCGGAACTCTTTCACCTGGCCTGACACTCAGTGCAGAGTTCTCTCTCTCTCCCATCTTGAGAAGCAAGGCCAAGCCAAGTGCACAGGCATGCTCCTCTCTTTTTCTCTCCTTTCTGAGAAGAGCCAGGCATTGGTAGGGAGGTGTTGCTGCCGCCACTGTTGGTATCCAGCAGCAGGTCTTCGTGGATCTCCTGCGAGGGCTCGTGAACCTCCTTTGACAGCTCTGCAAACCCCAAGTTAAGAATCCACTGATCTAAAGTATAATTTGCTGTAACATGCATGTGTCAGAGTTACTGGGAAAGTGGGAAAAGGCCAGGTCATATATTAGAATATAGATTAAAGCAGAAAAGGGGGGGAAAAACCGCAAAACCACTTTATAATTTCATTCCTGTGATTAAAGGTTCACAGAATAATCTTTATAGTAAACTGAAAGATATCCATATGGGAATACTTGGGCTATTACTCAAATGATCAGATTAAATCTGTCTGCGTTCCTCACAAAAATATCTCTTGATTTGGTTAGATGGGCATCACGTAAATATTTGGGATAATGTTATTGTATGTAAGATGAATGTTCTACTACAGATATTTTATGTTCTTCAGGATATCTCTTTGTATGTTCTTCATATTTATTTTCAGAAAATTAATAGCGTACTTAGGAAACTTACATGGGGATCTTCGCTGCTCCATTTTTTAATTTAATAGGATCTAACTCTCATTTTCAGAAAGTAGATTTAATTTTCTAAATTTGAGTTTATTATTGTGAGGTGTAATTCTTTCCTCATAGAAACAGTTGGCAAGTATTGGCCTAGTTCAGATATCTGTTCTTGGGCAAGGTTGAAATGGACTTTATTTGGAATCTCATTTTGCATGGGTTACCTTAGGTTCTGTTCATTCAGGAAGAACAAGACAGGGCTTCCTCCATTCTCTGGATGGCACAAAGGAGCAATCCACATATTACTGGCCTATTCCCTGCATGCCAGCAAATGCAGGAGTCCCAATTGCACTTACTGCTCCCCAGCAGATTGCAGTCCGGGAAAACAATAAATTCAGCTCAGATGACCACAAAACAGTGAATCAATGAAGGCAGTAATGAGGCAGCATTAAAAAGAATATTTATTTTGAAAGTGACAGTGAATTGGATGGCTCTGTTTTAGTGCTTCCGAAACATGTGAAACCTAAAAAAAAAAAGGACAAATCAGATGGTGACTTCCTTACAGAAGGTTAAAAAAAACCCTAAAGCTAAAATAAATCTAGGTTATTTGCTCAGCTCGGGCCAGGAGCTATAGAATTAATGGGGGTGAAAACTCACAACCACCACTTTGGGCTGCCGTATTGGGAACAGAGGTTCCAAAATGTGGAGCTGCACTGTTCTGCATTCTTAAGCAACCACAACAGCAAAAGGAAGCTTCCATGCAGGTGTGAAAATTGATGGACATTACCAGTGCAAACAGTGAAAAGAAACAAAGCCAGAAAGAAGCAGTGGAGCTCTGGAGTACAACTTTCCTTCCTAAACTATTTAGAAGGAAATTTTAATACCTAAACCACAATGAATTTAAATTATTTTAATTCAGTGAATTTGTTTAATCAGATGAATTTAATGAATTTCACCCATGAGTGTGTTAGACTTTCTTAGCCCCAGGAAACCCCATGATAAGTTTTTCTTAGGGTTGTCATAAGTAGAAAGTGATTTGAAGGCAGACAGCAAAATGTTGTCTGTTGAAACATTTCTGCTGTGTAGGGTGGAGGGGTGTTACAATTTCCTGTCAACTGCAGTTTGACCCATATTGTCATGCTAAACTAACTCTGATGAATAATCCTAAATTTAGAATTGCAAGATAGTTCTCTTTATGAAGGAAATGGGTTGAATGAGGGATTTATACTTTGGATAAGCTGATAAGTCCAAATCAAGAATTCTTCCCATTTTCAAGACTGCAGTTAGTTAAAAGCTTCCCATCAGTGCATTATGGCAATACTACAGTTGCAACAGCATTTTGTGCTTAGGTATGGGGCATCAGCTTTGAGAGCTTCAGCAACGCTTGCTGTTCTGGAACTGTATCCTCAGAGAAACAGAAACCAGCAAGTCCAGTTTATAAATGTTTGTTGGAAGGTACTAAACTTGATGTTAATGGAATTAGAACTGACTGGAATGCACTTAGATTGTCTAATATAAATTATCCCATAGAAATCTGCCCTAGCTTCAATATTTCAGATTCGTTAGATTTAAAATTATGTTCGCTTCAGACTGGTGGACTTTGGGAAGCATAATTCAGAAACAGTAACTTTTCTGAGCTCAGGTTTCAAGATGCACTTGGCTCTTTCCTGCCCTGTTAACATTTCCTCCTGCAGCCACAAGTCAGAGCCAGAGCACCTTGGGGAGGGGCTGAGTGAGTAGGGATAGAGATGGCATACATATTCCTTTAACAATTTAAAAAATGATGCCATTTCTTTGTGTTTTCCTTCTTTTGCAGGTGAAGCTTTACAAAAGTGAAAACCTTGACAACCCAGTTCACACTGTTTCTTTAGGCCAGTCCTTATTTTTCCATTTTCCACCACTGCTCCGGGATGGAGAGGTATGCTTCACCCCACTCTGTGGACAGCTGGATTGTTGTTTTTCTGGGGAGCCCATGAGACACAGTATAAGTTTGACCAATGCAAACCCTTGGTGTTGAGGGGTTGTTTGGGAGATGGCTTCAATGGGTATGCTTCTCTCGTTTCTAATTGTCAAAAGTACCTGTTTGCCTGTGTTCTCCCTCGAGGCCCAGTCTCTGTGGGCAGAGTTAAAGGCAGGTGGAGAGTGTTCCCAGCAGCTGGGAGAGCGTTGTATCTTGGACTGTTCACAAGGCCAAACTGGGCACAGTGGGGGAGTGTGTGTGCAACTGAGGGATTTCTTGGCTTGAGCCCTTCAAGCTTTCCTGGACAGCAGGGGTGGGGAATCATGCAGATCTTCCAGCTGTTGATAGGCTCCTGTTAGCATTAGCCAGCATAGCCATGCTGGGAGTTGCAGTCTACCAACATCTGGAAGGCTGCATGATTCTTACCCTTGCTATACAGCAATGGTCAGTCACTTGCCAGTCTGAAATAGGAACAGGCTACTTCTCACCCTGTCTTAACTCACTTATCATTAGGAGCATTATCATAGATAGCTGAGATAATGAGAAAGGAAAGGGATCTTTCTATGGCTGGAACTTCAGAAAACATGCAGCGAGCAATGCAGCTTTTGTGTTGGGCAGTTTCCTTCTCTGTCAAGGCAAGCCAGGCTCAAGTGAAGTCAAGAGGACTCTCTCCCTTGTTTGCTGTTGCCTTTTAGACTACCTTGTTAATATGCCCCATAATAATTATTACTCTACAAAACTTGTTTTTTTTAATTATTTTAATCTTTAGGAAAATTACAAAAAAACCCACAAAAGCAGAAAAATAAAAATCTGAAATGAATTAACAGTATAACATCCAACTTAATCACAAGATCTGTTCATCAACTCAATATCAGCAGGTTGAAATATACTGATTTTATGTATGTTTTCTTGGTATAAATTGTTAAAATGGGTTAATCCAAAAGTTAACAAGTTCCAAAGGTTTTAATGGTATGGTTTCAAATCTTGTATATATGATAATGGATACCAGATTGAAGCAAATTTGCCTGCCTACAAAATTGTTCATTACCTTCATGTCCTGGAAGGGAGGCACTCTCTGCCATGACCAGCACAGAAATGCACACTGGGCTTTTTGCAGAATGGTTGATTCATAGAAACTGGCAGCGGAGGAGGTGGATCTCTCCTCTTCATCCCCTATCCTCCTTGATTTCTATGCTGGTCATGGAGGTTAAGGTGGAGGGTACATTGTGGCTTCCCCAAGCCACTCAGTTGACAGTTGTCTATGGCAGCTAGGTGAGTTCTTAGATTGAAGACTGTAGTAAGAAGCTGAGACAGACAGGGTACTGTCATGAGAGCGAAGTTCCTACTGAGCTATGAAACTCAATGAACAATCTTAGACCAGTCATTCTGTCTCAGCCTCTCACAGCCCACAGAGTTGTTGGTGAGGATAAAGTGAGGGAGGAGGAAAGCCATGTATGCCACCTTAAGTTCTTTGGAATAAAGTTGGAGTATAAATATAGCTAATAAAACAGCAAGAAATTGCCTGCCAAGCAGTTTGGGCTGAGAGAACAGGCTCATTTGGAAGATGTAGTCTTGTTTAATTTATGTTTGCAACATTTTCTTTTGGTTTTGCTGTGAAGTCTTTTTCTTCAGACACTAGTAGCTTTCTCTCTCTTTTTTTGGCAGAATTATGTGGTGCTCTTGGATTCAACGCTTTCAAAGTCCCAGTACGACTATACCCTGCCTCAAATTTCTTTCACCACAGTTGGGTACCATAAACACATCACATTGGTTTTCAACCCAATGGTAAGCATCCTGTGGTTAAATTAGTGTGAGAATATATCAGGAAATTTGTTTAACTCTCCCTTTTTGTTTTCAGTTCTTATCATTCCTTGCACTTCACAATGCCATGCTGTCCATCAAGAGCCCCCCTCTCTTCATAAACCAGAAGCAGGGTTCCTGTTTATTTTGCCTGTGGGCGCACCGAAAGTTGTTTAGAAGTATAGAGGGTACCGCTAGAAAATGGCTGGATAGGCATTTCTAGTTATGACATGGATGCTGTGGGGATGTCACCAGTAACAAAATGTAGGTGTACCTCCAGCTCTCACTCTGCGTGTGTTTTTCTCCCATTCCCAACACATGCACATGGGAGTGAGAAGACACACAAATGTGTATACATGTATGCACACACATAGCAGAGGAGGGAGAGAATACAGGCACACAACCTTTCCCCACTATGCAAATGAATGGAGCAGTGTCCCAGAATTGTCTGGGGCCCAAGTTCTCCTCCTCTCAAGCCCATAGAAGACTCATTGTCTCTTGTGGGTTTGAGAGAAACAGTAAACCTGAAATGAGTAGAAAGATGAACGAAGATGATGGAAACTGGAACAGCAACACTCCAAACTGCAACGTTTTGTTACAGGTCCTGTCTGTGTTAACATTAGCAATATGCAGCTTAGATCTTCGGAGGAAGAGGATTAATGGCAGGCAAATCAAAGCAAACTTTTATTTTATGGTCTATAGTCCCAACATGTTAATGGCAGGCAGCATATCCTTTCTTTACCTGTTACAAGTCTTCACTGAGCAGTTTCTTACAGCCACATTATAGGAAATAGGCAGTCCCACGACATACACGAGTTGATGACTGCTTCTTCCAAAGGCCAAATAATATGAAGAGCATTCTTCACTGTTGCTTGTTTTGCAGAGGAAGCTGCCTGAACAGGACATTGCCCAAGGATCTTACATCGCCTTGCCACTGACGTTACTACTTCTGTTGGCTGGTTACAACCATGATAAGGTAATTCTTTTGAAGAAGAAGAAAAGTTATACTGCAGCCTCACCCCTTTTGTATGTCCTGTAGCATTCTGAAGGTTGTGTTGGAAGTACAAGTTGGACCTCAGGTGCCCAGACCAGAACTCAAAGGAAGCCAAATAAAGGGCTTGTGACCTCTTGGATCATTTCTTCTGTTCTAGTCTCTCTTCCAGAATGTAACATACACCAATCTGCAGCTTTGCTCTTGTAAATACATCAGTGTTACCTCTGCCTTACAAAGGACCTCTGTGCTCTTATGAGGCTGGAAATAGATTTACAGAATGTTTGCTTTCTTATTTATCTGGGGAGTGGAAAAGACATTGGTCCTTTGACCCATTAGATCTTTTTGCCCAAAGCAGAGTTTAACCTAATTAAATCTGGATAACACATCTCTTTTCTATTTTAGGACTCTTGCTATGTGCCAACTGTGCTCTTTGTCATGTTGGCAGTATCTCTTCTTCCTCTGTGGAGTTTATTGCCACAAAACATGAGAGCTGCAAGCTCTGATGGCTTCAAAGAGGGCCTGAGACAAATGCATGGGGATGAGGTTGTCAAGAACTATTGCTCCTGATGACCATAGTGCAGCTTCCATTTGTTGGAGAGGAAAAGTGGGAGAGGACAGTTGCCTTCCTCCATTCATTCTTGGGGGCCCCTCTATGGTTGCAGTGGAAAATTAAATGGGACAAGACTAGAGTAAACTGATTCAAATGCTAAGCTGTTTTTATATTTTAGTGCCATTTTGATACGGTTTGAAACAGTAGTTCTATGTACTATTACTGTTTGTGGCTTGTTTTGTTTTTGCAATGGGCCAACATAGCTGCCTGTGTTTTCTGCTCCTCCAGTTAATTCCTTTGCTGCTCCAGCTAACAAGCCGTCTCCAAGGGGTGCGCACGTTGGGGCAGACAGGTTCTGACACAGGAGGGCTTGAGGACGTGAAGAGGCAAGCCAAGAAACAGAAGATGAGGCGGACGTGAGGCACAAGAAGAACTCTTCTGTGTATACTTTTCACCTGGCATAGCTGCTGTAAAAGAACTGAAAGTGAGACTGGTGAAGACTTCTCTTTACATCTGAGCCCTTCTCATTTTGGTTTTGTCATGGGGTTGACAGAACATCACAGCTAATTTAAAAAATGACTCAACTGACTTTTGTCACAGAAAAAAATTTGTCATACTAAAGCTGGTGTTGGGACAGTGTTTTTGTTCATTTGAAATTGGCTAAAACAATGACCAATAAAATTTGATGTCACCAGCTGCCCTCTGTTAAGATGTTTTTTATATTTGTCTCATAACTTAGTAGCTCATTCATCCATTTCACTTCATTTCATTTCATTTCTTCCTTGTTTAGTTGCCATGTTTCTTTTCAGGCTCACATCACTGGCACTAATGCCACTTTGGAAACAAATACTTGCATGCTTCATTTATTGGAGTCATATTTTACCTTACAGTTGGTGTCAGCTTCATCCACCATGGCTGATAGTCATGGATGATGGAATCTATAGTTAAAAAAAAAATCATAAGACAGCAAAATGCCTATCTCTGGTGTAATCAGGGTACTGCAATGCATTACTTCCTAAACAAGTGTCAGATTCCTTTGATGTTATAGAAGAGATGTAGGGACTTTTTGTCTTTCTGAATGTTTCTGCTCTACCACTCTCATCATCCCTGACCATTGCCTAAGTGTTGAGAATTGGACTCACACTGTATCTGGAGGGCACCCATCTGCTAGAAAATTTGGAGCAGGATTGGAAAACTGTCATAAAATCTTAGAGTTGGAAGAGACTGTAAGGGCCATCCAATCCAGCACCCCTTGCCACGCAGGAAAAGCACTCCAGACAGATGGCCATCCAGCCTCTGCTTAAAAACTTCTAAATAAGGAGACTCCATCACACTCTGAGGCAGGATTGTCGACTATTGAACAGCTCTTACCATTAGAAAGTTCTTCCTAATATTTAGGTAGAATCTCTTTTCCTATAGTTTGAAGCCTGTCTTCTGAAGTAGTAGAAAACAAGCTTGCTCCATCTTCCATATCACGTCCATTCAAATATTAAAACATGGCTATCGTGTCACCTCTTAACCTTCTCTTTTCTGAGTTAAACATACCCATTTCTCTAAGCCACTCCTCATAGGGCATGGTTTCCAGGCATTTACCATTTCAATCACCCTCCTCCGGACATGTTCCAGTTAGTCAATATCCTTCCTAAACTGTGATGCTCAGAACTGGACACAGTATTCCAGGTGGCACCAGGTGGGGTCTGACCAAAGCAGAACAGAATGGTACTATTAGTTCCCTTGACTGAGACACTATACTCTTAGTGATGCAGTCCAGAATTGCATTGGCTTTTTTAGCTGCTGTGTCACACTGCTGACTCATGTTCAGCTTGTGGTCTACTAAGACTTCAAGATCCTTTTCACATGTACTGTGGTCAAGCCAGGTGTCATCCATCTTACATCTGTGCATATCTGCACATTTCATTTTTTCTGCCCAAGTGTAGTACTTATCACCTCTCCCTACTGAAATTCATTTTGTTAGTTTTGGCCCAGCTATCTAATCTGTTCAGATAATTTTGAATTCCAATCCTGTCGTCTGGGGTGTTAGTTACCCTCTCTAATTCAGTGTCATCTGCCAATTAATAAGCATGTCCTCTATTCCATCATGTCGGTTCAGTCAGTCAACCAGTTACAAATCCACCTAAGAGCAGCATTGTCTAGCTCACATTTTACTGGCTAGTTTGCAAGAATATCAAGGCCCTGTCAAAGGCCTTAGTGAGGTCAAGAGATGCTACATCCACAGCATTCCTTTCATCTACCAAGTTTGTAAGTCTATTAAAAAGAAAAGATTGGTCTGGCATGACTTGTGTTAGAGAAACCCATATTGAGTTTGTCAGTCAACCAATTGCTGTATTGGTAGAGGCCGTCATGGCCCAATTTTGGTTGAAAATTGCCCAAAAAGCACAACTAGAAGTCACTTAGAGTTACAGCTTCCAGGTTTACTGAGTTACTTTCAGGAGTAGTTGGAAGGATGTTTTAAACAAAACCAGCACTACTAGAAAAATCCAGAAGCAATGATTGACCTTTGAAGGGCATTTTCAATCCTCAGTTGGGGGAGGGGGGGTGATTATAGCAGATGATTCATGTTTGATTCATAATATGTTCCTTTTATTAAAACAGATGACAGATCCAGTGTTTTTAAAAAATCATATCTAAAATGCAGTTCAGGTTGCTAAGTAACAATAATATCATCTGTTGTCATTTGCACAATAAAGGTCTTAAAATGTAAGTGAATTAATAACCAGAGATGCCATACATATGTATTACATAACCAACAAGTAATACACTTATCAAATTTGATGAGGCATTTGTCACAATTAGAATGTAAGAATCATATGCAAGATAATCTTTGTGTCTAGTTAAAGGCTAGGGTTTTCCTTATAGCAAGGAAATGATGAGGCATTTGTCACACTTGGAGCACAAACTTTTAAACTGGCTTAGTTCCATAACTGAAGTAGCAAATCTGTTTCTGGACAGAACTACTTGCAAGGTGGGAGGGGTCACACATGATGGAATGCTTCTCCATACGAAAATGGAAAAAAATGGGAAATGCCTAGCAAACAAACATTTTCACACCAAAGAGCTTTGAAAGTAAGTTGATCAGCAAATATATTGACTTACATGGCCATCAATAAAAAGTGATGAGCTGCATATGTAATTAGCTTCTCTGCACAGACGGTATTTTTTAAAAGAAATAACCTTGGCCCTTTAAAAAAAAACTAGCATGTGAGACAGAAAGATAATAATTGTGTTCTCGATTCAGCTTGGCAATGATTAGTTCTGATTGTAAAGGTTCATATGATAAACATCTTGAGCTTCAACGAAGGCAACCAAAATGCTGAAACCTTTATATTGTTTATTAAAAATATGTACTGTATGTTACCCCAAAATGTGGGTGACTCAGGGTTCTACCCATGATGCCAGTACCTTCATGTGACAGAGGGGAATTAATTAGCTCAAAATTAGGAGAGCTGCTAGAGAGGGGTAACTTAAGATCTTTCCACCAATGCTTATGGGGTCACACAGGAAAGAACCAGCCAGAGGATCCAAAGTGTAAACTAAAAATGGGTTTTACTGAAAGATTCACACACGCATGCAAAAAGATCCCAGCACTCACACAGGGACCTAAGGACTAGCTGAAGAATAAAGGGAAGAAAGTTGTGGATAGAGGAATTTTAGGGTATGGGTGATAATTACCAGTCTGGAGAGAAGGGAGGAAAAGTGGCAATGTGGCTTAGGTTGGCAGCTAAGGACAGTTCTTGTTTGGAAATCTAGGTGACAGCATGGCATTCAGCAAGGTGAGAGACTGCTGAACCACTCAAAACTGAGGGTTTTTATACTAGAAAACTATCCTGCAGTTATGGGTGTGAATCACTCTCCCAGCTGTGTGGACAATGTGAGTTGTAATACAAACAACGGGATCCAGATGGTGTTAACAGTCTCAGTGTTTAAGTGACAAAGGGGTAATGGCTATTGCAATAGCTCTGTATTGTGAAGAGTTTTGGAAGACAAGGCAGGGAAATGTGAGGGATCAGGGTTAAAACAATCACAGCTGGGTGGGAACATCCCCTTTCTGTACAGAGATGTCCAGCTTTAGCATAAGCCTACTTTCTTCAGAGTTGTCTCATAATCTGCCTGACCAGTTGTGCCTAGAGGGGATGTGGGCTGACCTGCCTTCCAATCTCACATTTATAGTCAGTAATTTTCCTCTTTTCAGCTTGTCCTTCCAGTTACCTCAGGTTCCATTTTATATCAATGCCAATTAATGTAGTGCCAATTAAATAATATTTGCCAATTAATATCAATCTTGAGGTGTGTACGGGGCCATAACATTTCCTCCCAGGAGGACTCTATATTCTGCCCAATAAGACTTTCCAATAAACTTGCTATAAGGAAAACCCTAGCCTTTAACTAGACACAAAGATTATCTTGCATATGATTCTTACATCCTAATTGTGACGCAGTTGTTGGCTTTCTCATCTGGAAAGGAGAGCTTTGGAGAGAGGAGAGGACAAAAAGTTGCTGGTCTCTCTCAGCTGAAATGGTGACACAGACTCTTCTTCAGCTAATGGAATGGCTGCTAAATAACTGTCAGGGCAGGGGGAGAGAAAGCACAATTAAAGTGGCTTTTCAGAAAATCTGATGGTGACCTTAGAATTAGTTGTGTGTGCATGAAATGGAACCTTCTCTGCCCTGCTCCAGGCAGTAGTTATAGTGATCTGGGGACAGATTTTTCTTAACAACATATGAATTATTTGCGCTACAATACAGGTTTTTAACAGTAGTTTGTTCTGAAACAGTAATTAAAATTGCTTTATGAAAGCTCTGCTCTGAATTGAGATGAAAACATCTAGTTTGTTGATGGCAATCAAAAGACGTATACATTTAAAACTTGGGAATGTGGCTTTGGGGATTGCTATGTTGAGTATCTACACATCAGACATTACCTCTGTATCACTGAGAGAGACAATAATGTTCTTAGTTCATTTCCTAACTAGTGGGTCACCTAAGCCAGAATTGCTCTTGATGGTGTATGTCCTATAACTCCCATCAGCCCAGTCCAGCATGGTAAGGGGTTCTGGGAGTTGCAGTCCAAACCATCTAGAGCAGGGACACCCTATTCTTCTTCATGGTCTCTGTGCCTCACACAATGGGAATCTTTGTGCATATACAGTAGCATTTCAGAAAGTTCCAGAGCTGAGCAGCTTGGCAGGAAACCCTCCCTCATTCAGTACTGAGCATGCTCAGTCCCACCAAGCTAATGGTCTCTCCTCAGTTTCTTTTCATCCGCCAACCAGTTAGCAGCTCAGAAGGTTTCCTTGCTGAGCAGTTTCTGTTCTTCGGATTTTCTTTGGATTGTCTTTGGATTTCTGGCTATTTTGATAATCTCTTTCCAGGATAAAAGACTGTGAGGACTCTTCCCCCTTCTTATGTCTTCTCTTTTCAAGTTGTGTGTTACCTGCGGCTATAAGGTTTTGCTGTCTGATGCCCACCCTGAGTGCTTGTTCTGCCTTGGGGAAGGCCATAATGTTCGTGCTTGTTCCATCTGCAAGGAGTTCATGTTGCAGATGCTGAAGAACAGGGCCTCCCATCTGAAATCTTGTTGGGAGCAAGCTATTTGATTGAAAGATCAGGCGGCTTCAAATACGGCCCTCTTTACCGCCTCCATTTCACTGCGTCTTTCGCAAGGCCCTCTGATGTCGAAGTCTTCGACTATGCCCTCATTGCCAACCACAATATTGACAGTATCCACCTCTTTGGTACTGACAACTTCAGTATCGACGCCAACATTGACTCCATCAACTATTCCACCGATCTCTTCTCTGCCAAGAATTCCGAAGCTCTCAAGATGCCTGCTGTTCTGTCTTCTAGCTCTGGAGATGCCTCCTCCAACTTGCAACAGACTTCAGTTCAGCAGCCTCAAAAGGTGCCTACCTTGATGGAATGGAAGAGGGCTTCCTTACATCACTCTTCTGTGTCTTCAAAGAAGAAAAAGAAGAAGGAGAAGCACCATTCTCCTTCGCCTGCTACCCGTCCGTCGGCTACTTGACCATCTTCTCTTGGTCCTCTACCGACACCTCCTCCAACACAGCCTCCAGCATCCACTGTGGACGAGGTTGAGGCTCTTACTCTTTCACTGGTGCATAATTCCAACCAGCTTCCGGTACTATATGTCCCAGCAACCATCGACCTCATGGCCGACCTGGACTGTTGGCCTACACCAACTGCTTCTCTGCCTGTAATGTTAGGTCAGACCAGAGAGGGATCCTCCCAGATTCCTCTTCCTCCAGCTCTTTCTTCTGGCTGCCCAAGGATGGACTGTCCACTTATATTGGAGGCTCCTCGGGCTTCCTCCTGAGACCGGCCTTGAATCAGCGAGACTCGTTCTCCAGGACGTGGTAAAAGAGGTAGATTCTACCCATTATTGGGATTATGGCTACCGCAGTGCTCATGAGGTTCCGTCAGCGAGAGTTAACTCGTCTTTCTCATCAGCATCCTATATAGCTTGTTAACGGCCACGAGCATCTCTAGAGAGAGCAACCTGGCTCATACCACTCTTATTCACCTACATATCTTGACCAATATTGTCCTGATGTACATCTTTGGTCCCCATATTGACCTTGGTGTTCGTGCTCCCCATCGCGCTCTCCTCCGGGAACATGCTACTGACGCTTTCCTCAATACCATCACTCTCAGTCCCACTCTCGTTCCCAATCGGTCTACTACTGATGCTCTCCATCTCATCCTCATCATCGGTCCCATGATTGATCACCTCGTTACCGGGCTGTCTCATCTCCACCTCGAGTGACAGTGACAGTGTCCTGACCTCTGCTGGACAGTCAAGTGACATCGCTTCTTCCAACTACGTTGTCAGCTCCACTACTGACACAGTCCATCATTGCACCAGTCCCAACTGTTCTACTGATATTGTCGTCACCAGCCCCAATATCGGCTCTGGTACCTCCGTACCAGCTCCGTCTGTCATACCAGTCTTGACCTCCACTCCATCTGCCGTTCCCAGTGTGTCTTTGGCTACTTGAGCTCACCATTCTCGATCGCCTCTGTCTTCTCCATCCTCTGGCTCTTATGACTCCAATGGTGATTTCACAGATTCAACGCCACAGTCTCACACCTGGAGCACCTTTACCAGACTCAACAGAAGGATGTTGACTTCCTGTTCAATCATCTGACTCCAAATTCGATAATCGTTGAGTCCTCTCAGACGAAAGGGGGTAAGAAAGCCCATACAACTCCTCCTGATCTTGAGGGTTGTCACCTAGATATCTTTGGTCGCCGGTTTTATTCAGCCTCTTCGTTGATAGATTTTTCCCTTTGATTTCCCACCTGCTGGATGACAACCAGGCTACTGCCATCCAATTTTATAACGAGTCTGTGGCACTCTCAAACCAGAAAATCCTATCTTCCCGACATGCTGTTGAGGGTGCAGCACGGGTGATGGTGGGTGCGATTGCCCTTAGGCAGTTTGCATAGCTTCAGTCCACTGCCCTGACCAAAGACAGCAGGAAGAGGATCGAAAATCTCCCCTTTGATGGTCAGGGGCTCTTCCACGTAACCACAGATGATGCTATGGACCAGCTGATGAAAGTTTGTCTGACGGCGAAAAAGATGGGTCTTTATCCATCAGTCCAGCCTAGGAGATCCTCATCTCACTCATTGTGGATATGCTCCTCCTACTCTTATAGGTTGTGTTCTTCACGTTGCACATCTCACCAATCTTCTCTGCTGGTTTCCTCATCTCACCTCTCCTTCAGGCACCGCCAACCTTCTTCTAAGAAGTCTTCTTCGACTACCAAGTCTCGTTTTTGATTTCCCTTGCAAGTTGCCACCTCTACCACTCTTCCATCTTCTAAGCCACCTGTCCAAGACCCCAGGACTGGCTCGCAATTTCAA
Organism: Ctenosaura bakeri; assembly: GCA_948474755.1. Classification (NCBI taxonomy): domain Eukaryota; kingdom Metazoa; phylum Chordata; class Lepidosauria; order Squamata; family Iguanidae; genus Ctenosaura; species Ctenosaura bakeri. The sequence continues at coordinate 591,865 of CAOLHI010000455.1, read as the reverse complement.
CATTTGGTGTACCATCACTTCGGACTCCTGGGTATTGACCATCATCCGTCTTGGCTACGCAATAGAGTTTCAAAATACTCCTCCTCTCGGCATCTTCTACTCCACGCCTTCCAGTCCTGCTCTTCACAAGGAAATCGATGACTGCCCTCTTTGGCCAAATCCACTGGCTGCTTCTCCCAGTACTGAAGGCAGACGGCACTCTCTGACCCATTCTGGACCTCCGGGGAGGGGGTCAACTCCTTCATCTCCCTCCAGAAGTTCAAGATGGTCACCCTATCACCCATCCTACCTCTCCTCAAGCGTTGGGACTGGTTTGCGTCCATAGTTCTGCGAATATTGCCATTTGTCCCCAGCACAGGAGGTACCTCTGCTTTGCGGTCGATGGTGTGTGTTACCAATACAAGGTCCTGCCATTCGGCCTGTCCACCGTCCCCAGGGTCTTCACCAAATGCCTAGCCCCTGTGGTGTCTTACCTCCACATGAAACATGTCATGGTGTACCCCTACCTGGACGATTGGTTGCTGGTGGCACCCTGCAAACAGAAGTTATACGAGGACATTCATGTTGCCCTCTCTCTTCTCTCTGATCTCAGCCTCAGGGTGAATCCCAAGAAGTCCCACTTGGAACCTACAGACACCCTAGATTTCATTGGGGCCACTCTGGACTCTACTTCCGCTATGGCATTCCTGCCAATGAAATGCATATGGATCTTGTGCCAAGCCATGGCTGCCGTCCTGCGCAATCCATCTACTTCCACTCTCTGGATTCAACAACTCCTCGGCCACATGGCAGCTACGACTGCGGTCACTTACCTGTCTCGCCTCCATGCCCGCCCTCTTCAACACTAGTTCCTCAGACATTTTGAACCTCTCCTCGATGACCAGCGTTGGATTCTCCAGGTCCCTTGCCCAGTCAGGGATTCCGTCTGCTGTTGGCTGTCTCCACACCATCTCCTGTCAGGAATGCTCTTTGCTGAACCCCGTCTGTCACTTACCATCACCACCAATGCATCTCTCCTTGGCTGGGGAGTCCACTGCGATTGTCTCGCTGTACAGGGCCACTGGGCTGGCGTAGAGATGCATCTACATATCAGTGCCTTGGAGCTCTTAGCAATCCTCAAGGCTCTTCATGTCAGGAATCACTCCCTGCTGGGCCACAGCCAGCAAGGGAGGAGAGAGGTCAGGAACACTTGGGAAGTCCGAATATACCAAACACCAAGAAAACACAAGCCGGGCCAGGTTAAGTTCCAGTCCAAAGGTTCAGCAGAGATCTGTCCAGAACATTTCAGGGAGCAGGAGACACAAAGTTTGTGAGAGCTTGCTAATAATTTGCTGCAAGCAAGGAGCAGCCACACCAGCAGACTTAAATAGCCCCTGTGCGCGGGTGCTGCTCGTTATTGTTTCTTCAGCCTAGTCCAAGCAGCCTCCCTCTCCGCCACCCATTTCAGCCTTCTGCGTGATTGAGGGCTGATGGGCACAGGTGGCTGCAACTCCTCAGCATCACTGCTGGTTCTCTCTCCATCATGAGCTGACTGGGGCAACTCAGTCTCTGTTTGACCTTCCAGTGCAGGGGATGTTTGCAAGTTGACTTGCTCATTCACTGGCTCGGCCCCATGCACAATCAATTGCTCCTCAATCACAGCATCATCATCTATCACACTTCGGGCCTTTTGGAACCTCATCATTGGACGGACCATTCAGATCCTGTCCAACAATAAGACAGCTGTCTGTTACATGAACCGGGAAGGAGGCACCCACTCTTCCATCCTGCTCCCTCTGTCTCTATGCATATGGGATTGGTACGTTCTGCTGCCGATACACCTCATTGCAGTTTACCTAGCGGGATGAGACAATGTAACAGCGGACACGCTGAGCAGGGACACGGCATGCTATCATGAGCAGTCCCTCTCCAGCGCCACCTTTCACCAGATAGTGTCCCAATGGGGCACTCCAACCATCAATCTCTTTGTGACCGACCAGAACAAGAAGTGCCCCTGTTATTGCTCCAGAGCCGGCATATGACGCCACTCTCTCAGGGACACTTTCCAGTTCCCTTAGGACAGAGAGTTCCTTTACATTTTCCTGCCGTTTCCTCTCTTGGGCTAAGTGTTGGCCAAGATTGCCACAGACAGGGGAGATGCCGTCCTTGTAGCCCCTTACTGTCCGAGGCAACATTGGTTCAGTCCCCTTCTCACCATCTCCTGGGGCTGCAGGATGCAACTTCTGTGCACACCCGACCTCCTCTCACACTTGAGTGGCCGCATGCTTCACCCGGACCTCCTTCTCCTCCGCCTGCATGCGTGGAGGATAACATTCTAGACTCTCCTGCTATCTGGGCTGTCCTCACAGCCACTAGGAAGGAAGCCACTCACAGGTCCTATGACTACAAGTGGCGGAAGTTCGTGGCTTTCGCAAATGCCCATAATGAGACCCCTTTCCCTGTCTCCCTGTCAATGATACTTTACTTCCTCCTGTCTCTACGAGAGCAAGGACTGGCCTTTTCTCAAGGAATGGCTTTTTCTCAAGGTTTATCTTTCAGTGATCGTTGCTTACCAGCCATGTGGTTCCCCTTCCTTGGCTCTTTTCAGGAACGCTATGGTCAAACAGTTCCTCCCACCCTCCTGTCTTCCCGCTGCTCCCTCCATGGTTGCTATCGCTTGTCCTTTCCTAGCTTATGCACCATCCGTTTGAACCTATGGCCATGTCTGATGACCACCTCCTTACTTTGAAGATGGCATTCATGGTCGCTGTTACGTCAGCTAGAAGGGCAGGCCAACTGACTGCGCCACATTCAGATGAACCCTTCCTGGTGTTTCATAGGGACAAGGTGGTCCTGCGTCAAGACTTCTCATTTCTTCCTAAGGTCATCTCAGACTTCCATCTGAACCAAGATATTATTTTGCCAACTTTCTATCCTGACCTGGCCTCGCCTCTTGAGCGTTCTTTCCACTTGCTTGATGTGCCCTAGCTTTCTACTTGCAACGGACTTTGACCTTCTGCCATACTCCCCACCTTTTCGTCTGCTACGGTAGGCGCCAGAAAGTATCCACTCAACGTTTCTCTAAATGGGTTGTCCAGATGATTCACCTTGCCTACGAACTTGCCGGGCAACCACCGCCGTCTCCACTTCACACCCATTCCACCAGGGCAGTGGCCTCTTCGGCAGCCTTTCTCAGGGCAGTTGACCTACAGAAGTTTTGTCGTGTGGCTACATGGTCGCATCCTTTGACCTTCATCCACCACTACTGGCTTGATTGCATGGCCTGGCATGATGCCCGCTTTGGTTGTGCAGTGCTGTCCTCTATTGTCTAGGACCTGACCTGCTGTCCAATGGTAAGCTGCTTAATCTCCCATTGTGTGATTCACAGAGACCACGAAGAAGAAGAGAGAAGAAGAAGAAGAAGAAGAAGAAGAAGAAGAAGGGGTTGCTTGCCTGTAACTGTGGTTCTTCAAGTGGTCATTTGTACCCTTACACACCCACACCCAGCCTCCCCTCTTTCAGGTCCCTGCTTCGGTGGACTTCAAAACTGAAGAGAGATCGTTAGCTTGGCGGGGCTGAGCATACTCATTACCCAATGGGGGAAGGGTTCCTGCCAAGCTGCTCAGCTCTGGAACTTTCTGAAATGCTACTGCGCATGCGCGAAGATTCCCATTGTGTGAGAGCACAGATGACCACTCAAAGAACCACAGTTACAGGTAAATAACCTGTTCTTCCTGTCCTGTCCTGTTCCTATTCCTGTCCTAAAGCTTTTGAGAGCCTTATTTATTAGCTGGGTAGCTCTTTTCCCCAGTACAGACTTCCCCCACTTATCTGACAGGTTAGCGACCAGAGCACTGTCAGAAAACAGAATTGGTTGAAAAACAGAAGCCAAGTCATGTACTGTACTGTAGGGAGAGTCAAGGACTTATGGAGGCTCACTTGTTACTGACTGCTTGCACTCCACTTGCTAAATCTCTCAGTCAGTTTAGCGCCTTTTTACCCCTCAGTTTGCTTGCGAGTGGTCCCAAGTGAGCCCCCATAGACAAAAAGAACTGATGAAAGAGTGGAATCCCCATCAAACTAATGGAACTTGTCCTCAATTTGGAAGCATCGAAACAGCCAAGTTGTCAGATAACAGGATGTCGAAAGATATGGGCTTCCTGTACAGTAATTTTAAACTGTGCATGTTCAGCATTGGAGAGAATAAGAGACAAAATAGCTCACCTTGTATGAAGGGGGGGGGGAATTCACATGGAATGAAGGTGCCAGCAGAATGGACCAGAACTAGCAGGCCTTTTGGTTATCAACATTCAGGCCATTCCTCTGTTAGTTGGATTAGTTAACATTCTGGCTTTTTTAGCCACCAAACTACCAGGAGAAGGCCTTTTGCTAGTTCCTAAGACTCTATCCCTTCCCGTGTAAGTGGATTTGTGTGAATTGAGCTCAGAAGGAAAAGTCCTTTATGGATCACCCTCTGCTGGCATTAAACATGGAGCTTAATTTACATGTTCTTAGCAAAAACCCTTCTTGCCTGAAGGGGAAAATTATCTCCATGATGAAAAATATTTCTTCTTCCCCTTATATTTCCATCTTGAAAGGTACAAGAATGGGACTTTGCTTCTTTCATGCATACCTGTTTTCTTTAGGCTGTGAAGTGGTGAGTGACTCAGTTCCTGTAATCTCCCCCCAGAACTGGATTAGAGAGAAGAGAATGAAGAAAGTGGGGATCAGACATGGGTGAAAGGGGATGGAAAGCAGCTTTTTGGGGCAAAGGGCAGCAAAACTGACTTCCAAATGCAGCTGTTCAGCACAGGCATTTCAGACATTGCAGTCCAAATATGTCTCAGCTCAGGAAGTTTCTGAGGAATAATCAGTGATGTGTTTAAGTCTTTTACTCCAAGTCTCAAGTCAAGTCTCAAGTCTGGAAGCCAACTTTATACCCCAACCAAAATTCCAGAATTATTGGATAGAGTTAAGTAAAGTCAGCTGTAACAATTTAAGCAGAGTCAACTTTCCACATTTGCAATTTTGCCATCTGTAGCTTCAGAAGTAGGAAATAGGATCCTATCTTACTCCTCATTACTGAAGATTCAAAAGCTTTAGAAGGAAGGATGAATGCATTATGTTACTGAACCAAGGACAGCAAGTCATTAAACATATACAAGTCTCGAGTCAAGTCAGTGCATCATTTATGGCCGAGTCAACTCCGAATTGAGTCACTGATGAGACTTGAGTCTGAGTCTATTGGCTCGAGTCTACATCACTGGGAATAACCGAGAATATTTCATATAAAATTGTACCTTAAGCTAACATTTAACCCATTACAAAATGATACCTTTTCTCTGTATGACAGACGTATTCATTAATTTTGCAAAACATATGCCAGATACTTCCTGTTTCTTTTCTTGTAGAAAGAAAAATCCCCATGTGGAAAAACACTTCATGTGCTGTTGCATAGGTACACACTGCACTCTAAATTGTACAGGATTTTTTTTCTATGCCAAATCTAGAACTAGATTAGACACATTGAAATTAATGGAAATTTAGTTAGCCCTGATTAATTTGAGTTCCATTGATTTCAGTGGGTACCCTCTAGATATGATTAATTCTCAACCCTATCCACTTTCTCTGTAGTCAATTTATAGTTCCAACAAGTAACTTCTGCTTCTTCAAATGTCTGGGACTACAACTCCTGTCTAGGAGGGCTGATGGGAGCTGCAGTCACAAATGGCTCACCCCTGTTCTAAGCTCTCATTTTGAGCTTAATAATAAATAGAGGGGAAGAGGAGCTCTATGAGATACCACAAAGAAGAATCACCTAAGAAGAGATTGGATCAGGAAATATGTTTCTGGTTTCCTTATCTGGCTGGTGAATTACACTAAAACTTCTCATATCTGCTGTATGAAGTCATTTGTCAGAGCATAGCAAATTAAAATTAGACACCTTCCCTGCCTAGGAATTTATACCCCTAAAACGGAATGAGGTTTGTTTTCAGTTAAAGCATAGTTCTGATCCTAGGGGAAGAAGATCAGCTGCTTTCTGTTCTGGAGAGAGATCAATCTGACAACCATGGCAAACCACTGACTTTTCTCTTTTTCAGTACAGATGGAGAACTTATGCTGAAATGTTGATATCAACGTGACTCTTGTTTCACAGCAATGACCAATACATTTGTAGAAGCTCAAACCTAGGAAAGTAGAGTGCATGGCTGCCTTTTGGCATATCCAGGTAGGGGATGGAACTGTCTGTCCAGAGCTCAGGAAAGTTAGTCACAGAACCTTCTGGCCAGAAGAAACTCTATTCATGATAGCTGGGAGGTTTGGGGAGTTGTCCTCCCAAAAAGTAACATTCCCAGCCTCTGACTGGGTAAGGAAGTTAACCCATTGACTGCTATGATTTCAATATTACTGGAATACACATTCTTTGATTCCAGTATTACTGATATCACATATTTAAAGTGTTATTCTTTAGACAACTTTTTAAAACGAAGAACCATAGCCCTATCAGGCAGAGTGAAGCAACCACTTCTGGCAGCAGATGCTGAGGGCAGCACCAGAAACTCTTCAACGATTTCTCCCCAAGCCAATTCCTTGTTTTGAAGGACATGGCCACATAGTCATCTTCTGGGGGCCCCTAAGCTATCTTTCTGCCTTGAGGTGTGCTAGTGTGTATATGTGTGTGTGCCAACACTATTTTATTTATTTATTTAGCTAGATTTCTATTCCTCTTTTCTCCCAAACTTGGGACTCAAGATGATTCACAGTAACATTAAGTAAACTATAAACCAAGATCAACTAAATTCAGAATTAAATGAAAAGCACAGTGAAAAGCAGAAGTTACAAAAGAAAAAAGAAAACACACAAGTAAGTAAAACACAGCACTCAAGAAGCCCCATCCCACCCAGCCAGATCTTAAGTTCCAGAATGTCCTTCAGGTGCAGAGTCCTTTCCCCTAAACCTTCAAATTCCATCTGTTTCTCCAGGGTACATCTTCAGTGTGCCTCAGACACTTTCTGTGAACACACCAGCTGAAAATACCACTTCTATACAGCTGTTAAATGTGCTGGAGCCCTCTTCCAGTTTTTTTTTAAATCATCTGGCCACTGTTCTTGTAGTGAGGTAAGCAGAGGCACTGAGACATAATCAGTGTGACTATAAAGTTAACTTTCTTGTTTTGGCCCAATCTATATACACAACTGTTGCCATCCATGTTGGAGTGCTTGAAGAGTGCTTGAAGTTTGGAGTGCTTGAAGAGTTAAGCCCAGCTTAACAGACTTGCTATCCAGTTGCCGGTGCTGAAGGTAAGATTTACCTGCTGGGGCAGTTGACTTCTGTATGATGAATGGAGAGGGTGTTATCTTCTGCCGCAGTCAGCAAAGTTGCTCAGGTTATTCCTGATCAACAATCAGTATGTCCAATGTAGAATTGTAAGGAATGGCTTCCAAGGTCTCCATCATATTTGTGGAAGAAGAACTATGCTTATGGGAGGAAAGGAACTTCATCAAATTTCTTCTGAGGGATTAGCAGTTTTCTAACTAACTTCCAGATATATGGTTCAATATCTGCCAAGGTAATAGCATGACTTTCTTTCTTTTTCTTATTTTCTACTCTATTGATAGCCTGACCACCATTCTGCTTCCTTCAGAACATCTGGGACCCCGCACTGTCCTGGAGTATCAAGGTGGGGGAAAATGGTGACCAATACAACAAATTGGTGAAGAATTGTCAGGAAAAATTCTGTGAAGTGATATTGTTTTTCAAGGAGATGGTATGAGAAAATCAGCATACCTTGCCATATTTCACAACTATTTGTATCTAACTAGAAATTTATCTATGAAATTTCAAGTCACCAAGAATTTGGCAAGACTTTGCAAGCCATACATGACCCTTGTGCTATTTACAGTGAATCGTTAATTGTAAATTGTTGAAGAAGGCAAGGAATTAACTACAGAATTCATAATAGAGTAAAATAGAATAACAGAATAAATATATTTTTAAAAAGTATTTCTTGATGTTGTATTGAGAGCAGAAAACCTTGTTAGGCAAGATATCACAATGATTGGATGCACAAACTTTGTCTGAGGTATTAGAAGACCAGAGGAAAATCTTAAATGCTAAGGTGTTGATATCAGAAACTGTAGAAGCCATAAGGAAGGTGAAAGTTGGAAAAGCCCCTGGTCCAGATGGTATTATTGCATTGTACTATAAATTATTAGAAGACCAGCTTTCTTTGCTGCTACAACAAGTAATAAACTCAGTTCTATGATCAGGAGTGATTCATGATACTTGGCATATAGCATTGATCCCAAAAGAAGATAAAAATGTGATGGATCCTAAAAATTAGAGACCTATTTCACTTTTGAATAATAATTACTAGATATTTACACAGATATTAGCAGACAGAATGGAGACGGTGTTGTCAGATGTTATACGTGAAGACCAATGTGGATTTTTACAAAAGAAGAATTGAAGGATGATACAATATGTGTTACAGATATCTTGGAATATTTAAATATGCATAATAAAAAACAAGTGGCATTACTTTTTTTGGATGCAGAAAAAGTGTTTGATAATGTGAATTGACTTTTTATGACAGAGCTTTTGAACAAGATGAACTTTGGCAAAAATTTTATAACTTGGATTCATGCAATTTATTCAACTCAAGAAGTACATTTTAAAATAAAAGATACAACACAAAGAGTGTCCATTGTCATCTCTTATTTATGTTGACTTTGGAAGTTTTAAACAATAGATTAGGCAGGAAGAAAGACTTAAAAGTGCAAGAGTGAAGAATCAAACTTTTAAACTGAGAGCTTTTGCGGATGGTTTAGTGACTTTTTTAAAAAAATGATCATCTAAATTCAGCTGGTTTATTACTAGATATATTAAATAAATATGGCAACATGGCACGCTTTAAAATAAAGGAAAAACAGTAATGTTGACTAAAAATATGATAAAAGGAGAACAGAAATTATTAAACATAGAACCTAGTTTCATGATTGAAACAAAAGTAAGATACCTTGGAGTTAATTTTGAGAAACAGAACTCAAAATTATTTAAAAACAATTATTTGAAAATTTGGAATGAGATAAAAGAAGATTTACAGAAATGGTCTAGGTTGGAGCTTCATTGTTGGGTAGAATCTCAACTATAAAGTGAATGATTTGCCTAAGATGTTGTTTCTGTTTCAAATTATTCCAACTGTTACTAATGATATGCCGTTTGAAAAATGACATCAAGACATTTCAAAATTCATTTGGCAAGGGAAAACCCCCACAATGAGATTCGACATTTTACAAGATGCCAAACAAAAATGTAAGGCTTCCAGATCTGAGATTGTATTTTTATGCTTCATGTTTGACCTGGCTTAAAGACTGGATAATTCTAAAAAGAGAAAGAATTTTACAATTGGAAGGTTTTGATTTTAAGATTTGGCATATTTATTTATGGTATGATAAGATTAAAATGAATGTAGATTTTAAAAATCACCATTTCTAAAAGCCTATACTGAGAATCTGGTACAAATATAAGTCAAGGTTTTGTTTAAGAATGCCTTTATGGGTTTCTCCTCATGAAGCACTATTTAAAAGGGTGTCCTGTGCTGGCAGCCTGCCAAAGCTTCACAGCTGTGTAATCAACAGTAACTAGCAAACAGCATTTGTTAAAGCAGTCCAAAAGCAGTCCAGAGCTACCGAATCCAAATTTACCAAGGGTTCAGGGAGAAAACATTAGTAGAATCTACAGTCCAGGCAAAGGTCCAAGTTTCAACAAACATGAGCAGAGAATGCAGGAGTCAGCAAGGCTGTCATCACCAATGGAGTCAGTACATTCCAAAAGCTTGCTGCTGTCCTGACCTCTGGTTATATAGCTTTAGCATCCTGGCCAGCTGTTGCCTAATTAATGAGCTCTTCCTTCCCCCCTGCATTGGCTGCCATAAGTACTGTCCCTCTCATGTCTCTATGGTGTGGCTGTTGGGAAGAGTCTTGTCTGGGTCCTGGGGCAGGGGTATGACAAAGGGAAACTATATTTATTGATAAGTGGAGTACTCATACAGATATTTTGTTGTAAGAAAACATACATTGGAGAATTCTGGTTAAGATGTCGGTGTGGGTGGCAGTCTGAATTGCTTGTCGCTGGAACCTGAAGAAGAAAAAGAAAAAGAAAAAGAGAACAACATCATTACAACACAATAGCCCAGTATATAGGTGAAGAAACCCATTTGCAGTTTGTGAGAGGGTTAGGGAGAGGCTTACAAATCCCGAGAGGACACAGTGCTGGTGAGAGAAGTCGAAGGAGCTCCAGTGTGGACAGGGATGGGGACAGAGCAAGACGCCATCAAGCTCCAGCCGGGCTTGTCCTGAATAGCGCCAGCGATAACTCTTTTTTAATTTTTAAAGACCAAACTTGTAAGTACCCAATCTGACTCCAAAGTTTATAGATTGCTCCTGGGAAAGTGACAGTTTCACAGCAATCAAGTGTGCTAACCTATCAAGAAAAAAGACTTTTAGAAATTAGAAACTGGGTGACAAAAATTATCTTGTGATCCATTCTGGAAGCATGGTGATCAGCTTTAATATTTAGACAGAGAACAGTAAGAGAACTGTAAGAAACGAACCCGGCAGCTATTATTGATGCAAAAATAAGGTGATTGTTGTGAACATTAGTTGGAATTTGTGGTATAAGCAGCAACAAAAATTGAGGTGAATGAGAAGGGAAATGGCAAACAGAGAGGGAAACGGTAATGTTGATTAAGAATAATGGCAGAGTCTGAGTAAAATAAAGGACGACCGAGAGAAGAGAGTGACAGAAGATGGAGAGTGACGATAAGTTGTCGTTTTCGGAGAAAAGGCTCTTTAGGAATTAGACTGAAGAAAAATAAGAAAACCAAGATTTAACCTTCTCGTTGGACTTTGAGTTTGGTGAGGACAGAGGAGAGTCTTGAGACAAAAGGCAGAATTTAGGAACAGTGACTTTTTATTGTGACTGAGAGAAGAGGGGGAATGGAACAGATTCGCTAAAGAAGTAATTTAACACATGTCTTCGATACTGGACTGTTTCTTCTACTTTCAGACATATGGAAATAAACTATGCCTGGGGACACGTTAGCTGTCTTCATACAGATTGTTTAAAAAGAAAAAATTTGCCAGGTCGTGAAAATTGTTAAAGGATTAACCTCTTGAAGCGAGGTGAAGAGATAAAAAGTCGGAGAGTGCTTTTGAGCCCTGAAAAAATATTAACAGAACATTGAATATACCTGCCTATAAATAGTAAAATCTTTGCTTCTGTGTGTGGTGCTATTAACTGGTGATATTTTAACAATAGCCTTAATGGAGAGTTTAGGAATTGATAATGTATGTCAATGTTAAATGAATTCATAATGAACTTATGACAGGATGATTAATATATGAATTGCAAATATTGTTTAGATTAAATGGATTATCAAAGTACACAAAGAACGTAGAAATATTAAGATATTGATTTACTATTTAAAAATATTGATCAAATAAGGAAAGAAGTACCAAAATTGACTGGTATGCTAGAAATACTTGAAGGGTGGGAAAACCTTTCCTGTAGTTGATCATAGTTTGGCATAATAATCTATCACTGAATTATTTTAGAGATCTATTGTTGACTTATTTTTATTGCTAAATTGAATTATTATACATTTCATGATAATTTTTAAGGATTAATTATTTTTGGGAGTTTAAAATTTATTAACTGTTCATAGTAATACAGATATAGTAATATATAGTATATATACAGTAATATACAGTATAAATATAAACATAGTAATATGCAGACAATAAGCTTAACTAAATTATTGGTTTTTCAGTCAGATTTGATAAGAAATTCATTTTGATGTTGATTTGATTGTATAGATTGATTGCATAGAAAGTATTTTGGTGCAAGTGTAAATTATAAAGGACAATAGAGAAAGGGAAAAGGAAAAAAGGAAAGAAAAGATCTTTGGAAAGGGTATGGCAATAAGTAAAAAAAAAAAGATAATACAAACACAGCTACATCCAGGACTGTTTGAGAGAAGAGCCTCAACAGGAGGCTCAACAAGTTCAAAAACAGTGGACCCTTCAAAAATAATAGATGAAATTCAACAAATGAAGACTGAAATGATGGAAGAACTGAAAGCAAGTAGGACTTTTTTTTTATGCAGCAGTAACAACAATTAAACAAAAAAAAAAAGAAATGAAAAACAGCAAAAGTTACTTTTAGAATTACAGGAAAAAGAAAAAGAGCTAAAGAAGAGCCCCCATAAGAAAACAGTGTCTTCATCATTCAGCAAATTATCATTCAATCACCAGCTGAATATTGAGAATTTCAGATGACAAACAAAAACAATTGAACACTAATATAACACTAATGGAAATTCTGGAAGCTATTGAAGAATTAAAACAAGGAAAAGCACCAGTCCAGACAGGTTCACTGCCTTTTATTATAGGACTTTTCAACAAGAATTAGCTACTATTGCAGAAATCAAAAAACAAGGAAGACCTCGAACATGGGGAGAAGCAAATATTACAATGATACATACCAAAAGAAGGATGGGATAAAAGAGAGGTGAACAATTACAGACCTATATCATTATTAAATATCGATTATAAAATTTTTACATCAATATTAGCTAAAAGAATGAAAATTATATTACAAGAAACAATTCAAGAAGATCAGTCAGGCTTTTTACCAGGTAGATTTATGAAGCAAAACATAAGAATGATATTGGATGTTGTAGAATACTATAATAAAAACTCTGGAAAAAGAACCGCAATGATATTCCTTGATGCTGAAAAAGCATTCGATAACATATCGTGGAAGTTCTTATTAAAGGTCTTGGAAGAAGCTAATTTCGGGAAAAACTTTATTGAATGGATTGACTCCATTTATCAAAGACAATCAGCCAGAATAATAATCAATGGAGAAATGTCAAATACAGTCAACATGTCTAATGGAGTAAGACAAGGCTTTCCATTATCCCCTCTGATCTTTATTACCATGTTGGAAATTCTGATTGAAAAGAATTGCAGAAAAAAAGTAAAATATTTGGGCATTATAATTACAAAGAAAAACAAAGAGCTATTCGAAAACAACTATCAAAAAAGTTTGGAAACAGATAAGGAACAATTTGATAAAATGGAACAAACTTAAAATCTCTTTATTAGGAAGAATTAATGTAATTAAGATGTCAGTACTTCCAAAGTTTATGTTTTTATTTCAAAACCTGCCAATAATAGTAAATGAAAAGCGCTTTCAGGAATGAGAAAAAGAAATCTCAAAATTTATTTGGGTGGGGAAAAAAAGCAAGAATTAAGATAAAGACGCTTCAAGATACCAAAGAGAGAGGAGGAATGGGGTTACCAATGCTGAAACTTTACTACTATGCTTGCTGCCTGGACTGGATAAAAGAATGGATTCAACTAGAGAATTCTGCATTGATGGATTTAGAAAAAGATGATACAAGATTTGAGTGGTATGGCTATCTGTGCTATAACAAAATTACGGTAAATTGTGATTTCAACAATCACTGTGTGCGAAGGTAGTTATTAAAGGTTTGGCAGAAAATAAAACCAAAATTCTATAGAGAACTTCCTAATTGGACGGCTCCACAAGAGGCTTTTAAGATAAGTAGTACCAGAGAAGGCAAATTATTAAGTTATAAAGATTTAATTGTTCGAGATAAGGACAAAGCAAGAATCAAGATGGTGGAGGAATTCAAGCGGATGGGACATGAATTGAACTGGTTCCCAATGAGAAGGTTAAGAGGGGACATGATAGCCATGTTTAAATATTTGAAGGGATGCCATGTAGAGGAAGGAGAGGGCTTGTTTTCTGCTGCTCCAGAGACCAGGACAAGGAGCCATGGATTCAAGCTGCAGGAAAGGAGATTCCACCTGAACCTCAGGAAGAACTTCCTGACAGTCAGGGCTGTCCGGCAGTGGAATCTGCTGCCTCGGAGTGTAGTGGAGTCTCCTTCCTTGGAGGTTTTTAAGCAGAGGCTTGATGGCCATCTGTCGGGATTGCTTTGAGGGTGTTCCTGCATGGCAGGGGATTGGACTGGATGGCCTGTGTGGTCTCTTCCAACTCTAGATTTCTATGAGACAACTAAAAGAAAGATTTAGTATAGATCTAAAGTTATTAGGATTTGAAAGAAAAGATAACGAATTAGATCAAATCTTGAATGGGACCCACAAAAAATGTATATCCAACATTTATAAGTTGCTACTAGATAGAGACATGGAGCAGGAAATTGTGAAAGATACAATGGTAAAATGGGCCCAAAACATAGGACATCAAATAGAACTTGAAAAGTGGTTGAGAGTTTGGAAAAAGACATAAAGTTTACCCCAAACCTAAACCTCAGAGAAAACTTTTTTAAGGTTACACAGATGGTACATGACACCCGAGAAATTACAAAAAATTACAAAAAAAATGTAATGCAGTATGTTGGAAATATGAGGTAACGATTGGTACTCATTACCATATGTGGTGGATGTGCAAAATTGCGAAAAAATTCTGGAAAGAAATTCATGAAGCAATTTAAAAAATAATCAAGTATAATTTTGAAGTGAAGCCAGAATTGTACTTATTAAATGTATTGGATCAAAATCCAGTAATGAAGAGAAATAAAAAGATAATTCTTTATTTGGTAACAGCAGGCAGAATAATATACACTCAGTATTGGAAAGAGAAAAAAATAATAACTTTGGAAGACTGGAAATTAAAAATCTTAGATTTGATGGAATCAGACAAACTTGCCGGAGCATTAAAAAATGACTCCATACAGAAATTGGAAAGGGAATTGAGGGATGTTCTTATGTGGGTAAAGGGTAAATGAAGTAATGGTACAGTATATTATAATGTATAAGGTATAGAAGGGTAGGTGGTACAAGTGAGAGAATGGTATAAGAATAACATCTTCATAATATAAAGAGAAGTATATGTATATTTAATAAAACATACAGTGATAAATATGGTAATAGAAGGGATTAGGATTGAGGGAAATATAAAGTGGAAGCGAAGTATAAACAACAGTTGCGCATAAACATTTGATTATGTTAAAAGTTTTATTAAATTGAGTTATTTTTATTTTATGTTT
This sequence comes from Ctenosaura bakeri, assembly GCA_948474755.1. Classification (NCBI taxonomy): domain Eukaryota; kingdom Metazoa; phylum Chordata; class Lepidosauria; order Squamata; family Iguanidae; genus Ctenosaura; species Ctenosaura bakeri. The sequence goes on along the minus strand of CAOLHI010000455.1, from coordinate 576,780 downwards.
TTTTAGAATGGGGTTTGTATATTAGTATTCTTGTAATGATTTTTGTTGTTGTTGTTGTTGTTGTTGTACAGTAATACCTGAATAAACATTACTTAAAAAAAAAGAAAACATACATTGGAAATGAAAGCTAATGATATTTTGAGACAAGAATAAATATCAAGGATTTGCATATACACAATTGACCAAAAGTTTTAAGATGGATAAATCTTTGTTTGGTTTTGAACCATCCAAATCAGAATTTGAAGAACCGTTATGTGCAGATGATGGTCATACAATTTGTAAAATGTTGATTGGTTTTTAATTGGTATTTTATTTAATAATTTAATTGGTATTTGTTGAAAACTGAAAGAGAAAATGAGCAAATTAAAGAATGTATGATTAAATGGACCCAAAATATAGGACCTAAGATCCATTTAGAACAATGGGAAAAATGTTGAATAACAGTAGGTTATTTAAAAAAAGGTTTGAATAAACAAATCACCAAATATTTGCAGGAAGTGTAAAAAACAAGAAAGTTTTTTACACTTTTTAATCGAAAGCCAAAAAAAAAAAAAAGCCCCAACAGACTAAGATTTATTATTTGATGGAGGACATTTTGAAAATTAAATTAAAACTAACTCCAGAGATGTACTTATTAGGCATGTTTGAAGATGGATGGACAATTCTTATGTGAGACTCTTCCAATATATGACAACGGCTGATACACTTCTGTTTGGAAACAGATAGAAAGAAGCCGAGATACTAACACAATAAGAGTGGGTGGTTAAACTTTTGGACATTGGAAATGGACAAATTAACTGTATTGTTAAGAGATGATTTGATGGCTGAATATAGAAAAAATTGGGAGAAATACATGAGTTTTGCTATGAAATTTTGGAGAAATTCTTTTAAACTCAAGATTTAAATGCAAATAGAGATAAGGCGTAATTATAAGGTATAAAAGATGTAAGTAAAGATATCGGTAGCAGAAGGTTTTTAAAATTGTTTTTCGAACTGAGTAGTAGTGTAAAGTGACTATGTAATTCTTTTTTTTATTATGTTTAACTTAGAAGAACTTGATTAAATATTACAAGTTATAACCACAACTCGGAGGGGGTTGTATGTTAAATTAACTAAATTAGTATTTCTCCTTGTAATGTGAATAGTTTCAAGTTTGTTTAGTTTCTTTTGTTGTTGTTGTGTCTTATTGATTTATATTTGTATTTTGGTGTAGTTTTGTGTGATAGATCTTTACATGTTTATACACACACACACACACACACATAAACATACACACACACACATACAAATATACTTCTTGTGTGTAATTAAAACTATTTAAAAAATCTGAGTTGAGGAACATGACATTTGCAGTTGTTTTTCTGATCTGTACAAGATAGTTTCATGCTCTTATGCTAATTCTCTTCTGGATGTATTAGATTTCCAAACAGCCAGGAACAGTCAAATCTCTCTCCTACTGCAGGCACTATCAACAAAATCCTCCAAAGTCTTGTTACTGTCCACCTCTGATGAAATGTTATCGCTCACGTTTCTCTCAGCAACACTTGCAGAATCTTCAGAAGTTGTCCGAATTGCCAACTCCAACCTTATGATTGAGTCCAGGGGGAGAATTTTGCATCCATAATTCAACAGGTAGCAAACTTATTAAATTGCTTTCCAATATGGTACCAATTATTTTGCCACCCGTAGAAGAGCTTCTACCCTTGGGGCTGTCAAAGAAATAAGTCTATCAGAATGAGACTGATGTTGTTTTGAGGCTTCTTTTTAAATTTTGCAGAAGTTCTCTTCCTTTGACTATTTGAGAAACCGAACGATGTCTGACAAACCGAGACCTTTCAAAAACAAACAAACCAAATGTCAGTATTGAACTGGAAGAATCAACTGCTGTTCTTTAGTTGCTATACAATAAAAACTGTGGATACCAAGAATCAACTTCATTTTAAAACTTGATCTTTGAGAAGAACTGGGACATCTATAAGCATGATTGAATGTTGGAGGTGAAATGAAATTAAGCACACTTTTTGCTATGAGTGCAAAGATGTGCAAACATTCAAATGTAGCTGTTGACATTTAGAAACAAAAGTTTCATTATGGAGTTTGGCACATCAAGAAACTAGTTAGATTCTCCCAAATGTATGCTAGCTTTCCAAATTCAGGGTAGGGTTGTTATTTCCGCTATGGCACCCCCAGTGAGGACCCCCAGATATCCTTTTGATATCATTTAATTTGGCCTTAGCTGGACTGGTTGCGATTACCTCATCTCACGTTCGCAAAGTTCTCTGGATAAGCACAGACAGAGAGCGGCCGTTAATGGTTTACATTCCATTTCTCTTTGTAGCCAGCAACCCAAAACTCGCCCAAAGCTTTAGAGAACTTCCCGCCACAGACTCCTCAATAGCCATGTGGCTCTCAGTCAAATTACTTTTGTGAGTTGGGCCATCAACGTCTCGGCCAAAGGTATTGTTTCTACATGCAAATCCCATCACGCTAAACCTGACCTCACCAAATCCTTTTGTCCAGCACCAAAACCTCTTTTGTTCCCTTTGGGACTGCCATAGCCGAAAGGCACGATCTTCCCTATAAAAACCTTTCATTTTTAACCAGTCCTCGGATCACCTTTGACTGCCATCCTGCCCTGCCATTGGTGTGTTTAAAGGACTCTCCTCAGCACCCCCACGCTGAGCTTTCTTCCCCAAACCTCCAACCTCTCCCCAGGACTATGGAACAGGTCGTATTGCCCTCCCTTACAACTCTTTTCTTTTCCAGTTAGTTAGTTTGTGTTTGTCTTCTGTGTGTTCCTGTTAATAAAGAAGTGTTCATTATTTTAAAACCTTGCCTAGCCACTCTCTAACCTGACGCTGTATACATAGGGTAAAAGATCTCGCTTTGTTACCCTGCCTCTCGCTAGCAAAACCAGTGCTCTGAGTTCTAATTTCCCCATCTTTGGTATTTAATTGACAAAGCCGGGCACCCCTTGCGGGAGCCCCAATTTTCAGGGTAACAGGGTGCAGAGCTGGAGATTCAGGACCCCCTCCTTTTGTAAACAAATGTGGAGTAGATACAGCTCCATGGGCTGTATCTTCTCCTCAGAAGCAGTACAGGAGGAATCTCAAGCAGTATTTTGTATTGCCGGGCTTTCTGGTTCAGCCACAGCTTAAGGGCCTCAGCTCAGTCGCTTAGGAATGGGGAGGCAGTGGGGGCACTTCACCCTGGGCGGCAATGTTTTTGGGGCGTCCTTACTCGTAGCCATGCCCCTGTGTGCCCTAGCCATGCCCCCACACACGGCAGCCACACCTACGCACTGTGGCCATGGCCCCATGCACTGCAAGCAGGCCCCCACAGGCCATAGCCTCGCCTCCCTTCTGCCCCCCTCCATGTACTCCAAGCTCCGCCACTGCCTCCACTGGAACAGTGATAAACTACGACTATATGAACCAGAAGGCAGAAAGGTTTTCTTCTGTTTGACCTGAACTGCCATATCAAGAACTACAAGTCCCAGAGTTCCTTGTACAGGAAGAAGGCAAGACAAAGCATTATCAGACAGTGTGAGGAGCTGTTGGTTTTTGTTCTGGTGTGATTTGTAGGCTCCTGGGCCTTGAGTGAATGTTTTATTCACTCACAGTCACAGCTCTGAAGAAAACCTGGATCATATCATCTCTATGTTATTAATTCAAGGCAACCATGACATGTGTGTTTTGTTTCATTCATTACTGAAATATATGACACTAGAATCTGGGGATCTTTTAAAAGCTTCCAAATGGCTTCTTCATCAGTATGTCTCAGATTTTTCTGAGTTTTCCTGAGGAAATGGTCTCACCTGAAAAAATATATTAAGACTTCTTTTGGAAAAAAATATATGAACAACTCCCTCATATATGTGTATGTTTGTGTGTATCTATATGATTTATAAGAAATGGCTGCAACTAATTTTCTGTGAAGTGTGCATAATGTTTAGATGCTGTAAGTTGCTTTGGCAATTTAGCATTCATCAAAAACTGCAGACATGTTATGGTGGGGCAAGAACAGCTAAGCCACCTGCCATCTTGCTTATTAAGTGTGAAGAGGAGGAGAATGACTCAGCCACCTAGCCATTTTGTCTATTAAGTGTGAACTTAAAGGAGAAATTGGCTTTTGGGGGAGTAATTCATGATTTTGCAATGATAAGAGTCAGAAAAATAAGGTTTTAATTGGCTTAGTGTTTGCAGCCGTCCAGACACTAACAAGATAATCTTTTCTTTGATTACCAAAAAAAGTTGGGGGGAGGAGAAAAAGAAAAAAAATGTTACTTGGTACTGTCAGACTAGATATTATTTTTAAAAAGTAATACTGCTGTTTTTCATAATATAGACTGGGTTTGTTTGTTACTATGGTTCAGACCTGGACTTTGATAGCACTAGATATCCCTTTTGATATCAAATAATTTGACCTTTTCCTGGCACCCTGGCTCATGTGTTTGAGAGGGTCCCCAGAAAGACACGTACACAAGGAGCAGCCGTTAATGGCAGGGATTTCCAACTTCCCCTCTCAGGCGGGCATTTCAAAAGCCTTGGTTGTTGCTCTGGGACCTGGCTTGCAGATTCATTTTGTTTTACAATGATGCCAGATTTGCGCCAATGACTAACAAGACCATGTTAAGTGCTCCCCAATTTGTACATTGGCCACACTATTGATCTACTCGAGCTAATCTGATAGCAGCAGTTTTGACCCTTTTCCAAGCCTTTGTCCAGTTCGAAACTTGCTTTGTTCTCAATGTTTATGGTCTGGCCCTCAGGCACAATTTCTGCTATATAAACCCCTAGTTTTGAGAGTTCAGAGTCCTGTTTTTGAGTTTCATCCTGCCTTGCTGTCAGTCTGTGTGGCGAGTTCCCTTCATCAAACAGCGCTGAGAGTCCTTTTCTCCAGCTTTCCAGGACTACATGATCAGGTGTCGTATTGCCTATCCTTACGATCTCCTTTTCCTCTCCTTTTCCTATTTCTAAGTTAGCAGTGTGTCTGTTGTTTTATATGTTGTTTTTCAATAAAACATTAATTGGTTTACTCTGAATTTGCCTGGTTCACTGGCCTGACGCTGTATACATAGAGTGAAAGATCTCCCTGCCTCTCGTTAGCCAGCGAGTGTGCTCTAGTTAATTTCCCCATTTGTGTTAATATTTGGATATTTGGGTGTCCCTTCCGGGACCCCTGAGATACAGGGTAACATGTTGTTGTGCGCCTTCCAGTTTTTCTGACTTATGGTGACCCTAAGGTCAACCTATCATGTTTTTTTGGGGGGGGCTGAGAGTGTGGGACACACCCAAGGTTACCCAGTGGATTTCCATGGCCAAGCAGGGAATCAAACCCTATCTCCAGGGTCATAGCCCAATGCTCAAACCACTACACAATGCAGTCTCTCTATAGACTGGGTTTATGCTGGGTCAGGCATGGTTTCTTCTAAGTGGATGGTAGAGGACAAGGTGATGTGGCGAGATGAGCAAGTGCAAGGTTATCAGGATTATTATGACTGCAACATGTGTACTGGGGAAGGCCACATGCCAGAATGCTGATTGGGTCACCCACTTGGCCAGTGGGCAGGGAGACTTAAAAAGGCTGGTTTTTGCCTTCACAAGTCACCAGTTAGGTTTGCCTAGTTGGTCATGTCATGCTGCTGAAAATTCATGCCTTGTAAGTGGAGTTGCTGCCCATCTATCTTCTGTTTTTCTTGCTTAATTGCTTCTGGAATGTTTTGTCAAAAGCCTTTATCTTAGTGTGCAGCAATAAATCTGCCTCTAAGCCTAATGAGACTCCCGAATTTTTTCCTGCTTCACTGAATACCTCTGTTGCGGCAAAGCCTTGCTTCACTGTTTGAACTCTCCACAAGCTCAGAGGAGCCAGTTCCTGCTAACCCTGACAAATTTTAGCATTAAAACAAACTTTTTCAAAATGGATCTCACCATTATTTTTATGAAATCAGGGGCTGTGGTGTCTAAAACAGCTGGGGTCTGTGTGCGTGCAGCCTCCATACTGCATGATTCACACCCTTGAACCCCTGAGTTGAAGAAATTTTGGTCTTAATATCAGTGTGTGTTATCATGGTCCATTCTTGCCACCATGTGGAAGAGTCTCTACAATTTTTTTAACAACTGTATTTACACGATAATTTGAATTATAGGGAAAATACTGTTGGCATAGGGAACAGAACAGCATCTAATGGGAGAATAGATTTACCCACCATGGCACAACCTCTCTGTGGTAGTGGCAATTGCATGCTCCTGTGAGGCAAGAAGGTATGCTAATGGTAGCAGCAGTGCCATTAGAGCCCTCCCCCATGCCAGGCAGGCTTTTGCTGAGACTAAGTGTGCCGAACAGTTATTGGGCAGCAGCAATAGTGGTGGTTGTGGGGGTGACACTGGTGGAGAATCTCACAGGGACAATGGCACCATAGTGGCACTGCAGTTGTTAGTACTGCACTGAAGGAGGCAGCAGTAAACCACTTTTGAATGTCCTTTATCATGTAAACTCTATGATGAGACAATTGAAAATGAAACAAAAGATAGTGCCAGGAATTGAGATGCTCAGTTTGGAAGGCACTCAAAGAGCTACCGTGGAAGAGCAGAGAGCAAATACAAGTAGCACTGTGGATAGTGGCACAGCTGGACTCAAGCTGAAAGAATGTTCAGCTGTTGACATGCTCAGAGGTGAGAGGGATGTCTGAAGCTACACAACACATATGATAGGAACAGGGAATGTGAGAAGCTTGAATCAGGGAAAGTTAGCATTGTAAATGAAGAAATGAATCATATAAATGTTGGAATGCCTGTGGTGAGTGAGATAGAGGGATAGGAATGCAACATTAAAGTTCAAGATGAGCACTAAATCAATCTTTGTGCCAAAATACAATGTGAACAACATCTCTGTAAAGACTAGAATTCAGAAGATGACAAATTTAAAATTCAAAATGAAACCCAAAATGTATTTACTCAATATGTTGGGTAAAGAAAGAAATGAGAGAGAACAAAAATATAATTTTATATTTGATAACAGTGGCAAGACTATGTTATGCCCAATATTGGAAAGAGAAAAAAGGCCCAACCATAGAAGAATGGAAAATCAAAGTTGTGGACATGAAAGAAATCAGAAAAGCTTTTCACCCTGTTAAAAGAAAAGTCCACTCAATAATTTGAAAGAGAATGGCAACCAGTGAGTAATTGGATTAAATGTAAAGAGAGATAATATAAAATTGATGTAATAGAACAAGAAAAATGGAAAGTGGGAGATGAATTGATAAAAATTGTCAATTATAGACAGTAAAACAGATAACGGCTTAAAAATAGAAAGTGTAAAAGATAAGAAAAGAATAATGACATAAAAATAATGCAACTAATAAACAATAAGAGGGGATAATTTGGAGAAAGAACTGAAAAATGGAATTGAGGGTTAGGGGGAGATACACACACACACTATATATATACATATATATATATATAGTATTACTATAGAAATGATTGATGTAAAGAGAAGATGTTTTTCTTTTAAAAAGTATTTTGGAATTTTTTTATTGGGTTGTTTTTTTCTGTCAATAAAAGTATAATAAAAAAAAATGTAAAGATAATGTAAAAAAAAAAGATTTGCACTATTAAGCCTTATTAGTTAAGGCCAGAAGAATTTGGGGGCTAAAGCAATGGTCATTGTCAGGGAAGAATGCAAAAGGAGATTATCAGTAGCCAAAAAGAAAGGAAAGCCTCACTGAATGATAGACGAAACTCTTTAAGCAGTTACTGATAGATGAGAAGCAAAAATAAAAGGTGGTAGAAATAGAGGCCAAACCCTGAATGCAACTGTTCAGCAACTTGTACACAGGGACAAAGAGAACTATTATAATAATCAATGCAAAGAAATAGAAGATGCTAGCAAAAAAAGCAAAAAAAAAAGCACAAGTTCTGAGAAAACAAAGGGAAAATTAAACTAAGGCCATTTCCGCCCTAGACTGTTATAGTGCTATTATTGCACTCTTAACTTCCTCTGGAATCCTGGAGTTTGCAGTTTAGGAAGGGGCCTCAAAGGTACCTCCCTAAACTGCAAACCCCAGGATTCCAAAGAATGTTGAAAGTGAAATAATAGCACTATAACAGTCTAGGGCAGAAATGGCCTAGAGAGTGGAGATCCTTTGTGACTAACTTATGACTAACTTTATGACACACTTCATGATTAAGGGGAAAAAAAGATTGAAACAATGCGCTGAAGAACTATATATAAGAGGGAGAAAAAGGATGACAAATCCATTCAAGGAAGAATCATTTGAAGATGAACCCATAATTTTAGAAAGTGAAGTGACAGCTGCACTCAGAGCACTAAGGAGAAACAAAACACCAGAGACAGATGAAGTACCAATAGAGCTGTTTCAAGCTATAGAGACAGAATCCATTCAAGTTCTAAAACCTGTCAAGAAATATGGAAAACAAAACAATGGCCCACAGACTGGAAATGTTCAATACATATTCTGATCTTCAAATAAGGGGGCATCAGGGACTGCAGTGACCACAGGATCTTTGCACTGATCTTGCATGCAAGCAAAGTCAAGCTCAAAATTCTACAATAAAAACTTTTATGGGGTGAGAAATACCAGATATCCAATTTGGGTTAAGGAGAAGAAGACACACTAGGGATCATAGTGCAAACTTATGTTGGATAATGGAGCACACCAAAGAATTAAAAAAAAATCAGTATGTGCCTTATAGATTATAGAAAAGCCTTTGTGTAGATCATGGAAAACTATGGATCACTCTTAAAGCAATGGGTGTGCTACAGCATTTGATTGTCCTGATGTGTAACCTATATGCAGGACAAGATACTTTTAGGACAGAATACAGAGAAATAGTTTCCAATTGGCAAGGGGGTAAGGGAAGGCTGCTTTTTATCACCCTGTCTGTCTAACTTGTATGCTGGACATATGTGTAAAGCAAGATTAGACTTCAAGGAAGGAGGCACGAAAATTGGAGGAGTGAGAAACATCAAGAGTTTAATATATTTACATATCACCACATTACTAACAGAAAACAGCAAAGACTTGGAACAACTAGTGAAGAAAGTCAAGGCAGAAAGTGCAAAGGCAGGCCTATAGCTGAGCATTAAGAAAACAAAAAGAATGACTACAGATTATTTACATAACTTTGAAGCAGACAATGAAGACATTGAAATAGTTCAAGATTTTTCATACCTTGTCTCAGTCATTAATCAGAATGAACATTGCAGTCAAGAAATTAAAAGAAGACCAGAATTTGGAAGGGCCGTTGTGAAGGAACAAGACAAGATCATCAAGTGTAAAGATATATAATTGAATACTAAATTTAGAATTGTCCATGCCATCACATTTCCAATTTCTGTATATGGTTGTGAAAGCTGGCCAGTGAATAAAGCTGTTAGGAAAAAGAATCAACTCATTTGAAATGTGGTGCTGGAGCAGAGTTCTGTGGATCCCATGGATTGCCAAAAAGAAAACTAAATGGGTCCAAGACCAAACCAAGCTTGAACTGTCCCTAGAAGTCAAGATGACAATGAGAAATGACTCATTAGAAATGACAATGATGCTTGGTAAAGTAGTAGGCAGTAGGAAAAGACATTACACATGGATAGATCCGATAGATTCAGTCAAAGAAACCAGAGTCCTAATTTTGCAGAACCTGAGCAGGGCTGTTAACAGGGTGACTTGGAGGTCTCTCTTCATAAAGTTGCTATAAATCGTAGTCAACATGTTGGCAATTGACAACAAAATTTTTTGCTTAGCTATCAGGAGAAACATTTTGAACTTAAGAGTGGTTTGACTGTGAAACTACATTGTAGTTCTGGCACAACCTCTGCACGCACGAATAAGATGTCGCATGAAGTGTCATGTGCCATTATAGTCGATAGATGTCATGGGTGTGTTTTTTGCTTTACCTGGGGGTTCCTGGAACAGAACCCCCACATTAATGGTGGGTGCACTGTAGCTAAAGCTGGAATGGGTGAGTTTGGTAGGTTTAAGGGACAATTTCCTTCCATAGGATTTGTCACAAACTGGATGCCCCATCCTAGGAAGAAGAAGAGAAGATCATTATCAACTTTTCTTCATCTTTATTTATATACTACTTATTCCTTAAATCTGGGACTGAAAGCAGCTTACAAATTAAAATGAGTATGTTATAGCTAAGGGAGCAATGAACTTTGCTTGTCTATGGCCATTTCCACACGAGGCGAGGGAATCGCTCCGTGCCGTTACTCACCGGATCTTCTGGGCATGGACCAACACGGACTGTCCCTTAAGCCCTTCCACAGGGCTCCTCCGTCTTGTCCAGGGTGAATTGGAGCAGTGCGAGGTCTTAGATCTGCACTGCTCCGGCTTCCAAAATGGCGGCTTCCGGTTGTTCGTAGGTCCCGACCAACTGCTGAAGCTCGCCATGCCTAAGGCCTGCCCTCTGCAGATTGCAGGCTCACATTGGTGTGAGCCTGCGAATCTACACAAGTGAGCAGGAATGCAATGGCACGTTCCGAAAAATTAAAGAATGGTTTTCTACCGTTCTTTAAAAAGCACGCTGGAGGACCAGTTGGGGGCATTTTGGAGAGGACTGAGGTGCAGATCTCAGGTAATTAGTCTGGACCTAGTCCGCTCCAAGGTGCAGACGACCTCCGTGAGAGGACGCACTGGGCCGTTTTAATTCCCTCGTGTGGAAATGGCCTATATCTCAAACTATCCGAAACCATTCAAGAAATAGCATTTGAGCTCATTGTTTCTGAATCTGGGACAGTTGGTGGTGGTGAGGAATAATAAGAATGTGAACCTCAGCATCAGCAAACATACTTTCAGGCCTGTTAGATTTAAGTTGATGTGTTAACAGTCTCCTATCAAAAATGTGTTTCCAAATCAGGACATTAATCTCTTCCCTCACTGCCATACACTCCCATTTATTCTGTTTGCAGATTAATCTTTTTCCTGTGACATCACTTTCCTGCTGTCTTGGTCTAATGAAAATAAATGAATTCACATATCCTTTTCAGTTCACATCCTCTCATGGATTAGGTAGCATTAATCTTATCTCCCCTCATTGCAGGAGCTTGTTACAAACAAATAAAAGAAGGAGAGGGGGATATGTGACGTTTGAGGGAGAAAAGAAAGCCAATAAGGAATACCTCAAAAGGGTGGGCGGCAGGGAGGCAGGAAGGAAACAAGGCTAGACCATGTTGGAAGCAATATATTGCAATGTAGAGGCAAAGCCTAAAAGTTACTTTTGTCAAGTAGTGGTTTCCAGTTTCAAGTCTAAACCACAGTTACCTACTGTCACAGTATAACTTACTTATTTCCTTCTTGGTAGAATTTAAAGACATGGCAGTATTAATCTGGATCAGTATGCAAAGGGATCAGCAAATATGCTACAAGATCCCTTTGCGTCTTTACTTCCCTGTTTATCAACAGTATTTTTTTTCTAAAAAAATTGGAATGCTACAAATTGAGGGCCTGTGTTATGATGTACACACTCCTCTGAGTTGCCCTGTTGTCATGCCCACAACAGAACACAAGGCATCCCTTGAACCATGTAATATTCCTCTATACTGTGAAAGCCTGTAATAGATGCAAAAAAGTTAGCACGTTTTATGAGGACTAGTCATTTTTTATTGATTATATGTCACTAAAAACTCACAGCAGCTTCAACCACCAAGTGTTCAACTGGACTTCTGGAAAGAAACATTGAATCTTGAATCTTCCCTTCAACCTTGTAAACATCCAACAAAGTGCAAACAGAGCATATGAACTGAGTGTGAAGCGTTCCAGTTTTAGGTAAAACGAAAAGATAAGGTCCGTATGCTAATTGATGGTCAACTGTTTATTCCTTTGAACAGTGAAAGGCCTTTGTTTCAGGGGCATTCAAGAGAAGTCTTTGGAGATGTAGACAACAGAATAAAATCATAGAGTTGGAAGAGACTCCAAGGGCCATCCAGTCCAACCCCCTGCCATGCAGGAACACACATCAAAGCACACCCAACAGATGGCCATCCAGCCTCTGCTTAAAAACCTCCGAAGAAGGAGACCCCACATACTCCAGGGAAGCATATTAATGGTCTAGCCTTTTGAAGAGTCCACAAACCATCCTTCAGGGCAAGAAATAGGGTATAAAAACCCTGTTTGTAGTGTGTTGGGCATGTTACGCTGCACGTGGTACCCCAGATTTCTGTTCCTCCATGCTACCCTCAGACATACTATCGGAGCCACTCTGCTTCAGGATTATTAACTATCACCCTTTCCACTCAAATTTTCTTTAACCAATCTTTCTTCTCTCATTTTTTGGATAGCCTTGTATGGTTCTTGAGAGTGTCTGATTTCCTGTGTGTTTGTTAATTCCAAATAAAATATTCTGTTTAATCTTTTAACTGGAGTCCGTTCTACAGTTAGTAGTGGTATACACAAGTGAAAAGATCCTTCCTCCTCTCGTAGGCCTCCTTTGAGCTATAATTTCCCCAAATTCCAAGGAGATGCTGGTGGACCTCTTAGAGTAATAACCAAGAGTCACATCTTTATTTCTGCCTTCTCTGGGAGTTGTCCCTACCCATCCTAGGCTCTGGCCCCACTTATTGCTAGAATGCAGTTCCAACTGGGTTTGACAAAAGTAATATATAACCTGAAAAGGGAAATGGTTCCATGCCCCCAGTTTTTTTTAAAAATGGATAATGAAACTTTGTTTCTTCACTCTATAAAAATATGATTCTTTTCTTTATCTTCTCCTGGGGTTCAGTCAATGGTTAGAAAAAGTAACAATCTGGAAGTTGTAGTCCAAAAAATAATGTTTGCAGGCTCAAGTCTCAATGTACTTTTGGCTTTGAATTTTTTTTTCACTGTGACTCACCACGCTATTAATTTTTGGTAAAGTTGAATTATACACTTGCCAATGGGACATTTGTTACCAAGATCAGCAGAAGTAGGATTACATCCAAGCAGTACATCTTATTGCTCTATTGCATCTCTTTGCTGCTTTGGTTCAAAGAAATTCAGATGGTAGAAATAACAATAAAAATGTTGGGATTTTATGACACAGAGCAGGAGGTATAGGATGAAATCTAAGACTTAGGGATGGCTGGCTCCATACAGAATTACTGCCCTTTTATTTGCTAATAATCCAATGCCATGGTTTTTCTTTAAAAACAGAAAAGAGAAGAAAAAGCTGAACCAAAAGGACCAAATTTCTGTTGTTAGAAGACAGTAAAAATGAGGCTGGTTGTTTCAGCCTAAGACTTGGAAAAGTATTAAAATGAAATGAGAACCATAACATGATCTCGGGAATGCTACTTTGAGACATTCTTGAATTATTAGGGTGTTTTGAAATTTTCAGCAAAAATGTACTATAAGGCTATGCTGGCTAGGAGATTCTGAGAGTTGTAAAACAACAAAAAAGTAACTTCTCTGATCTCTGACACAAAGCAGAGATCACTGCATGGAACACTGAAATATCCAAACTCTTTCCCACTCACCAGAAAAACAGAGGTTGGATGGCCATCTTTCAGGAGTCAGTTTAGCAGTGATGTAGACTCAAGTTGATTGACTTGGATTCAAGTTGGACTTAAGTCGCTCCAGTGACTGGACTTGGACTTGACTTTGCAATAAATGATACACTGACTTGACTCAACTTGAGACTTGTATATTTTTAGTGACTGACTTGCTGCCCTTGGTTCAGTAACATAACACATTCATCCAGAAACCTTATGACTTTGAACAATGCTTCCATCTCTTTTTGCCTACTGGTCACATGACAATCTTTCTCAAGCCCAAAGTGTGGGTGCATTTCTCAGAGGAGAACAGCAAATGGGTTAGGCAATGGGCTTGACACAAGCTTGAGGTCTGTTCAGCACCTGTCCCTGCTGCATATCAGAGGAGCCTTCTAAAACTTTTCCTAAGAGCAGAAGACAAGACTCATCTGCAGAGTGCAGCATGCATTTCTCAGGGCTTTTCCGCACCTTACCTTTTAACACTGATGGATTGGGGTTTTTGTGTGAAGGCTTGGAAGGAACGTTCTTGCAAGCCTCCTGCTTCAGCTCTGCAGCTCCTTCCTGATTGCACGAGCGCCCCACCTGCACCCTGCCTCTTCCTTCTGCAGTGCAGCCTTGGAGTTGTAGACTGCGCTGGGGCAGGAAGCGTGACCAGCGTGGCTCAGGAGGCTTCGCACGGCAGGTGAGTACACCCCAGGCCCCTGAGCGATGCGTGAGTGCGGAGCATTTTCAGCTTGAAGTCAAAAATGAAAAAATCCATGTGCACTTTGCGTCAGGCTCTTGAGTGTCGTGTAAATGTGAGTGCGTCATGCAGACCACTCCTCACATTTACGTGACGCTCAAGGGGCCCTCTCATTTCCAAAACACCATGCGAAAAGGGCATCAGAGGGGAACAGCAGATGTGGTAGGCAACAGGCTTGAAGAGGAAAGATCCTTAATTCTAGAGGTTTTGAAGCTTCAGTAATAGGGAGTAAGAAGGGTCTTATTCTCCACTTCCAAAAAAGCCTCCAGCTTCTGAAATGGGAGGTAACAAAGATCCTGGCCTCTCTAGGGAAGGACGTCCAAAGTCTAGGAGCAGCCATTGTGAAGACATTCTCCCTTGTTCCTACCAAACCTACCTCTGGGGGATAGGACAGAAAGAAAGGCCTCTCTGGATGGTCTTAACTTTCTAGTGGGATCATAAAAAGAGACATGGTCCTTCAAACAACCTGTACCCAAGCCGTATATTTTTTATTTTAAAATATTGTAAGCAGAGATATATAGCTAATGGTGCAAAAGCAGGATATAAATCCAATGAGTAACTTTTCCAGAAAGGCCTTTTTTTGCTCTAAATTATATTAGCCACACTCCTCGTAAAAGTGGTTTTCTTAATGGTTTGGATGAAGAGATGCAGGAAGCAATGGATGAATGACGGTATATGATAAACAGTGATTCATAAGAGTGGTTGTGGCTAAAGAACAGCACAAGTCAAGATAATGTAGCTTTTGAGCACCCCCACCCCCCAATTATGTTTCCAAGTGACAGACGCTTTTCCCCTCCAGTGTAGAGAAGGATGGATGGAATGCCTCACCAACTGCGTTATCTTGGAGTGTTGTCTGATAATGGTGTGATGACCTTGCAGTGAGGATAACAAAAATGCAAAAGGCATAAAGGAGGTAATTTATATGTGCAAGGACAAAACACAATATACAAATCATATGGGAGATAAAGAGATCGCCAGGCTTGCCGATGACAGGATGTTTTTGGTGCCTGTGATGTTATCACAAGATACTGAGGGTCATTTATCATGTGCTGAAGCATACAAACAAAGAGTGCCCAGGCTGAAGCAACTGCTTCCAACCAGAGGAATAGAGAGGAATTAATTTTGAGATCGAGGGACTATTGCATTTTAAGTTCACAGGAAGTGGACAAAAATACAGTAGCATACCTAGGCTCAACAGTGTCCAGGGCAAGGGGGCAGGGCGAGTGGTGGCAGGGGTGGAGTGAGTGGCAGGCATGGGTGAGCAGTGGGTGAGCGGCAGGTGGGGTGAGCAGTGGGGTGGGGTGAGCAGTGGCGGACAAGGAAGGGATGCACGGCAGCGGGGCAGGGTGAGCAGCAGGAGGAGGCACAGTGAGTGATGGTGGGAAGGAGAGGATGAGTGGAGGTGGGCAGAGTGAGCAGCGGTGGGGGAGGGGTGAGCGGTAGGTGGTGGGCGAGGTGGAGGAGGTCCTCTTTTTGTGCCCCCCTGACATTGGCACTCAAGGCACATGCCCAAATTGCCCCACCCTACATCCACCTCTGGAAGAATATAACGTTTAAAAAAGCATTTTGTAGTCTGTGCTAACAAACCATTTTCCCTTTTTGCTGATTCAGTCAAAGAAAGATTTGGTTTGCAGTGGGATCCCATCTTTCGTTAATAGGAAAAGGTGGCTCTGTCTAGGACTGAGGTTTCATTGAGCTGATATCAGGAGGTGCTCTCTTGATGCTGGGCATTTTTATCCTTTCCTTTGGAATACAACATTCCTTGGAAGTAAGGAAAAGAAACAGAGAAATTGTTTGGAATTTGTGTGTAAGGTCTCTCCTATTCAGATACAAGTTTAGATAAGCGGTGAAGATTTGCTTTTGTTGTGCTTTCTGTAAATCTGTTAATAAAATGAATGTTTGAAAAACATTGCAAATCTCTACTCCGCTACTAGCCTATACAACAAGTCTAATCTAAACCCTGTAGTGCTGCTCTTGGGATGTCCTGCTGCCCAGAAAGCAGCTGTTCCACCAGGCTGAGGCAGGGGAAAGGAGAAAGAAATTGGGGAAAACATTGACCCTCTTAATAGGCCATCTCCATGGGGCTTTGCCTGTCCTTGACGGTTCTGCAAGGCTGGAGAACTTCATAACATCAGAACTTGTGATTATCTTGTTTTCCTTTTCTCTCCTCATTCTCTTTTTCTTCTGTGTCTTTTCTTTTTAGATGGTAAGCAGGGAAGTAAGCACTGTCTTTAAAAAACACCCAAATATGTCAGCCACTCTGAGAACATTATGAGTAACACATAAATACTATAAATAAATGAATAAAAATAATAGCAATATAATGAGAAAAGAGTGGAAATTTGGGAGTATAATTGAAGATGGTGTTAAGGTTTTCATCTGCTCATATTTGTTGCTTTCCAATTCCCAATCTCAATATTTGCCCTTGTGGGCTTAATAGTAGCAGCAATGCAGGCAAATGAATTGCCTCTTTAATTTTCCAACTTCATTTCATTGCAGCAATTATAACATGAGGAGCACCTCACGGGGCCTTTCCATGCTACAGTGTTATTGTGTTATTCTTCTACTTTCAACATCCTGTGGAATTCTGGGGTCTGTAGTTTACTGAGGCCAAAGAGCTCTTTGACTGAGAATGCTAAATAGCTCTTCCTAAACTGCAAACCCCAGGATTCCATAGGATGTTGAAAGTGGAATAATAGCAATATAACAGTGTAGTGCAGAAAGGCCCACAGTTTCCACTTGCTAGGCACAAATGGGTCTAGACAATGGTGATCACTGTTCATGGGACTTATTGACACAGTAGCAGTTTGGCAATTGTTGGAGGATGTCAGAAACCAGGACTGACTGAATATGTAACTTAAGGAGCTGGAGATGAGAGCAAAAAAGAAGGTCTGGTGGTATGCAAGAAGAGCAGAATAGAGCTTAGAATGTTACTTTTGAAAATAATAATAGTTTGAAGGCCCCCCAAATTACTATTATGTTAGTTAGTTACCATTATATATCTTTACTTTTTCATCTTTTGTGAAAAAGAAAAATGCACAGATATAGAATGGGTGACACCTGGCTTGACCACAATACATGTGAAAGAGATCTAGGAATTTTAATAGACAACAAGCTGAACATTATAGTTAACAGTGTGAGTAGCAGCTAAAATAGCCAATGTGATTCTAGGCTGCATTAATAGGCGTGTAGTTTTACTAAAATTACTAAATTTCCGCTTTCGTAAAACCTCACCTGGAATGCTGTGTCTAGTTCTGGCCAGTAGATGACAGATTGGTGGTATGTGGTGGATGGTGATTAGTGGCCCTCTGACAGTGTATTACCTTTTTCTGTTTTCCTGTCTCTGCTTTAGCTCCATCCTTTTTTTCATCTTTAATATTCAAGAGTATTTCCTTATGGAGGCTTCCTAATTGGTATTATTTTCATTGTTTTCTTTATCTTTAAAATGCAGAATTTGCAATGAGCTTCTAATTCCCTATCTTCTTTATCAGTTATTTGCAAAATGGTTAATTTAGAGGGACTGATACTTGTTTTGCATTTTATAAAACAAACAAACAAGCAAAGCATCTAATTCTGGCAGGGCTGGAGCACTGATTTCCCTCGTCACCTTCCTATTGACAACTGTTTATTATGCCAAGCAGTTTGGGTTCTTATAGCTGGGAAAATGTTGGTAGAAGATGAACACATTCTCTTCTCAAGGGGGTCATTAGCATATCTCAACTTGAATGTGCTGTTTAGTTTGGTTGATGCTTCAGAGCTTTGTGTTCTGCTTATTGCTGTTCGCCTGGATGACTCTATAATGAAAACAAAGTAATATGCAAGAGCATTAATCAATTATCTTTTGAGGATGTTCAGGCTGCTGTGAGGAAACCTCTATTTCATGTTCATCTTGACTCATCAAACCTGTTGCAATTCAGGTTATAGAACAGAACTGAAGCCATCTGCTGTGTGGTTTTTCATCTGGGGTAGTTGGGTTGATAGGGATCAGATGTCCATCAATACTGATTACCCTCCCATGGTTAGGGATGGGGAAGAACTTAGTATCAGTTTGGTTTTGATGTGAATTTACAAAAATCTGCATGGGAAAAAAATATGTTTGTTAAAAATGAATGGGGGAGAAAATGAAAATGTCAAATGGATTCATCTGGGCCTACAGTTTTAGTACTTAACTGAGAATAGTCTGCATTTGAACTCCTGTGCTGTGTTGGTGCTGATGAATTAGAGCTGTCACCTCTTTTTCCTCCTTCATCGTTAGCAATGATATGGCAGGCAGGAACACCAGCATCTCCTCCAGGTTGGGAATAACTATTCAATTTTGCCCTTGAAGATTAAGAATATTTCTTTGTTTTTTCCCATGAATTTAACAAAATTTGCCAATTTATTTTATGTTTGGAAAGAGGTAAATAAGTTCACTGTAGGAAGAATCAAAGCTGACAGATTTTTCCATCTCCAGATGGGTAAGGGATGGTAGAGACTAGCCATTTGAGCAATGTGCACTAAAGTTCACTGTTCAGTTGTTCATCTAGGTACAAATTACTGAATGGGTAGAGAGGGGAGGGGATTGAGTTATACCTGGTGACCCCAACACCTATATCCATATCAATATACTATGCTAGGGGCACTGTTGGAAATGAAAACTGCAGCTACAAGAAATAGGGCCTACCTGTAGGATTGCTGGGTTGAAAACTGGAGATGGCTTCTGTACCTTTAAATGATGTATTATTGTTGTCATGTGACTTCAAGTTGTTTCTGACTTATGGTGACCCTAAGGCAAACCTATCACAGGGTTTTCTAGGGCTGGGAATGTGTGATGTGCCCAAGTGACTTAGTGGGTGCCATGTCCAAGAGAGGAATCAAACCTTGGTCTCCATAGTCATAGTCCAATGCTCAAAACACTACACCTGGTACAAAAAAGGCAGCATACAGAAAGTGTTTAATAATCATGTGGTCCAAAGATCTATGTACAAAATATGGATGAAATGCAAAACATATTTATGCCTGAAATTTCCATCTTGTTTATCTCCCATTGAAGCACTCTTGATCAAAAGCCTTAGAAGTGATACAGAATGGATCGCATAGAAAGAACTGACTTATCTATCAGATGGTATGATTCAACTGAAAAGCTGCCAGCAGTTACAATAGAAAGGAATAACATAGATTGGTTCTCATACCTCCAAATACAAGAGAGTTTTAAAAAGGATCTGAAAGAAGGTGGAATTGATAGGGACCCAATGGAATTTGAAACAGAGATAAAGAAAGCAGACCAACATTTGTTATCAAGAATATACCAGTTACTGTTGCAGTTTGATCTCGGGGAGGAAGTGGTCAAAGAATACATAATCAAATGGGTGACCGATTTAGATCATAATGTTAAGTTAGAAGACTGGGAAAAAGCTTGGAAAAGGGTCACCAAATTTACTAGATCTTATAGTTTACAAGAAAATGCTCTGAAGATGATGTTTAGATGATACCTTCCCCCAGTAAGGATTGCTAAGATGTTTAAAAACACTAAAGACAAATGTTGGAAATGTCAGAAAGAAAAGGGCACCTTCTTTCACCAATGGTGGGGATGTAACAGAGTATAGAAATTTTGGTTTCTGGTGCTAGCAGTAATGTGGAAAGTGTTAGAGAAAAAGATTGAATTGGCCCCAAGGTTGTTCCTACTGGGAATATTTGACCCAAATTTGGCTGGAGGGTAAAGAAAGGCTAATGTGGCATATGATCACAACCACTGGGACTCTATATGCCAGGCATTAGTGGAAGGTTTCAAATGCATCAAAAGAGGAAGGGATGGAAAAATTAATAGAAGTGATAGAAATGGATAAGCTCACTTGTCTTTTAGATAATAACCCAAACCATAAATCTCCTCAAACATGGCAACTGTTTCTAACTTATTTGCAAAGGGTAATGTTACTGCAGTTCCTAAGCCGCACTTGAGGTGACCTCAGATATCATTTTGATATCAATAATTTGGCTCTCTTCCACCATCCCTCTTCACATGTCTGCAAGATCCACCGGACAAGCCCACAGTCAGGCTCAGCCCATAATTGCTGCAATATTCCACACAATACAGGCAAGCCAGAAATAGCCGTCTTGCCGCTTTAGGAGACCTCAAAGGCAAGTACTCTATTATGTATGCACGCTGCTTACAAAGAACTCCCTGCCACGAGCAGACAACTTGACAAGCTGGATATTCAAATGTCAAGCACTGAGCATCTGCATACTGGCTACTCTATTGTCAATTCAGACCTAATTTAATCATGTTAAATTCTGACCTTTCGGAGGCTTTGTCTCCAGCCCTAAACTCATTGTTTTTCCCCAAGTACGGAATAGCCTGTAGCTCCATTCCTCCCTATAAAAACCCCTGACTTGGAGAGCTTCTTTGGATCGCTCCTGACTTTCCTCCTGCCTTGCCGTCGCTTTGCTTGGTGAGCCTTCCCCTCAGTTCCATGTACTGAGACTCCATATCAACGAACTCAATCTTCAGACTGCCTGGGCTTCAGGACAGGTGTAGTATAGCCCAAACCAACAATCCCTCTTGAAAATTCCCTCTATCCCACTCCAACCTTTATTTTCTATAGTTATCTGTGTGAATGTGCTGCATACACTGTTTGTCTGTATTTTAATAAAGATCACAATTATTCTTAAACTCCGGTTTGCTTCTTGGCTTGGCCTGACCCCGTAGACATTGGGTAAAAGATTCCACTGTGTTGCCCTACCTCTTGCATTGCTAGCTTGTGCTCTTTGACTAATTTCCCCACCTTGTTTAATTGTGGGTGCATTTAGGTGTCCCTCACGGGACCCCCAGTAAACAGGGTAACAGTAACACAAGAGCTAATTGTGTACAGACTGTGTAATGTGTATTTTTGCTAATAAAACTAGGTAATTTTAACAAAGGAGATAAGAAACTGATAGTGTGGAATTAGAATATTCTATGATAGTGTTATCAACACATGTAAGTTACTATTACAGGAAAGTCTTGTCAAGATAACAATTTATGAAATTAGTTAAAGATCAACAAGTCATGACTGAACAATTAGATAAATAATTAATATTAATGTGCTGCAATGACAGAATGCTATAAATTATAACAGAGAATGTAAAGGGGTAATTTGATAAAAATGAAATTTACCCAATCTATAGCTCCATCAGAGAGGAAATTCAATTGTCAATATAGTTGTAGGGTTTTTTTAATGTTAATGTTAATGTAGACAGTTATTGCTTTGTTTTTATCACCATTATTTCTTATTATTTATTCGTATTGATTTATACTCTGTACTGTTTTCCTAATTGCTGTTTCTTCATTGTTGTTCTTTCTTTCAATATCATGTTATTTTTCTGTTTTACATGATTATATACAGAAATTAATAAAAATAATTTATAAAAAAACACCCTACACCCCACTGGTGGTATAGAAAGTAGAATCTCAGCAGGTGTTGCTTATCATATAACCAGGTAACAAGTAACATCTATTAAAATCTCCTCTTTTACAACAACCATCAAATGTATAGGAGCTATGTCCAGTTTTCACTCTGGCAACCCTAGACCAAGGCAAGCGCCAGCAGTGTTCTTTGACTGTGATGTGGTGGTCCAGCACCTGCCTGACCATACTACGTGCTAATATCTTCCTAACTCATCTCATTTGGATTTAGCTGGTTCAATAAGTAGGATACTTCAAGCTCTGGAGCCTGATCCAGGTTGCCTCCGATTCTCCAAACAGTCACATTTCTTTCCCTGTCATGATACTAGTATTTAGTCATTTCTTAGGCTTCATGTGGAATATTTCCCCTTTTGAATGGTTGAAATGCCTTTCATTGGAACTAGTTATTGTTGGGGAATTGAGAGATTTTTAGTAATAAGTCTCCTAATCAGCAGAGTATTCTGTAATGCACAGACAGAAGCTGAACAAATCACCAGTCCCACCCCAGACACACTTAATCTAGCTCAAAATAAACACAAACAGTTTGGTTAAAAATATGAAAAGTTTACTCACAAAATCTTGTGTATAGTCTACACAGGCTCAATTCTTAAAGAAAGTAAAATGAAAATAAGAACTCACATACTTACAAGAAAGCATGCTTGCCAGAGAATTGGAGGTGACATGCTTGCAAGGAAGCCGAAGAACAAAAAAAGGGAAGAGGAAGAGAACATGCAAGGGGAAGTGGGTGTTGACCAAACAACAGGAAGTTCACTCTCAATGCCTACAATAAACATGCAAACTAACTAGCCAGTTAATTAAAGCATGCAAAGGTTGCCATTCCCAACAGTTACTGTCAGTAAGAACCTTATGCTGAAACATGCTGGTAGATGTGGTCCAACCACAGATGATTTTCGTAACCTTAAAGTAGATAAGACATTCTAGGTTAGATTTTTGTTTGGAGGGTGGTTCGATAAGAAAATTAACTACATGCTGTTTTGTCAGCAAAGGGGGAGATCCTTTTTAAAGTTAATTGTCTAATGTCTGATGTGTGAATCCTAGGCCCATGTTGGTGTCCAAAGCAAATTTGTACAAATGGGTAGGACCATTTGTGCTAGGGAAAGTTAGTTATTGTGTAATTGTTTTATGTTAGTGTACAATACTGTTACATGAATGTACTGCTATCTTAGTGTTATTGGTATATTAGTGTAATGTCAATGTTAGTGTATAGTTAGTCTTACTATATGTATTATGTGTATCAAGTGGATGTTCGTCTGATATTATGTGGACATTCATGTTTCTTATATATGTTATATCTTTCTTCTCACTTTGTTCAGTAAAAATCATTTAAAAAAAATAAATAAGACATTGAACTAGTTCAAGATTTTTCATACCTTGGATCAGTCATTAATCAGAATGGAGATTGCAGTCAAGAAATCAGAAGAAGACATAAGAAAAATGTAAGTTGGTTTGCTTATAGACAATTGTTAGAAAGATTTAAAATGGATAAAAATTGTCTAGTGTAGACACTAGAAAAAAGGATTTTGAAAATCAACAGTGTAAAGATGATGATCATTTGACAGCAAAAATGTACAAGATGTTCAAATGTACAAGATGTTGAAATTCGAATTAGAAGAGGAACAAGTAAAAGAATGTATGATTAAATGGTTTCAAAATGTGGGTGATGTGATCCAAATGCATGGAAAAAGATGTGGGCAAAAGATTTGATGTTCACTTTAACTTAAATTTTAAAATAATTTTTGTAGAAGATGATGAATAGATGGTACTTAACGTCAGAAAAACTTTCTAAATTGTATAAAGGTTCTTAAAATAGATGTTGGTTCTTAAAATAGATGTTGAAAATGTAATCAATTTGAAGGATTTTTTTTTTCATTTTTTCATTTTTGGTGGACTTGTGATGAGGAGAAGACATATTGGTTGATTACATACCAGATAATGGAAAATTTTTTGAAAATAAAGATTCAGCTAACACAAGAACTGTTTCTCCTGGGACTGACAGATGACAAGCAGTGCAAAGACTGTATTAAAATTAAACAATACATGACTGTTGCAGCAAGAATTTTGTTAGTTCAGAAATGGAAAACTCAGTAATCCCACCACGAGAGTGGATGATGAAACTTCTGGATATGGCAGAGATGGACAAATTGACAACATTTTAAAGAGATAATTCTATTATTGAATATAAAAAAACATTGGGAGAGAGTTAAGTCATTTTATTCTTGACTGATGCAAGATAAACTGTAAGAGGATTTGACTGAAGCATAAAGTTAGATCATTGCTAGTAGAATAGTTTGTTTGTTCCAAATGATGTTTTATGGGGCTTGGATAAAATTAAAATGATCTTGAAATAGTAATAGCAGTAAGAAAGAGAATTAATAGTTATGATTATTGAGGTATCAGATTATAGGATGAATAGCAACCATTGCCTGGGGAGTGAGAAGTCAATATTATATCTACAGTTGTAAGGGATTTTTTGGTAGTTTTTTTTTCATGTGTCTTGTATATTTTGTTTGTAGTCATAGTGTTATTATATTGCAACCTTATGTTTTAATAAAAATATTTTTTTTAAAAAAAATCAGAAGTAGACTAGGACTTGGAAGGGCAGCTATAAGGGAGCAAGACAAAATCTTAAAGTGTAAAGATATATAATTGAATACTAAAGTTAGGATGGTCCATGCCATTGTATTTCCAGTTTCTATTATAGCTGTGAAAGCTGGACAGTGAAGAAAACAGATGGGAAGAAAATCAACTCATTTGAAATGTGGTGCTGGAGAACAGTTTTGCGGATACCTTGGACTGCTAAAAAGACAGGTGAATGGAGCAGGTGAAGTCTGAATTCTCCCTAGATGCCAAAATCAATAACCTGAGGTCTATCTTTGTTAGGGTCACCATAAGTCGAAGTTGTCTTGACTGAAGTTAACAATAACAATGCAGCCCAATTCTTTTGCTTTTGTACTCTCCCCCCTTGAATGCCCCCTAGACTTCTCTGAAACTAAATTTGGGCCTCAGGCTAAAAGAGGTTCCTTGCCCTTACAGTAAGAGGAACTTTTCTTGAATGAGACATAGTTGTTCTTTTTGACAGCTTTGTTTTAACTCCAGTCGAACACCTAATTAAAAAATAGTATCCCCATATTGCTGAGTATTATTAAAGAGGCTGCAGCTCTCAACAGCTGAAACAAATTAGCCACCATAAAAACAAATTGCAGGTAGCAAGTTCATCTATTGCCTTCACAAAGTTGACTTTGTAGTAAAATAGCACACCCGAGAAATATCAATAAACTACATTAATGGAGCCTGACAGTGGGTAGTCATTTAAATAAAATTAGTCTAAAAGCCTTCAAAGAGCAATAAATAATCAACATTTCTCAGCACTGGAGGCTCATTTGGTTTAAGTCAAAAAATGCACCAAAATAATTTCTGTAGTACTTACAATACCTTTTTCTTCTGCTTGTTTTGAACATATCGTAACAGTGACACCAGTGTATCAATAATACCATGGCATGGGCCATTTCCGCACTAGCCTGTTATAGCGCGATGATTCCACTTTCAACATCCTCTGGAATCCCGTGGTTTGCACTGCAAACCCAGGATTCCACAGGATGTTGAAAGTGGAATCATCGCGCTATAACAGGCTAGTGCGGGAATGGCCATGGTGTGAGGTAAAGAGATGGCTATCTTCTCTTTAACTTGTTTGCTTGCAAGTGAGCAAGCATGGTTGATCCTCAACCAATGGGAGAACTAGAAAATGTTTCTTTAACAGAAGCATAGCTGTTGACTTGCAAAAATATCCTAGCTGTTTGTTGTTGTAGTGTGCCTTCGAGCTCTTTCTGACTCATGATTATCCTAAGGCGACCTCTATCATAGGGGTTTCTGGGGCTATGTGACATTAACAATGTCTCCAGTGGGTTTCCATGGCTGAGTGGAGAATCGAACCCTGTTTTCTAGGGTTACAGTCCAATACTCAAATCGCTACCACATGCTGGTGTTACCCTGATTTCTGGGGTCCTGTGAGGGACACCTAATGTGCTCCAATTATTGGGGAATGGGAATTAGCAAGAGCACAAGCTAAGCAATACAAGAGGCAGGGCAAAGTAGCGAGATCTTGAATCCAATGTCTACGGGGTCAGGCCGAGTCAATGATCAAGCAGAAGTAAATTAAAATTGGTTTTCTTTATTTTGTAACACAGTCAAGACGTATGTATGCAAACACTCACACAGACCTAATGAAAGAAAGGTAGGAATTGGATAGAGGGTTTTGAGAGGGATTTTTCAGGGGAAATACTACACCTAATCCTGAAGCCCAGTTTGTCAGAAGAAAAGTCTGTTGAAGCAGAGATTCTCAGCACGTGGAAGCTGAGAGGAAGGCTCAGAAAACGGAGTGGCAGCAAGGCGGGATGGAAGCCAGGAGTGATCTGAAGAAGCGCTCAAAATCAGGGGGTCTTATAGGGGAAAATGTGCCTGTAGGCTAGTCCATTCCCGGGGGAAAACAAAGAGTTTCGGGCTGGAGACAAAGGCCCTTTCCACACCAGGCAATTAGAACGGGGCAGTGCGTCCTCTCATGAGGTCGTCTTCACCTTGGAGAGGACTAGGAGTGGACTACTTACCAGAGATCCACACCTCAGTCCACTCCAAAATGACCCCAAGTGGTCCTCCAGCATGTTTTTGAAAGACTGGAAAAAACAGGTCTTCATTTTCCTGGAACGTGCCATTGCATTCCTGCTCTCTTGTGCAGATTGGCAGGCTCACACCAATACAAGCCTGCAATCTGCAGAGGATGGGCTTTAGGTGTGGTGAGCTTCAGTGGTTGGTCGGGACCCACGACCCACCAGAAGCCTCCAATTTGGAAGCCGGAAGCTGCCATTTTGGAAGCCGGAGCAGTGCAGGTCGACAGACCTTGCACTGCTCTGATTCGCCCTGGACCAAGGAGGAGGCCTGCAGAAGGGCTTCAGGGACATTCCAGGTTGCTTTGGACCCCAGAAGAAGCAGTAGGTAACGGCATGGAGCGATTCTCTCACCTCATGCGGAAAGGACCATATCCTCCGAAAGGTCAGTACTTTAGATGATTGAATTATGACAGAGTTGTCAATAGTGCAGACCGTATACAAATGAGGAGTGATTGACAGTTGGATATTCAGCTCGTCAAGCTGACTGCTCGGGGCAGGGAGTCTTTTGTAAACAGCGTGCATACATAATGTGACTTTAAAGTGTACTTGCCTGGAGGTCTCCTGAAGCTGCAGTCCGACAATTACTGGCCTGCCTGGATTTGTTTGTATTGTTCAGCTATTTTCAGCTGTGCTCGTGTACGTGCTTGTCCGGGGGCCTCGCAAGCAAGTGGAAAGGAACGGTTTGAGATGGTCAAATTCTTGATATCAAATGATATCTAATATACCACAGGCCCAGACTAGAAACTACAGTAACACTGGCTCTTAGGTTGAGCAAATGTAGAGGGAAGAATAATTTGGAGTTATAATACAGATTACTTGTCTGGGGTCCTATACTGGCAGAAAGATGAAATTTGGGAGATACAGGAGAGAGACATACAGATTTTATGTCTGGTCAGAAGAAGGTGACCTTCCTAGACTTGCATTTAATTTTATGCTATAAAGTTATTCTGTTGCCACCTTGAGACTGAGGCCATTTCCTCACTATACTGTTATAGTGCTATTATTCCACTTTTAACATCCTATGGGATTCTGGGGTTTGCAGTTTAGGGAGGGGCATTTACAATTCTCAGCCAGAGAGCTCTTGGGCCTCAGTAAACTGCAAACCCCAGAATTCCACAGGATGTTGAAAATGGAATAATAGCACTATAACTGTGTAGTGCAGAAAGGCCCCTAGTTTTCTTGGGTTTTTGAAAAATTGCTTTTTGTTTTGTTTTGTTAGTACAGTATTTAAGATACAAGATCCAAACTACTGCAAATGTAAATGGCTACAGAAATTTTGGGGTTTTTTTCCCTTCATGATTGCAGATTAGTTAATTCTCCTGTTAAAATATTTGAATTCAACAAGTAGCAAAAGCAGCTTGGAAAGGATGGTGGCCTCCTTTGCATCCCCACATTCTTGCTGTGTTCTACACTGAACATCACACAAAGGCTTCTCATCAGTCATCTGTCTGAATAGCAACGGTGCTTTCAGACTAATATCTTTTTCCAACCCTAGAAGTCAGCCAGAGGTGTATGTGACCTGAACTGTGGCATGGGGGAAAGGCTTAGTAGTCCCTCCCTCAGCATAGTGAAGAAGCCAGTTCAGATCCCTTGTGGTTTAGGTGTATGAAAATCTATGTTATTTATCTTATTGTTGTATTTTTACTGCGAGGGATGGGGAAGAATGGTTGTAGGATTTTCTTCATCATGTAATAAAATAACTGGTCTGGATTTAGGTACTGTAGATCCTTTTTATATGTATGCCCTCTGCATGTATGTCCTACCTGAAGGAGAAAAATATCTTTTGCCAGCCTTGTCTTCCATTCTTGTAGTAATCTTGACCAGAGTTTCTAATGTTTGCTGTTTCCAAAAAAAGAAAAAAAAAGAATGTGATGTACAAGACAATGATCTCTGTAATAAAGACTGTTAAGGTGACAGAGGTTGGTTTTCAAGGTCCCTGGAAAGTAGTAGATCAGTGTTTTTTAACCTGTGGTCCACAAACCCTTCATGACGGGTGTACAGTGTCCTCATAGGAGGTAATTTCATCTATTTATTTATGGTCCTAGACCAGGCTTATAAAAACAGTACATAAAATACATAAAAGTACACACAAATATGACTAAAATACTACATCAGATCTAAATACTGCTCATTTCTATTTGACACCCTAGATAAAATCTAAGAAAAATAAGAGATAAAAAGGTTATGGTGTTTTAAAAGTTAATTCTGACACTTCCTCTTATGAGTATTGTATATAATTAAAATTGCTGTATTGCTATATTGCTGTTTCTCACGGGGTCCATGATGGCTTGAATTTTATGAGTGTTTATGAGAAATAAATAAATAATGGATGAAGATAGACAAACAGACAGATAGTCATACATTGATCTTGAAGAGCAAGAGTCTTTTGTCGGTCACAGGTATCATTTGAACAAAGTTTCATTGCAATATCTCAAACTATTCAAAAGTTATGAAAATAAGTGTTCAATAGCAAAAAAATGCAAGTGAATGTGCAAGTGAATGATGCTGAGTGACATATGACATTTCTTGCTACTGTGTGTACAGCCAGAAGCCTCCTTCAAAGTTGTGCCAAACTCTTGCAATGTCCACATTGTGCCAACACATTTTCAGAATATCCATTGCTTCCCAGGATTCTGTAGTTGCATCAAGAATGTTCTTGAAGAAATTCATTTATAAAAGGACCTTGTCTGCAGGAAGAGAGAGGCAGAATCAGTCAGTGTGAGCAAGTGTTTGAAATGGACTTCAGAATGATAATTGTGGACTATTGAAAATGATTGTGTTTCTTCTTCGATTTCTGAAAGTGTTTAGTTACTGTCAGGGGGTTGACAGCTAATATGCCAGAGGACAGGATCAAAATTCAAAATGACCTTGACATATTGGAGAGCTGGGCCAAAGCTAATAAAATGAATTTCAACAGAGAGAATGGTGAGGTCCTGCACTTAGGCAGAAAAAATGGAGAGCACAAATATAGGATGGAGGACACATGGCTGGATAACAGTATGTGTGAAGGGGATCTAGGAGTCTTGGTAGATTACAAGGTGAACTTGAGTCAGCAGTGTGATGTGGTAGCCAAGAAAGCCAAAGCAATTCTTGGTTGCATCAATAGTAGTATGGTGTCTAGATCGAGGGAGGTAATGGTACCATTCTATTCTGCTTTGGTTAGACCCCATCTGGAATACTGTGTCCAGTTCTGGGCACCTCATTTCAAAAAGGATATTGTCCAGACGAGTGTGACCAAAATGGTGAAGGGTCTGGAAGTCATGTCCTATGAGGAGCGGCTTAGGGAGCTGAGGATGTTTAGTCTGCAGAAGAAGAGGTTAAGAGGGGACATGATAGCCATGTTTAAGTATTTGAAAGGACGTCATGTCGAGGAGGGAGCGGGCTTGTTTTCCACTGCTCCAGAGATGAGGACAAGGAGCAATGGATTCAAGCTCCAGGAAAGGAGATTCCACCTGAACCTCAGGAAGAACTTCCTGACGGTCAGGACTGTCCGGCAGTGCAATATGCTGCCTCAGTGGAGTGTGGTGGAGTCTCCTCCTTTGGAGATTTTTAAGCAGAGGCTGGATGGTCATCTGTTGGGAATGCTTTGATGTGGATTCCTGCATGGCAGGGGGTTGGACTGGATGGCCCCTGTGGTCTCTTCCAGCTCTATGATTCTAGTGTCATCACAGTGAATTTCATAGCAATAAATTTTGGCTGAGCCTCAGGAAGGATCACTGGCTGGATTTTCAATGTAAAAGTACTGACAGTGTTGATGAGGGTATATTCTGTTCAAAGCAAAATGAACCTTCTTCCAGTCATCCTAAAAACTGCTACCGTTAAAGCAAGGAATATCAGTTGATTGGCTTCATGTGTAAAGGCTCAGAAGACAAGCAATTACCACAGTGTATCTTATGTTATGATGTATTGTCCAACAAGACCATGAAACTGTCAAAATTGTGAAGATATCTCAATACTAAACATAAAGAACATGCCACAAAGAGCATTATTTTTTTTTCAAAAATAAAGAGTGGGAGCTTTCAGAAAGTAAGAAAATAGTAAAAGAGATTGCAACTGGTTGTAAAGGAAAATGCAGAGAGAGAGCCTCATTTGAAGTTTCTCAGTTAATATCAAAAACTGGGAAACCATACACAATAGCTGAAGAACTTATACTACCTGCTGCAAAAATCATGGTTTCTATATTGATCAGAGAGAAAACTGCCAAGCAACCTGTTACTGCGGTCCAGGCCTACCCGGAGATATCACTCGATATCACTTTGATATCAAACGATTCGGCTTTCCTCTGCCACCCCGCTCCACGTGTTTGTGAGGCCTCCAGACAAGCACGTAAGCAAGCACGGCTGATAATTGCTGGACATTCCATTCTCCAACCGGGCAGGCCAGATAAAGCCGGTTCGTCGCTTCAGGAACGTCTCTGGAAAACACCTCATTGCATATGCACGATACTAACAAAGGCTCCCTGCCCAGAGCAGGCAACCTGACAAAGCTGCACTAAGTGCTCCGCATTTGCATACTGGCTACACTATTGTTAATTCGGCTCTAAGTCAATCATGCTAAATTCTGACCTTTCCAAGGCTTAGTCCTGCACCCAAAACGCATTGTTCTCACCAAGTAAGGTATGGCTTGCAGTCACAATTCACCCTATAAAAACCCCTGATTCCGAGACCTTCCTCCGATCACTCCTGAGTTCCATCCAGCCTTGCTGCCGCTCCGCTTGGCGAGCCGTCCCCTCAGATCCAGTAATTGAGCCCACTCAACCTAGGATCACTCTGAACTTCCAGACCGCCTTGCTGCCGCTTTGTTTGGTGAGCTGTCCCCTCAGTCCCACGTACTGAGACTCCATTCCAATGAGCTCAATCTTCAGACCTCTCCAGGACTTCGAGACAGGTGTCGTATCACCCATTTCCCTCTAAAAATCCCTACTTCAAGTCAACCTCTGATTCTTTAGTTAGTTGTGTGACTGCGGTGTCTTTAATATTTGTCGGTATTTAATAAACATCCATTTTCATAGAATCATAGAAATCTAGAGTTGGAAGAGACCACACAGGCCATCCAGTCCAACCCCCCTGCCATGCAGGAACACCCTCAAATCAATCCCGACAGATGGCCATCAAGCCTCTGCTTAAAAACCTCCAAGGAAGGAGACTCCACTACACTCCGAGGCAGCAGATTCCACTGCCGGACAGCCCTGACTGTCAGGAAGTTCTTCCTGAGGTTCAGGTGGAATCTCCTTTCCTGCAGCTTGAATCCATTGCTCCTTGTCCTGGTCTCTGGAGCAGCAGAAAACAAGCCCTCTCCTTCCTCTACATGGCATCCCTTCAAATATTTAAACATGGCTATCATGTCCCCTCCTAACCTTCTCTTCTGCAGACTAAACATACCCAGCTCTCTAAGTCTATCCTCATAGGGCATGGCTTCCAGGCCTCTCATCATTTTGGTCGCCCTCCTCTGGACTTGCTCCAGCTTGTCAATATCCTTCTTGAATAAGGGTGCCCAGAACTGGACACAGTATTCAAGATGGGGTCTAACCAAAGCAGAGTAAAGTGGTACCAGTACCTCCCTCGATCTAGACACCATACTCCTATTGATGCAGCCGAGAATTGCATTGACTTTCTTGGTTGCCACATCACACTGCTGACTCATGTTCAGCTTGTGGTCTATGAAGACTCCTAGATCCCTTTCACACATACTGCTATCCAGCCACGTGTCCTCCATCCTATATTTCTGTATTCCATTTTTTCTACCTAAGTGTAGGACCTTACACTTCTCTCTGTTGAATTTCATTTTGTTCGCCTTGGCCCAGCTCTCCAATCTATCCAGGTCATTTTGAATTTTGATCCTGTCCTCTGGCGTATTAGCAACCCCTCCCAAATTGGTATCATCTGCAAATTTGATGAGCATGCCCTCTATTCCTTCATCCAAGTCATTGATAAAAATGTTGAACAGCACTGGGCCCAGGACAGAACCCTGTAGCACCCCACTAGTCACTTCTCTCCAGGATGAAAAGCAGCCATTCGTGATCACCCTTTGGGTTCGGTCAGTCAACCAATTACAAATCCAATGAACACTAGCCCTGTCCAGCCCACATTTTACTAGCTTCTTTGCAAGAATGTCATGGGGGACTTTGTCAAAGGCCTTACTGAAATCGAGATATGCTACCTCCACAGCATTCTCTTCATCTATCAAGCTAGTAACTCTATCATAAAAAGAGATAAGATTATTACTTTAAACTGTCTGGCTGCTTGACTGACCAGACCCCGTAGATGCCGGGTTGCAAGATCCTGCTAAGTTACCCTGCTTCTTGCTAGCTTTAGTGAGTGCTCTAGCTAATTTCCCCCAAAGTTGTGTTGTTGTTTGGTTATTTAGGTGTCCCTCCTGGGACCCTCAGAGATCAAGGTAACAAGTCACTGTTGGAGTATTTATATATCAAAACTGGGATTGATTAATGGATCAAGAGGAAAATATGTTAGAGAACTCACTTATTAGGGGATCTAAAATGGGAAGTTTAGGAATAGGGATTCAGAGAGGGTGGTTATAGTAAACTATTCATGAATGTAGCTACTATGCAATTATTAGACTGGGAAATTTTCTGTATATACTTTGCTAACACATATATGAAAGTGAAATCGATCAGTATACAGGTAAATGCACACACACATACACACACACACACACATATATGAATGTATATACATACACAAATCCATATATATTTATATATTTTCGTCTTTTCCTCATACGGTTATTAAGGTGGGCCAATGCATCTTCTCACGGAGGTCTTCTGTATGTTGGAGCAGACTAGGTTTGCTTTATTTACCTTCATTCCTCACATAATTCCAACTAAATGCACCCCCATGTGGTGGTAAAGCGTGCTATTTGAAAGCTGGAAGAAATTGGTTTTCCAATTTTCCAGATTGATCCGATTTGTATTTTCACAGTGGTGCAGACACATACATTCATGCCAATGTGAATTGGTGGTCAGGGGAGGGCTTATAGGAGGGGCCAGGGGGTAGTATGGACTTTTACACATACGCACATATGCAATGACATAATAAACCATGCCAAAAAAAAAATAAAAAAAAGAGCCAATCATAGCTGACGGGGTGAGATGAGGGGAGTAGCGGGAATGGCCATGGCGGATGCAGTGTGGATTCATGAACTCACACTCCTCCGAATCAGAATGGAACATATGCAGTAGCTGTATGGAAGGAAAGGAAGGAAAGTCCACCTTGTTTCGAGCCCAGAAAATCCAGTAAGAAACGGCACAAACTGATTCACCAGCCTAGTGCAGAAAGAGCCATAGTCTCATTTTTAGCTTGGAGGGGGACTGATAAGAAAATAGCACTACGCTGTTTTGTCATCAGAGGGGGAGGCCCTCTTTGTAAATATCTGTTAATTGTCAATTGGGTTTTTTTTTTTATGTAACCCTAAACCCGCGATTGTTCTTAAAGTACTTGTTCCTGTAAGGTTCAAGTGAGTAAGATTTGGCGCACTAGGGAAGGTTACTTTACCAATCTGCTGGCCAGTGTAATATGGACCTTTATAAATGCATGCTGTTGTTATGTTGATACTGTTTCGAAATGTATTGTGGATGGAGCAATACCCTTGTGTTCTAAATCCAAAAGTGCAGACGGATGTTTTGTGTACATCATTGAAATGTTTTTATTCGATGTTCAATGTGCATATATGTTACGTTATTATGTGGAATGTATGTTTTCTATCTTCTTATTTATGTTACCCATTTCCCCTTCTCTTCCATTGTCTTGTTGAATAAAAATAATTAAAAGAGAGAGAGAGAGAGAAAACTGCCGAGGACTTTTCCTTAGTACATTTGTCAAATGATGCAATTGAGAAGTGAATTTATGGTTCGTCAGACAATATCAAGGAACAGTTATTAGAAAGAATTCACAAGTCCCCCTCTTTTGCTCTACAACTGGGCATGAGCACAAATGTAAAAAACAAAGCAACATTGGCCTTTTCTGCGCAGAGGAATTAAAACGGCTCAGTGTGTCCTCTACAGAGGTCATCTGCACCTTGGAGTGGACAAAGTTTGGACTACTTACTGGCGATCCGCACCTCAGTCCACTCTGAAACACCCCCAACTGGTCCTCCAGCACGCTTTTTAAAGACCAGAAAAAAGAGGTTTCTCATTTTTCTGGAGTGAGCCATTGCATACCTGCTCCCTTGTACAGATTCACAGGCTCGCACCAATGTGAGTCTGCGATCTGCGGTGGGCGGGCTTTAGGCGTAGTGAGCTTCAGTGGTTGGTCGGGACCCACGACCAACTGGAAGCCACCATTTTGGAAGCCGGAGCAGCGTGGATTTAAGACCTCGCACTGCTCCGATTCACTCTGGACCAGGCCGAGGAGCCAGAAGATCCGGTGAGTAACAGCATGGAGCGATTCCCTCACCTTGCGCGCAAATTGCCATTATCATGTTATGTTGTCTTCCTGCCCCTTTCTTCCTCTGGTTTTCATTCAGAACAATCCTGTCCAGGTTGTTTTAAATCTGCCAAAATATTCACCTGTTTCTATTCCCACTAGATCCCTTCACTGGTTACCAGTTTGGACCAGGGCCTGTTTCAAACTTTTGGTCCTGGCATTTAAAACTTTGCATTCTAACCTCCCTCAGTACCTCACTGCTTGGCTTGCTTGGTATGTTCCATCCAGGAATTGGAGATCTATAGGCAAAGGATTATTGTCTGTTCCACCAATGTGTACAGCTCTGTCAATGCTGTGAGTCTTTCAAGATCTGGCTTCGCATTTGTGGAATGGTCTTCCTTTGGACTTCCAACTGGAGGAGGATCTCACCCATTTTTGTAAATGGTTGAAGACCTTCCTCTTTGATTCTCCATCTTAAGCCACTGAGTTGTGTTTAAGAAGCTGAGATGGGTAGCGACTGGTGGGATGTTGGGGATTTTATTCCATGTATTGTTGTGGTGTTCTGCTTTATTGTCTTTGTCCTTGATTGTATATGTCGATGTTATAAATAAGCATTATACATGAGCTTATGGAAATGTTTTCAAAGACTTGCTGTTCATCCCTTCATTGGCACACTATAGCTGAAGAAGTATTTAACAGCTTAAATGAATTTATAACATCTCATGATATGGATTGGTTGAAATGTGTTTGAATGAGCACAGATGGGGCATGCGCATGTCTGGAATGCTTAATGGAATTCTAGCATGGATTAAGGAAATCATACCATTGGTAACTTGGTACAATTGCTGCAGAGGGAAGCTATAGTTGTTAATAAGATACCAGAAAAACTAAAACAGACCTTAAATGAACCAATTAAAATTATCAGTTTTATAAAAAGCAAATCACTGAATTCAGGACTTTTTGAACACCTTTGCAAAGATATGGACAGTGAATACCATCACCTTTTGCTACACCGTGAAGTTTGTTGGCTATCATGAAATAAAATTTTGTCTCATTTTTGGAAACTAAGAGATGAGATTATTCCCTAGGGAGCAGCAATTTCACCTTAATGATCATTTTTCCAGGTTAGTAAAATTAGCATATCTGTGATATATCTGCACCCATTTAAATATGCTCAATTTAACTCCTCAAGGAGAAAAAGTTACTGTTTTTTGAGTTGAGGACAAGATGAAGAAATGTTGAAAAGGCTGGAATTCTAGCATCATCAGTTGAACTGAAACTGTGAGATATTTTCAAACTTCACAAATTTTCTTGGGTCTACTGATGAAGAGTTGTCTGAGGATGACATGTCACTTATCATACAACATTTGAAAGATTTGCAGCATTGTTTCCATAAATATTTTCTTGTTTTTGATGCAAGCAAAAGCTGGATTAGAGATCCACTCTCAGGCCCTTTCCGCACTGAGGCTTCTAGCGCAAGTGGGGGAGGCCAGCAAGCGCAAGAAGGCTCGTCCGGGAGGCTGTCGCTTCCCCCTCCTTCCTTCCGCAGGCGAAGGAACCAGCGGGGAAGCGGCACCGAAGGAGGCTTGCTGCGCAAGCCGCCCTCCCCCGTGCGAAGCGGGAGACCTCGCGCCGGATTCCCACCCCGCCCGCGCGCGCAAAGCGGGCGTCGTCGCACTGGATTCCTCCCCCCACACGCGCCGGATTCCCCCCCGCGCGCGCCGGATTCCTCCCCCCGCGCGCGCCGGATTCCTCCCCCGCGCGCGCCGGATTCCTTCCCCACGCCCGCGAAGCGGGCGTCGCGTCCGTCGCGCTACCTCCCCACCCCGCTCCTTCCTTCCGCAGGGGCGGAGGGAAGGAAGCGCGACCCGGCCGGCTCCCGGAGGCTCTGCATGAAAGGTAAGTGCGGGTGGGTGCCGGAAGCGTTGCGCGAGCGCGGGGTGATTTTCGCTTGGACGCGAAAATCAAAAAACCCGCGCTCACGCCGCTTCAGCCCCGTGAGCCGGGCGGAAGTGGGAGTGCGTCGTGCGGAGCGACGCTCCCACTCCCGCGAGGCTCACGGGGCTGTCGCGCGAGCAAAGGCCCGTGCGAAAAGGGCCTCAGTTAATGTGTATGAATTAGAGCAGCTCATAGTAGCAGAGGAAGACAACCTCATAGGAATATCCCCACATGGTGCTCTGAAACTGCAGTTCAAGCTACAGTGCCTTCCAAATTTCTGGGCTCACTTACAAGCAGATTTTCCAGAACATCTAAGAGGGCTATGAAAGTATTGATGCCTTTTGTAATGGCATACTTGTGTGAAAAATCATGCTCTGCTTTCCTTTATCTTAAAAATAAACATAGAAACTGTTTGAAAACTGGAGAGTCAGAAATCAGAATACAAGATACAGTTATTGAGCCTGATATACTAGGCTTGTAAATGAAATGTGGCACCAGCCTTTTCATTAATTAAAATTAACAAGTAACATGGTTTTGTGTTCAGGTATTATTGTATAATAATAATAATAATAATAATAATAATAATAATAATAATAATAATAATAATAATAATAATAATAATAATAAAAAGCAGCATGCAATCACTACAATAAAATTATTGTAATAGGGATCTAGGAGTAGATCGCAATCTGAACTCGAGTCAGCAGTGTGATGTGACAGCCAAGAAAGCCAATGCGATTCTTGGTTGCATCAGTGCGAGTATGGTGTCTAGATCAAGGGAGGTAATGGTACTGCTCTATTCTGCTTTGATTAGACCTCAACTGGAATACTGTCCAGTTCTGGGCACCACAATTCAAGAAGGATATCAACAAGCTGGAACGTATCCAGAGGAGGGTAATCAAAAAGGTGAAGGGTCTGGAAGCCTTGCCCTGTGAGGAATGGCTTAGGGAGCTGGGTATGTTTAGTCTGCAGAAGAGAAGGTTAAGAGGGGACACAATAGCCATGTTTAAATAATGGAAGGGATGTCATGTCAAGGAGGGAGCAGGCTTGTTTTCTGCTGCTCCAGAGACTAGGACAAGGAGCATTGGTTCAAGCTGCAGGAAAGGAGATTCCACCTGAACCTCAGGAAGAACTTCCTGACGGTCAGGACTGTCCAGCAGTGCAATATGCTGCCTGGTAGTGTGGTGGAGTTTCCTTCTTTGGAGGTTTTTAAGCAGAGGCTGGATGATCATCTGTTGGGAATGCTTTGATGGGTGTTCCTGCATAGCAGGGAGTTGGACTAGATGGCCCTTGTGGTCTCTTCCAACTCTATGGTTCTATGAGCATGTGCATTTCTTTATTTCTCTTATCTCCAAATTTGAAGACTCTTGATGAGCAATTTTAATTAAACATTTGAAGCTCTTAGGGTTTTAAATTTTAAGTTTTGGTTGTCTGTAGCAACAAAAGATATTTAAAGGGAGTCCAAGGGAAAGAAAAGTTTAATAATCTTTGCAATGGGTAAAAATCTTTACTCTCTGAACTACCATTTTCTGTCTGTCTCTCGTTGCTGGATAGTTATTGTTCTGGTACAAACCAAAATAGATCCCTTAAGCTGCAATCTGCTGCCCTGATACAGACAATGGTTTTGTGCCATCAGGTCATAGAAGAAACAAGATCCCATTTGAACTACAGCTCCCAGATTTTCCAAGTTTTTTTGGAGTGTGTCTCCCAGAATTCCTAGTGTGCATCTTGGCTGGGTATTATGGGAGCTATAGTTTAAAAAAGTAACTTCTCCAATCTCTATTTTCTTATGGTGTTGAAATCAGTCCTGTAGCTGAGATTAGCATTGGTTGATGCTTTGTTGCTGTGTGCCTTTGTTACTGTGGTTCAGACCTGGGCATTGATAGCACTAGATATCTCTTTTGATATCAAATAATTTGACCTTTTGCTGGCATCCTGGTTCATGAGTGCAAGGGTCCCCCGACACAAGGAGCAGCTGTTAATGACAGGAATTTCCAACTTCCCCTCTCAGGCGGGCATTTCATAAGCCTTGGTTGATTGCTCTGGGACCTGGCTTGCAGATTCATTTTGTTTTACAATGATGCTGGATTTGTGCCAATGACTAACAAGGCCATGTTAAGTGCCCTCCAATCTGCACATTGGCCACACTATTGATCTACCGGCGCTAATCCGATAGCAGTAGTTCAGACACATTTCCAAGCCTTTGTCCAGCCGGAAATTTGCTTTGTTCTCAATGTTTATGGTCTGGCCCTCAGGCACAATTTTTGCTATATAAACTCCTAGTTTTGAGAGTTCACTGCCTGCTTTTTGAGTTTCATCCCGCCTTGCTGTTGGTTTGTGTGGCGAATTCTTCTCAGCACTGAGTTCCCTTTTCTTCAGCTTTCCAGGACTACAAGATCAGGTGTCGTATTGCCTGCCCTTAAGATCTCCTTTTCCTTTCCTTTTATTATTTTTAAGTTAGCAGGGTGTCTGTTTGTCTTATTTGTTGATTTTCAATAAAAACATTAACTGGTTTATTCTGAAAACTGCCTGGTCATTGACCTGCCTCTGTAGACATTGGGCGAAAGACCCCACTAAAGTTACCCTGCCTCTCGTTAGCCAGCAAGTGTGCTCTAGTTAATTTCCCCATTTGTGTTAATATTCAGATATTTGGGTGTCCCTTCCAAGACCCCGAGATACAGGGTAACACCTTCAAGTCATTTCTGACATGGAGACCCTAATATTATGGGGTTTTCTGGGGCAGAGAGTGTGACACATTCCCAAGGTGACCCACTGGATTTCCTTGACTCAGAGGGGAATCAAACCCCTGGCCTCCAGGGTTATAGTCCAAAGCTCAAACCACAACACCATGCTGGCTCTCAGAAAAATGTGTTGTGACTGAAAACAGAACCTGCGAATGCAGGAAGGGAGAGTGACAACAGTAATTAATGCCACTAAGGATAATTTTTTTTCTGTGGAGTGGGAGTATTGATGGAACAAATTCTCTGTGAATTTTGTTTCAAAAATGGATTTTAAGAACATCACCGGTGAGTTTGGATGGAAGGCACCAAATGGAGAAGATCCCCCCCCCCAATGATTAATTTATGGTGAGTTAAGAAGAGAGCAAGAGCAGGCTGTGTATGAAATACCAGCTCTGAAATAAATTCAGAAAATTGTTATCGGAGAACTGCTCCACACCAACTCCCCTTGCTGGTGTTCAGATTAAACAGTCAGGCCACTTGAAGCTATATATTTGAAAACAGTGATGCTTTAAAATTTAAACTAACAATCTGAGGTCTGGGCTTCAAAACATTCCTGATTAAATTTGCATTTTTTACAGCTGACGAGCAAAGTCTTAGTTTTATATGAAGAAAAAATGCTTGTGATGATGTTTCTGGGGTTGGCGGGGGCAGGGGGAGGCAGAATGGAAGCCTCTTTAGAAACCCATGAATGGAATTTGAATAACATCAAGGCCAGTCCAAAACATGCTGCTGATGAGGCAGAGAAGCAACTGGTCCTTTCCCGTTCAAGTCAAACTACGTGGAATGCCAGGTGAGCCAATTCATTTGGGTACTTGAATTGGAAAATCCAAGTAACTTTCCCATTCCCAAAGAGGAAAAGTACAATAGTAATGAAGTAAATGACAATATCCATGGATTATTTTGATTCTTTCATAGAATGATAGAGAAGGAAGAGACCACAAGACCCATTGCGTCCAACCTCTTGTCATGCAGGAACACACAATCAAGGCAGATGGCCATCTGGCTAAAAACTTTTGAAGAAGGAGACTCCACCACACTCCAAGGCAGCACGTTCCACTATTGAACAGCTCTTAGGCCTTTTTTGCACACCATTTCACAAGCGAAGGGGCCTCTGGAGCATTGCGCGATTGTGAGGACTATTTCACATGACGTCCTCACAATTGCGCAATGCTTCCGGGGTTAGTAGGTGGCGATCGCGCAATACATCCTTTTTAGGTTCTTGCTGAAAATGATGCATGATTGTGCATTGATCCCGAGCCCCCACACACATACCTTGCTTGCTGAGCCTCCAGAGATGCAGCCCTCGTGCTTCCTCCCCCAGAGCAGCCTGGGAAAATACCTGGCTGTGCTGCAGAAGGAAGAGGAGGAGCCCTCACACTTCCTTCCAGCCAGCAGGGAGCTGCTGCGGAGAAGAAGCAGAGGGGATGCAAGTGCCTCTCGTAAGAGGCTGCTTGCAGGATCCCTGCGTGCCCACATTGGGACAAGGTAAGCTGTGGAAAGGGCCATAGAATCAGGAAGTTCGTCCTAATGTTTAAGTGGATTTTCTTTCCCTATGATTTGAATCTAGTGCTCCCTGTCCTGGTCTTTGGAGCATCATAAATCAAGCTTGCCCCATCATCCATGTGACATTCTTTCAAATATTTGAACGTGTCATGTTTAAATAACATGTTTTAATGGATTCATTTTTTAATGTGATGCTTGTTAGCCTCCTTGAGTGCCAAGTTTTTGGTGCAAAAGATGAAATAAAAATGCAGTAAATAATCACCACTTTTCTGCCTTTTCAGGGCACTTAGAATCTGCTCCCCTAAACAGCAGCCTCATTCTTGCTAATGGTGGGACTAACCCTACTACTGAGGTGCTAACATTGCATGGAGATGTTTCCAGTAATGCATCAGGTATAACATTTGTTCCTTGGTAACCAGGGAAAAGGAAGCATACAGGTACAACTCCTGGCTAGGAATAGGGAAGAAATATTGGAAAAGCTACTTTTGGGACTGCAAAAGCATAGATGCTTTTCTAAGCTCTGATGGGGAATTAGTTGAGTCATCAGTCACTTCAGGTATTAGCAGAGGATGTAGTTTTTAGTATCCCAGTGTTTCTCTTTAGGCCAAAGAAAGCCTTCCATTCTGCAAAGGGGCTGTGGGGAGCAAGGGAATGGTTTCAGAAATAGTTTCTATTATGCTAACAAAATTACGGGTAACAAATATTCCCCATCTCAACAGGCAAGATCAGTTTCAAATTTTGGGGAGCCCTAGGTGAGGAGTAAATGATGAAGACATTGAAATAATTCAAGATTTTCCATACCTTGGTTCAGGTAAAGGGACACAAGAGAATTGGGACTGTGACAATGCAAATATATAAACAGGAAAGAAAAAGAAGACAAGCTTTTTAAAGGAATAAGTGACCATCTATTAGTATGTGGTGTTACCAGGCCATATACTCCCACACTTTGATATGGTTTAATTGGTAAAATATGATTTAATTAGCAAAATATATTAATTGGTAGTAATATAAAACATACCCAGCTATATGGATAAGAGGAAAAAACAGGTCAAATATGTATATTGTGAATTAGGTCAGAAGAAACCTCCAGGCGTAATCTATGGTAAGCCACTTTTAAATATACCACTAGTCCCAGAAATATTTCTACTGCATATATTACAGAAACTAGACAAATCAACAAGAAGAAATATAGGAGAATAATACATATGATTACAGTGGCTAGAATAGTATATGCGAAACTATGGAAAAACAAGTAGACTCCCCAAATAGAAGAATGGATGATAAAACTGATAGAATTTAGAGGTATGGACAAATTAACTATGATAATACAAGGTAGATCTCAAAGTAGTAATGAGAAGGAATGGAATTCAATTGAAGAATTTATATTCAAACAGGAAGCAAGTATTGAAGAACAGTAGATAAAGGTCCTCAAAAATAAAGACAAATGGTGAAGGAAAAAACAAGAGAGCAGATACTACTAAGAAAGATTAGCGGTAACTAGTACAAATTTAAACAAAAAATAAACACATGAAGAAGTTCATAAGTGATAATAAAGAAGAGAAACTTAAAAATGTCTAAAAATAATTTGAACTAGGTGAAGTAAGGAAGTAAGACTACGAGAAAAAGTACTGTATAGAATAGAGAGATATGGGCTAAGATAAGAAAGAAATTAGAACGGAGAGGCGAAGAGAATGTTTCAAATAAACAGTATTGATAGTTGGTGTATATTATACAAGATAATAATAACTAATCTGCAAAAATGTACATTTTGAATGTGATCCTCAAGTATGTAAGGTCCTGTAGGATTGTGCTTTGATTTCTTATTTACTGAATATAATAAAAAAAATAAACTATGGTAAGCCACTTTGAGTCCTTTTAAAGAAAAAAGCAGGATATAAATAAAGATGATGATAATTTTTATTTTATTTTATTTATTTATTTGTATTCCGGGCAACTTACAAATAGCATGTATTTAGAAACATTTCTATACAATATAATATATAATAATATAATATAATATAATATAATATAATATAATATAATATAATATAATGATAATAATAATCAGGAAATCACCAGGAAACTTCCAAGTGAGCCTTAAAGACTCAATAGTTAGCCTCAACAGCTGCTGTTAGCCTTAATGACTCAACCTTTAGACAATAGTGTCTGGAAGCGTCCCACAAGACTGCTGATTGTCTTAACCCCTTTTCCTCTGAAGCAAACCTCTCCTTTGTCCTCAAACCCTTTCGACAAGTACCGAGCTATGAGGGCAGCCATTACTCCTTCTCACCTAACACTGAGACCATTAACGCATTCTGGACCTCTTTGGCCACTCTGCAAACTCCATTGTTTACTTGGCTGGAGAGCCATTAACACCCTAGCCCTGCAGGTAGAAACTGGGTATTTAAACTCCTGTTTTTTGCCAGTCAACTTGCAGTACTAGTCACCATTCTACCACTCCAATTTCCAACCTTTGAAGTTTAAGGCAGGCAGTTTTGTTTTCCTTGAGTCTACAGCAAGTGTGGGAAAAATTTAGCTCTCTAGATTTTTTCCCCTATAGCTCTCATAAGCCTCAACCAGTACATGTGATAGGAAGGAAATATGAGAGCTGTAATCTAAAATATCTAGAGGATCAAAGATTCCCCACTCCAGCATTAAATTGACCAGAGGAAGGAGGAAGACTACCTGCACCCCCAACGATGTACCTTTGTAAACATATATGCCCAAAGAGAGTACCACAAGAATGA
The DNA here is from genome assembly GCA_948474755.1 of Ctenosaura bakeri. NCBI lineage: Eukaryota > Metazoa > Chordata > Lepidosauria > Squamata > Iguanidae > Ctenosaura > Ctenosaura bakeri. The sequence goes on along the minus strand of CAOLHI010000455.1, from coordinate 533,141 downwards.
GATGGTGTGTGTCATTTGTTTTTTTAGTTCCTCATCAAGACACTTTATCTTTCCAGAGTTCCTCCCACCCCATTTTTATTTACAGCTTTCCCAATTACATAGACAAGATGAATTTGCCTCTGCTATAGGCTGTGACAGATTGGCATTAAGCTGTCTGTAATTCATGAGTAATACAGAGTGAAATTTATGTTAAGGATGAAGCATATAAACCCTCTATCTTGAGAACCTTTCAGCAATAAAAAATTGAGTCCTTTTGCTGTGCTTTATTAATGTAATATAGCAAAGCGAGGGTTCCTTCATCCCCCTTTGCAGTCATCCATTACCTAAGAATTAATGCCTGACTCTGGATTATTCAGAGCACTGGAGCTGTGTTGAGAAGTGAATCAGGCCTCTGATTGTGTGTGCAGTTTCCCCCTTTTAATCGGGTGTTTCTGTTACACTTTCTAAGGCTACCCAAACATTTGAAGGTGTTGACTTTGAAAGAGTTCAGTCTTAGACCCTTTCCGCCACCTTACGTTTTCGCTGTGCTGGGGTACGGGGTTCGCGCGAGCAGCCTCCAGAGAGAGGCTGACGCTCCCCTGCTTCTTTGGCTCTGCACGAGCTTCCTGCTCATGTGAGAGCCCTGCCTCTTCCTTTCACAGTGCAGCCTGGGACCTTTCTAGGCTGAACTGGACAGGAAGCATGACCGGCCTGGCTCCTGAGGCTCCGAACACAAGGTAAGTGCGTGCAGGTCCCCGGAGCGATGTGCAAGCATGCACCATTTTCGACTTCAAGCCAAAAATGGAAAAATGTGTGCGTGGTCCACGTCAGGCCCTTGAGTATCCCGCAAATGTGAGTGCATTTATGTGATGCTCAAGGGGCCCTTTCACATTGGAAATGCCGTGCGAAAAGGACCTTAAAGATCATTTTAGCTCAAGAAAGGCATCTCAGTTTTTAGAATGAAAATTTCAGTATGTCAAAGGATAACAACAAGATGCAGGCTCTCAGGCTCTTTCTGCACGGCATTTTCCATGCGAAAGGGCCCCTCGAGTATCGTGCAAATGTGAGGAGCGGACCACACGATGCACTCACATTTGCGCGATACTCCAGGACCTGGCAGGCACCTCTTGCACATTTTTTCATTTTCAGCTTTAAGCTGAAAATGGTGCGTGGTCGCACCTTTCTCCCAGGCTCCGTGTGCACTTATCTTGTGTGCAGAGCCATGGGAGCTGGGCTGGTTGCGCTTCCTGTATCAGTGCAGCTTGGGAAGGTCCCAGGCTGCACTGCAAAAGGAAGAGCCGGGGCTCTTGCACGAGCAGGAAGCTCATGCAGAGCTGAAGAAACCTGGACATGAGGGCCTCTCACAAGAGGCTGCTCATGTGGGCACCGCACCCCAATGCCAAGAAAAGGTAGGATGCGGAAAGGGCCTCAGATGTGTAACCTCCGGCCTAGAACTTTTGACTACATTATCTTAGAATGTACTGTTAGCATGGCCAGCCCTACCATTATTAAGGGTGAATAGCTGTCTTAAGGCATCCAATTTGGGGTGTCACAAAAGAGAAGTAAAATAGCTATTCATTTATTTATTTGTTCTCTTTGTTATTATTGACTTTGTACTGCCAAATTTGGGAAAGGCTGTTGGGGAAGGGTGGTCTTATGGCCCATAATAACACTGCTGGCTTTGGATACTTGAGTTGGGTGCAGTAAGGGTGCCATTTTCTTCTGTGCCTTAGATAGCAGAAGGCTTTGGGATGGCACTTCATGATTACACACACGAGTTTTGGATTTTTAAAGAGGCCCGCCACAAGTTCAAACCCAATCACAAGTAATTTTCTGAATTTAAATCCAGCTTCTCATTTGTCAGGTGCAAAACCCAAATTTGGTCTTAACTTTCTCAGGCAACAAAATATCTTGGATGGTCCTGACTCAGAAGCAATTTTCTGCTGCTGATCTTGTATGGAGGGACATGGTGGGAGACAGACCAAGCATGTGTTGCAGACTTTCCCTGACTTTCTGCTTGCGTGTATGTGTGTATTTATATATTGCTAAAATAATGTGGCTCATTGAAGAGCTAGGTGCTTTTGCACATTTGTCCTGGAAAATAGTTTCTTTCACATACTTGTGAGAGAAGACAGCATTTGAAACAGCTTGGCCACACACCAGGTGGATATGGTCAAATCTTTAGTATATTTTATGCATTCTGCTCTCTCCACTTCTGTTGATATGTGACTTCTTTAAAAGCAGACATTTATTTACTGTCTCAGTAATGCATGCATTTCATATGGCATTAATTCCCCAAAGAGCCCTTTGGCACTGTATATTTAAAATTGTGATAAAACATTTACATAAAACGTAAGGGGAAAAGCTCAACGTAAGGAAATTCAACCAAGTCCTTCATACTGTGAGAACCACTGTGATGTAGTGCTTTGAGCATAGGACTTTGGCCATTTCTGTACTAGCCTGTTATAATGTTATTATTCCACTTTCAACATCCTATGGAATCCTGGGGTTTGCAGTTTAGGGAGGGGCATTCAGAATTCTCAGCCATAGAAGTCTTTGGTCTCAGTGAATTACAAACCCTAGAATTCCATAGGATGTTGAAAGTGGAATAATAGCACTATGACAGTGTAGTGCAGAAAGGCCCTTAGACTTGTGTCTAAGGGCAGTACCAGGTCCTTTCTGCACAGCATTTTCCATGGGAAAGGACGCCTGGAGCATTGCACGATTGTGAGGAGCGATCTGCATGATGCACTCACAATTGCGAGACGCTCCAGGGTAGGGCAGGCACCGATCGCGCACCTTTTCATTTTTGGCTAGAAGCCAAAAAAGGTGTGTGGTCATGCATTGTTCTTGGGCCCCGTGTACACTTACCTGGTGTGTGGAGCCTCTGGAGCTGCACTGGTCACGCTTCCTGCCCCAACTCCCAGGCTGTGTTGCGGAAGAAAGAGGTGTGGCTCTCGCGCGAGCAGGCAGCTCATGTGGAGCCGAAGGACCCTGGACGCGAGAGCCTCTCGCTGGAGGCTGCTCGTGCGATCCCTGCACCCCAGTACTGGAAGAAGGTAAGGTGAGGAAAGGGCCCCAATCAGGATTCAAGGTGACATAATGACATTCAGTATCTGATATACTGAGTCTGACTCCTCAAAACTGAGGATTTTTATACCCAGTTTCTACCTGGAAGGCATGGGCGTAAATGGTTCTCTGGCCAAGTAAGCAAAGGAGTTTGCAACAGATGCAATGGGGACCAGATTGAGTTAATGGTCTTATTTATTAGGTGACAGAGACTTAATAGATGTCACGATAGCTCTGTAATAGTTGGACAGGCTTGTGGATAATGGGGAAAATGTCAAGGTTGGTGGGAAGAAGGACAGTCACTTAAGCCTATCACCTCTGCAGCTACCTGGAGATTTCCTAACTATAACCCTTTCCGCACCTTACCTTTTTTCAGCGCTGAGGTGTGGGGATTGTGCGAGCAGCCTCCAATGAGAGGCTCTCGTGTCCCTGCTGCTTCATTTTCACATGAGCTGCCTGCTCCCGAGCAGGTAGCGAGAGGTCCCACCTCTTCCTTCCGCAGTGCAGCCTGGGAGTTTCAAGGGCTGCGCTGGGGCAGGAAGCATGACCACCATTGCTCTGGAGGCTCCGCATGCACAGCAAGTGCGCATGAGGCCCTGGAGCAATGCACGATTGCGCACCATTTTTGGCTCAAAGCTGAAAATGAAAAAGTGCCCGAGCAGCGCCTGCCAGGCCCTGGAGCGTCATGCGATTGTGAGTGCATCGTGTGGATTGCTCCTCACATTCACGCAATGCTCCAGGTGCCCTGTAACATGGCAAATGCCATGCAAAAAGGGCCTATGATCTGACCATGCCTGGATGGGATCTCTGACCTACTTGTGCAGTGCACATGTTCAGCCAGTGTCTTCCTCTTATCGAGCTTGGCCTTTCAGTCACATCAGGGTACATTTTGTATCAAAGCCAATTAATATATCTTGCCAATTAAATCATGTTTCACCAGTTAAACCATATCAAAGTTTGGAGTGTACAGCTACTAACAGGTGGCTTTAAAAATGTGTTAGGGTTTAGCTCCTTGCCCCTACCCTTAAGTAGGAGAGGGAATCCTCACTATCAGGAGTAGCTGCCACCACTGTTCCCCCTTTTCCAAGAACATCCCAGAAGTTGGCAACAGGGTGGATGCTGCCAAGGTGTTAGTTTACTCTCTTCTGGCTTCTCAGAGACTTTCCTTTCCCCCTCCCACAAGATATGGGAATTCAGAGGGACATGCTGAGCCACAGGGACAACGAGAGAATTGAACAGGGACAATGAGAGAAATCTGTATGGGAAAACTTTATTCTAATCAAGGAACAACATCATTAGCAAAAAGCCTCTTACAGAAAGTGTCCCCCTTTAGGCAAAATCCTTTGTCCAGCTCCAAATCTCCTTTGTTCTCCCCGAGCATAACATAGCTGTAGGTAAACTCCACCCTATAAAAGGTCCCCACTTTTGCGAGTATTTTGGATCACTTTGGACTTCCATCCCGCCTTGCTGCCAGCTTGTCTAAGGCGCTCCCCTCAGCCAGCCATGCTGAGATTTCTTCCCTGGAACCCCATCTTTCTCTCCAGGACTACGAGACCAGGTGTCGTAATGCCTATCACCAAGCTCTCTATTTCTGCTTCCAAGTTAGCTAGTGTGTGTGCGTTGTTTTATTTGCTGTTTATCTTCCAATAAAACTGTCATTTTTGTTACTTTTAAACTTGCCAGCCTGCTCTCTGACCTGAAGTCATAGACATTGGGTTAAAAGATCCTTTCTAAAGTTACCCTGCCTCTCGTTTAGCCAAGAGAGTGCTCAAGCTAAATTCCCCCAATTTGTGTTTTTATTTGGTAATTTGGATGCCCCTCTCGGGACCCTCAACATACAGGGTAACACCCCCATGTATACCAAAGTTCATGGATGCTCAAGTCCCATTATGCACAATGATGTAGTAAAATGGCATTCCTTGTACAAAATGGCAAAATCAAAGTTTGCTTTTTAGATTTTTTTTTTAGGTGTAATATTTTCAAGCCGTACTTAGTTGAATCTGTGGATACAGAATCTGTGGGAATGGTGGGCTGGTGGCATTAGGTTTTATCTGGGGCAGTTCCTAGATTTGCTGAGTTCAGCTGAGTTATAGGATCTTATTTCATTTTAATTGCACTTTGGAGCTCAAATTATCCTTAGGCCTTGGACCAAGGACACAATATTATATGAACACTATCACTACTACTAATTGTAGTAACATAAAGTAAGGAAAATGACAAGAACAAGTATGGTTTAGTCTTTTGGGCCCTGCTCAGTCATGGAAATCCACTGGGTGACTTTGGGGAAATCACACTCTTTCAATTTCAGAGGAAGACAAAAAGCAAACCCTCTTTGAACTAAACTTACCAAGAAACTGCAGTGATAATTTTGCCTTAGGGTCACCATGAAATGATGTTAAGAAACCCTTTCCCTAATACAAAACTTGACTGTTGATGGCAACCCTATCCACTCCCTGCAAAAAGGCTGGATTTATGTGTTGAGAGATTTATATCTTGTTCTTCTAGTTCATTCTCATTATTCAGAGCAGCTTACAAGAAAAAATATCCATGCGTAATAAAACAACCTTATTAAAGCCAAAGAACATAAAAACAGTAGTGTGTATTAGTGAAGACAGCATACCAAAGTGCATTGTATTACAGGAAATTGCTTGCAAAAATGTATATATTATGAAAATTGCATCAAAATGTGTATTTTAGAAGAAGCAGAAATACACACATGCACACACACACGCACACACACACAAAAGAAATGCACATGGAAACACAAATATATTTTTGTGTTGTAGGGAGCCCCATGATTTATCTGTGTGAACTCCCCTCTTCAGACATCTGTGACATTGTACTGGGAGGTTGTCAGCATTTAATGTGAAGGGGTGGTGCTGGTGCCACAGTCATAATATTCCTAAATGGGTACAACATATACATGGATAATAAGCAAAAATAGGAAAAGTTACATTTGTTGTTTGGTGGATTCTGGGAGTTGTAGTCAAAAAGTAAGTTTACCAAACACTGAGAATATATGAATAATAGGACTAGAAGTTAATACCGCATCCTTTATCTGCAGAAACTACAGCTAACATTGTATTCCCAAGACATAAAATTCTGATTGCATATAATTTGGCAGGAGGCAGAGCAATGAGCTGCTGCACAGCAATCCGTCCCATGTCAGATCATGCAAATATTTATTGCTAGTTTTAAATAATAAATGGAACATCCCCTGCATTTGTAAATCTGCCATGTTGAGTTTGGGCTGGCAGCCTTTGATGGAGACAGACAGGAATTAGTTTTACTGTGTCTTCCCTAAAGTGTGTGAAGAGAAATTGAAAGCCTTCGCTTAGTTGACCATGTTAGGCTTTCCACATTATATGCGGCTCCAGTATTTGGAAGGACACCACCTCTCTTCTAATTTTCAAAAGATCTTCTTCCACAGGAGGGCAACCAAAATGGTAGCAGGCTTAGTAACTCTCACCTTATGAGAAGCTGCTTAGGGAGCTGAGTATGTTTAGCCCGGAGAAAAGAAAGTTAAGAGGTGACCAGTTATCTACATTTAAATATTTGAAGGGATGGCAGATGGAGCAAGCCTGTTTTCTGCTGCTCCAGAGACTAGGGACCTTTCCCCACCATACCTTTTTGCAGAGGTGGGGGGTGGTGCTCGCACGAGAAGCCTTCGGAGGAAGGCTTTCGCATCCCTGCTGCTTGGGCTCCGCAGCAGCTTCCTGGTCGCGCGAGCGCCCCGCCCACACCCCGCATCTTTTTTCCGCAGTGCAGCCTGGGAGCTGTAGGTTGCACTGAGTTGAGGAAGCGTGACCAGCCCAGCTCCAGAGGCTCCGCAGGGCAGGTAAGTTCGCCCCAGGCCCCTGACCGGTGCGCAAGCACGCACCATTTTTGGCTAAAAGCTGAAAATAAAAAGGTACGTATGCACTGCGCATGAGGCTCTTGAGCGTCGCGTAAATGGGAGTGCGTCATGGAGACCACTCCTCCCATTTACGTGACACTCAAGGGGCCCTTTCGCTTAAGAAATGCCGTGTGAAAAGGGCTTAGGACATAGAGCAGTGGCTTCAAACTTCAGGCAAAGAGATTCCACCTAAACATTAGGAAGAACTTCCTGACAGTAAAAGCAGTTTGACAGTGCAATATGCTGCTTCAATGGAGTGTGGTGAAATCTCCTTCTTTGGAGGTCTTTAAACAGAGGCTGGATGGCCACCAGTCAGGAATACTTTGGTGGTGTATTCCTGCATGGCAGGGTATTGGATTGATGGCCCTTGTGGTCTTTTCCAACTCTAGGATTCTGTAGTTCTTTTGATAATAAGAATGCTTTGCACATTATTCTCTTAAACAGATGTTCAAATGCAATGGACTTCTAATTGTGTTTTGGATGTTTATAGATTGCTTTCATCATTGGACCCTAGGGCAGTGAACATCAAATATAGAAGATTTATGATTGATATCATTAAACACTAAAAACACACAATAAAGTATGAGGACTTTCTGTCTCTCTCTCTTATTTTCGAAAACAGGCATTGTTCTCTCATCCCTTTCTCTTTCTCTCTCTTTCTCTCTGACTCTCATAAATCTGTCTAATTAATTGAATAATCAGAGAAAAATGTGAGCCATTCCCTACCTGAAATGAAACATTTCAAAATTATAACCATCTGTTCTACCCCCTCAGAACTCAAAACCACCTGTTTGATTGAAGCTGTATACCTACCACATAATGGAAGGCAGAACATGGATTTAATCAGAGCTTGGAAAACTTACTTTTAAAATTTCAATTCCTAGAAGTTGTTAAATTTTACTGGCCAAGCTGACTGAAGTCTTATTGGTGCTGGACTTTGTGTCGCACAGCGTCTGGTCATTGGCTGTAGTGGTCTTTGGGTAACCGAAGAGGTACCTACACTGCACAATTTTAGAACTTTCTCCACTTTGAATGCCATCCTATGGAATCCTGAGAGTTGTAGTTTTGTCAGATACTTAAAATTCCCTTCCAAAGAACATTCATGGTTCACTTCTAACAATCTCACCAAACTACAGTTTCTGTCATTAAAGTGCTATCAGCTTGCTCTGATTGCACAGTGTGGGTAAAGCCATAATCCAAAACATCTAGCACATATGTGCCTTCCTACATTTGACTTCACACATAGCTGCATCCTATGGAATCCTGCACTTTTCAATTTATTGAGGTCCTGAAAGTATCTGGTAAAGAATATGTCTAATATATCTCATGACACCACAAATTCCAGGACCCCATGGGATTAGCCATGGTTATTAATTTCGTCTCAAGGTGCAACAATTGTCTGGTGTGAAAGAGAAGTGGCAAAATCATGATATGGACAGGTGGCCTGTGTGCATAGTCTTCTTCTTGAATGCTAGGAAAACCTTTCAAAAAGACAGAGAAGTATAGTATACAGTTTGGTAGAGAGTTCTTGCCCTACCCCCTCACTGATATGTTAGTTTCTGCAGGCACGGGGGTTTTTTTTTTTTTTTTAAGCATGAGATGGAATCAGACTTTTTGAATATGAAAACATGTGATTCTTCCCACCCCCTTCCAGATTATACTGGTACAGGCTACTCTAATTCAAATCTATCTTTGGCATTTTACTCTTTGTGGCAAAGGTGCTTGTCAGCACAGTACGATTATTTTTATTATTGCAATGGGTGTGAGATTATATACATATATTTCCATCCAATTCTAAAAGGTCAGGAGGATAATTAGCCATTTTAAACTGATATTTACTATCCAGTGATAACTAGTCCTGTTTTCATATAAATTGTTCTGGCATGCTGCCAACACACTGCTTGGAAAGAGCTGATGAGTATTACAAATCTCTCTCTTGCTATCTCTTTCTCTCTCTCACATACACAGAGGTTTGTTGCGGTTTTCTGCAGACAGAGGTTCTGTGTGTCTAATTCCTGGGTGCTGATGTTTACACTGTAATGTCAAATCTTGGGAAAATGTACATTAATGTGTTAATCTCTCCTGCTTATTTGTTCATTTAAATATGTGAAGTGTCTTCAGCATTGTTTACTGTCACTTCACAGTTCCTTTGCTTGAATGACTGACTGTTAAGTTACCGGTAATGTGTGCCCAAGATTTGTCATTTAGATGGAACACCTTGCCATAATCTTCAGGAGGATAGGGATGTGAACATTCTTTTTTTAAAAAATGAGCCTATCAAAATGGCTGCTAAAGAAAAGTAAAAGTGCCTTTGCAGCTATTATCATCATGGCAGAGATTACAACTGTTTACATTGTGACTTGGTTATTTTTGATATGTGGCTCAGAACTTGGAAGTTAAAGTAATGGAGGTAACGGCATTACCTGTAGAATATAACTTTGGGAAGTATTTACTCAATGAAATAACATAACTATGGGCAGCAGTGTTAGTTTTTAACCTATCGTGAGCAAATTTTATGCTTCTAAAGTGTTTTTTCTAGAGTAGGGGCACTACAGCCATTTTTATTTATATAATAATAATAAGTAATTAAAAAGTAACACAGCATAAACACTTTATTTGCAAAGTAACATGGAATAAGTAATGAGTTATCTGAAAACGACTAATTCCTTACATTTTCTTCTTTTCTTTTCTTTAAAAGAAAATGCTATTCCAAATTCTAGGTGCTACTGTTATTCCAAAATGTGTGGGACCTCTATAGGTCTTCTATCTGAGCCTGGACCTTAGTGCAAATTAGGGAAATTAGCTGATCTTTATTACATGCTTATGAGAGGGAGGCAACATTCCACCAGTGTCTACAGGATCACTGACAGAGAGAAACCAACCAAAAGATTCAAAATGAAACTAAAATGTGTTTATTGAGGAAGATACGACCTCACACGCAAGATTGACACTCATTTACACAACCATACAAGGCTAACCAAAAAAGAGAGGAGGAAAGTGAATAGTGGAGATTGTAGGGATCGGGTGATATTTATCATCCGGAGAGAAGCGGAGAAGAGCAAGATGGCTTGGGTTTGCACCCAAGGACAATATCAATTGGAAATCTGAGTGACAGAGTGGGTCTCTGAACACTGTGTCAATCGGCCAAAATTGGGGCTATTTATACCCAAAATCTAACCTCAGGGACTGAATGTTAATGTTTTCCTAGCCACCCAGACAAAGGAGTTTTGTAAACAGCTGATGCAGTTCGGAACAAGCTGTTGAGCAACAATGGCTCTAATGGCTTTATGATAACCCAGTAATTGTGCATGGGACTGGGGAGAATGGAAAGAGGGTGTAGGTGAGAGGGCTATGTGCTTGGTGTAACTATTGATTTTAGTGAGAATCTTCCCATTTTGTGACTCACCACTTGACTGACTAGCAGTGATTTTTTGTTTCTTGTATTTTGCTGCTTAATTTACTGCTTATGATCTCACCTTTTTCTCACTGGGGTCCTCTGGTGTACGTGCCTGCCAGGTTGTTCTCGGAATCAACCCAGCCACCTGATCAATGAAGGGTCACTTTGATATCAAACCCTAATCACATGTTTTGCCAATTAAATCGTATTTTGCCAATTAAATTACATCAGATTTGGAGGTGTGTGTCATGGCATAACGCTACTCACAAATAATGGATATAAGATTGTAGCCCTACCAGGATAATTCTGTACAGTATATGTCTACTTGAGAGCCAGCATGGTGTAGTGGTTTGAACATTGGGCTACAATGCTGGAGACTAGAATTTGATTTTCCACTCAGCCACGGAAAACCACTGGGTGATCTTGGGCACATCACATACTTTCATCCCCAGAAATCCCTGTGATATGTTCACCTTAGTGTTGCCATAAGTTGGAAATGGAGACTGCTGCTACTCCAACATTGACAATAATGGTTTCAGTATGATCTGACAACAAGTCACAAGTAATGTCAGCCAGCACCCAACCATCTCTTTCTCCTGGAAGAGCTCCTAAGAAACAAGTCTTGGGGGTGTTATAGATAATGAACTACATATCCAACCACTCCAGAGCCACAGGGACTTAACTGCTGTATATAGGGGGGCTTTTAAAAATATCTTTCTTCAAAATCAATTGAATTTAGAAATCCAATTTAGAAATCCATCCCAAACATCTAATAGATAGAACCTGGCATTAGTAATTATTAATGCAATCAAAAGGAGTAAACCAACACCCTAACAGCACAGACAAAGAAATGAAGATAACAGCACATAAAATTCTGAGATGGATTAACTCTGCGCCCTATACTTCCTAAAGACAGCAGAAGCAAGACCATGCAGCTAGGGTGAGGCAATTTTTGTTCTTCAGATGTTTGGTTTCATTCATTCAAAGTATCTATAAATGACCTTTGTGCCCAGCAGGATGTTCAGGACAATGGCTAATAAAATCACAGTAGTAAAACAAGCCAGAAACAAACCAATTTGTAAGGAAAAGCTTCCACTGCCCTCTAATTTCCTCCTAAAAGAGAAGGAAAAAGAGAATCTGAGCAACTACCAACTAGTCACGTTGGTATCAATATTGGGAAAGGTTCTGGAAGATATCATTAAACAATCAGTCTCTACACACTCAGGAATGCTGTACTTACGAAGAGCCAGCCTCAGTTTCTCAAAAACAAGACCTGTCTCTGTTTTTGATAGAGTTACAAGTTTGACAGATCAAGGGAGTGCTATGGATGTTGCATGTAGTATATCTTCATTTCAGTAAAGATTTGACAAGATTTCCCATGATATTCTTGTAGACCAGCTGGTGAAATGTAGCCTACTGTTAGATGGATTTGTAATTGCTTGACTGAACTAGACAGAGCTAAACTTATGCTCACCAATGGTTCCTCTTCATTCTGAAGATGAAGTGGAGCGGCTGAGGGTTCTTGCCTAGACCTGATGCTGTTCAATATCTTTACAAATGACTTGGATGATGAAACAGAAGGCAAGCTTAATTAAATTTGCCGATGACACCAAATGAAATGGGGAGCTTATAACCCAGAGGACAGGATCACAATGCAGATGGCACCAAATTAGGAGGGCTAGCTAATACTCCAGAGGACAGGACAAGACCATAAGAGATTGGATAGCTGGGCAAAATAATCAAGCAGGGACAAATATAAGGTAATACAGGCAGGAAAAAATGAAGTGCATAAATACAGATGAATGACTTCTGGCTTGAAAGCAGTACATGTGAAAAAGTTGTAAAGTGGCCCCTCCACTTTCACAAGGGTTTGGGCACAGAACCCTTGTGAAAGTTGGAGAAACTGTGAATAACTCACACTCACACTCACCCTCCCATTTACTTCTTTTGCCTCAGTGAGGAGCTCTGGAGGAGAGAAGGAAGGCATGCACATGCCTTCCCTTCTCATTCCCTTGCCTTTTGCCAAGGCGTGCTTGCCTTTCTTCTCCATGCCAGAAAATAAGAGGAGGAGAATGAGTGGGAAACATGTGCGTGCCTTGTGAATAATCAAATTTGTGAAGGTCAAACCTGCAAATGTGAAGGGAGGACTATACTGGGCCTTGATAAACCACAAGAGAAACATGAGCCAACAATGTGAGGCTGTGGCTAAAAAAGCTAATGCGTTTCTAGAGCTCACCAACAGGAGTAAAGTATCCAGGTTAATGTAAGTAGTAGTGTCATACCATACTGTTTTGGACAAAACTCACCCGGAATACTGTGTCCTGGTCCAGACAGCACAATTCAAGAAGAATATTGACAAGCTGGAATGAGGAAGAGCAATGATCTAAGATCTGGAAACCAAGCCCGATGAAGAATAGCTTAGACAGCTCCATATGTTTAGCTTGGAGAGGAGAAGACTGAGCATTGTCATGATAACCATCTTCAATTATCTGAAGGGATGCAATGTAGAAGATGGAGTGAGCTTGTTTTCTGCTGTTCCAGAGATTGGAATACTGGCCAATGGATTCAAATTACAGAAAGCCCCTGCCTTTAGATGCCCTGTTATCTGACAACTCATTCTTTTGACATTTCCAAATTAAGGACAAGTTTCATTAATTTGATTGGGGTCCATTCTTTCCTCAGTTCTTCTAGCTTGTGGAGGCTTGCTTGGGACTGCTCATATGCATGTGGGGTCCCAATTCTTGCTTGTGGAAAGAACAGATCCCCTGGTCAAATGAATGGAAAACAGAAGACTTCCATTAGTTCTTCTTGCCTGCAGTGGCTCACTTGGAACCATGCATGTGCTGCTTGCAAAGCAAGCTCAAAGGGTGGGAAAAGGCACCAAGCCAGCTGACAGGCTTTACAAGCAGCATGCACACATGGTTGGTCCCAAGTTTCCCTACAGTAGATAGGTTCTGCTTTTTGACCATTTCCACTTTCTGACAGTGCTCTTGTCCCTAACCTGTCAGGTTAGTGGGGGAAACCTGTACAAGAAAAGAGATGCAGCCTAAACATTAGAAAGAACTACTTTACTGTAAGAGCTGTTTGACAGTGGTCTTTAAACAGGGGTTGGATGGCCATCATAGAATCATAGAAATGTAGAGTTGGAAGAGACCACACAGGCCATCCAGTCCAACCCCCTGCCATGCAGGAACACCCTCAAAGCACTCCCGACAGATGGCCATCAAACCTCTGCTTAAAAACCTCCAAGGAAGGAGACTCCACTACACTCCGAGGCAGCAGATTCCATTGCCGGACAGCCCTGACTGTCAGGAAGTTCTTCCTGAGGTTCAGGTGGAATCTCCTTTCCTGCAGCTTGAATCCATTGCTCCTTGTCCTGGTCTCTGGAGCAGCAGAAAACAAGCCCCCTCCTTCCTTTATGTGGCATCCCTTCAAATATTTAAACATGGCTATCATGTCCCCTCTTAACCTCCTCTTCTGCAGACTAAACATACCCAGCTCTCTAAGTCTATCCTCATAGGGCATGTCTTCCAGGCCTCTCACCATTTTGGTCGCCCTCCTCTGGACTTGCTCCAGCTTGTCAATATCCTTCTTGAATTGAGGTGCCCAGAACTGGACACAGTATTCAAGATGAGGTCTAACCAAAGCAGAGTAGAGTAGTACCAGTACCTCCCTCGATCTAGACACCATACTCCTATTGATGCAGCCGAGAATTGCATTGGCTTTCTTGGCTGCCGCATCACACTGCTGACTCATGTTCAGCTTGTGGTCTATGAAGACTCCTAGATCCCTTTCACACGTACTGCTATCCAGCCATGTGTCCCCCATCCTATATTTCTGTATTCCATTTTTTCTACCTAAGTGTAGGACCTTACATTTCTCTCTGTTGAATTTCATTTTGTTCGCCCTGGCCCAGCTCTCCAATCTATCCAGGTCATTTTGAATTTTGATCCTGTCCTCTGGCGTATTAGCAACCCCTCCCAATTTGGTGTCATCTGCAAATTTGATGAGCATGCCCTCTATTCCTTCATCCAAGTCATTGATAAAAATATTGAACAGCACTGGGCCTAGGACAGAACCCTGTAGCACCCCACTAGTCACTTCTCTCCAGGATGAAAAGCAGCCATTCGTGATCACCCTTTGGGTTCGGTCGGTCAACCAATTACAAATCCAAATAACAGTAGCCCTGTCCAGCCCACATTTTACTAGCTTCTTTGCAAGAATGTCATGGGGAACTTTTTCGAAGGCCTTACTGAAATCAAGGTATGCTACATCCACAGCATTCCCTTCATCTATCAAGCTAGTAACTCTATCATAAAAAGAGATAAGATTAGTCTGGCATGACGTATTTTTGAGAAATCCATGTTGACTTCTCGTGATTACCGCGTTGCTTTCTAAATGATTAGAAACTGACTGCTTAATGATCTGCTCCAGGATCTTTCCGGGTACTGATGTCAGGCTGACTGGGCGATAATTATTTGGGTCCTCTTTTTTTCCCTTCTTGAAGATGGGGATAACATTTGCTCTCTTCCAGTCTGCTGGAACTTCTCCTGTCCTCCAAGATTTCTCAAAGATTATAGCAAGCGGTTCCGAAATGACCTCTGCCAGCTCTTTTAATATCCTAGGATGCAATTCATCTGGCCCTGGAGACTTGAATTCATCCAATATGGCCAGGTATTCCTGTACCACCTCTCTACTTATTATGTGCCTCATTTCCTCTGCTTCCTCCCCTGCTTCCCAACCGCCAGGTTGAGTGCTTGTATCCTTCTGGGAAAAAACTGAGGCAAAGAAGGTGTTAAGTAGTTCTGCCTTTTCTCTCCCCCCTGTGAGTAGTTCGCCATCTTCCCTGCGCAGCGACCCTACTGTCTCCTTCTTTTTCCTTTTGCTGCGGACATATTTTAAAAAAACCCTTTTTATTGTTTTTAATGTCTCTGGCCAGCTTAAGTTCGTTCTGTGCTTTAGCCTTTCTGACTTCCTCCCTACATCTCCTAGCTATTTGCTTAAATTCTTCTTTGGTGGTTTCCCCCTTCTTCCATTTCCTATACATGTTTCTCTTGACTCTTAGCTCAGCTGAGAGTTCTTTAGTCAATCATTCTGGTTTCTTCAGATGCCTTCCATTTTTCCTCCTTATTGGCACAGTTTTAGACTGTGCCTTCAGTATCTCCTTTTTAAGGAACTCCCATGCTTCCTGAACTCCTTTCCCTTTCACTATTCCTGACCACGGAATTCTAGCCAGCAGCTCCCTAAGTTTACAGAAGTCCGCTTTTTTAAAATCTAAGATGAGTGTCTGGCTACACTTATCTTTTCCTTCCCACTGAATGCTAAATTCCAACAGGGCATGGTCACTCCCCCCTAAAGATCCAACCATTCTACCTCATTAACAAGGTCATCCCTGTTGGTCACGATCAGATCTAGAATATTTGATCCCCTTGTGGCCTCTTCCACCTTCTGGACCATGAAGTTGTCTGCAAGACAAGCAAGAAACTTGCTGGACCTTGCTGTCTTGGCAGAGTTTGACTGCCAGCATATATCCGGGTAATTGAAATCTCCTATTATTACTGTATCCCTCCTCTTTGAATGTGAGTCATTTGGCTGACGAAGGCGTCATCCAAGTCCTCAGCCTGGGTTGGAGGTCTGTAGTAAACCCCCACCAGAATATCCCTATTGTTTCTCACTGCCTTAATTCTTACCCAAATGCTCTCGACCTGGCTTTCTGGGTTTAAGTCCTGGATCTCTTCACAGGTGAAAACATCCTTGACATACAAGGCTACTCCTCCTCCTTTCTTGTTTGGTCTATTTTTACAAAATAGGCTATACCCCTCTATTCCTATATTCCAATCATGAGACTCATCCCACCAGGTCTCAGTGATGCCTATCAAATCGTATTTATTTTCTTGTACTAGGAGTACAAGCTCATCCTGCTTGTTTCCCATACTCCTTGCATTAGTGTAGAGACACTTAAGTCCCCGGGGCCTTCTTGCAAGTCCTGTACTATTGTTTATAGTCCTCCCGCCATTGGCCGCTTGTACTACTTGTCCAGTATCATTTGGGCCTTTTCCCCTGTGTTCTCTGAGTCCTTGCCCTGAATAATATTGTCTCCCTCCCCAGTGGATCTTAGTTTAAAGACCTCTTAATCTTCCTTGCAAGACTGTTTGCAAAAACATTCCTGCCCAGTTTTGTGAGGTGCAGCGCATCCCTCGCCAGAAGCCCATGGTCATGGAAATTCAGGCCATGTTCCAAAAACCCAAACCGTTGTTGGCGGCACCATGTGCGGAGCCCGTTGTTGACCTCTACTATTGCCCTTTCCCTACGTGCGCCGTATCCTTGAACAGGGAGGAGACACGAAATGACCACCTGCGCACCAAGGTCCTTAAGCTTCGTCCCCATATGCTCGTAGTCCTTTGCAATGTGGTAAAAGCTGCTCCTCGCAGTGTCATTGGTTCCGACATGAACCAAAATGAGGGGCTTATAGTCAGTGGGTTTGACTAGCCTGGTTAGCCTCTCCGTTATGTGGTTGATCCTGGCCCGAGGAAGACAACAGACCTCTCGATTGAGCTTGTCCATTTTGCAGATTGCTGTTTCAGTTCCTCTTAGCAAAGAGTCCCCAACAACCAGAACTCGCCTCTTCTGAGGCTTCCCCTGGGCTCCTCGATAAGCGTGTTTTACTAGGACTGCCTGAGCATTCTGTTGAGGCTGGGAGCGTTGATCTAGTTCCTGTTGCCGAAGTTGGATTCTTTCTTGTTGGTATACTGTTCCCTCTGCGTAGTGCTCCTCATTGTCTATAAGTCCAAGTACATCAAAGCGATTGTGTAGGTTAAGAGTCTCTGTTACCTTTTTGGTCCTTTTACTCCTCCGTGTGACATTCGCCCAAGCCTCCGTTTCCTGGCGCAGTGTACTGGCTTCCTGATCTGGCAGCTCCTCCGTGTATTTGGATTTCCGGTAGGTCTTCTCTTCCCTATCCAAAAACTCCTCCCCTTCCCTAATAAGGTGGAGATCAGAAACTCGTGCCTCCAGCTGGCGAACCTTCTCCTCCAAGAAGGTGACCAGCTTGCACTTGGTGCAGATGTATCCGAGAATATCTTGTGGCAAGAAAAGGAACATGCCACAAGTGTTACAGGTGACTGCAGCAGCTCCCTCACCTTCCATCCTTGAAACTACAGAGAGTAGTACAGGAGAAGCTCGAGAAAGTAAAGGAGTTCAAGTGCGCGCGCCGAAGGCGCTTGCCGTTGGTAGCTCCTAATAAAGCTCCTCCCCGCTAGCTGCCTCCTCCCCCTTGTTAGTCAGACCGTGTGATCAGGCAGAGCCCACGGCCAGAACAATAGCAAGCAAACAATAGCAAGCAAATAACAGCAAAAACAAGCGCAGCCCCCACAAGCGCAGCAAAAACAAGCACAGCCCCACAAGCACAGCAAAAACAAGCACAGCCCCACAAGCACAGCAAAAACCAGCACAGCAAGAACAAGCCTGTAAAACACACCTGGTCTAGGATGTCTTCACAGACCCAGCTCTCTTCTGCTCTTTCCTCTGCTCTTTCCTCTGGGAAAATCATCTTTCAGGAGTGCTTCAGTTGTATGTTCCTGCATGGCAGGGGGTTGGATGTGATGGCCCTTGTGTTCTCTTCTAGCTCTAAGATTTTATAATTCCCTGATTCATTCATAGGAGATAAGAGGAGACTTTTCATCCAGACAACAAAGGCAGTAGTAGCAACAAGAACAATAGCAATGTGGAATTTATATCTGTGATGTTTCAGCAGTGATAGCTATTTCACACATGCTGATCTATAGTTTCATACTATAGTATCATGTACTGGCTAGTTTAGAATTCAGAAAGCAGGCTTAGAGGTTCAAAAACTTTATTCATCACACTGAAGCAACAACAACACACTTTGACAATTGCCAAGACTAAAGAACTATTGGATTTGCAGTACTTTATAAGCTGCAATATTAGAAATTTGTGCATGCAAACATTTTATTTGATAGTTAATTAAAAATAATATTTCCCCAGACTCTTATCCCACTTGCCAACAGCATGACCCTGCTGCTGTATCTGTTTCCTCTTATCAAGGTTCATTAAAACAATACTCCCTCATAACTAGCATATTCTTTCTCACCCAATTCCATCATCCCCTTATAACCTTTTTTTCAAACATCAAAGCACTACGTAACATTGCGTGGCAGGGAGAGCAAACCAACCTGACATGTACTTATGGAATAAGATGAATACATAGATGAACTTTTTTGGATAGAATCTTTCCTAGCAGCAAACCTTGCTTTGTAAGTTTCTTTCCCTTCCCCTCAGCTCACTGATCCTCCTCTCCCAAATCACATTCTACGATGTAGGATTTCTACAAGAATAGACCAATAAATTATTAACACTGCTGTTTATTTTTTACTATCCATTGGAGAGGGACTATGTAGACCAAACTGTACTGGCAATTTAACGAAACATCGCACAAGGGAAATATTAAAAGTTTAGGTTGGCTGATTATGTAGAGAAGTGAAATCATCCAATATCAAAAATAGGAGTGTTTCTATTTGTCTTATAAATGGAAGAGCTCTAACAGAGATGAATTCTTCCACCAAGTTTGTTGCTCTCGAGAAATCTTTAGCCATTAATCCTTGTGTGGCTTCAAATGTGCCACTGGGGCTCAGCCTGAACTGGATCAATTTACTGCTATTGTCTCAGTGCAAACAAACACTCCATTTGGTATGCAGTTTTGCTTGCGATCTTGGCTGGCTGCTACAGCAAAATAACATTTACACTAATTTGTGATCTGCGCTGGTTGTGTAAAAGAAGCAGTACTTCCCTCTCATGAATAGTATCAGTTGGAAGTGTTTGTAATCTATACTTTACATAAATGGAATAATCCATTTGTGAATGTTTTATTTGAGTGGCCTTGCTGATATGCTGAAGTCAGTTGGTTGTAAGCATCCCATTAAATTCTTGGAATGTGAAAAGAGAAAGAATGGAGGAATTAGTCATATCTTTTTTTTTTTAAAAAATTAACAATAATTACAACTTTTTCACTAATGTTACAGTAATGTTACAATATTATTACAATAATATTAATATATCCCCTAAGATATTAATATGTTCCATAATATAATCAGTTATTTAATTTAGCTGTAACTCCTCAAATATTTCCCTCTTCTTTTTTTTAGTTATAATTATTATCCCCTCCCTCCTGCTCCCCCCAAGAGAATGGTCTAATTATTTATTATTATTCTCATGTACCTTTCATGTAGGATACTACCTTAATTATCTTATAATTAGTCACATCTTTTTCTATGAAAAAAGAGTCAAGAAAGAGACATTCCAGACAAAGGATGAATAAGAGGCAAGACTATGACCTGTTGCAGTAGGTTCATGGAAAACACTTGTTACCCCAAAATGTGGGTGACTGAGGGGACCACCAGCAATGCCAGTACCTCTACATAACAGTGGGGAATTGATTAGCTCAATTAGGAGGACTACGAGAAGGAGGTAAACTAATGAGATCTTCCACCAATGTTTATGGGGTCTTCTACAGGAAAGAACCAGCCAGAGATTCCAAAAGTAAACTAAAATGTGTTTTACAAAATCCAAGCACTCACACAAGGATAGCTGAAGGAAAAGGGAGGAAAGGTTGATAGTGACATTTTAGGGTTTTAGGAGATAATTAATGGTCCAGAGAGCAGTGAAGAAAGAGTGATGTGGCTTAGCCTTGCGTCTAAGGGCAGTACAAATTGGGGTTCAAAGTGACTTAGCAGCATTCAGCATCTGATGCACTGCAACCAACTGGTCAGAATAAAGATAGTGTGTCAGGAAAAAGGGTCAACAGACCCTCAAACCAAGTTTGTAACAGACTTTAGAAAAGTTAAATTTTTGATTTTCAACTCCTGGAATCCCTGAGACAGTAACTTTTCCAAGCTCAATGTGCCATCACTTGTTGTAATACCAATAGTGGCTAGGAACACATGAGAATTTGGTTTCTCTGATAATAGCTTATCAAAATTTTCAAATGCATTCATTTGAAGGATGGAAACAATTTTAGTTTCATGAACTTCACAGCAAAACTGGCAGATTAACCATTCCCAGCAAAGGAGTTTCTTTGAGGGCTTAGTTCTTAAAAGACTGAGTTTGTAACCTTGTGCATTTGGATATATTAGTACTGAATTAGAACTGCCAGATTTTCCCCCACCTAAAAACCTCCTCATCTTTAACATGTATAGGAAAGACATGCTTCAATCCTTTCCAGGAATGGTGTTCTGTCTATTAAATTTGGTCAGAACAAATGGAGCCATTTTTAAAAGAATGTATCAAAATCTCTATATGTGAGATGAAAGGATCTTGAGGTTTAATACTTTTGAACATGGGGGAAAAATGAAATTTTCCCATCCGTAAGAGCCAATATGGTATAGTCAGTGGTGTACCAAAGCTTAACAGCACCCAGGGCAAAGAGGCAGGGCAAGTGGTGGAAGTGGGTGGGGTGAACGCTGTGAGTGTAGGAGGGGTGAACAGCGGCAGGCAGGGGATTCCACTTTTTTGTGCTCCCCCAACATTGGCTCCCAGGGCATGTGTCCCAGTTGCCCCACTCTAGATCCGCCTCTGAGTGTAGTGGTTTGAGCATTGGACTGTGACCCTGGAGATCAGGGTTTGATACCCAGTTGGCCACGGAAACTCACTGGGTACCCTTGGGAGCATCAGACACTCTCAGCTCCAGAAAACCCCATGATAGGTCAACTTAAAGTCACCATGGGTTGAAAATGACTTGAAGACGCACAACTTTAACAACAACAAGCAGTAGCCACATGATCCATAGCTGAAAAAGAAGCCATTGCTAGTGCCAAATCTGATGGATGACAGGACTGTCAGGCATCAGGCCCATCTCTTCTGGCATCCAGGAGGGGCATCTATTGGAGGAGCCCAAAGTGACATAAGTTCTTGGGGATCAAAGGCATGTGGAAATGAATAACAGAGCATTAGATTTTCCCAGCCACCCCTTTGTTTTTTCCTTTATGTGAACGAGCAGGAGATGCAATTTGCAAAAGGTACAGCTAAAGCCCCAAAAGCACTTTTGTATGGGTACATTCCCATTTTGTGAGCCAGCATGGAGGTCTGGGACATTTGTTGGGCAGCCAGTGGTGACTGAGCGCCAGACTCAGTCCACTCATCTATCACCTGGCTGTTGGCTTTCCCAGCGGGAAGGACTGAGGAGGCTTCCTGCTGTACTGGTATTTTGCCTGGGTAACAACAGCATTCACTGGTTCAGCTGTGTCATAGCAGGACAAGAGGTTTTAAAAAAAATCTGTATGCAGCTCTGCCTATACAAAATGTGTAATCTTCATGCAAACATTCTTTCTACCAAGGTACCGGAAAGAGTAGAAACACTTGCCTTATGGACAATATTATCTGGTAATCAAAAAGTCAACCAATTTGAGTTAAAGGTGTGGATTAATTAGATAGAACGCCAGGAAACCCAATTTACCCTGTAATTTATTTTTAATCCAAGCTGAGCAGATTTTGTCGGTCTTCCTCTAAAGCTCGTACTAAATAAGTTGCATTTAATTATCCTAGGGTGTAATGACCCAGATAGCTGGTTTTCTTGTTGTAATTTATTTTATTTATATACAGATTAATGTCTTTACATCTAGAAGTTAGAGAATCAGTGGCATTTAAAGTAGTACTTGGCAGTATTAGCATCGCTGAAGGAAAAGGGGAAAACTCCTGTTAAAAGATGGATATTTGTAATCCATTACATTTCTGAATTTCATTATTTCCATCTTGTGTATATCTACCCAGCAGTAAATCCCATGCATTTCAGTAGAGTTTACAATGATGTAAATGTGACTAAAATCATGCCCTTGTGGGGCGAGAGGGGGGACTTTTTATACTATAGTAGTCCTTGAGAGTGGTAAAACAGTACAGTGGTTAGAGTATTGGTCTGGGACTTGAGAGTTTAAGGGCTGAAACTCCATGACTTTCATTGGGTGAACTTTTGCTAGTCTCTCTCTCTCTCTCAATCTCTCTCTCTCTCTATATCTATCTATCTCTCTGTCTCCCCCCATCTCTCTCTCTTTAAGGACCTTTCCGCACTACACTGTTATAGTGCTATTATTCCACTTTCAACATCCTGTGGAATCCTGGGGTTTGCAGTTTAGGGAAAGGCATTTAGAATTCTCAGCCAGAGAGCTCTTGGGCCTCAGTAAACTACAAACTCCAGAATTCCACACTATGTTGAAAGTGAATAAAAGCACTATAGCAGTGTAGTGCGGAAAGGCCCTAAGTCTGATCTGATTTACAGGATTGTTCAAAGGATCTGGTGGGGAGGTAGAGAGTTGTGTTCACTGCTCTGTGTTCATTGGAACAAAGAAGAAATATGAATGAAATAAATACGTTTACTTATGGGCATCAAACACAGACAAATGCACTTGGCTTTCTGAAGCAGAGGACAAGCTGTTGCTCTTGTCTCTGTCAGGTACAGGTACTCACTGGACTGGAAGCTGTGCCTTATTTCAGCACCGGCAACAGAACAGGCTCTTTCAATAGACATGTGGGAAGTAAGCTAGTTTGATGTTGTGGGAGGGGCTGCTTGGCACTCACAGCCCTGTCCATGAGCAGATGGTTGGGGAAGGATGCTCAGGTGGGGCTGCCATTTTTCTTGTCCATCATCTGCTACCTGAACCACTTACTTCACTGTGCCTAATGGCAGGGCTTCTTCCAGGGGCATTGTGATGATTTGTGAAATGGACTGCTTTAGTACAGCTGTCAGGTTCTTTGTAGGTAAGAAATTAGTTAAGCAGAGCCTTGTCGGGTAAGGATTTAGGGGCCTCTTTATTGTGTAGGAATACTTCGTTAGCTGACATCCCATAGTCTTCTACTCTAGAGGCTGCTGAAAACTGAATACCTTTTGGACCTGTGATAATGGGAGGCTGACATCCTGATGCTTGTTATATGAGGTTGCATTATCATTACAATTAATCTGCAAACTTACAGGTTGATTAAATGCTGGGAAGGGGTTACCAGGCTGAGTTAAAAAACAAAAAACAAAAAACAAGACTGATGAGGTCACTGTGCAAAGGAAACTAGCAGTGATGGATTTAAGTCTTTTACACAAGTCTCAAGTCTCTACCTTCAAGTCTCAAGTCAAATCTCAAGCCCATTGAAGATACTTTCAAGTCAGGTCTCAAGGCTGGGACCCAACTTTATATACCCCAACCTGTATTTCAGAATTTCTGGATAGAGTCGAATAAAGTCAGTTTTTATAATTTAAGCAGGGTTGGCCCTCCACATTTGTGATTTTGCTGTCTTCAGCTTCCCATTTCTGAATCTGGAGCATTTTTCAGAAGTGGGGAATAGGATCCTTCTTACTCCTCATTACTGAAGATTCAAAAGCTTTAGAAGGAAGGATCCTTCCTCCTCAAGCCTGTTGCCTAACACATTTGCTGTTCCCCTCTGAGAAATGGACCCTGCATTCGGGGAGGGGGGTGAGTCTTGTCTTCAGTTCTTAGGAAAAAGTCTTAGAAAGCTCCTTTAATATGCAGCAGGGACAGGCTTCTGAGCAGAGCTCAAGACCATTGCCTAACCCATTTCCTGTTCTGCTCTGAGAAATGTGCCCACACTTTGGGCTTGAGACACTGTCATGTGACCAGTAGGCAAACAGAGATGGAAGCGTTGTTCAAAGTCATAAGGTTTCTGGATGAATGTGTTATGTTACTGAACCAAGGGCAGCAAGTCAGTCACTAAAAATATACAAGTCTCAAGTTGAGTCGAATCAGTGCATCATCCATTGCTGAGTCAAGTCTGAGTTGAGTCACTGAAGTGACTTAAGTCCGACTTAAGTCCAAGACCCTTTTCGCATTAAGTCTTCTCGCGCGAGCGGGGGAGGGCGGCTCGCGCAAGAAGCCTTCTCCAGGAGGCTGCCGCTTCCCCCTCCTTCCTTCCGCAGGTGAAGGAACGAGCGGGGAAGCGGCAGCCTCTCGGAGGCGGCGGCGGCTTGCGCATCCGTCCATTCCCCCCCCGTGCGCGAGAGAAAGGCGCTCATCCTGTCCGCCCCCCCGCGTGAAGCAGGACGTGTTGCGTCCGTCGCGCGAGCGCCCCGTCCCGTCCCGTCCCGTCCTTCCGCAGGGGCGGAGGGAAGGAAGCGCGACCCGGCCGGCTCCCGGACGCTCCGCGCAAGAGGTAAGTGCGCGCGGGCGCCGGGAGCGTTGCGCGAGCGCGGGTGATTTTCGCTTGGAAGTGAAAATCAAAAAAACCCGCGCTCACACCGCTTCAGCCCCGTGAGCCCGGCGGAAGTGGGAGTGCGTCGTGCGGAGCGACGCTCCCACTCCCGCGAGGCTCACGGGGCTGTCGCGCGAGAAAAGGCCAGTGCGAAAAGGGCCCAAGTCAGTTGATTAGAGTCTACAGCACTGGAAACTAGCCAGTCAGAAGCACTGAGAGGAGTGTGATGAATGGTGTCCCAAGATGTTGTCTATTTTTGTTTAAGGAGACAAGTAGAAGTGCAGGAAGGACTTTAAATTCTGAACAGGAGGAAGCTGTGAAGGTTAACTTTAACTGTAAATGATCTGATCTGATATGGCACGATATGGCCATATCATTATAGCCATCTGATCTGATATGGCACGATACCAATAATCTTGTTGAGCTAATTCATGCTAGCTATCCAGGAAGAGGTGTTCCTGTGATAATATTATTTATATTCTGCTTCAAGGATGTATAACTCTTATATGCATGATTAATATACTTTTGTTCGCTTTGAAATAACTTGATCTAAGGCCATTTCCTCACTAGCCTTCCAGTTGAGGCCCCTCCCTAAATTGCAAACCCCAGGATTCCATAGGATGTTGAAAGTGGAATAATAGCACTATAATTGTCTAGTGCAGAAATGGCCTAAGTGACATTATTGGATACTTTTCAGGCATAGAAAGTGGAAGGAAGCCATGCAGGGATCTGAAGGGATGCCTGCCGCTCAGTACAGAAGAACAGTAGGCTGTTAGACTGATAATAGGATTCTCTTTTGCCTGTCAAGCAATGAGGAACTTTAAAAGCGTGGTGACAGCTGTACCAATAAATCAGTTTTCGTTCATTTGGGAAAGAGAGTGAGAGAAACCCATCAGGATGCTTTCTCATTTTCCTTTGGGGCAAAGTCAGAGCAACAGTGCTTGTAGGCCCAATAGAGTAGAGGACCCCAAGTCTCTTGAGCTGTGGTGGCGAGGGACACACAACAGCCTCGTCAGCCAGAATGTATAAGGAATCAACGCCAACAGACATTTTTTATTCAGCCTTTCCCAGTTTGAATTACCTGGACTGGACATGGAACCTATACAATATGTGATGACTGTGGGCACACTGATGAAATATGCACTTTTAAGAAGTACTTGCATAGATTTCTGAGGTTCTCAAACTGAAGGGCTGTTAACTTGTTAAAATTTGAGCTCATTGTGTATCTATTACAGCAAAGCATTGCCAACTTACTGATGCATTGTGGAGTAGAAAAGTGCTCAGTTTATGTTTCAGTGGAAAAATACTTGATTCTGGCTTAATTTTTCTGTTTACAGGGCATAGTTTTACTAAATGGTAGAGGGGGAATGTACCATGGTTTAAGTGCTGGTTTTTGCTGCACCTTACACTGCTGCATCATGCTCTGTTGTGAGTGCTGATATGGGATGATAGCTATGTTTTGCATCTTTCAAATGTTGATGTCTTAAAGTATAGCAATGTAAAGAAATATTCCATAAAATGGTAATGTTTAGGTTAGTTTTGGCAAATGAGAAAGTAAAGGTAATGATGATGATAAGATGATAAAGAACTACTTTTATGGGCCTTGGAATGAAAAGTCTGAATGACCACTTCAAATAGTGACTTTCCAATGCCTATGCTTTTCTGTCTAAAGGCTCTTTCACACTATACTTTTATAGCACTGTTTTTTCACTTTAACTGCCATGTCAACATTTTGTGGAATTCTGAGGTTTGTAGTTTAGAAAGGCCCAAGAGCTCTTTGGCTGAGAATTCTAAATGCCCTCCAGAAAATCCCAGGATTCCATATGATGTTGCCATGGTAGTTAAGGTGGAATAATAGCCCTATAGCGGTGTAGTATAGCAGTGTAGTGTGATAGGGAGTGTGTGTATCAGTGAAAGCAATGTGCGAGATGTCAAGGAATTCCGCTGAATCAGACATGGTTTCCTCTAAGTGGACAGCAGAAAATGAGGTGATATGGCCAGAGGTGCAGCTGCAAGGTTAATATGTCTGTCTGTTATGACTACCACTTTGTGTACTGGGGAAGGCCACACACCAGAAAAATGATTGGGTCACCCCATATGTTCAGGGTGACGGTTAGCCCTTAAAAAGGCTGGAATTTGTCAGTCCAGTCCACCAGTTCATTATTTTCCTGGCTGGTCATGTAACGCTGCTGTCTGTGTATATGATGAAGGGGGAGATTCTGTCTGTTTTATCTCCATTGTTATTCTTTGCTCCTGATGTTTTCGCTTCCTTAATTGCCTTTTGGAATGCTTGCTGGAAAGCCTTCTCTTAGTGTGCAGTCATAAATCTGCTCTAAGCTTAAAGAACGTGTCTCCAGCCTTTTTTGTCTGCTTGACTGAAAACTCTGGCCGTGGCGAAGTCTTGCCTCACTGTCTGCACTCTGCGTGTGCTCAGAGGAGCCAGTCCCAGCCAAATCCTGACACAAGATGCATTTTATAGTTGGAGACTGCTTGTAAAAATGCATATATTAGGAAAATACATGTTTTCAGATAAATGTGTATGAAAACCTCTACAGATTTTCCCATGAATGTTGTTGTTGTTGTTGTTGTTGTTGTTGTTGTTGTTGTTGTTAATGTGAACTGATCTAGAAATGGGACACAGTCACTTTGAGACTGAACAAAATGAGAGATGGAGAGAAATCAACAGACTCATTTGCATAGCCTGCCTTGTGTCTTCCATCCTGCTTGAGGGTGGATGAGTAATTACTGCTACCATCAGACATGGCCAGCTCAGTAGGTTTTGCAAATAACAAGTTGGCACCCCCTCCTTTTCCACAGAGAGGAATAATTTAGAGTGTCAACTGAGGTCCTTTCCACAGGATGTCATCATCCCTCATTGGGGACAGGAGAAAGACGGGGTCCCGATGACAGTTCTGCATGATGTCCCGGTCCTGTCATTCTCCTGTTCCCATGCAGTGCAATTGCACCACAAATCATTGGCGAGTTTTACCCATCAATTACTGGTGTTTGTGAAGCCCTCCTGCCACCCTCCTGCACTTATCTGCTGTGCAGAGGTCCTGGAAGTGCAATGGCTGTTCTTCCTGCCCCAGCACAACCTATGACAGTGCGCAGCTGCACTGCAGAAGGAAGAGGCAGTGCCATTGCACTTCCACCATTCACGGAGGCAGCTGGTGTGGAGGGGAGCATTCTACTGAGATCCTTTTGGGATACTGCCAGGATCCAGTAAGCTATGGAAAGGGCCTGAGTTTTACTTCAGTGCAAGACAGAATGTGGTACTGAAACCAACAAACTAGTTTTAAGGAGTGCTGGATAGGGCTTGTGGTATAGTTTTGTCCTCCAACAGAGGCCCCATAAGAATGGCCAGTAAGTTGCCATTGCTGGCCCCGGCATCTACTTTAATGGTATATACTTTGTTGCAGGTCAACCCTGCCTATAAGTGCAAAGGGCTCCACCAGAACCGACCCAGTGCGACCTGCCCAGGACAGACCACAACCCATTTGCTGCTTTGCTATGCACTCTGGAATTCTGTGTTTATAGAGACAAAGTCTCTTGGTTTTGGAAAACTGCCTGGAAGCAACAACCTCCAAAAGGCTCTTATTGCTCTCTGGTGATATCAACAAGCCTTAAAAAATGTTACATTATTATAATGTCCTTTAGAGTCTATGAAGTCCTGCACTAATGATTCAGAACAGTTTGGTTCATCATCTGTGCCATTTTCATCTGAGAGTTGATTTTGGATTGATGCCTGTAATTGAAATTTGATGTTGTTTGTTCATGCTAAAATATAGAGGATATGCAAAGTGACACATGCTGACTGTGTTTTGAGTTGCAAATGGCTCCTGTAAAATAGATGATGATGATGAATATTAATGAAGGTGGCTTTCAAACCAATTGCTATAAATATAAAAATGTGGAGGTTGGGTGCAAAGGGGTTGCACAGTATGGAAATGATGAGCATAAACAAATCCTTTTCATCAGCCGTCTATTAATTATTCACTGGCTGCTTGAAACAAAGTGACTGAGCTATTTAAAAAAATGAGCTCACATTTCCTATAAAGAGTATGTTATGCTTTTTTGCTTTGGTTTTATGCATTTTTTTCACATAGGCTTTATGGGGTCTTCTGATTACTACAAGGACAAAGGACTACTCTCTGTGAACGGTCACAGAACTGAGGCTAGTAGGGCTGGCTCTATTCTTGGGCAGGAGGAGGTAAGTGCCCTGGGGTGACACATGCTGGCAGGTGGTAGCACTTGCAGTGGAGATCTGTGTGGCCCACAGTCCTGCTCTTTACTATTTCAGTTAGCCCAGTGATTCTCATACTTTTTACCAGTGATGTAGACATGAGTCAATAGACTCAGACTCAAGTCGGACTTAAGTCACTTCAGTGACTTGACTTAGGCCCTTTCCGCAACTCACCTTTTTGCAGAGCTGGGGTGTGGGGATCGCATGAGCAGCCTCTTCCAAGAGAGTCTCACATCCCAGTTCCTTCAGCTCCACAGCTGCTGCTTGCTCACACGAGAGCCCCTCCTCTTCCTTCCGCAGTGCATCCTGGGATTTTCCCAGGCTGTGCTGGGGTGGGAAGTGTGAGCACCGCAGCTCTGGAGCTCTACACGCACGGCAAGTGTGCGCGGGGCCCTGGAGCAATGCGTGATTATGCACCATTTTTGGCTCACAGCCGAAAATGAAATAGTGCACGGTTGGCGCCTGCCAGTCCCTGGAATGTCGTGTGACTGTGAGTGCATTGTGTGGACCACTCCTTGCAGTTGCACGACACTCCAGGGGCCCTTTCTCATGGCAAATGCCATGCAAAAAGGGCCTCAGACTCTACTCGGCAATAAATGATGCACTGACTTGACTCAACTCGAGATTTGAATATTTTTAATGACTGACTTGCTACTCTCATTTCAGTAACATAACACATTCATCCACATCTATCCAGAAACCTCACGACTTTGAACAACCCCTCCATCCCTTTTTGTCTACTGGTCACATGGCAGTCTGTCTCAAGCCCAAAGTGTGGGCTCATTTCTCTGAGGGGAACAGCAAATGGGTTAGGCAGTGGGCTTGAGGTCTGCTCAGCAGTCTGCACCCCCCTGAAAAACTATCATGCCCCCCCTTAGAGTCCCACCCCACAGTTTGAGAACCATTGAGTTAGCCTGCTGTCTTCACATGCAAATAAGGTGCATCAGTTTGTCTCTTTAGAGGAGCCTTCTAAAACATTTCCTAAGAGCAAAAGACAAGACTCACCCCCAGAGTGCAGGGTGCATTTCTCAGGCAGGAACAGCAAATGTGTTAGACAACAGGCTTAAGAAGGAAGGATCTTTCCTTCTAAAGCTTTTGAAGCTTCAGAAATGAGAAGTAAGAAGGATCCTATTCTCCACTTCTGAAAAGTCATCCAGCTTCAGATATGGAAAGTAAGAAGGATCTGTTCCCCACATCTGAAGCTGCAGATGGCAAAATCACAAATGTGGTGGCCCGATTCTGCTTAAATTGTTAAAACTGACTTTATTTGGCTCTGTCCAATAATTTTGGAATTTTGGTTGGGGTATAAAGTTCACTTCTGGACTTGAGACTTGACTTGAAAGTATCTTCAAGGGTCCTTTTCGCACCTTACCTTTTCATGCTGCTGGGTTGGGGTTCTCACGCGAGAAGGCTTGGAAGGAATGCTGCCACGTCCCTGCTGCTTTGGCTCCGCAGCTCCTTCCTCCTTGCGCGAGCGCCCGACCTCTTCCATTCTCAGTGCAGCCTGGGAGCTCCCAGGCTGCACTGAGGAGAGGATGTGTGACCGGCCTGGCTCCCGAGGCACTGCATGCCTAGTAAGTGCGCGCAGGGCCCTGGAGCAAGGTGCGACCCCGCACCATTTTTGGCTTTGAGCCAAAAATGAAAAGTTTCATGCATGGTCTGCATCAGGCCCTTGAGTAAATGTGAGTGTGTCATGCAGACCGCTCCTCACATTTACATGACGCTCAGGAGGCCCTTTCGCTTCAAAAATGCCTGCGAAAAAGTAAAAGGGCATCAGACTTGACTTGAGACTTGGAGTAAAAGACTTAAATACATCACTGCTTTTTACCCCTTTTTTACATCTACATGAGGGTGTTGCACCCCCTGCTCCATATTGCCTCCCCTACGTCATGTCCTGTGCCTCTCTCTCCCTCTCTGTCTTACAGGCCCCTCATGCCACAGGGATCCGCTGTCTTAATGCTGAGTTCTCATGGTCACTAAGGGGCATGTGCCTGCTGTGCCAGTGATGGAATGTTTGGAGAAGCTGAGTGGGAAAACAATTAAAAAAAAAAAAAAGGAAACTGATTTTTGCTATGTCTGAGGTTGGAGGAAGGCATGATATTATTGACAAGCTAGAATGAGTCCAGAGGAGGGTGACCAAAATGGTGAAGGAAACCATGACCTATGAGGAGTGGCTTGGGGAGCTAGTTGTGTTTGGCCTGATGAAAAGAAAGTTAAGAGGTGGCATGATAGCCATGTTGATGATGGAGCAAGCTTGTTTTCTGATGCTCCAGAGATTAGGACACAGAGCGATGGGTTCAAACTACAGGAAAAGAAATTTTATCTAAACATCAGGAATAACTTCCTCATGGTAAGATCCATTTGCAGTCCTGTATCTAGCATAAGCAGCACCTAGAGCAAGCATGGAAGTCGTGCCCCTACCTTATTACACCTACCCTTCCACCCCTACATGCAGGGCTTGTTTGTCCCCCTGGAATTGGCGCTTGAGTTATGTGCTTTACTTGCCCCATCCAAGGCCATTTCTGCACGAGTCTGTACTAGTGCGATGATTCCACTTTCAACCTCCTATGGAATCCTGGGGTTTGCAGTTTCGGGAGGGGCCAGCTGGATTCCATAGGAAGTTGAAAGTGGAATCATCGCGCTATTACAGACTCATGCGGAAATGGCCCTAGATACGCCTCCAGATATTCAACAGCGGAATACACTGTTTGGGAATGTGGCAGAGTCACCTTCTTGGAGGTTTTTAAACACAGGCTTGATGGCCATTTGCTGGGGGTGCTTTGAGTGTGTGTTCCTGCATGGCAGGGGGTTGGGCTCGATGGCTGTTGTGGTCTCTTCCAACTCTGTGATTCTATGATGAGGATGATACTTTCAGTCACTCTTTTGCAGAAACCAGTCAATCTTCAATGGTGTGTGTGTGTGTGTGCATGCGTGCTTGCGTGCGTGCACACACACACACACACACACACACACAGGCTTGCCCTTCTTTTTCATATTTCCTATACTTGCAGGCTAACCTTTCCTGCTCCCTCCTGAAAAACTATCATGCCCCCCTTTAGAGTCCCACCCCATAGTCTGAGAACCATTGAGATAGCCTGCTGTCTTCACATGCAAATAAAGTACATCAGTTCGTCTGACATTGCCATAATACCGAGCCACATAGCTATGCATTCCCCTTGAATAATTACAGAGACAGAGCCCATCTGAGTCTTCTTGGAAATGCACATTAATACCTGTGGTCTAAAGTATGGGAGGGCACTTTCGTACATTTTAATGATTTACCTTCAGCCCTCTGGAAGGGAAATTTAGGGAGATATCCAACTCTTACCAGATTTTGTCCTTGTGGTTCAGAAGAAACAGAAACATTAAGCTTCTTTTCTGTAACTTTTATTGAGATCTTTGTAATGAGCTTATTAACCCATTGACCATTTTATATCTAGGAAGATGATCTGAATTTTATACCTCTCTTTTTTCTTCTTGACATAAAAGAGGCTGTTAGTCAGAGTTTTTGCTGGAGACCATGAAGGTACAATTTAGGGTTATACACTTGGGAGAGGACTCTCTTGGTTGTGGTACCCAAGGCCATTTCCACTTTAGACTGTTATAGTGCTATTATTATATATATATAATATATATATAATATATAATTATTATATATATATATATTATAGTGCTATTATTATAGTGCTATTATTATTGAGGCCCCTCCCTAAACTGCAAACTCCAGGATTCCATAGGATGTTGAAAGTGGAATAATAGCACTATAACAGTCTAGTGTGGAAATGGCCCTGGTTTCATGAATATTTTTCTTTTGGAGGTTCAATTGACCCTGAAGTTGTTTCATTTCAGAGCCAATTTAAAACATGGCTTTTTGTTAAAGTCTTTTGAGTCTGGTGATTTTATCCATTTTGTATTTTGGTTGTTGTTATTTGCTGCCAAGTCAACTTCAACTTATGACAACCCTACGAATGAAACATCCCCAGGATGTTTTCCCTGCTCCACTCTTGCAAATTCAGGGCGGTGGCTTCCTTGATTGAAACAATCCATCTGTGGTGTGGTCTCCTTCTTTTCCTACTGCCTTCCACTTTGCCAAGCATTGTTGTTTTTTCCAATAAATCATAGTGTCTCATGATGTGTCCAAAGTATGACAGCCTCAGTTTAGTTGAAGGAGTTAAATTCAGACAAGTACTGCTTGAGTAGAAGAATAAGTGAATTGGACAGCAGATGTCCCTGCCTTATCTCAGTTCAAAAGTATGATTGGCCTTGCAACGCTATGCTTAGGTGCCTGGGAAGTAAAAGGGAGTCAAGCGTACTCTTTTGCCTCATCTTTGTGTCATTTGGTGACTGGGGCCTTTGTTCCCTTGTTTTGGGAGTGGTATTAAGCTCCAAATGTAATGGCTGACGTAGACTAGAAATGTGATTGCTTGCTGACCTGATTTGCTCTCTTTTTAGCGCTCTGTAATCATCTGTAGAACTTTCGTCCAGCACCACATTTCAAATTAATTGCTTGTATTCTGTCAGCTTTTTTCACAGTCCAGCTTTCACAACTATACATATAAATCAGAAGTATTATGGCTTGGATAATCCTGACCTTGCTATTAATGATATCTTTGCACTTCAAGACCTTTACCATTTCCACACCACACTGCTATAGTGCTGTTATTCCACTTTCAACATCCTATGGAATCTTGGAGTTGGTGGTCTAGGGAGGGGCATTTAGAATTCTCATCCAGAGAGCTCTTTGGAATTCCACAGGATGTTGAAAGTGGAATAATAGCATTCTAACACTGTAGAGTGAAAATGGCCCTTATCTCATTCTAGCATAGCTGTTTCCAAATTATAGAATCATATAATCATAGAGTTGGAAGAGACCACAGGGACCATCCAGTCCAATCCCTTGCCATGCAGGAACCCACATCAAAGCACTCCCGACAGATGGCCATTCAGCCTCTGCTTAAAAACCTCCAAAGAAGGAGACTCCATCACACTCCGAGGCAGCATATTCCACTGCCGGACAGCTTTGACCGTCAGGATGTTCTTCCTGTTCTTCCTGGAAATATTTAAACATGGCTGTCATGTCCCCTCTTAATCTTCTTTTATGCAGACTCATGTGGATTTCAATTTACTGATAGACAAAATATCTGTTTTCTTACGGGAACATTAGGAGAAAAATTTGGCCCATTTGTCTCAGTTTTGCAAAATTTAGGAAGTCTTATACTCGTTGAAGCGCTCTCTAGACTCAGATCAGAATGTATTGATCAAGGGACTGATCTTCTGATTTCTTGAATACAGACTCCTTTTTGATTTATGACTGGGCAAAGAAATAGACAGCATGGTGTAGTGGAGACCAGGGTTTGATTCCTCCCTTGGCCATCAGAATCCACTGGATGATGTTGGGTGCATCACACACTCTCAGCCCCAGAAAGTTCCATGATATGTTGCTTTAGGGCCACCATAAGCCAGAAATGACTTGAAGTCACACAACAGATGTTTAGGAAATCTTTAACTATTTTAAAGTTTTCATTACCCACTTTAAATTTATATAAATAATCTGTAATCTCTTTTCCCCCCTGAATGTTCAACTGCAACTCGTTATTCTTTAACTTTTATCAATAATCGTTCCAAGTCTTTACTGTTTTCTACAAATAATGTGGTGTCATCTGTACATCTAAAATGTTCCATCTCTCAATTTTCATGCCTCCTTTATCTGAGTTTAATCTTGCTTTCTGTATATGGTCTGCATATAAATCAAACAGTAATAAAAAGCAGCCTTACACCAGCCCCTTGCCAATGGGAAACCATTGTTTTTCATATATTGTCCTACTGTGACCTCTTTTCCACAGTAGAGATTATGCAGTAAAACTATCAGATGTTGTGGCACTCTCATTTTTTAGAGAAAATAATAATCTCCATTACCTAGAAAGCACAGGTTGCGTTTCTACTGAAATCCCTAGTGCCTCTTTCTATCCTGAGTCCATCAGGATGTCTGACTTTTTTCATTCCATATATAGTAAAATGATATAGTCCTTCTATTATAAAAGTCATTCTTGTAAAATATTGAGCATCACTTTGTTTGTATAGGAAATCAGTGCAGTAGCTGATGGTTATAACAATCCTTCCTGTCCCTTTTCTTGGGGACTGGCGTGTATGGCTGTTTCCACATGATTCTGTTATAGTGCTATGATTCCACTTTCAACATCCTATGGAATCCTGGGGTCTGCAGTTTAGAGGGGGTGCTTTAGAATTCTCAGCCCGAGAGCTCTTTGGCTTCAGTAAACTACAAACCCCAGAATTCCACAGGAGGTTCAAAGTGGAATAATACTATAACAGTGTTGGGTGGAAATGGCCTAGATGTCAGGCAATATCCATCTTCTGGATCTTTCCTTCTAATTCCAAGAAGGAGGAGAAAGACTTCTTATCTGGAGGTAGAACCTAATTGTTGTCTGATGGCAGGCCAGTAGAAAAGGCCAGAGAATATATCAGTTCTGAAGAGAAAACTCAAAGATGTAGGCCAAAAGTCATGACCAAAGAGAAATGTAGAACTAGAGAATTACTGAGATGTCAGGATCCTGCTACAGTTCAGGAAAACTTTACTGGTTCAAAAAGGCCTCTGCTGAACAACAAGCTCTTTCTGTGGCCATTTCCGCACTAGCCTGTTATAGCACTATGATTCCACTTTCAACATCCTATGGAATCCTGGGGTCTGCAGTTTAGGGAGGGGCCTCAAAGCCTCCCCCCAAACTGCAAACCCCAGGATTCCATAGGATGTTGAAAGTGGCATCATAGTGCTATAACAGGCTAGTGCGGAAATGACCTGTGTCTTCCTGTTGAGGAGTATCCAGTGATCAGCCTGTGTATGTGGCATTAGTTCAGGGTCTGAAGGTCCTTCTGAAGAAAGTAGGGATGGGAGAAACCCAGAATTTTCCAAATCGGAATCCGGATCCGAATCCCTGGAAGATTCTGGGAATCCACGAATATCACAAATCTTGAATCTTTCGAATCTTTTTTAAAAGAAAGGGTTAAAAAGCAAGGGAAAGAAGGATAATCTTGGGTAAGACACACTCTCTCAGCCTTAGCAAAAGCCTAAGCAAAGGCAAACCTCCCTCTGAGAAATCTGGCCAGGACAATTTTCACAGTTTTTTCTCAGGATCTCTCCAGATTGAAAATGACATGAAAGGCCTTTCTACACAGGTATGAAAAAGTGAATTAATCCTACATTTTCCTGCCTGTGTAAACAGGCCACATACTAGAATACAGAGATAATCCAGGTCTAAATTGGATTTTCTTTGCATATCTCCTTATGGCATCGTGGCCATAAGTTTGGTGATGTGCCAGCACACTTTGGCAGAGAAGGCTGTGGCACTTTGTAACACTAGAAACCCCAGAATTGTGTATGAAAGAGTTTTGCAA
Source organism: Ctenosaura bakeri (assembly GCA_948474755.1). NCBI lineage: Eukaryota > Metazoa > Chordata > Lepidosauria > Squamata > Iguanidae > Ctenosaura > Ctenosaura bakeri. Next base: position 496,949 of record CAOLHI010000455.1, on the reverse strand, counting down.
GGGAGCTATGCAAAGGGATCTTTCAGCTGCCCTTGAAATCTCAAGAATACTGCACCTTCCAGCCAATCAGGCCTTTGGAGGGCCCCGGAGGTGACAATTTTTAAAAACAATTTTTTCCTTTCTGCTACATGTGGTTTGTCATGTGGCTCATGAGAAACCATGACGGACATTTCATTTGTCTTCCTAATTCTAGCTATAGGTTTACAACTAGGCACTGGTCTTGAGGAAGGAGGTACACTGGCCTCCATGTGGCAATCACTGGATGAGGCTGCGTGATGCTTCCCTCTGCCCCACTACTTCTGATAGGCGTCAGGCCCACTGACCTCAGCATTGATACATGCCATTGATTTTCAGCACAGAAAATAGTGCTGAACTTAAATATTAAATGTTCAATTTAAATATATTAGAATACAACCCCAGATGTAATTTCTGAAATTGTTAGCAAAGGCCACTATTACTCCAAGGGAAAAACTCACCTATTTGCCATCTCCCCTTGTGTGTCTGGTCACTCAGGTTTTCAGATGTCCCCAGTCTCCAACAAACTATTTGGTTGGTGGATTCAAAAGATTCGGTTTGCCTATTATGATGCAGGGAGTCAGATTAGAGAATCTCAAATCCTTGCCAAGTATCCAAGGATTCCGTTGGCCCATCCCTAGAAGAAAGGCTACTGCTTGATGTCCATTACATGAAACAGTTACACATAGGTTAAGAAGTTCCTGATAACTATGGCCCTTTCTGCAACTCACCTATTTTTGGAGCTGGGGTGCGGTGCTCGTAAGCAGCCTCTGGAGAGAGGGTCTCACATCTGGGGTCCTTTGGCTTTGCACGAGCTTCCTGCTCGTGCGAGAGCCCCGCTTCTTCCTTTTGAAGTGCAGCCTGGGACCTTCCCAGGCTACACTGGACAGGAAACACGACAAGCCCAGCTCCCGAGGCTCCTCACACAAGGTAAGTGTGCGCGGGACCCCGGAGCGATGCGCAACCGTGCACCATTTTCGGCTTAAAGCCAAAAATGAAAAAATGTGTACACAGTTCCTGTCAGGCCCTGGAGCATCGTGCAAATTGAGTGCATTGTGTGGACCGCTCCTCACATGTGAGTAACACTCAAGGGGCCCTTTTGCATCGAAAATGCCGTGCGAAAAGGGCCTATGTTTTACTTCTCATTTACATACAGTGAATTGTCCAACATGCGTTTAGATGATGAGTGGAGCCCTGTAGGTGAAGTGGGACTGCAACTCACATCTGCCCCAGCCTGCATAGACACTTCTTTTGACCACCCAATTTCCCCTCTACTCCAGGCAATCCTGAAAGAGTATCACGAGTTCCATTTCTTTTTCTGTCTTTTTTTTTCTTTTTCTTTTTCTAAAAAGCTCCTATTCACTGTGGGAGTGGATTTCCTTTGTCTGGCACATCCGATCTCACATCATCTTTTGGTTTCATGAATAGAAAACCTTCCTTCAAACAGGTTTGGGGATATGTGAAGCTAGAAGTGCTTAAAAAATCAATAGCGTCTGGGCAACGAAATGATGTTTGAAAATTATTAGCAGACAAATGTTGTTTAATCAGCTACACAATGGGGATCACACAGTCACTCTAATCAGATGGAGAGAGGAGATGTTGGTGGCAGTTGCGTGGCTTCAAAGAGAGCAGCAGATGCTTTATGAGAAGGTTGATAATAAAATCAAAAGCCTTCCATTCTGTGTAATTTATTCAGTTCAGCATGCTTTTTATCCAATTTGCCATATGCTGTGGGATATAAATTTTCTGGGTGTATTCTGTTTTTTTCTTATTGTATAACCCAATGATTACATACACAAAAATGCTACAAAGTACATTTTTAAAAGACTTGGATTTGTTGGGAACACTGCTAAGAATTAACCTAAATCTTGTTAGCAGTAGAGCAGAAATGCTTCTCTTCTGCAACCCTGGCTGAATGCCAAAGAAATCCTAATCCTGAACCCAGGATTATAGAAAAGGAAATGGCTTGTATGTGCATGAGAGAGAGAAAAACGCATGCATGCAAGTGCTCTTGTGTGATAACATGGTTTCTTCTCAACCTGATACTTCATTCAGTGGGATTTGGAGTACATGTCTAAAGTCATGCAGTGAGAAATGAGAGGAAAAATAAAGTCACTATGAATTGGTTATCACTCATTCATTCATTCCACATTTTTCTAAGCTGTTAGGGCCAATGTCTCACAAAGAGAACTATAAAAATGAATGAAACAATAGTACATTAGGCAAATGATGTAGACACAGTAAATAGATGTATATGAGTTTTTAATTAATTAATTTGTACTCCGTTTTCCCATCAAACAAGGCATGCAAAGTGGCTTTCATTCACAGAGTAATTGATTCTACTAAAGAGAAACAACAAAAAAGCATGTTTTAAGGCTTTCTTAAAACATTGTGCTTATGAAACTGTTCAAAATGTTCACTCATCTGATGCCATACCTTACACCCCTGTCCTGCTGTCACCCCAAAATGTGGGTGACTAAGGGGTCCAGCCATGATGCCAGTACCTCCATGTGACAATGGAAAATTAATTAGCTCAATTAGGAGGCCTGCAAGATAGGGGTAACCTAATGAGATCTTCCACCAATGTTTACGGGTCCTTGCAGAAGAAAACAATCAGAGATTCAATAACAAACTAAAACGTGTTTTATTGAGGGAAATTCAATCTCTCTCACATAGAAGATTCAAATAGTCATACACTCACACAAGGCTAACCAAAGTAAAAGAGAGGAAAGATTAATAGTGAAGTTTCAGGGAGTGGGCAATAGTTACCATTCTAGAAGAGCAGCAAAGAAGCAGCATTGTGGCTTAGACTCATGCCTAAGTACACAACCAGGAATTAGAGTGACAGCATGGCTACCAGCACGTGAAGTACTGCATTGAACAGCTCAAGACCAAGGGTTTATATACTCAATTTCCCTCCCTGAAGGGGTGTGAGTTTATTGCTTTCTTGCAGAGCAAACAAAAAGGGTCTGAAATGGACTGATTGTTGACCAAATATGATGGGAATCCTGGCAGCTTCTCAATGTCTTTGTTGGGTACTGTGACTGGGGAAGTACATTCGGTAGAAAATGTTCATAGCAGGAGTGCCTGCCTGCTGCACCTGGGCTTGACTATTGTTTTCCGAGGATTTGAGAAGATTAGCTTATAGTCATTAAGTCAGGCTTTCCCAGCTAATCCACAGTGAATTTATGACCTGACCATGTTGAGGTAACTTCTGACATACTTTTGCACATCTTTCCAGCCAGCATCCCTTCACACAGTCTTTCAGTTATTAGAGTATATAACTTAATTTCATGACAATTAATATTTGCCAATTAGATCATATCAAAGCTTGGGGGTGTATAGCTGCTAACACTGCAGGATAGCAAAATTGGTATGAAACATTATTTTCATATAAAAACAGGATACTTTTGACTGCAAAAGCATGCAGCATGGAAGGCACTGGCTGTAAGTGATCATCACCACTGTTTGCAATGAGGCACATCCCCTGCTCTCTTTGTACACTTCAGACGAGTCACTGCTGGAGAAAGCTATCCTCCATACCTCTTACAACCTGGATTGAGAAGAGATGGCTCCTCTGCATCTGATCTGGACCAAAGTGCTCATCACTTCCGGCACATGGCGGATGTGAGAGGGAGTCCGGAGTAGCGCTGCGCAACTCTGAACTCCCACTTGAAGGTTTCCAACTGGGATAAGCCCACCTAACCCCAGCTAGCTATCCCCTCGGTAAGGGGGATGTCGAAGAGGTCTGAAGGGGATCTGTGAAGCGACACCGAGCCTCCTCTGGAAGGAGAAAGAGCGGGGGGTGCAGAATTGCAAGACCATGACAGGACCTCCAGGATTGCCGCAATAGCGACATAAGCGTTGCCAATGTGTTTTAAACCAAGATTTCAGGGAGCTGACTTTTATAAAGCCCGATTTGGATAACAAACATTTTAGATCATAAGAGGAACGTACCTGCTTCAAAGAGAGCAAGTTGCTGGAAAGACTCTGAGGGCTGCAGGAGAGAACAAAATGGAGGATTTCTTAAAGGGACAGTACAATTGGTGAGTGTGAACTGACTTCAACTTCCTTTTCTTTGGAGGTTAACAGTACAGATTAAACTGAGATTATGCATTGGACACTGGAGTCTGGTGCAAGATCAATTCTTTGATAACAGTTGAAGAGTATATCTCCCTTTTCTTTTTATAAGAGATTGAAGTGTGGAGGTTGCAAACTTTTAAATCTGCATATGGAGATGTAAAATATGGAGTGACTTTAATTCACTCGGGCTGTATTTTACATTTTATTTTTGTCTTATTTGGATTGTACTTTACATTTTACATTTTACTTGGATCTATCACTTTGATTTTGGGGCTTTAAGAGAAGATCCCACGTTTTGAACTGTTGCTGCAGCTGGGATTGGATTGCTTTTAACTGGCACTGGGAACTGATTTAAAATTGACAGTACTGAATGAATTTAAGACTTTCTAGGACAGAGGGTTTTTCTCTCTCTTTTTAATCTGTCTACTGATCCTTCTTTTTTATTGCTTATTGGAATATTCAACTGACTATTTTTTGGTTTGAGGAAGGGAAGGATCAGACAAAAGGACTGTGGAACAAGACTTGGAATAAGGCTGAGTTTTATGTTTGAACTGAACTGACAGGAATTGATAGAACTTCAAACTTGACATTTTACCATGGAGTTTTGTTTTGCAAGATTTTTATTTTTGAATGAAGCTTAAAGGACTCGGGATTCTGGACATTGATAAATCTGAAAATATTTTACCAATGGATATTTTACCATTGGATTTTTGCTTTTTTTAAATGGAATCAAACGGACTTGGGATTTTGGACACTGATATGTTTGAAGACAGAGGATGGAGCAGACATTCAGTGGTAGATTCAAATTGAAGCTGATTTCCCAATTTGTTTTGTCTTTGGAGATAGGCTTGAGAACAGTACGCCTCCCGCCCTCACAGAAAGTGGTTTGAACTTGCAGTTGGCATTTGTGTTTTTGTATATTGTGTGTTTTGAAAAGGCCTGCAGGCCGGAAAGAATATTGGGAGGGGGAGTCAGGAGGGTTAAAGGAAAATCAATTGTTTACTATTATTTCTTGACTTGACTACCCAATTTACATTTGGTACTGTACATAAAACATTTTATTAATATTATATAGAACAATTGTCTATATTTCAACATTATGATTTAAGATTGTCTATAACTAAACTGAACTAAAGTTTATTGTTTGTATAAGTATATCTTTATTGTATAAGTATATCTTTTAGTGTTGTATAAGTATATCTTTTAGTGAAGGTGTCAATTCAACAAGCTTTCTAAAAATGTAACTATTGGTAAAGGAGAAGGTAGATTTGCAAAGAACAGAACGTTATATTCTTTTTAAAGGTCAATGGATCCAAGAACAACAAAAGCCACAGCAGCAGCAGCGTCCGCTGCAACTACGACTACCCAACCAGTAAGAAGAACATCTGTGGAGACATCTCAGAAACCCCCAGACATTATGCAGCAAATGATGGAGGAATTAAAGAACATCAGAGGAGACATAAAAAAGATAGAGACTGATATCAGACAGGATTTAAAGGAAACAAGGAAAGAAATGAGACCAGATATGAAACATGAGATTGACAAGCTTGAGAAGAAGTTGGAAACTCTGACCAAGAATGTGTCTAAGGTAAAGATAGAGACGAAAGAAATAAAGGAGCAAGTTAAACAAGTGCAAACTGAAATGAAGGAGGTGAAGGGGAAACAACAAGAAGAGGAATTTCAAACACTGCACCAGGAATTGAGATATCGGGAAAGATGCCTCTGTTTTCGCAGAGTCCCTGACTCAAATATGGAGGACTTGTATGGGAAAATGATTCCAGCCTTGACAGAATTTCTTGACATAGATGAAGACAAAATGGAGATGTGTATTGACAGAATGTTCAGAGTTGCTTCCAGAATGACGAGAGAAAGAAAACTTCCGAGAGACATAATAATAACCTTTAATCGGACTGTTACCAGAGACAAAATATTACAACTTAGTTATGAAGGAACATTAAAGGTGGAGGACAAAGATGTAAATTTTTTTAAAGATATACAATTTCAAATCCTAAAGAAGAGACAGGACTACAAATCTTTGGCCAATTTATTGAAGAAATATGAGATAAACTACAGGTGGGAAAAGATTGAGGGCATCTCTTTCATTTATAAGCAGCAATGTTACAGAATTAACTCGGTCTTTAAGGCCAAAGAAATGATGGAAAGACTGAAGAGGGATTTTCAGATGACATCAGAGGTAGAATGAGACAACAAACAACAAATTGTGGAAGAAGAGAAAGAAGGAAGAGAAATACAGAGGCAAGAAGAAGAGGTGGAAGATTTAACCAGACAAACATCTGACTCAGAGCAAGAAATGGAAGAGGAAGGAGAGCTTGCAGGGGAGACACTGCAGTAAAATAGAACAGGACTCTATAAATTTAAATAATAAAGACAGAAAAAATGGGACTTAAAATATATACCTGGAACATCAAAGGATTTAACTCAGAATACAAAAGAAGACAGATCTTCCACCATCTGGAAAAGCAAAAATTGGATGTGATTTGCTTACAGGAAGTCCAGATAAGAACTCAAGATTTGAAATATGTACGGAATCCCAAACTAGGTAGCTGCTTTGGGGCTACTATTGATCAGAAGAAAAGAGGCATACTGATATATGTGAATTCAAGATATGGTGCACAAATAAAATTTCAAGATAAAAATGGCCGTTATCTTGCGGTTGAAATTGACACAAAACAAGAAAAGATATTAATAGTAGGAATATATGCACCCAATGGAGCTAAAGGAGAATTCTTCCCCAAAATAAATGCTGACATACAAAGATATGTACAGGATACAGTTAACTCAAGTGTGGTGGTTCTTGGAGACTTCAACGGAGTAGTGAATCCTATTGCGGACAGAACAACGAAAAATTGATACCACGAAATAATGGAAAACTATGCAAGAGCTTTTTCCAGATGATGGATTATTTAGAGTTATATGACATTTGGAGATATAAGAATGGACAATTGGATGGATACACTTTTTTTTTTCAGACAGACACAAATCTATGTCTAGAATTGATATGATATTGGAAACTAAAGAGTTACTCTTGAAGACACATCAAATAGATAGTCCTCCGAATTTGTGTTCAGATCACTTTCCGCTACAAGTGACTTTTAAGGTCACGAGCAGAGAAAGGACATGGAAGATGAATGAAGGAAAAGTACATTCAAAAAGCAAAAACAGAACTAATCAACTACTTTAATGAAAACACGACACCTGAATTGCCTATGAAGACAGTATGGGATGCAAGTAAAGCAGTGATGCATGGCAACTTTATCAGATGGTCTGCGGAAATCAATAAGCAAAGGAAGTGTACAGAGAAAGGATTCTGGGGAAAATGAAAGAATTGGAGAAACAGATGAGGAAAAATCCGGCAGATAATATTACTAGACAAAAGATCAAGGCGTGGTCAAGCAGAATTGAACCAATTAAATCTGAGAGAAATAGAACAACAGATGCATAGACTGAAACACACTTCTTTTGAACAGGCAAATAAACCTTCAAAACTTTTGGCAAATTTATTGAGGAAAAGAAGATTAAGAAACATAATAGCAGAGATTACAACGAAGAAGGGGAAGACAACAAAGCAAGAGGAGATAAAACAAGCATTTTATTCTTATTACACAAAGTTATTAAGCAATGCCTCCTTGAAAAAAAATCAAAGAGAACTGGAAGAATACTGGGAGAGGAAGAATAAAATTAGATTTTCAGCAGAACAAAGAGAGACACTAAATAAATCAGTGTCAATGATGGAGATAGTAGAAGCTATTAGGAATACAAAGAATGATAAATCCCCAGGACCTGATGGTTTTACAGCAAAATATTATAAAACCTTGGAGCATGAACTTTCAGTTCCACTTCAAATAACAATAAATGAGATTAAGAAAGAAGGCATATCAGAAACATGGAAAGAAGCTAATGTTGTTTTGATCCCAAAAGAAGGCAGAGACACAACGAATGTAAAGAATTACAGACCTATTTCACTATTAAATACGGACTATAAGATTTTTGCTGCCATCATGGCAGAGAGACTTAAAAAAGTACTACAAGAACATATTCACAAAGACCAGAATGGCTTTCTGCCTAAGAGAATGATGCGTGACAATATCAGGACAGTTTTAAACATAATCGAACATTACGAAAAGTATAATGAAAGAAAGCTGGCTATGGTATTTGTCAATGCAGAGAAGGCAATCGATATAGTCAATTGGTCCGTTTTGAAGACGACTATTAAGCAAGTACAAGCAGGAGAAAAATTCATTTCATGGATTGAAGCAATTTATTCTCAACAAACAGCAAGATTAATTATAAATGGAGAGCGTACTCCACCAATTGAAGTTTTGAGAGGCACCAGGCAGGGTTGTCCTTTATCACCTCTGCTATTTATTTTGACATTAGAAACACTCAACAATAATATAAGAGAAGATGTGGCAATAAGAGGAGTCCAGATAAGGAAATTTCAATATAAACTCAAAGCTTTTGCAGATGATTTGGTACTTTTTTTGGATGATCCCCTCAAGAGTGTCCAAAGATTGATGGATACTATTCAAGAGTACGGAGATTACTCCAGTTTTAAAATCAACAAGGAAAAAACAGTATATATATCAAAAAATATGAGGGAGAAGGAAGAAGCTGAATTCAAACAAATTACAGGATTTAACAAAGGACAGAAAGCTAAAGATTTAGGAGTTTGGATTGCACAAAGAAATAATGAATTATACCATAACAACTATGACAAAAAATGGAAGGAGATAACTCAAGATTTGGAAAAATGGACTCGATTAAAAATATTTTTGCTGGGACGGATATCAGTGATAAAAATGAATGTCTTACCAAAAATGAACTATCTTTTTCAAAATGTGCCTGTTATTACAAGCATTAAACCTTTTGTTCAGTGGAAAAGAGATATAATTAAGTTCACAGGGTAGGGGAGGAAACCAAGAATTAAATGGAGAATCATGACGGACATAACAACAAGAGGTGGTTTAGGCTTGCCGGACCTACAGACATATTATAAGGCTGAGGCATTCACATGGATAAAAGACTGGTTAGATTTTCAAAACTCGAGAATGCTGTCGTTAGAGGGAGCAGACTTAAGAATGGGATGGCATGCCTATATGTTTTATTGAAAATCAGCAGTAGATAAAGACTTTATGCATCATTTTATAAGGAAATCGCTACTTGGAATATGGAATGACTATAAGAAGAATATAAGGCAGAATTTGGTCTCCCTGCAAGAAGCCTTTTTTGGGAGATGGAAAGACACAGATAAATGGCTACGATATGAAGACTTATTAGACATAACAGATGACTCCGGTGTGAAGATGAAATCAAGAGAGAAATTGGAAACTGAAGGAATAAAATTAAGCTGGTTTCCCTATAGACAATTAAAGGAAAGGTTTCAGATGGATGTACAAACTTATGGAATACAACAAAAGGAACAAATCCACTTATTGAGAATGTTAAGAGAAAATCCACCACATTTATTAGCATATTTGTATAAAGAAATTTTACAACAAGAATGTGAGGAAGAGACAATTAAAGCTGTGATGATACAATGGGCACAAAATGTTGGACACTCAACACAGTTAGAATGGTGGGAACAGAGCTGGCAACGTACACAGAAATTTACTGCTGCCCAAAATTTAAAAGAAAATTACTATAAACTGTTTCATAGATGGTACATGACACCAGAAAAATTAAAGACAATTTATAAGACAGGTACAGGTCAATGTTGGAAATGTCAAGAGAACTCTGGAACACTATTTCATATGTGGTGGTCATGTCCTAGAGCACAAAAATACTGGAAAGAAATACACAAGAAAATAAGTTCAATTTTGAAGACTCAATTCGGGATGACACCCGAATTTTACTTGTTAAATATGACACATACATTAGATGGAATGCCAGTTAAGAGGCATTGGAGAATTATATTGTGCATGGTGACAATGGCCCGTATTGAATATGCACGACTTTGGAAAAATGAAACTACACCCACAATGAAACAGTAGTGGTAAGCTTTTATGGAAAATAGAAATGCGGATATACTTACACAAAGATTGAAGGGGAAATCAGATGAGGATATTAACAAAGAGTAGAAGATTGTTGAGGGTTGACAGAGGGTAATACATTTGTCATGATAACAATTATTATACAGTTAATAGTTAAGGAAATATCATGTAACAAGTAAAGTAGAGATATATAGCAGGAACTAACAAATCATAGATTATTAACATTTTATTGCGATACATGGTATAATAAATAGAGGGAATATTAATAATTGTAATCCAGAAAGGAAAGGAAGAAGGAATAACATTACATGTAAACATTGCAGAAATTATTGTTTTATTTGTTGTTGAAATGTGAATAAAATTATTAAAAAAACAAAAACAAAGTGCTCATCACACACTGAAATAATGGCCACAGGCGGTGCCAAGACATCAAAAAGAGTGTCCATTAGTCTCTAATAGAGGCCAAGGCCATCTCTGAACAACTAGGTCCCCTAAATAAGGACACAGGGATTGTGTGGTTGAATGCCATAGCACACACATATCCCACAGCCAATGCCCAGGACCCTCAAACACCTACTCTCAGCCACATTGCTTTGTCTCTTTCTTCAGGATAGGTAAACATCACCCACTTCACCCTAACTTCTCACTTTCCAATTTTTCTTCTTTCCTTCAGTTAACCATGTATGGTTGTGTGACTGCTTGAATCTTGTATGTGTTTGTGATTTTCTCCAATAAAATATTCTTTTAATCTCCAACTGGTGTCACTGCATTACTACTGGTAAACATAGGTGTAAAGATCCTGTAAGATTACCCACCTCTTGCAGGCCTCCCTTTGAGCTAATAATTCCCCACTGTTTCATGGAGGCACTGGAACCATGGGTGGACTTGTTACTGCAGTTTAGGCCTCCTTGGAGATACGCCCAGATATCATTTTGATATCAATAATTTGGCTGTCTTCCACCACACCTCTCCACGTGTTTGTGAGGCCCCCGGACAAGCACAGAACAAGGCTTGGCCACTAATTGCTGAACATTCCTTTGTCCACCCAGGCAGGCCAGAAATAGCCAGATCCTTGCTTTAGGAGACCTCTCTGCAAACACCCTCATTATGTATGCACGCTGTTTACAAAGAACTCCCTGCCCCGAGCTGGCACCCTGGCCAGCTGAATACTCAACTGCCAAGCACTGAGCATTTGCATACTGGCTAACTCTTTGTCAATTTGGACTTAACTCAATCATGCTAAAATCTGACCTTTCCAAAGCTTTGTTCTGCTCCTAAATTGCATTGTTTTCCCCAAGTATGGCATAGCCTGCGGTCACATTTCCCTCTATAAAAACCCCTGATTCCGAGACCATCCTCGGATCGCTCCCGAGTTCCAGACCGCCTTGCTGCCGCTTTGCTTGGCGAGCTTCCCCTCAGCTCTACGTGCTGAGCCACATTGAACCCCAGCACCGCTCTCTATCTTCTTTCCGGGCTTCAGGAACAGGTTTTGTATCACCTGAATCAACTATCCCTCTGAAAACCCCGCTATCAAACTCATCACCTTTATTTTCCTTAGTTATCTGTGTGCGTGTGTTGCTTACATTGTGTGCTTGTATTTAATAAAGATCATTCATTATTTCCAACAAGGTTTGCTTCTTGACTTGGCCTGACCCCATAAACATTGGGTTACAAGATCCTGCTGCCTTACCCTGCCTCTTGTAGTGCCAACCAGTGCTCTTGAATAATTTCCCCCATTTTGCATAATTGTAAGGTTATTTAGGTGTCCCTCCTGGGACCCCCAGTAAACAGGGTAACAGATTTCTGAGTCACCCACCTTTTGGGGTAACAGCTGGAGTGCTGCTTTGTAATTATGATTGTATCTATGGCCCTTTCCGCACACAGTGAGGGACACGCTCCCTGCCGCTACTCACTGGCTTTTTGGTGGGTCCATACTGATGAGGAGAAGTGCGAGCTCGTCGCTTCGCACGGCTCCGGTGTCCAAAATGGTGGCTTCCGGTTGGTGGAGGCTCTCCACCAACCGGAGAAGCTCGCTAGCCTAAAGTCCCCCCCCCGGCAGATCTACAGGCAGGCACTAGTGCGTGCCTGCAAATCTGCACCGGAGTGCGGCGACGGAGTGACACGGGGTCGCGCGCTCCGTACTTTTAAAAAACCTCTTAAAAGAGGTTTTTAAAAAGTACACTGCGCGACCAGTTCCGGTTGCTCCGGAGTGGACTGAGGTGCGGAACTACAAAAAGTAGTCCACCCCAGTCCACTCCATGGTGCAGAAGACCTCTGTTGGAGGTCGCTCTGCACCATTTTAAGAGGCTGGTGTGGAAAGGGCCTATATGATGTGTTCCTTTTACTGATTTCTGCTCCAGTTGTTGGAGCACCGTACGTTGTATAGTGGATGCTTCTCCCTTTCCCTCTCCCTCTCCCTTTCGCTCTCCCTCTCCCTATGCTTACACTTTTAAATGGATACCCCATTACCAAATTTTCCTTTTCTGGACTGATGGAAGTGTAACAGTCTCTCTCTCTTTACACTCCTACTCATGAGTTTTACCCCTGTTTCCCCATGTTTTTGGCCACTCAGTCTGACAGTGAGTATACAATTCCATCCTGGAAAAATGAAACTCTGTGGCTTCACCATAAGGATTTTGGGGGGGATTATTATTACACATTACACCCCTCATCTGGTGGGATATCAATATTGGCATGAAATGTCATTTTCATATAAAACTGGATACTTGGGACTATAAAAGAATGTGGCAGGGAAGGCACTGTCTGTAAGCTTGTACTAGGTCAGGAGGACCTTAGCATTGCCAGGTCATAAATTTGAAAGGCTTAGACAGGAAAACCCAGTTTTAATGGGCTTCCAATAATCCAATAATAGGCTTCCAATAATCCTTTCAATAGTACAGGCAATCAAGACAATAATGAATGAAACTGCCCAGGTGAAGCAGGGAAGCACTTTTGCTGTACGCATTTCCTACAGAGACTTTCCACATTCACATTACCCAACCAAGACAATAAGAGGCTGTCAGGACTCCCATCAACGTTTTTTCACCCAAAGACAGACAATGAGACTGCTCTGGACCCCCCTTTTTTATTCTGCCAGAAAGTCATTAAGATTCACCCCTTCAGGGTGGGAAAAAGTGTATAAAAACTCCCGAGCTCCAGCCCAGCTAATTTGTTAGTGCTTTGGGTATCTCTCTGCACCCCAGATTCCCATTCCTCAGTTATGCCTCAGACGCTAGTGTTTGAGCCACTCCTCTTTGATCTTTTGCTCCAGGACTGCTAAATATCACCCCTTTCACACAAAATCTCTATCCAACCTTTCTCACTTTTTCCAAAGATCGAGGAAATTAGCGGAGTACTAGCATGGCAAAATGAGGGGCAGGATAACCCAACGGGACCTACAACCCAGTTTTATGGGGTCAGATCAAGCAAAGAGCCAGACAATTATACTAATGAATGGTTTTTATTAACAAAAATGTCCTCATGCACCAACACAGACAGTCACTCAATCACGAACTCAAGGCCTATCGAGAAAGGGAAAGAGGTGAAAAATTATAGGGTATATAGTGGAGAAGGAGTAAAGGTGGTGATACTGCATCTGTTCATAAGTCTTCAGCCTGGGAAGTGGCAATGTTACCCTGAAAATTGGGGGTATCTTGAGGGCATCCAGACAAACTTCAAACTGGGGGAATTAGTAGAGGAACTCAGAGCTTGCGAGAAGTCAGGGTGAGGCATCTTTAACCCTATGTCTATGAGGTCAGAACCACGCAGGAGTCAGAGAAACAATTTAAAGTAATTTTATTAAAACTAACAACGAAGGTCAACACACGCTAGCAAATAATAAAACAATCACACAAGGACTACAGAAATAAAGTTGGAAAACAAGAGGCAGTTGGGACAGAGGGCATACGGACCTTAGTCTAGGCTTCCTGAAGAGGGAGAAGATCAGCGAAGGCTCGGTGTAAAGCACCAAGGGGAGGCTGGATCCTGGGGCTGGAAGGCTGGCTGCAGCGGAGTTCGAAGATGATCAGAGACACGAGTCGCATTTAGCTCTCAGCAGCGTCTGAGAGGCTTAAGTGGGACACCTCGATAGCAGCGAAACGGGCCCTTGTCCGGTCTGGGAGGCACTCCGAAGCGACTCAAAAGGTAAGGATTTTTATAGCCAATTTCTGTCCTCAGGCCAGGTATCGACTAGCAAAGTGGCATTAATGGGCGATGATTGTGGAATATAATGTTAGGCAAATATCATGACTCCTCCTCGGTATTGTTTCTCCTGGGAGTGTCCAGGGGATTGATAGGTTTAAAATTCCGAATTGAAAGGTTTTGTTTGTTTGGCTACGCACAGAGTTTGGGGTGTGACAGTGTCCAGGAGTGAGTCTATTGTCTGCCTAGAGATACGTGACTCAGAACAATAGGTCAGTCTTTTAGCCTAAAGGACATTGTCTATGTTCCCATTCAGCAGAGGGAGACGGTATAGTATTAAGGATTTCTCATTCAACACCAAGGCTGTTTTAACTGTGACTGACCTTTGCTAACCAATATCCAATATGGGGGAAGTCATGCCAATTCAGGGGCCCTCTCTTAGGGTTACTTTGGGGTGTAACAGCAAGAAGGAAGATGCTCAGCGAAGAGAGGTAACTGAGAGGAGCACTCTACTAACAGAATGTCGGTCTGCTAGTGTGGCAGGAAGTTCTCCAAAGAGACCCTCAAAAATGGGGACTATTTATAGGGACAGAATGTACTTCAAGGGCAGGCCCTCTCCTAGGAAGGACAATGGTCAAAATAAAAGGAAAAATGCCGCACAATGGTAACTTGATGGTTTCCATGATTAGTTCATGTAAATGGACCTTGTCCTTGTAGGATTCTCTGAAGTTGGAGTTGCTCAACCTGGGGAAAACCCGGTAATCCCTTCAAGCTGACTATTCTTGGCTGAGGACCTATTGTTTGTGCAGATGTGTCTAGCCTGAGGTCTTCCTTGGGAAACCTGACTGGGGATTTTCCTGGCCTTGACCTAGGTTCGGTTGTTTGATCTATTTGTCTACGCACCCCCCCCCCGGGCAACCTCTCTGGCATGGAAGGCATATTTGATAACAATTTAATATCCCCCTGGGATGGGGTCTGCCACTAACATTATAATAAACAGAATATTCCACCCTAAGTCATACTCTCCAAATGTGCTGATTTGGCAGGGACAGTCTTGTTAATTCATCTAGTTCTTTCAGCATTCTGTCATCTAGTTCTTTCAGCATTATGAAAAAATGGCCCAGTTTCTTACAACTCCTCCCACTTTCTCTCTTTGTCCTCATCTTACTTCAGTTCATGTTGCACGTTCAACAGTGCAAAAGTACACTCAGTTAACTTAGCAGGGGAGAGAGAAAAAGAAGGATCAAAATCATTCCCTTACCAGTAGGTTCAGGCAAAAGCAAACTGCTGAAGTCTCGTCTGGCTTGTATGTTCTTCCTCATTAATAACTTCTGTCATCTTGACCGCATTTTGATGTTCCTTGGCCATACATGTCCCAGTTTTCATCTGTAAGATATTGGAAGGTACGCCTTAGACAGGAAAATGTGAGTTCTAGCCTGGAGGTTTTTCATTCAACTTTTAGCGGTCTGCAGACCACATCTCTCTCCATGGGACCATCAACCTCCTCCAAGTCTTGCCTTGGGATTATCCCCAAAGGGAATTCCTGCTGTCTTCTGATCACTCAAGACAATGGTTATTACCTTCCTGGATTCATTGTTTCATTACTTCTGTGTGAAAAATGAAGCCAGCAACTCTCAGTAAGCCTTCACAAGGGCAAAATTGGCTCCAGCTGGACTTTCAGATGTAAAAGGTCCACATGATACTTTGGCCTCAGACCCAAAGATGACGTGTGAGCCATAGAGGGCTGTCCAGGTTTAGTTTTCCAACTTTAGACAAGGCCTTATTAAAGATCTGTGCCTTGCTTCTTTGGGTATAGGTTTCTAACTGCAATCATATACCCACACATCTGGAGGTAGGCCTAGCTGAACTGGTGTCAGGTGGACATAATTCTGAATAAACATGTATACAGTAATGTAGTGGAGAGAGTGGGTATGTGCATGTTTCACATACCCACTCTCAAATGGTGTGTGGGGGCAGGTGCTAATGATATCCAATTAATGATGACACTCAAATCTCTTCTTTCCAAGAAAGCTGCTTCAGTCCTGATGCAACCTGTTTTGGATGGGATTATGCTACGACTGAAGACACAAATTTACAGTTTAAATGTACTCCTGTATTCAGTTATGAACCTAGATCAGGTTTTGGCAGCAACTGAAGTAAGCTGAGGATAAACGAAGAAAGAGGGAAGAGGAGAGAGAAAGTGGATTATTTTAAAAGTAGATGAAAAAAGGGAATAGTGGAGGGTTAATTGGAATGATCATTGCCAAATTGGGACAGTTGGAGGTTATGAAGAAGTCAAATTGTTGAATGGGGTTGGTTATATAGAGCATACAATTCCCTTGCTACAATAGCTCTGTGGCTGCCAATATTTTTCTGGGTACAATTTCTAGTGCTGATTATCATCTATAAAGCTCTATATGGCTCAGTTCCAGGGTATTTGAAGGACCATATCTTCCCAAGTAATCCTGCCCAAACTCTAAGATGGGTGACACTTCTCACAGTCCTGCCATACATTCATGTTTAGTGGGAATGCAAGCAAAAGCATCCTTCATGGCTGCTCCTAGACTGTGTAACTCCCTTCTCAGGGAAGCTAGACTGGCATGCATTTTTTCCTTTTGTCAGCAGGTGAAGGCCTTTTAGGCAGCCAGCATGGTGCCGTGGTTTGAGCACTGGAGACCAGGGTTTGAATTTTCACTCAGCCATGGAAACCCACTTGGTCACCTTCGGCATGTCACACACTCTCAACCCCAGAAAAACTCCATGATAGGGTCACCTCAAGTTGGAAATGAATGGGAGGCACACAACAATAAATATGAAGACCATTTTATTCCTGTGGGCTTTAGAATTTTTTTTTTTAACAAGAAAAGGGCTTTTTTAAAAACTATGCTGGCCTATTTTGATTCGTTGCTTTTACATCAGTGTTTTGGATGGTTTTAATTCTGTAAACAGCTTAATGCTATTTAAATCATAACTTTTTTTTTTATGTTTTTGGCTTCCAGGGTTTTTAATTGTCATCCCTTTTTATTTTTAACCTGCTTTGAGATCTCAGTTCTGGGGAAAAGGCAAGGTGTAAATATAGGAATGGAGTGGCTGCCCCTCACTGCCCTGCTGTCTATGGGGTTATAGTGTAAAACACTGATGTCTGGGTCTAAATTTAGTCATCCTTAGAGTTGACTTAAATAGATTTATTCTAAGACAACTACACCCAGCCCTTACACAGTAGCTGCATGACTACTGAATCCTTCAGTATATATTCAGATATTTTCAATGAGAGTCTGATTAGTGTGTTTTTCCTCATCTGTCTATCATACGCTTTTGGGGACTGAGAAAAAAATTACACATCTGAAAATGGCAAAACAGCTAGAAGCCAATAATACACAAGCTTATTTCCTAAGACTGACAAAACATTCATAGAGAGGCGGACAATGAAATGATGGGCTCAGGAAGAAAAATATTAAGGAACAAAACATGAAATATGAAAGAACAAAAGCCCCACAGTTAAATCAAATATCCAATTAAGCTATCTGCTTCACTGCAAAACATCTTTTTGACAGACGATTAGTTCTGGGCAAGTCAAAACACTTCAGTTATGCATTCACATAAGGCAATTAAAGGAAGTAATTTATATTTGATGCAAGGAAGTTGTGAATTAATTGGATAGTTTTATGGTTAATACATTCATTCGAATGAAGATGGTTCCCTGTGCTGTGATGGAGAGGTTGGGAGAGATCATGTGTCTTCTATAATGGCCTAAATGGTAAAGAGAGCAAAATGGATTTGGGCCTGTAATAGAACATGTTCCTAATACAGATGTGAAGTTTGCTCAGTCTTGGTTTTATTCTATTCCTTCACATTCTTATCTCATACCTGTTTTATGCCAAGCTGTGAGACTATTCCATCCCTGGAGGAGTTTGTGCTTCTCATTCACATTAAAAAAATAAACATTTTCATAGACATTTATTCCTTTTTCTTAGAGCATGTTTATGGGAGTTTCCCAACTCAGGTTTTACTATAGAATAACAAATGCTGTCAACCTTGGGGGAATACTTTTTTTTAATTAAAAATAATTTTATTAAATTCAGTTTAAAACAGTGACATACATTACACACACTATAAACAATAGCAACACAAAACATTAACCACATACA
Source organism: Ctenosaura bakeri (assembly GCA_948474755.1). Classification (NCBI taxonomy): domain Eukaryota; kingdom Metazoa; phylum Chordata; class Lepidosauria; order Squamata; family Iguanidae; genus Ctenosaura; species Ctenosaura bakeri. The sequence continues at coordinate 478,552 of CAOLHI010000455.1, read as the reverse complement.
CTTGTACAGTAAATTGTTAGCGATTATGCAAAAACTTATCTAATGTATATTTTTCCCTATGTTTATATGTCCATCATTATCTATCATCCATAATACTTTAATTATGTATCTATTCGCACCACTCTCTGACCAATCATAAACATAGTTATTATAACTCATACTTTATATTTTGTGTTATTTATACTACTCTTCATGTTAATCCTCTATATCTATAGCTCATTCTCCCATACTTCTATATATATATAACTAAGCATTAAACAATCTACTAATACATAAAAAATTTGATAAGCAGTAAACACTAAACATTTCAAACCATTACTAATTCACTAATTCATATTCACTTTCATACTAACTCTTGTTTGGCCTCGCTGCTGCTGCTGCTGCTGCTGCTGCTGCTGCTGCTTCTTCTTCTTCTTCTTCTTCTTCTTCTTCTTCTTGCATCTCCTCACATATACTTATATTCTCATCATATACACAAGCAAATTCATACTCACTTCCATACTTACTCTCATTCTACTCTCTCCTCTTCCTACATCTTCTCCTATCTTCTTACATTCTCCTCATTTACACACTGACTTCTTTCATTTCCACCATCGGGGATAATTACATATATAATTATTTATCATCCTGCTCTTTGTATGTGGTAACCCCTACTCTTTATAGCAATTTCTATACTCTAATCTAATCCTTTTATTTACATCATCCACTTGTTGTAATTTTACTCTCTTAAACCTCTTTTATTCCATTCTATTATTCTTTCATGATTTGTCTTCTTCTTTCCATATCGAATTATATCATTCCTACTAATATAACTTATCTCAATGATTTCATTCATATAGTCCCAGCAATGCGTAGTCATCCCAATATTTTTCCCATAAAGGGTTTAGGATATCCCATTCTCTTTTAAAAGTTTTATTACTTTTGTTTTCTAATCTTAGCATCAATTTATCCATTTCCGCGAGTTTGTACAGTTTAGTTATTCATTCTTCTATTGTGGGTATATTCGCATCTTTCCATTTTCTGGCAAACACAATTTTTGCTGCATATATCAATAGCATATGATACTCTGATATTTCTTTCTTACAGTCTTATCTATTTTATCAAACATATTTATTAAAAATATTTCTGGTTGCATTGGAAACCTAATTTTTAAGCATTTTGTTATCTGTTCATGAATTTGTGACCAGTAGGACCTCGCTTCCTGACATCTCCACCAACAATGGAAAAAGGAGCCAACCTTTTGGCATTTCCAGCACTTAGCATTTGTTTTAATCTTCTTCATTTTAGCAATTTGTACTGGTGTTAAATACCATCTATGGTATATTTTGAAAAAGTTTTCTTTCAAATTATTACTTTTTGTAAAGTCCTGATTTACTCTCCATGCTATCTCCCATTGTTGTAAAGTTATTGGTTTACCTAGGTCTTGCGCCCACCTTGTCATATTATTTTTCACAGTTTTCTTTTCCAAATCTAAATTTAATAATAGTTTATATATTTTACTTAGGTGACGCTTAACATATGTTTTTATCAATTTATCCAGCTCCGTGTCTTCTAAAGAAAATCCCCACATTTTATTATCTATCTTATATTTTTCCACCAGTTGTCGATATAGGAACCAATGTGAGTTATATCCTTCTTCAATTAATTCTTCCCTGTTTTTAAGTTCTATATTACTCCCTTCTTTTTTTAATATGTCCTTATATGTCACCCATTCCCTCATTTTAATCTTTTCTAATTGATAGAAAGCTTCGTGTGGCGACACCCAATGGGGTAATTTTAAGTATATTTTATTTCTAACTTTTAGCCAGATTTTTAAAATTGCCTTCCTAATGCAGTGGTCCATAAATTTCTTGTTAATTTTATGTTTATCATACCAAAAGTATACATGCCATCCTAAATAAAGGTTGAACCCCTTCAAGTTCAGTAATTTTACATTCTTCAATTGAATCCATTCTTTAATCCAACATATTGCCGAGGCAGCATAGTACAGTTTAAGATCTGGTAAGCTTAACCCACCTTTCTCTTTCGTATCTTTTAAATATCTTATTTTTATCCTTGGTTTTCTCCCATTCCAAATGAATCTGCTCAGTTCCTGTTCCCAATTTTTAAAAGGTTTCTCATTATGTATTATGGGAAGATTCTGAAACAAAAAGATCATTTTTGGTAATATGTTCATTTTGATTGCAGAAACTCTACCTATTATAGAAAGTTGCAGCTTTTTCCATCTTTCCATATCTCTTCTTATCTCCCCCCATGTCTTTTTGTAGTTATTTTCAAACAGCTCTGAGTTATTTTTAGCTATTATTATCCCTAAATATCTTACTTTCTTAGTTGTTTTGAAACCTGAGATTCCTGTTAATTCATTCTCTTGTTCTATTATTATGTTTTTCGTCATCATCAGTGATTTCTCTTTGTTAACTTTAAATCCCACTGCTTCCCCAAATTGTTTTAATAACTCAATAACTTTCGTAATACTATTTAAGAGTTCTTTCAATATTATAACCAAATCATCTGCGTATACTTGTATTTTATATTCTTGCTCTCTTCTTTTAATTCCTCTTATGATATTCTCTTTCCTTATGTTATTATTCAAGACTTCCAGACATATTATAAAGAGTAAGGGTGAGAGTGGGCAACCTTGCCGTGTGCCCCTGTGTATTGCAAATTGTTTTGTGGTTCCCCCATTTATGATTAGACTCGCCTTTTGTTCATTATATATTGCCTTTATCCATTCCATGTATAATGCTGCACAATGGTAACTTGATGGTTTCCATGATTAGTTCATGTAAATGGACCTTGTCCTTGTAGGATTCTCTGAAGTTGGAGTTGCTCAACCTGGGGAAAACCCGGTAATCCCTTCAAGTTTTGTTCTATTCCTTCACATTCTTATCTCATACCTGTTTTATGTCAAGCTGTGTCACAAAAGGTCAGTCTTCCATAGAAACAGTGGAAATGGCTGAGTTGCCAAAAGAGTGGTCTTTCCAAATTATGTTAAAAAGCTGGCTGCTGTCAATGCATGCCACTTAATTCACTTCACTCAGTTCAAGAAGGATATCAACAAGCTGGAGTGTGTCCAGAGGAGGGCAACCAAAATGGTGAAGGGTCTCGAAGCCATGTCCTACGAGGAGCGGCTTAGGGAGCTGGGGATGTTTAGTCTGCAGAAGAGAAAGTTGAGAGAGGATATGATAGCCATGTTTAAATATTTGAAGAGATGTCATGTCGAGGAGGAAGTGGGCTTGATTTTCTGCTGCTTCAGTGTCGAGTTGCACTCCATATTATAATGATGGGATATGTAGTAGGTTTTGAGTTAGATGCTTGCTTGTAACAAAGGTATGGGAACCAGAGACCATTAGGTAAACAAAAGCTAGGAATGTAGTGATAAGCAATGCCAGGCTGCCACGGCTTCAAGGTCTCTTGCAAGCAGGAGGGAAAACATCTTGGTATTTTATGCTTTTGAATTCGCTAATTGCCTTTAGTCCACTCACTGAAGTTCTGTATGATGTATCTCACCCCAAATAAATAGTGTTTATGCACTGTCCTATTTGTGTGTGTGGATTCAGTTCCTGACAGAGTGAGCGGACTCTAAGCAATTACTACAAAATGTATCAAAAATCTGAAGAAGAAGAGCCACAAGAAAAGGGAGTGGCCAGCGGAGTTATTGAAGCTCCAGGCGACAAACATGCCAAAAGGGAAGGAACGGACCCCATCTGGCCCCCAGATGTGCGAACCAAGGCACGACCCTCGTTTCCTCTGACCACTCCGATTACAGGCCAAACCTGGGCCTGGGGAGAGAGACCTGAAACTGCACAACGACAGTGTCATTGTGCAACAAGATGGGACACTTCAATCATTGAAACCAACTTGATGGAACAACTCTTAGCCAAAGAAGAAGAAGTGGAAAAACAACAAGAAAAAATATCCAAACTGAGAGCTCAGCTACACGACTGGAGACTCCTGGTACTTCAGGTTGGGTGTGTGCCTCCACAGATGCCAGCAGCCGCAGCAGCCAAGCCAGTGGTCGCAGTACCTGCCCCTCCTGGAATACCAGCACCACAAGTGGGTCCCAGACCCTTTTGAGAGTCGAAGACCACTTATGATGGAGATGGCGCCAGCCTGACATACTTTCTTAACATGGCTTCAAACTACATGGTCGACTACAGGAACAGTTTCCCAGATGCTGCTGCCAGAGTTAGATACCTGAGCCAGCACCTCAAAGGAGAAGCAGCGGAGTGGGTGGTCAATTTATTCGACTCACAAGCTGATGAAACAGCCGATCTACAGCTGTTCATGCACCACCTCAGAGAAAGATTTGAAGAACCTTTTTTCCAAGAACAAGCCAGATACCAACTCAGAAAATTATGACAAGGGAAAGGAACCATCGGGGAATATGCCTGTAAGTTTAGAAAACTAGCTACTAAAGTGCCGGAATGGAAAGATGACATATTCAAGCAATTTTTCTGAGATGGCTTTAACCCCACCATATTGGATTACTGTCTATCACAAGGAGACCTGCCAGCCTCTTGGGATGGATGAAACTGGCTGGAGAAGTGGAGAGCATCATGGAAAGTATCCAGCTTGCCTGGCAGAGACAAGCCCAAGAAAGCGGCCACTGAACCTCGGCACTCTGCAAGACCACCTTCCTGAGCAGCGAGGAAAAGAAAAAATGGGTCAGAGAAGGAATCTGCCTTTTATGTGGGAAGAAGGGCCACATCACTAGTGAATGCCAGGCACAAAAGAAATCCACCAAAGAAAAGCCCGTAACCCCAGCCACCAAGGCTGCTACCCACAAAGTTGACACTCCGAAGCCACCAACCAAGTGTCCTACCAGTGGGACCTCCGCTAGAGCTTGTGATGGCAAGGACAACCCCCTAACCACTTCTGAATCAGAGAGTGACAAGTGGGACCCTGACCAATCTGCGAATGTAAGTACAGCTAAAATTCATCATGCATATGTTACAGTGACTTCATAAGGAACTGATTGGAAATTGCGAATGTACCAGGCCCTGGTTGATTCAGGCTGCACCACTAGCTTGTTGAACCCCATAGTGGCCAAAGAACTTGCAGTAAATTTCAAACCCCTTAAGAAAGCCATCAAATTGTCTCAAATGGATAGCTCACCCATGGCCAGGGGCCCTGTAAGGGAAAGGACCAAACCTGTAGCTGTTCAAGTGGGGAACATATGGGGGTGATTAAGGTTCCTAGTACCAAAAAAAATTGGGTTCCAAGTCATTCTAGGATATGATTGGCTAAAAAAGCACAACCCTTAAATTGACTGGACCCAAGGACTGCTCACGCATGCTAATGATGCTAAACAAGTGCCCAAACAATCAGCACTGAACACAGCACTTAAATTGAGTCCCAAGGAACTGCAAAAAATCCCACAAGAGTACTGGGACCTGCAGAAAGCATTTGAGGACCATGAAGCAGACAAACTACCCCCACATAGAGACTTTGATTGCAAACTACGATTGGTTGATGGAGCCAAAATCTTCAGACCCAAGATATACCCTATGAACAAGCTAGAAGCTCTAAAAAAGTTTCTAAATAAAAACTTGCAATGCAGATTCATTAAGCCCTCATCTGCCCCAATGGCTAGCCTGATATTTTTTCATAAGAAAAAAAATGGAGGAGACCCTAGAATCATTGTGAACTATAATTTAATCAATCAGGCAGTATTGCCTAATGCGTACCCGATTCCTTTGACCGTGGATATCATGAACCAATTGGTCAAAGGCAAATTTTTTACCAAATTGGACCTCAAAGAAGCTTTCCACAGAACAAGTATGGACCCTGAAAGTGAATGGCTAACTACCTTCTCAGCCCCCTTGGGTAACTACCAATGGACTGTTCTAACTCTTGGATTACAAGCTGGCCCTGCCGCATTCCAGATGTTCCTCAATTCTGGTGTTGTTTATCTAGATGAAATTTTGATCAATTCAGAAAACCTTATGGATCACACCAAACTTGTGCGCACTGTTTTACAGAGACTTATAGACAATGAACTTGTAAAACTTTCAAAATGTGAATTTCACACACAAACTTTTGACTATTTGGGGTATTGAGTGTGCAACAACACCTTAAATATGGACCCCTCCAAAACTGATACAATTTTGAACTGGCCAGCTCTTGAAACCAGAAAGCAGCTACAACTTTTTACAAACTTCATAGAAGGGTTTGCCACAATTGTGCTCCCACTCACTGACCTTCTGAAAAAGGACACCAATAATAACGGTAGCCATTCCAAGTGAATTATCTGGTCTAACAAATGCCAAACTGCCTTTGACAGTCTGAAACAAAATTTCACCTCTGAGCTGCTACTCCTATTCCCAGACATTCTGCATGACAAGTATGTTGGAAAAAGATTGCTGTGACCTTTGTTCCAATTAAAAATACTATGATGTACATGTGGGAAAGCACTTGGGAATGACTGTGCAAGTATGAGGTAATTCCTATGTGACAAGAAGGCTGAGTCATAGTGATATGAAACCTGGATGAGAGGTTTCATCAACCATGGTGACATGTAATCCAGGCTGGGGCTACATCAGCTAGTCCCTGTGTATATAAAGAGGTAGGCTCTGCTAAGCCTTTCTCTTGGTCTCCTTGATTCTGGCGGGAGGCTTTGCTGGAGCATATCTCTACCTGATATGGTGATGTGATGCTGAACCTTTGTTGGAGGATCTGCAAACCTGTACAGATGTATATATTGGAACTGAAGAATAAAAAGCCTGCAGGTATATTTTGGATGACAACATTGTATGCTAATGTTCTTAGTGGGCAGCTTTTGGGGTCAGAGCAATGCTGCATGATATACTCTGCTGCACTCGCTTCTTGTTGCTGTGTTTTCAACTCTGCTGGATGTTTGTTTTGCTTGCCTCTGAGCCACGTTGGTCAGAGCGCAGTGTTATGAGGGAGGATTTCGTGCGATCTGCCTAAGTCCCATCATCCACAATAGCATGTCATTTTTGGGAGAAACTCAAATATGATTTAATCTGCGATTGCAATGGGATGGCCACAGGATTGCAATGACTTCATGCAGAACTGTCATCATGATCCCATGTCGATCTCGTGGCCATCGCAGGTTAGAGGTGGTGTGCGAAAAGGGCCCCAGTTGGTTTTGCAACTGAACTGTTCTTCAATCTTGGTGGTGAGAGAGCATCCTCTACCACACCCAAAGGCAGCTGTCTTGCTCAGAGGGACTTGGAACAAACCCTCTGGTACACAGCTTGCTTTCAACCAACAAGAAACATACAGACTAGGAGCTTTTCTTATGCAAAAATTTCCATGCAAAAGAAGAGGAAAGTAATAAAATACATTCACTGCAAACACATTAAACGCAAAAGAAAGAATAAAAAGCTAAATCAGGAAACATAAAATCTCAAAAACTGTATAAAACTAATAAAAAATAGGATTTGAAAATACACTGAATGTGTTCTAACCACATTGGTTTTCTTCAGCAGTCATGTGCTCTCACAAGGATATCCAGGGCATTATATAAAATATAATTACTGAGTTCTAATTGTGTTGGTGCATAAGTATTGTTCATTGTTGTTGTTGTTAGATGCCTTCAAGTCATTTCTGACTTATGGAGATCCTAAGGTGAACCTATCACGAGATTTTCTGGGCCTGAGAGTGCATGATACACCCAAGGTTACTAGTGGATTTCCATGGTCCAGCAGGGAATCAAACCCTGGTCTTCAAGGTCATAATTGAATGCTCCAACTCATGACTCCATCCATGGCTCATGGTTAGTATTATAGAACAATTCTCTGGAGCCTCTGACCAGCTGTGGCTGCTCAGTTCCTGAGCGGACACTTTGCAGGTCCCAGTCTTGGCTCTATGAAGTCTTCAAATTCCCCATGAATTGGGAGATCCACTATCTTGACAGGGAGAACCCTCCCTGTCAGTTGTGACTCTTCTAGATCGTATCTGCCATTGAAGTGGCCAGCTACCAGAACCCCTTCAGTTAACCTTGTATGGTTGTGAAACTGCTTCAGTCTTGCGTGTGTTGTGGTTTTGCCCAATAAAACATTATTTTAATCTCCAACTGGCATTTTTGTGTTAGTACTGGTATACAAAGGTGAATAGACCCTGGAATTTAATCACCCCCTGAACTAATGATTCTCCACATTTCCATGGAGGCATTGGCATTGTAGGTAGACCCCAGAGTCACCCAACTTTTGGGATAACATACCCAAGGTTTCTATGACTGAGTGGGGAATCAGATCCCTTTCTCCAGGGTTGTATCCAATGCTCAAAGCACTACACCATTCAGTTGAAAATGGTAATTATACAGGGAGGCCTGGTACAAAGGCATAGGTAGGGAACCTAGGGCTCTGGGGCAAAATTTGGCTTTCCTGGGGTAGTAGTCGGATCCTCTGCAGTTTCCTAAATGGCCATCCCCCTTTGCCTATCAGAGTGATTATGTATGGGCATTGCACCTATTCTAAACAGCTGAAATGAGTTTCCTAAAGTTTAATTAATGATAGTAAGAGCTTTGAGTTGAAATACTCTGGTATCTTTTGGTCCCATCCAACACTGGAATGCAACTCCTGCAGCTTAGTTTAAACAAACAAATGAAATAAACAAAAGCCCTGTTACCATGGTTATCTGACCCAAGCCCGAGGTCTACAATTTCATATTATTTATGGTTAATATTTCCACGTGGCATTCCATAAGATGAACTCCATGTGCCTGAAAGGGTCACGAAAAGCCAGTGTAGGCAGGCACAGCTGCATGGCCTTAGTTATGCACGCTAGGTCTAGGCCAGTGGACAACTATCTGTCGCACAGCCGGTAGTGCCCTCAAGACACAGCCAACCATTAAGCAAATGCAAGGGCTCTCAGCCCCGAACTGCTTGCTCTATACAAATGCTAAGCGTTCCTCATCTGCATACTGTTCTAACAAATGGCAATGCTGGTTAAATCTCATCAGTTCTGATTTTGACCTTTCAGAGGCTTTGTCTCCACTAAAATCCCTATTGTTCTCCTCGGGAGAGGGCTATCCTCCAGGTACAATCTTCCCTATAAAAACCCCAAGTTTGAGCTCCTTGTCAGAACGCTCGTCCCTTGCATCCCAAACTGCTGCCGCTCTGTTCAGAGAGCCTCCCCTCAGCCTCCATGTGCTGGGAAACCACAAACCCAAGCTTCGATCTCTATCTTCTCTTTTACCGGACTGCAGGATCAGGTGGAGTATCACCCCAGAAACCCTCTGAAAACCCCTATCAATTTTCCTCACTTTCTGCTTCTATAGTTCTTGGATGAGTGTGTGAGTGCATGTGTCATTGTTTGTTTAATTAAGGAAAGTTTAATAAAATCTTTTAATTGAACAACTTGCCTAGTTCTTGTCACGGCCCGACCCCGTAAACATAGGGTCAAAGATCTCGCTACATTACCCTGCCTCTCGTATTGCTAACTTGTGCTCCTTGCTAGTTCCCCCAACTTAGTAATATTTAGAGTGCACTTAGGTGTCCCTCCCAGGACCCCCAGAAATCAGGGTAACAGCCCTCTTGGGCTGAAAGAGGCCCAGACATGCAGAGATCTTCATAAAGAACCAAGCACCAACTTTCCCTGCAGAGCTCACAGCCTAGTATTCCAATTTTCCTTCCTTCTGTGCCTTTTTCTGCTTCTGGGGGCACCTCACATCCACTGCGTTCTCTTCATTCACATTTGTTGTCAACTGCCATCAAGTTGACTTCAACTTTTGGCAACCCTATGGAATACAGACCTCCAAGTCACCCTATCAGCAACGGCCCTGCTCAGGTTTTGCAAATACAGAGCTATTTCTTCCTTGATTGAGCCTATCTGTCTGTAATGTGTTCCTCCTTTTTTCCTACTGCCTTCTACCTTACCAAGCATTATTGTCTTTCCCAGTGAGTCGTGTCTTTTCATGATATGGCCAAATTTAGTCATCTTGGCTTCTAGGGAATAGTCAGGCTTGATTTGCTCTTGGAACCATTTATTTGTCTTTTTAGTAGTCCACAGCATCAAAATGGGGTGCTCTTTTCCAGCACCCCATTTTGAATGAGTTGAATTTCTTTCTATAGCTTTCTCTGACGTCCAGCTTTCACAGTCATATATAGAAACTGGAAATATGATGGCATGGACAATCCTCACTCACTTACCCAAGCCTTAAGTTGGCCAACCCCTTCACTGTAATATATTTCACCCAATATTTTTAATAATCATCACCACATTCTATTTGAAAGTTTGTTACTAATAAAAGACTTGATAGCTGTGTTGTTGGGAGAAAATTACAAGGGGCCACTTAAAAAAAATGATACATTATTCATGAGCCAGTATTGACTTGTGTACAGCTCCTTATGTGTTCTGCCTTCAGTTTTGAAAGCTTTCATTTATCTTCCTCACACCTTGACATTTTCTAAATCTCTCTGAGTACTGCAGCTCACAGGTTGCTTTTCCTCATTGGAATTTCACTGTGCATTTGACCTTGCAGGTGAGGCTGGCTGTTTTTATCAGGAGGATTGGGCATGGAAATGGTAATCTCTAAAAACAGCTCTCTAATGATTAATGCCATGAAAAGGAAAGGGAAGCAAAAAAATAAAAAAATAAAAAAAAATAGTTGAGCAAGTTTCTGGGGAATAAATAGAGCCAAGCCCAAATTTCTCAGAAGACAGTTTTCTGAGAAAATTTTGGAGATTTTCTTAAACCCTCCTCAAGGCAAAGTGAAAGTCACTGCAGAGATTTTTCTCTCCAAATATGCTCCAACATTTTGAGTTGAGGGCTGCCTTTTCTCCTTTCCATGTATCCAAAATGACATTTGCAAAAGCTACACTTTTGAGAGGGAGGTGTCCCAAACTAGAGCTTGGAAACATGACTGTTTTAAACAATCTTTTTTGTATTGCCCATGTAGCATGTCCCCTAGACATGCTTGGCTGGGGAGTTTTTGGAGTTTATAAAAATCTTATTCAAACTCTGTCCAAATGCATGCCCTCTCCTTTGTAGATACACAGTGTCCTTCCTGTAAGGAATATCCTTAGGAGCAGAATCTCTGTAGAAGACCTTAAGGCATGTGTCACCACTATGGTGACATATAATTTTTTTTTGGTTATAATTACAGTAATTATTTTTATGTTTTGTTTGTTTGTGTGTGGAGAGAGAGAAAGAGAGTGGTTAATACTTGCAAATTTTGTCCTTAACTATGTCCCTTTTTGTTTTCTTCACTAATGTCACTCTACTTCTGTTGATAATGTTGAAGGGACTACTATCCTGATTCACTCCCTGGCTCATTCCCCAGCATCTTCACTCAAAAGGATCAGATGATCAGGAACGAGTACATCTGGTGTGGACATAGGAGAAGACCTTTCTAATGGCTGCTGGTAGGCTCTCAGGGTTCTTCCCTGGGGAGACGGACTAGCTGTTTCTTGCTGTCTCTGTCAGTTTTCTATTCTGCTGAGTTTTGGGGAACTGACTACAAGTGCTCTCTCTCTCTCTCTCTCTCTCCTTTATAACTTATAAAAGCATTGATTTTAAATACATAAAACAACACATAAGAGTATACAAACAACTAATAAAACAATGCTAACAGAAACACAAAAGACAAAACTAAACTAACAAAAATCAGGTTGAAAGGGTATATACATGACTTCTAGCCCCTCCAGCTGATGGCTATAGGACATAGTAGTGAACACACTTCCTCAACATTATAAAATTTAGGTGGATACTTCTGCTATCATAACTCAAGCTACTAACCTTCAAAATCCAAAACTGAAGTTCTCTTTCAGTGATCTCTCAAGTGAACAATCAATACATCCCAGTCTTCCTTAAATCTACTCAACATTTTTTAAAAATTAAATCTTTAATAAAATAAGTTAGTTTATCCATTTCTGCCACATCAAGCAGTAATGTGCTGTTCATCTATCTTTTACACAGGTATGTTTTAGAGGGGTTTGACTCTATATGTAGAATTACATTTTATATATTTAATTGCATTTTAACAACTCCTTGTATTATATTTAAGCTTCGCCTTTAAAGATCTTCCTATTTAAGTGTGAATTGTTTCTATAGGTATGTATGCATGTGCTACCTTTCAAGAATTTTATGTTAGAAATACTTTTTCAACAAACAAACAAACAAAAAACTTCTTTGTGTGAACTTACCTACATACAGATCTGTGTCTGTTTTTATTTTTATATTCTACCAGGTGAGCTAGAAATGAAAATACTACTATAGTGGGCTCTCCACTTTCATGGTTTCCAAACTTAAGGATATGATTATCCACAAGCTGTTTTATTTTATTTATTTAATTCATTTATTAAACAAATTTTTATTCTATTTGCCCCTGCATGGAAAAATATGTTCTCTCTAGGAATCTCTAGATCTTCCAGTATGACTCTATCCACTTTTAGAAGAAATGGACCATAGAATTGCACTAGAGGACCTACAGATTCCTAGACAGGATACTTTTCTAGACATTGGTAGGTCCTTGAGGATGACTCTATGGCCCACTTCCTCCAGAAGCTGACCATAGAATTGAGCTGGAGGATCTAGAGATTCCTAGAGAAGTGTTCTCACATAAAAAAATAGCATTTGTGATTTTTATTTTTATTAATTTTTTCCCACTTTCATGAAAAGTCTTTTACTCCTAACCCCTGCAAAAGTGTAGTTCTCACTGTAATAAAGCTACTGGCATTACTACTGCTGCTGCTGCTCTGCTGCTGTCACTGGTGGGAAAGATCTCTGGCTGCTCAAGACCCAATAAAACTGCTGTGAGAAAGAACAAACCTGGGCTAAATTGGTCCAACAGTTTGCAATGGTATAAGGCAGCTTCCTATGAAATTTCTGATCTGGGCTATAACACATTGAATTTTATGAATTGCAGCTTGCATTTCCATTGTGGCATAGAGTTCCAAGAGGTACTTAGAGTGCAGGGATGAGCACATGTTTTGTTTGACCACTAGATAATCTGGCCCTTGTTGAGTGTATGTATGTGTGTGTGTGTGTACTTGAAAACCAGATATTGCTGCCCAGTGTTGTTGTGACATAAGACAAAGTATGTGTCAGGATGATGTATGGTGAGGAGTTATGCAAACCCAACTCCCATTTGTATTCTGCTGTCTTATCAACTAGTACATTTCCCTGAGGCTTATCAGGACAATTTTAAAATATGCAAACTCTTGTAAATTTTGATGAGAAAGTGAAGGGGAGGTGAAGAAAGAGAGTGGTGGTGGGGAGGGAGAGAAGCTCCTGAATAATTCAAACCTCAGTGGTGGAATCAACTTCAATGAATGTCATTTTTCATCCCATTGTTCTGAGTGCCTGGCTTACATCTTCGTCTCAGAGGTTGACCTTCCTGAAATGACAGAATGGTCTCTTGTTTGATGGCAGTCACCTCTTTCCAAGGCAAACACTTTAGCACCACACAAAATGAATGAACTCTTTGCCAAACCTTGGAAAAGTTGTTCACTTTGGATTACAACTCCCATCACCCTCATGGCTACTAGCTCTGTGACAAATTATGAATGTTTTCTAAAATAGTTGCATCACTGGCTATCTTAAGGATGGCAATCTTGCTTAAGCAGTTTAGTGTCATGAGACTTGGGCTACTTTCTCAGGGGAAGGATAATCACTGCATGGACTTTACATGTTTTGTTGTGACCCTGTCAGGTGATACATGCTCCCTGGTAAGAATGGGACATTCAGATTTTCAGTGTGTTTTGATACAGAAGGGGCCTTCTGTGCAAGCTTGTATATGGAGTGGCATTAACTGTCTCTGTTAGGCTGTTTCTGTAGTGATTGCCATGAATTAGACACAGAAGCAACACCCAGTATGTGGAGGAGGTGTTAACAGGAATGTAACTTGGAAGTGGGGACAATATGAAGGTATTGTTTCTCCAAAATTGAATTCTGACCCCCCTCCCCCCATATGTTTCTTCAGTTTCCAAATTTCTAGCATGGCAGAGAGTGAAACAATGAAAATTGTCCACATCAAGAATTATTCTATTAGTTGTGTCTGCATCTGGTTAGCAACTTGCTAGTTCTTTTTCTTTAAATGTCTAACCAGTATTTCTAAATACTCAATTGAAACTTTATGGGGACTAAAGGAAGATAGCACGGGGTGACAGAATTCTTATTGGGGGCAATGCTATCATGTTGTTCTCTCCACCCCCCAGAGATACATCTTTGGGTACCAGAAACAGCCCTGTTTCCTCCCCCATCTGTGGGCTTATCTGATGACAGCAGTGGCTTTTGGCCATTTATGTTTCCTACAGTGTCTGCACAGTAACACTACATGCTCTTTTCTCTTGTAATTTGGAGGAATTCAGAAGAGATGGAAATCTGCAATCCAGACCCCTAGTTGGGATCTTTTTTTGTTTCAGTTTAGGAGGACTCTTTTTATATCATAATTTTAGAATTATGATTGTAGATTTTATTTTGGTAACAGGACACAAACTGTAATTTGGGACTTGTTTTTTCATTTCATAGATTGTGCTTGCTGTCTCCACTGACCATAGTCCCTGCATTTATCCAGAACTTCAGCAGAGATTACGTGCACTGTGAAACCCTTTAGTATTTGGTGATGGATTCAACTTTGGATGAGGCATTTAGCAAAATGCTATTCGGTGGCCTTCTCCTATGACAGTGGAGCTCTACTCATGGTATTTTAAGGTGGTGATAGTCATAGTTTTGCATGGAAATTTATGAAATCACTCATCATTCAAGTCATCATTAAAAAATGTCTTGGCAGCTGACTCTTTCTTCAACATTGATGTAGTACTGTAACAGGGAAAGCAAGGAAGAACAGAACTTGCAAAAAATGTTGCTGAAGGACTCTAGGACGGAATGGTGTGAAGCACACTTGTGAATAATGGAGGGCAGTAATTCCAGTGCAGAGAACTTTGTGAGGAATGCTAGGGGTTTCAGTGAAGGAGAGGAGGTTTTTGAGATTTTGTTTTGTTTTTCAATAAAGGGAGTTCACGGGTGACCGTTGGCACAGTCTATTGAAAGAGAGGGGAGTGAATGTGTACTGGGTGTCAGAATTGATTGAAGGAAAAGATCTGACATAACTCAGTTTGAAGATTATTATGTATTTGGAACGGAGTACTGGAACTTAATAAAGCAACCATTCTGTATGCAACAAAGATAAAGTTGAACGGTTTGTTACTTTGTTAAATCTGACTCTGATTGGCTAACTTTATCCGGACCAAAGAGTTTCATGTTTACCATAAAGAACACAAAGGCCACTTCCACACTAGACTGTTATAGTGGTATTATTCCAGTTGCAACATCCTATGGAGTCCTGGGGTTTGTAGTTTCAGGAGGGGCCAGCTGGCCCCTCCTGAAACTGCAAACTTCAGGATTCCATAGGATGTTGCAAGTGGAATAATAATGCTATAACAATCTAGGGTGGAAATGGCCAAAGATAACACGTAGATTAGTACACAATGACGACACTGGAAGGCCCAGGACTCAAATTCAAGGAGGGATTGTAGAAGAGACCATAGGGCAAGGTGGGAGTGACAGGTTTCCAAGGCTAGAACTATGGGAATAGCTTATAAAGGGGATCTGTCACTACTAGTAAAAGGACAGGATTCTCCACTGCAGCTAAAGGCAAGAGGGTAATGTAGAGTATAGAGGGTAGGCTCTTAAGTACTATTGAGCATCCTGACGTGACTACTGCCCAATGGCAGAGCCAGTTCTGAGTTTGATATTGAAAATTAAGTCCCAGACATATCCCCATAAAACTACCTACTGCAGGAGTCTTGGAATTGTTTCAAACAAAGCTAGGAGTATCTGTTCTCTTCTCTTTTTGCATTGGGACAAAAAGAGAGATAGAGTATGCTGGGTTTTTTTCATTCTTTGCATTCTTCACATGGGGTTTTAGGCAAAATAGTAATCAAAATTTGTTTCCATTGAGGCATCATGTTTGGAAAGAAAAAGTTCATTCTTTGCTTTGCATCTCAGTTTAATGTGGTCCTTCATTTGTTTGACTTCTCTGTAATCAACCATCCCTGAAATGAATATGACTGTTGACAGGCTAATGAGCATATTTATTTTAGCAATGAAGAAAATGCTTCTCCTGTGGATTCCCCCTCACTCCTGCTCTGAAGAGTATTGACACTCCTTGTTCTGTTGGGTTTAGGAATTGTTTGCTTTTCTTTTTTGCCATCGCTGACAACAAGGCTTTAAATCTTATAGAGGATAAAGGCAGCAAGAAAAATATAAGTAGGAATGATCTGACAGTATGATACTTGGTTTGCACAATGCTGGGTTTTCCTCTGGGAACACATTTTCTCAACAGATCTAACTTTCATTAATACTCTTTCTCTCTCCTTAAACAACCCTTGGAGCTGTAATTCTCCTCCCTTAGAAGGAAATCCCTGAGAGAATTATTTTCTGGGTGAAAATCCCAAGATTTTTCAGAAGAGCAATAATAGTTGAACTGGTATGTTAAAAAAATGGTTATATTTCTCATCTAGATAGCCTCTGAAAAGTTCCCAGGTCTTCAGATGCTGAAGGTGAGAAGATTAAGGTGAGATTTCATAGCTGTCTGGAAATAGGTGAAGGGCTGTCAGGGAAAAGGTGGAGCAGATTTGCTCTCCATTGCTCAAGAGAGCGTGACTAGAAAATAATGGGTAAAAATGGCAAGGAAGCAGGTTTTGACGAAAACTTTAGAGTGGGAATGGGAATTAGGTGGCCCTCCAGAAGTTGCTGAACTGCAAGTCCCAGCAGCCTTATCTGGCATGGGATTTGCGGTCCAGAAAGATCTGGGGGAAGCATGATTACCACCTTTGCTTTTAAAATTGGGGGTGAGCAACGGTGGATGGCAGCATGAGCCTCCCAGGAGATTTTGGAGGGCTGAAGACTTTCACTGCAACCCTTGCAAAAAATAATTTTTTTTGCCCCCAAGTACTCCCCTAGGGTCAATGAGAGGCATTTTTGCCATGTTTCTAGCTGTCATTGCCATTTTAGGCCCAGTAGAGGCCTATTTTAACAACACATGAAAATCAGTTTGTGTTCACTTCCTGGCCATTTCCGCACTAGACTGTTAATAGTGCTATAATTCCACTTTCAGGGCCTCCGAGGTCCCTCCCTAAACTGCAAATCCCAGGATTCCATAGGATATTGAAAGTGGAATCATAGCACTATTAACAGTCTAGTGCAGAAATGGCCCCTGTTTCAAGAAAGGTATTCTTTGAACCTAAATTGGTCTGGAGTGGCTCGAGCATAGTAAAAAACCTCTCCCTGTAGAGGGCATTTGAGGGGAAAAAGTTTTTTGAAAAAAAAAATTACTTTTTTTTCCTACTAGGAGATTGGGGGGGGGTTTGCATGCAGCCTTACTGCTGTACTTTGTCCACCCCTGCATTAATGAAACTAGCAGTAAAACGTATTTGATGTTGGAACAAGTTGATTGATTAAAAGAGGCTGAATGGTCATCTTTCAGGAATACTATCCTTACCAGATGGTGCACTTAGTATGTGTGCACGTGTGTGTGTGTGTGTCATCCAAGGTTTATTACATTTCTATCCTCTCGTGGTTTTAGTTGCAATGGCAGGAAACAAGTCAGTACATGGTAGATGGGCCAGCAGGTTATTCCAGCAGATGGGAAAGTAAATCCCACAAGCCTTTTCCCCATCCCTGGCATTATAAATGCAATAATGGACTCTTGAAGATTGGTCTAATGAAACATGAAGTCTTGAAAAAAAAAAACCTTGGGTTTTGTTAGTTTACTGTTGGTGGTCCCATTCTTGGGGTGAGGGGTCCTGCTTGTAGAAGTTTCTTGGATCTGCTCTACCACTTTTCCAAAGTTTTTTTTTAATTGCAGCATGATTTGTTGGGGTGGTCTTGTTACCCTGATTTCTGGGGGTCCCGTGAGGGACACCTAAGTTCGCTCCAAATTACAAAGTTGGGAATTAGTCAAAAGAGCACAAGCTAGCAATATGAGAGGCAGGGCAACGGAGCGAGATCTTTTAGCCAATGTCTACGGGGTCAGGCCGAGTCAAGGAGCAAACAGAAGTAAATGATAATTGTTGTTTTTATTAAAATACAGCCAAACAAGTGTATGCAACACACACAGAGAACTATAGAAATAAAGGTTGGAGTTGGATAGAGGGATTTTTATAGGAGGTTTTGGTATGGGAGATACTACACCTATCCTGAAGCCCGGGTAGTCAGAAGAAGAAGTTCACGGAAGTGGAGTTTCTCAGCACGTGGAGCTGAGGGGAAGGCTCGCCAAACGAAGCGGCAGCAAGGCGGGATGGAAGCCAGGAGCGATCCGAGGAAGCGCTCAAAGTCGGGGGTTCTTATAGTGGAAAATGTGGCCGTAGGCTAGTCCATACCTGGGGACAACAATGAGTTTCAGGCTGGAGACAAAGCCTCTGAAAGGTCAGAATTTTACATGATTGAGTTAAGATCGAATTGCCAATAGAGTAGCCAGTATGCAAATGCAGAGTGCTTGACAGATGAGTATTCAGCTAGTCAAGCTGCCTGCTCGGGGCAGGGAGTTCTTTGTAAGTAGCCTGCATACATAATGTGGTACTTGCCTTGAGGTCTCCTGAAGCGGCCGGTCAGCTATTTCTGGCCTGCCTGTATTTGTTTGGAATATTACAGCGATTAGCGGCTGTGCCTGTATGCGAACTTGTCCGGGGGCCTCACAAGCACATGGAGGAAAGAGGGGTATAGTAGGCCAAATTATTGATATCAAAATGATATCTAATATCCCACAAGTCCAGGCTAGTAACTACAGTAACAGTCTTATGGCTTCAGGGGCATGGTATCTCCTTTCTCAATTATTTTACTATTTTTAGAGTTACACAGTTATAGTTCAAAAGTCCCATTACACTCCTCCACTATAGCACTCGGAGACATAGCCATATTCATTTGAATCAGTATGCAAAGGGATATTGTAGCACCCTTGAAACTGAGGAAAAGAAGTCTACTTGAGTGCTGTAGTTTGAGAATTAGGCAAATGGAAGTGGCAGCCACAGGCATTTGATTTGCAGGTTGTCACAAAAAGGTGGCAAATTGTTAGTTATATTGAATATTTTTGCTGTCAGTGAGGGGGAGAGGTGGCAGGTGTTCGGTTTCATTGAGGCAATCTGTCCGCTTTGGCTTTTAGACTGAACCTCAAAGGAGCTACCCATGGTGCATTTGGGAATAGTATTCAGCATCTTGGATAGCTCCTTTAAAATTTAGACTAAAGCCCAGGGTAGATTCACTGCCCAACTACAGGAAGGCTCCCTTGACTTGAATGCTTAGCTGGTTTGCTGGTTTGCCTCAGGCAGAAATGTCTGGAACAGAGGTATATCTAGGGTGGGGCAACTGGAGTAGGTGTCCTGGGCGCCAATGTGGGGAGGGACACAAAAAAGCTGACTCGCTTTCCACCCAGGTCTGGCCTACCGCCACCCCTTCACCCCTGCTGGGGTCTTCCTCCACCTGAGGGGGCAGTGGCAGCAGCAGCAGCCTTTCCTCCCAGGCCTGGCCCACTGTCATCCCTGCTGCCCCCACCAGGGTTTTCCTCCCCCGGGGGTGTTTGGCAGCAGTGGCAACAGCCCTTCCACTGGGGATCTTCATCCATCTGGAGGGGTGGCAGGAGAAGCAGCAGCACCTAGGGGTGCAAGTTCAATGCTTGTCCAAGGCACTGTTGAACCTAGATATGCCACTGGCTGGGGACAGCCCCGCCTGATTCCCATTTTCCAAACAGTCAATTAAAGGGGAAGAACCAGGGATGTTTACATAGAACCTAAGAGTAAGAAGTAAAAAAGGAGACTTGAAGCAAAAAGACAAGAACATTTTTAACATCCAGTGGCTAGAATGTAGGCACGGAATTGCCATTTGGTTATTGAGGATGTAAACCTACATAAGGGAACAAATGGTTCAATCCCATAGATACATTGTATAGTTATATTCCTAATGTATATCCAATGTTAACAAAGTTCTTTAGGAGCAGGGTAGAAAGGCCATATGTTCTCTCTTTCTCCCTTACCTTTACTATTCCATTCTATTACTCACTATTAAAGGATAATCATCTAGACCAGTTCTGAGAGTTTTCTGAATGCTTTCCCATGTTGACAGCATAGCTAGGAGTTGAGAGGGATTTGGCTCCTTTCAATTATGTCCCTGATCCTTCCACTTTCTTCCTTCTCCATCAGAAAGGGGCACTACCTTGGCATGGTGACTGATAGAGGTCTAGTCATAGGGAAAGGACAGACAAAAGTTGGGTCTACTGTTATCCTGATTTCTGGGGTCCTTTGGGGGACACCTCAATGTGCTCCACGTGATGGGGAATGGAAACTAGCCAGAACACAAGCAATAGCAATACGAGAGGCAGGGTAACCTAGCCGGGTCTTTCTACCCAGTGTTTACGGGGTCAGGCCAAGCCAAAAACCACACCAAATTGCCAAATAATGGATTTTATTGAATGCAAGTCTCATGCATCAATGCAATCACGCACACACTCACCCAAGAGTTATTAAGAAATAAAAGAGATTAAATTGGACAGGGGAGTTTTGAGGGGGGTGTTGTTGGGGTAATACTGTACCTTGTCCTGAAGTCTTGGGTCGGAGAAGGCAGCAAAGAAGTGGGGCCCAGCATAGAGAGGGCTGAAGGGATCACTCAATGGATGGAGCAACGGTCTGCTGGGATGACTGGGAGTGATCCAAAGAACTGTTCAAAAACTGGGACTATTTGTAGGGGGAAAAGTACCTGGAGGACTAATCCTTTCCCGGGGAGAACAATGGGCGTTGGAGCGATAACGAAGCTTCATCATGGTGATGAGATTGCAAGGTGTTGCCAAAGTCTCAGGATCTTCAGCTGTGTTAGCTTGTGATGTGACTTCATGTAAATGGTCCTCGCCTGATGGAATATTTGCTCAAATTGGGGCAGAAACACTAATCCCCTCAAGTCAGCTTCCTGGGGCTGTGGACCCTTTGTTTATTATGGGTTTACACATCTTGAGGTCTCCTGGGGCTACGTGACTGGAATTTTACTGGTCTGACCCTGTTGTCGGTCTTTTGGCTGTGCCTACCTACATGCCCTTTTGGGGGACCTCTCTGGCATACAGAGCCATATTATAATATTAAAAATTGTAGACCCCGGGATAGGGCTTCTCTCTCGCAGTAACACCACCCCTTTGAGACTGAAGCCCTGTCTCTGTATCTACATCAGGGGAGATCTGATCTTTCTATGGCTCCAGAAACACCATTCCAGGGACCTTAGGATTGCAACCCATGTCTCATTGAACTGAATGGAACATTTCTGGGTAAAAATGCATAGAATGAAACAAAAAGCAAAGGTAACTGTGTCAGCCATAAAACAAATTCCTAAATCCATTCTATAGCAATATCTTTACTAGGCCAACCAAAAAGGTGCAAAATGTGTGTACACAGTTCCATTGTTACAGATGGGGGCAAGGAGGAAAGAGGGCAACACTGATCTGGAAATGATGAGATATGCGTGCTGCCATGAGATGTCATGACAAGGATAGGCCTGCAGACTCTCCAACATGACTCATCAACCATAAAGTTATTTTAAAAATGAAGACTCAAATGTAACTGCTTTTTTCTGTTCCCAGCAAGCCCAGAAGTTACTTTTGGTGAAATGTAATACCATTGAGTAACATGATGAGTTCCATCTTAGAGTCTGCAGACCTTCCACTTCCTTACATATCAAGAAATTGTGCAAGTGGCATGATCTTAAGAACAATGATGACAGTCATCATTTTCTCTTCCATGCCTGCTTTTTGTAGGATGAGACTATTTGCCAAACTGCCCAGTGATGGCCCTGGGTGAACTCAGTTTGGAAGAACAAGTTCATTGCATGTTGTTCCTCAGGCCAGATGGCCCTGATGAATACCTGAATTCTGTTCTTAGTAGCAACTAGAATAATCCCATAGGATGTATGAGGTTTACATATGCTGTTGTTGTGTGCCTTCAGGTCATTTCCAACTTACGGCAACTCTAAGGTGAACTTATCATGGGGTTTTCTGGGGCAGAGTGTATGTTGTGCCCTCCATCACCCAGTAGATTTCCATAGCCAAGCAGGGAATTGAATCCTGGTCTCCAGCATTGTAGTCCAATGTTCCAGCCACTACCCTATGCTGTATGTCTTTATATATGTATTAAATTATTATCAACAATAGATTCAGTTAGTCTCCTCTAGTTGAGGATAACCAGTGGGATTCAGACCACTGTTTCCCTTTGATTTCAACAAGACCCAGGTATGATGATCTTCTGTGTATCCAAGCTTATGCTTTGAAAAGAATTCACTTCTTTCTGAAGAGGTGACTATATCAGGCAGCAAAGAAAAAAGTGATTAAAACAAATAAGATCATGTTTGCAATTATCTCTCTCTTTGCTTGCAAATAAACCACAGTAATCAAATATAGATTTATGAGGAGCCAAAGTAATTCCTGAGCCTTGGGTGTATGCATCAAACATCCATTCCAGACTCAATTTCACGGCACCTTCTGTTGCTTGCTGCATCCTAACTCACCAATGAATAGCTTTCTTGCTAGTTTCAGATGCATCATTTTGGGAAAATGTTCATGTGGATCACAAGTGATTCTGACTTAGTTTATTCTTAAACATTTGGGATAACATCTCTGTAGTCCTTTTTTATTGTTTTTTCCTTTGCTCCTTTTGACTTGACACTGTTCATCTTCTGGGGTTATATTGGATGCATTTTGATGAACAACTCCTGAAATGACAGATTTAGGCTTTAAATGAAATTGTGCTCCATAAACTGTGAAACAAAGATTCATAACTCATCTTCAGCGCCACACATTTCAGTGAAAATTATCTTTCATGCTTTGATCTACACTGTATCATTTTACTGAGTGTCCTCGTGCACAATATCAATCAAATCTGCAGAAGGTGCTGGAGAAAACTCATTGAAAACCCTGAGAATACAAATCATGGACACATCTGCTGGGGAAAAGGGAAAGTGTTTCAGTTTTGGTGTCCCCCAATTATATTCAAACAGCCCCTGCAAAAACCACTGTGGATAGACCTCCCTGGTTACCATTTTTAAAATTATTCTGTCCATTCTTTTATCTCTGTAGGCCCACTCCAGCAAACGGTCTCCTTTAGAAATCAAGATAATGGGTCAAGACTTTCATCCCTTTGAAATGCCATTTGACCCTTCAGTGCCTGTCCAATATGTTTCATGGTGCTGCCAATTGCCCTTTAAATCTGTGTTTCAATTATATTGTCTGTTGTTTATGTGTGGACAAACCCTCCAGTCCCAAGATCTTTAGTCCTCTGGAATATCCCTCTTCTTCTCTGTGGGAGCGATAAATTGAATGTATATGAAAGGTATCCAATGCAGAACGTCATGAACTGCTTACTGTTGCCCCATCTGGCAAGCTGTATCATTGCAGGTTCTTAATGAAGAACTTGGTAGAATGACCATTTCTGCACGAGCCTGTTATAGCGCTACGATTCCATTTCCAACGTCCTATGGAATCCTGGGACTTGCAGTTTAGGGAGTGGCTGGCTGGCCGGCAGAGAGAAATATAAGCTCCTGCACTTAGGCAGAAAAAAATGGAATGCACAAATATAGGATGAGGGACACGTGGCTGGATAACAGTGTGTGTGAAAGGGATCTAGGAGTCCTGGTAGATCACAAGCTGAACATGAGTCAGCAGTGTGATGTGAGAGCCAAGAAAGCCAACACAATTCTTGGTTGCATCAATAGGAGTATGATGTCTAGATCAAGGGAGGTAATAGTACCACTCTATTCTGCTTTGGTTAGATCTCATCAGGAATACTGTGTCCAGTTCTGGGCACCTCAGTTCAAGAAGGATGTTGACAAGCTGGAATGTGTCCAGACGAGGGTGACCAAAATGGTGAAGGGTCTGGAAGCCACGCCTGATGAAGATTGGCTTAGGGAGCTGAGTATGTTTAGTCTGCAGAAGAGGAGGTTAAGAGGGGACATGATAGCCATGTTTAAATATTTGAAGGGATATCATGTCGAGGAGGGAGTGGGCTTGTTTTCTGCTGCTCCAGAGACTAGGACAAGGAGCAATGGATTCAAGTTGCAGGAAAGGAGATTCCACTTGAACCTCAGGAAGAACTTCCTGAAGGTCAGAGCTGTCTGGCAGTGGAATATGCTGCCTCCACGGAGTGTGGTGGAGTCTTCTTCTTTGGAGGTTTTTAAGCAGAGGCTGAATGACCATCTGTTGGGATTGCTTTGATGTGGATTCCTGCATGGCAGGGGGTTGGACTGGATGGCTCCTGTGGTCTCTTCCAACTCTATGATTCTACGATTCTAACATTTGGAGGGCCACATTTATTCATTTTTATTTATGCGGTCACATGCTCTCACCTCTCACATATTTTAGAAGTATCAAGGATGCACGTTCTCCAGCCTTTTCTGGTAGGCCCCTGCAGTGCCTTCCACCCTATGAAAAGAGAGAGAATGAGATTTCTCTTTGCAGATCTGGTGAAGGGCAGGAATCTTTCAGCCACTAAGCAAAACCTTTGTCTGGGTGAGTTTATGAGTTGTGCTTGGGCTTGGGTGGATAGAATTTCCCTAAAGTATATAAGGCTGGGAAGCCACCAGAAACAAAGTTCTTTTCTACTTGTGCTTTAAAAAGATTGTCATACATGAGGGATGAATCAGGCTTTGCACTTCACAAATCTATAAAATAAGTCATTCAGGGCTAAATTGTGCAAATATTTGCAGCCTCATTGAATTTTAATTGCTCTAGCTGCTGCATTAGACCCTCGTGACTTATCCAAGGAGCTGTGAGAATGAAGTTTCTCATGTGCAAAGAGGGGAGGGCTGGTAATTCAAAAGTGCTATGTTAACATCTTCCCTGTATAATGACCTGAACTGTATTTTGTGGCAATAGAGGTTTTCCTACTTGGAAGATTTCACTTTCCCCAAATGACTTTTGCAGGAACTTCTTTTCAGGGCCAGTCCTCACAGGGTATTTTGGCAGTCACCTTTTTTTCGTCCATAATGCCCTGGAATCACACCATGGATGGGAGATTCTGGGAAAAGAAAATGATAGAAGATGGCCATCTCAATAATCTGCTATCACCATGGAGTTAGAGAAAGATAGAGTTTGGGCAAACATTCAGGAATCCACAGCTAAACGTCCCCTAAAGGATAGCCATTCAACCTCCGTCCAGAAATTTCCAAGGAAAGAAGTCCCTGCTGTCCAAGGCATAGCCAGTGGCAAAAAAAAGTAAAAGAAAAATGCCAGTATAAATTTGCGTCATGAAAATGAATGTGATTTTAACAAAGGCATAATAATCTAATATATAAAAGTCAAAGTTTGTTTGTTGGGGTCAGGCAGAGACCTCATATGATTGGCTGCCTTAGAAGAATCTATGGAATCCTGAGGTTTGCAGTTTAGGGAGACATCTTTAGAATTCTCAACCAGAGAGCTCTTGGGCCTGGCCGGTTGCTATGGAGATGAGGTCTGGCAGCAAGGAGGAGGACAACCTTCTTGCTGTATGTTAATAACATAACCTGTATGTTAATAATTCTGAATACAAATTGGATTGGGAAATATGCAGAAAAGTTATAGGTACTGAACAAGACAGTGTGGGGAATTAGAGACACAGGATCTCAAATCTTTCTAACAAGTATCACATATGAGAAAATAAAATCCTGGGCAATGCCAGGTATATATGCTAGTATTATTATAATTTTAATAAATAAATAGTATGCTTAATGTCATTTGAAATAACAAAAACAACTGGAATACCAAAATGAAAATTCCGACATTAGAAAATTCTGTTAGGTTCTTCTTGCATTGTTGTTGGGCGTCTTCAAGTTGTTTCTGAGCAGTAACCCTATCAGGGGGTTTTCTTGGTAAGATATGGTCAGAGGGGCATTTGCTTTCCTCTGAGGCTGAGAGAATATGACTTGCCCAAAGTAAGGATTTGAACCCTGATTTCTAGTCGTGGCCTAATGCTCAACCCACTAAACCACACTGGTAAACCACATCAGGGTCCTACAGATTAGGAAAAGTGCTTATAGACTGTGGGAGAACTACAGATGAGGCACTGAAGGGCAGACCTATACACCTATACCTTTGTACTTTTCAATTACATTTATTCTATTACTATTACTAAATATGATCTTATTACTAAACATAGCAATCTTTAAATATCTGGATGGCTGTCATGTGGAAAACTGAGCTAGCTTGTTTTCTGCTGCTTTAGAACACAGAACTTGAACCAAGAGATACTGACTAAACATTAGGACGAATTCCCTTCTGGTTAGTGTTGTATAATGATGGAAAAGACTATACTGGATGATATTAGCCTCTTCATGATTGGGGTTTTTAAAATGGAGGTTAGCTGGCAACACTCAAGGATGCATTCACTGTGGGTTCCAGCACTGGCAGGGGTTGGACTAGATGGCTTTTGGAATCCCCACTAATTCTACGGTTCTATAAGTCTCTGATTCTAAGATGTTTCAATCCTACCCCTTTGCTTTCTTATTTCATTTATACTTCAGTGTTAATGAGTATGTTGCCCTGTTTTCTGGGGATCCTGGGAAGGACACCTAAGTGCGCTCCAAATTTTATGAGTTGGGGAAATTAGTCAAAGAGTGCAAGCTGCAATACGAGAGGCAGGGCAAAGGAGCGAGATCTTTTACCCAATGTCTATGGGGTCAGACCGAGTCAAGGAGCAAACAGAAGTGAAATAATAGTAATTGTTTTTATTAAAATACAATCAAACAGTGTATGCAGCACACTCACTCAGATAACTATAGAAATAAAGGTTGGAGTGGGATAGAGAGATTTTTAGAGGAGTTGTTGGTTTGGGTAATACTACACCTTTCCTGAAGCCCAGGTAGTCTGCAGCAGAAGTTCGGAGGTATGGAGTTCTCAATACGTAAGACTGAGGGGAAGGCTTGCCAAGCAAAACGACAGCAAGGTGGGATGGAAGTCAGGAGTGATCCGAAGAAGCTCTCAAAGTCATGGATTCTTATAGGGGAAAATGTGGCCATAGGCTAGTCCACACTTGGGAAAAACAATGAGTTTTGGGCTGGAGACAAAGCCTCCGAAAGGTCAGAATTTAGCATGATTAAGTCCAAATTGTCAATAGAGTCGATAGTATGCAAATGCAGAGTGCTTGACAGATGAGGATTTGTCTAATCAAGCTGCCTGCTCGGGGCAGGGAGTTCTTTGTAAGTAGTGTGTATACATAATAGAGTACTTGCCTTTGAGGTCTCCTGAAGCAGCAGGATGGCTATTTCTGGCCTGCCTGTATTTGTTTGGAATATTACAGCGATTAGCGGCCGTGCCTGTCTGTGAGCTTGTCTGAGGAACCTCGCAGCACGTGGAGAGGAATAGGTAAAGAAGGCCAAATTATTGATATCAAAGTGATATCTAATATCCCACAAGTCCGGGCTAGAAACTGTGGTAACAAGTATCTTCTACAGAAATCACACACATGTGTAAGGGATCTCTGAAGTCTGGCAGTAACACATGCTATATCAGATTTGTCTGACTATATCAAATAAGTTTTCTTTTTCAGGAAGATTTTATTTAACACTTACAAGACTTGTTGTTTGTTTGTTTTTTGCTTTGTTCAAGCAGCTCCTTACTGAATAGCTTGCTTGGAAGAGATGTTCAATTATAAAGTCCTATGAATTCTGATGGGCCATTAACTAACTCATATATAACAGTCTTAGTTGTATTAAGCAAAATAAGATAGGACACTAAATGGACAAAATATAAATCCATGCATAGGATTCAGAGATAAGAAATTAGCTTTCAGTTGCTGTTGAAACAAAAGGTCAAAATGGTCTAAAGTTAGATCGTGGACTTATGAACAGTTTTGGATAATCTGGGTCTTCTTAGTTTTTGGTTTATTTATTAGACTGATTTCCTATGGAAAAGATCGGGTAATTGAAGGAACCAAACAGCACCTTTCAGACTAACTGATTTATCGTATCCTGAGCTTTCATGGATGTCAATCAGATGCACTGATTGAATAGAAAACAAGAACAATGATTAAAACAGCATTGAACTAACAATACAGTTGCAAACACAATTTAAAAATGTGTCACTGTGGAAAAGCAACTGGTGGTAATAATCTCCTTCAGTAATCATTCAGGGCTTTATCACACCAGGTAGGTAAATCATATTTACAGCAGGATAATAGTATCTTTGGCTGTGGTTTATCTCATTCCTCTTCTGCTGTTCTCCCAGTGAGAGGCCATTTGAAAAGCATTTCTTTTACAAAGGAGGTCATTAATAGATCAATCAATTAATAAACGCCTTTGTAAATTAAATGCTTTCCAAATGATTGCCTGCTGAGAGAACAACAGAATAGGAATGATGTCATGTGGTAAGATACAATGAAAGTCGCTATTATCCTGCTGTAAGTGCGATTTACCTGCGTAAAGTGATAAAGCCCTCAGTTGCCAAAAGCCACCTGAATAAAATGTTTTTCTCTGCTGACAGAAGGACAATAGGAAGGGGGACAAGCCTTTTTTCTTTCTCTCTTATCATATGTCCCTACCAGTCAGACTTTGGAAAAATTCAAACAAAAGGTAGAGATGATGACCTCTATTTAGTGGTTTTGCTATATTGCAGTAGTGGAGAGACCCTGCCCAGCTTCAGAAAATTCTTAGGAGTTCATGTTCCAGCGGTAGGCAGAACCAACGGTTGAACCAAAAAATACCAATATATTATAGATTAAATCTCTTATAGGCAGTCATTATGCCTTATAAGTGGCATTTCAATCTTTTATATTCCCATTTTAATATATAAAAATCGAAGTTCGTGAGTTTGTCTGTGTCAGGCAAGTGAAGATCTCATATGATTGGCTGCCTGTGAAGATTCCATGGAATCCTGGGGTTGGCAGTTTAGGGAGGGGCCTTTAGAATTCTCAGCCAGAGAGGTCTGGGGCCTGACCAGTTGCTATAGAGACAAGGCCTAGCAGCAAGAAGGAAGAGGACAGTGTATTCCTTCAGAAACCAAACCTGTGTTAACAACTCTAAAAATACAAATTGTATTGGGGAATATGGGGAAAAGTTACAGGTACTGAACAACACAGTTTGGGGAGTTAGAGACACGGGATATCAAATTGGTGTATTTCAACCACATCTAATTCCTAAGGTAAAATAAGGTCATTCCTAAGCTATTTCTAACAAGTGTTACCTATGAGAAAATAAAATCCTGAGCAACATTGGGTAAATATGCTAGTATTTAGAAAAGAAAGAGAGAAAGAGAGAGAGAGGGAGAGAGAGAGAGAAACTGTCCAAGATGGTTTCATGGCCTTCTAGGGATCTACAAAAGGGCCAGATTTTCCCCAGTGTCTAAGGTTCCTCAACCTTCCTATACTCTGTGTGTGTGTGTGTGAAGAGAAGCTTCTTCAGCCAACATAAACAATCTTGTGAGGTAGGCCAGGCTGAAAGACAGTGAGTGGCCCTCAGTTTCATGTTTCAGTTGGGACTAAACAAATAATAGGACAGTAGTGCTGAAGCTACCAAAAAGTGAAGCCAACATAAACTAAAGTTGAAATAGTATGCATGGGTTACCTGAAATCTGGATCTCCCAGGTCCCAGTTCAGCATTCAAAACCACTAAATAGAGTCATCACCTCTACCTTTTTGTTTGGATCTTTCCAAGTAGATCTCAGTTTCAACCAGTTATAGTCATAAGGTGAGCTTCCCTTCCAAGTTTTCCCCTTCTATATTTGAAAGGTGAGATCTAAAACAGAGAAATTCAACTCTTATAATTTTTGATAAGCATCTGTGAAAATGGCAAGTATAATGTTTTTTAACATCTGGTTCGGTGGGATAAAATTGCTGGTGTTCTCATTTTACATCAGATAAATCTTTGAACACTGATCTGCTTGCTAGTTGAAAATGCAGGTTTGAAATGGGAGAAGAGTCTGCTGGAATTGAGTAGCAACTCTTAACTTCTTCATTGATTTTAATTTTAGCTGAAGATTTTGTTACACTTATTT
The DNA here is from genome assembly GCA_948474755.1 of Ctenosaura bakeri. NCBI lineage: Eukaryota > Metazoa > Chordata > Lepidosauria > Squamata > Iguanidae > Ctenosaura > Ctenosaura bakeri. Next base: position 448,654 of record CAOLHI010000455.1, on the reverse strand, counting down.
CTGAATGCTTTTTACATGTCTCTGGCTGGCTGCCATGTTAAGTCAACACAGTGAAAAGAGGAAAATTTCCAATTGCTTTGGGGGATCCCATTCCCACTAATGACACTCATACCTCTGCGTCACACAATTATTTAATTAGTCATTACTTATTCAAATTGCTTTGCTCTTAATCCAAAAGACTCCCAGAATTCTCAGAGTCACTCAGTGAAAACAAACCATAGTTTGGTTGCAGCCACATAAAATAGTTTTTTCCCCGGCCTCCTATCATCATGGGCAGGATTGTGTATGAGGGAAAATTTCACTTCTATTCTATATTTTTAAAATTTCTTCATATTCAGCATGGAAAGAACTTGCACTTAAGAATTTTTGCATGTGGGAGAAAACTAACGAGCCCAGCATAGTATATAGGTGTATCCAGCCATGCTGCATCATGATGATGATGACGATGATGATGATACTATATTTATATCCCACTTTTCCCCCAAAAAATTGAGACTCAAAGCAGCTCACAATCTTAAAAAAGAAATATAATTAAAACTATACAAAAATGAATGTTAAAATAAACTATTTATAGCATTAAAACAATTCCATTTTAGTAAAAGAACAAAATGCAATTGAAAATAAAAAGAGTTTAAAAACAACAGTAAAAACAATACAGCATCCCCTACCCCATTCTTTCTTAGAACTGTCACCTCTGTATTTCGAGTGGCTACTCATCTACAGTGTTGATATGGAAGGCAGCACAATTTTCTCCAGGTTGGGATTGTATATACTTCTTGAATTTGGCTGTGCAAATGGGAGAGAATTCCATTTCATCAGTGTTTTTTGTTTTTGTTTTAGCAGGGCAGGGGAAGCATTTATCAGTATTTACAAAAGCAAAACCAAAACAAATCATATTTGGGATGGAGAGAGGGAGTTTTTTTTAAAAAACTGAATGCAAGAGAAAGTAAAACTGTCAGATTTCCAGTCTCTAAGCTAGAGGCCTGGAGGGGTCCTAGATGTTTAGAAGTAGCCAGGAGGCATCTTGCTATTCATCTAAAAACTTCCAGAATTCTTACAAACACTCAGTGAAAACAAGTCTACATTAAAGGCAGCATGTTCTGGATCTATGCTATAGTGGGCTATAACAGCAGGGACTAACAACACATTGCTTTTGCCTTAAAAACTAGGCTGAATTCTCATGGGGTGGCCAATCTTTGTTGGGGGCTGTACCAATTAAGGCTGGCTTTGTGATTGAGTGTTTCCCCATGAAAATCATGCTACTGTGCAGTATGAAATAGTAGCTAGAGTGCTGTACTAAGGCCATTTCCACACTAGACTTTATAGTGCTATTATTCCACTTTCAACATCCTATGAAATCCCGGGGTTTGCCGTTTGCAGTTTAGGGACAGGCCTCAAATGGTCTAGCTAGTGTGATTGGCCCTAGCTTACTTAGTGAGTTGCATAGCTCAACAAGAACAGGAACCCAGAAGTCTTAGGCCATTTCTGCACTAGACTATAAAAGTCTAGTGCAGAAATGGCCTAAGACTTCTGTTATCCTGTTTTCTGGGGTTCCTTGGGGGATACCTCAACATGCTCGAAATAATGGGGAATGGGAATTAGCCAGAATACAAGCTGTAGCACTACAAGAGGCAGGGCAACCTGTTACCCTGTATGTTGAGGGGTCCCGGGAGAGGCGCCCAAATAACCAAATAAAAGCACAAGATGGGGAAATTAAGCTCGAGCACTCTCTTAAGCTAATGAGAGGCAGGGTAACTTTAGCTAGGATCTTTAACCCTATGTATACAGCGTCAGGTCAGAGAGCGGCTAGACAAGGTTTTAAAGTAACAAATAATATTTTATTGAAGACAAGCAACACAAAAGACAAGACATATATTAGCTAACTGAGAAATAGAAATGGAGAGCTTTGGGGAATGGGCAATACGACACCTGGTCTTGTAGTCCTGGAGAGAAGATGAGGTTGCAGGGATGGAAAGCTCAGCGTGGTTCGCTGAGGAGAGTTTCCTTAGACAACTGGCAGCAAGGTGGGATGGAAGTCCAAAGTAGTCCAAAGTGTTCCGAGGTGTTCCCAAAAGTGAGGACTTTTTATAGGGTGGATTTTACCTACGGGCTATGCCATGCTCGGTGAGAACAAGAGAAATTTGGAGCTGGACAAAGGAGTTGGAAAAGGTCAGGTTTTGCATGATGAGTTTAGCGCTGGATGACAATAGTATGGCCAGTATGCTGATGGCCCAACATAAAGGAATGACTCGGCTCTTGGCCGTGCGGCTTTGTGTAGATTCGCACCGAGCAAAGCCGGTTTGCAAGAAGGTTTTTCCCTAAAGCATCAGAGAGGCTTAAGTTGCCTGCCTGAATGGGGTTTGGAATGTACAACCATTAATGGCCACGCCCAATATGTGCTTGTCTGGTGGACCTCTGCAAACACGTGGAGTAGGGTGGCAGAGAAAGATCAAGCAAAGGCCACATTATTTGATACCAAAAGGATATCTAGTGTTCTCACCAGACATATCATAACCGTGATAACAAACCTAGTGAGATCTTGAACCCAATGTTTATGGGGTCAGGCCGAGTCAAAAACCAAGCAGAATTAAATTATAATGGCTTTCTTTATTTAAAAGACAGTCACTGCACACTTACGTACTCACTCACACAGACCTAAGAAAATAAAGGGAGGAAAGTAGATAGGGGATTTCAAGAAGGATTTTCAGGGGAAATACTACACATGATCCTGTAGCCCGGGTAGCCAGAAGAAAATCAGTAAGTCTGGAGCGGAGATTCTCAGCACGTGGAAGCTGAGGGGAAGGCTCATCAAACGGAGCAGCAGCAAGGCAGGATGACAACTGTGAGAGATCCGAGGAAGTGCTCAAAATCAGGGATTCTTATAGGGAGAAATGTGCCTGTAGGGTAGTCTGTTCCCAGGAAAAACAATAGGTTTCGGGTTGGAGACAAAGCCTCCGAATGGTCAGCACTTAAGATGATTGGATTTTGATGGAGTTGTCAATAGTGCAGACAGTGTGCAAATGGGGGGTGCTTAACAGTTGGGTAGTCAGAAGCGCTAATCTCATCAAGCTGACGGTTCAGGGCAGAGAATCTTTTGTATGCTTGGTGCATACTTAATTTAGTTTCAAAGTGTACTTGCCTGGAGGTCTCCTGAAGCTGCGTGCCGGAGAATTACTGGCCTACCTGGATTTTTCTTGTATTTTTCAGCCGTTCGGCCATGTCCATGTGCATGCTTATCCAGGGACCTCACAAGCACGTGGAGGGGAACAGTTTGGAATGGCCAATTTTTTTCTATCAAATTATATTTAATAAGCCCTAGGCTCAGACTATAAACCATAGTAACACTTCTGGGTTCCTGTTCTTGTTGACCTATGTAACTCACTGGGTGCCCTTGGGCCAATCACTCTAGCTAGACATACCTCACAGGGTTGTTGTGAAACTAGAATAGAAAGAAAGGGGGCCAGGTACACCATCCTGAGTTCACTGGAGAAAAGACATGATAGAAGGGAAATAAACATAATGAGAGTAAATTAGCATGTTGATGGAAAGGCTCATGATGTCAACAATGAAAATGTGCTACCAAATTTCTTGTCTGCACTGATCCTGGAAACACCAAATGTTTTTCACTGGTCACTGGTCACCTAGCCATTGCCTATACCTATCATATCACATAAGGCAACAAACTCTCTGCTGTAATGGCATGTCAAGAAGACAGAGTTTAACTTTGAGATAGAAAATAGCAAATGGAGAAAACAGACACTGACAGATTCACATTGTGATCAAAACCAACATCATTTCTGCTCAAGCGGACAATTTTGATTTAGAGGTGTATCTGCTAGTGCTTTGCTTTTTCCCCAGCTGTCAATCAAGGGAGACAAAAGGCTTCAGAGTACCTGCTTCAGTACATTAGCTATCACCTTTTCAGCAGACAGCTCTGTCTTTTCACTTTGTCTCGGTCTCTCCAAAATGTCCTATGGGAGAAAGACAAGGGAGAATTTAAGAAAACTTTGCAGTCTTACTGTAGGAGAACAGCAAGCTGCCATCAGTGTTTTGAGAGCATTGGACTCTCATGTTACACTTTTGGATGAAGGGGATTTCTATAATGATAGACCCACTGAATTTCTATGATAGACCCACTGAAATCTAAAGCTCCTTGTGTTTATTTTCCAAGGCCAATTGACTGGCTCTTTGTTCAGCTTATAAGGGTAGAACATGGAAGTAACAAATTAAATTAACATAGCTATATGTAACATATTAAGTTTGGAGGAGTGGGGCAATGGGGGGCATAATGAAATTACATTTCAAAATTACTTCAATGGTCTAGGAGTTAAGCAGTTCTTAACCAGGGGTCTGTGGGCCCCCATGGGGCCATAATTTTCTCACAGGAGGTCCATGAAGGCTTGGAGAAATGTTATGAGTTTTTAGAGTTAAAATGGAAAGAGAGAAAAGAAGGACAGAAGGAAAAAAGGCATACTAACAAATCTGTATGAACTTAATCCTATAAAAATATAATAGGAGTGTATGCCTTTACTTATTTCTGTCTTCTCTCCAAATTTGAAGACCCTTTAATGAGCAACTTTAAATATGTATTTGATGTGCTTTAGGGTTCTAAATCTTGAGTTAAGTCTTGGTGGTTGCAGCAACAAAGGATATTTAAAGGAGGTCCATGATAAAGAAACAGTTAAGAACTGTTGGTCTAGGAGAAGGGGCTACTGCAGGCAGGAATTGAATCACTAAATCACTAGGGATTTTGTGAGCTTGTGAGCTAGCACTCATGAATAGGGAAAACAGGAATTGCTTGGAACTGATGAAAGAGAGAAAACAAAGTGAACTTGTATCTCTTGAATTTAGACCCAGTGGCTGTCTGAGCTGTTGGGAGTTGTCTGGAGGTTAGATTGAGTGTTTTTGACTCTTTGAGATGAGCCACGAGCTTTTGTTAACAGCAAAGTTTGTCTTGGTCAATTCAAGTTCTTAGCAAGTTTACAGAAATTAAGTCCAAATTTACCATGAATCCAGAAAGAGAGTGTTCAAGGGCAAATCCATAGTCTAGGTGAAGGCCAAAGTTTTGAGGAACATGAGCAAGGAATACAGGAGTTAGCTGGGCTGTTACCACTGATGGAATCAATTGGTTCCAACAGCTTCTTCCCATTCTCATCTTTTGCTATATAGACTCAATGTCCTACACAGCTGTGGCCTAATTAACGAGTCCTTCTTATATAAATGCTGCCAGAAGCCTGGACTCTCCTTTTTCCACCTGCATTGGCTGCTGTAAGCACTTATCTCCTCATGTCTCTAGGGTGTGGTTGTTGGGAAGGGTTCCATATGAGTCATGGAACAGGGGTATGACACCATCTGTTTGTGTTCCTTTTTCAGGAGCAGCAGAAAACAAGCTTGCTCTGTCTTGTACGTGAGATCCCTTCAGTAATTCAGAGGCAGCTATCATGTCATCTCTTAGTCTTCTCTTCTCCAAACCAGACATACCCAGATCCTGCATTTGTTCCTTATAAGGCTTGGTTTACAGAACTCTGATCATCTTGGTCACCCTCTCTGGATATGTTCCAGCTTGTTGATATCTTTCTTTAACTGTGATGCCCAGAACTGCACACAGTATTCCTGGTGAGGTCTGACCAAAACAGAATAGAGTGGTCCTACAACAAATCAAGCCTGAACTCTCCATAGAAGCCACAATGACTAAACTGAGACTGTTGTAGTTTGGACATATCATGAGAAGACATGACTCACTAGAAAGGTAGAAGTAGAAGGCAGTAAATATAGAGGAAATCTGCTTTAAAGAGGGATAGACTCAATCAAGACTAGACCCAAGACTCAATCAACCATGGCCCTGAGTCTTCAAGACCCAAGCAGGGCTGTTGATAATAGGGTGATTTGGAGCTCTCTCAAACATAGGGTTGCCATAAGTTGAAATCAATTTGAAGGCAGTCAACAACAACAACAATAGTTTCTCAGTTTGGACACTATAATCTTTTTTGTGCAGCCCAGAATTACATTGACCTGGAATGACTTATTTGGATGGAGGTCAGGCTAGCAGCCTCAAGCTCTATAGGTGCCCTCAGTGTCTGCTAGCAGATGAGCAGGAGTTTATGCACACAGAGAATATATAGGGGCATTTTGTGGGGGTGTTTAGAAGGGGGCCTTCCGGAGAAGCCCGTATCATCACCTGAATAGGGTGAAGAAGGGTGGATGTTGAAGAATTTGCCACAGTGACCTATAGCATTTGTGCTATTTGTTCCTGCCTGAGTTTATAGGAAGTTGTACCCACAGCAAGTGCAACCTGGTTACTCATTTGGAAGAGAAAGCATAACAGCTTGAGGCCTGCCTAGCCACACTTGAATTCATCAGGGAAGATGAAGTGCTTTTGGACAGAGAATAAAAGATTCTCCTGGAAGAGCAACAGAGTGAATACCTCTAGAGAAGAGGAAGATTATTGAATGCAGGAAGCAAGCACTTTTAGAAGAAATGAGACCCAAAGAAGTAGGTCAGTCAGGAATCACTTTGTGCCTTGGGAGCAGCATACTTGATTCCAGGCCCTTGTCTTTGATAGGATTGTGAGCTGCTGGAACATCAGTCACAGGCTCCAGAGAACACAGAGACAGGCTGGAGGGTTCTATAGATTGGAAGGATTCCTGCCATTTGCCAGTGGAGACGTACGGTGGAGGTAGGTGGCTCCCTACTGAAGGAAACAGAATTGGTGGGTATGGATCTGACAGGTACAAGGATCTTAAGATGAGGCAGATAGGCTGCCAAAACTCATCAAGCCTATTGACCATGAGCCCTTCCCTCTGATTTGTGGAAGCAAATGATACTGCCAGACACAGCATTCAATGTATTGCAAGAGACTTTGAGGCTTCAAGTATGATTGGTTTTTATCATTTCTTCCTATTGAACATCATGACCCAGGAGGACAGAAAATAATACCAGAAGTTAACTGTGCAGGTGGTGCCATCAGGAAAGACTTGACTTCTTGGATCATTGTTTTTACTTCCATGAAGGAGAACAGAGAATGGGTTGCACCTTACAGGGATTGCAAAGAACATTTTTGCCTGGAGTCTCAAAAACCTGATAAGGAGAGCTTTCAACAGAATCCTGCTGGCAGGACAATAGTGTTTCAACAGAGAGGGGAACGCGAAGTAGGGGAGACAATAGTGTCCATGATTCATTAGAAAGTGGGTCAAATGGGGACCTTGCAATAATCAGGAAAGCAACCAAGACCAACAGGGAAGTGCTTGTCTGTAGTACACCAATTCACAGAGCATGGAGAAGAAAGATAAATGGTATTCATAACACAGCAAGGCTAATATGATTTAACAGATATTACTGAAACTTGGTGGAATGAGACTCACGGCTAGAACATAGTAGTGTAGGAATGTAACCTACCCGAAAAGAATAGACTAAACAGTAAAGGGGCAGGACTGTTATGATACAAAAAATATATGTATACATGTGAGCAGATCTGTACCTTGGAACATGGAAGGTTGGTTGAGAAATATATTATAGAAAGGGAAAATAAGTGACAACCTGGTAAGGGGGATGCTGTAAATCCCTAAGCCAGACTAAAGACTTTGATAATTGCTTCCTAGAAAAGACAACCTAACATTCCAGAAGGTGAGATGTGGTAGTGATGGGAGATTTCAGCTACCCTGATAACCTGTTGCAAGTCAAGAATGTAAGGTCTGAACCAATTCTTCATTTGCCATGCTAATAACTTCATTTTTCAGAAGGTAGATGAAGTGACAAGGGGATCAACTATCTTGAATAGTCAGTTCCTTACCAGCAAAGAACTGGTCAATCAAGTAGAAGCAGAAGGAACTATGACCATATCCTCTTAGGTTTAGTAATGCAGAGGAAATGGAAAGCTGAGCACAATCAGATACATTCCCAAGACTATAAGAAAGCTGATTTCTATAGGCTCAACAAAATCCTGGATTCTAGGTGGTCAGAATTGTTCAAAAAAAGGAGGCCGTTGATGATGGATGGGAGCTGAGATTTAAAAGAAAAATTACAAGGAATGGAAGAAAGGGCAAATCGCCAAAGAAGAGTACAATTAAACAGCCAAAATCTATAGAAGAAAATTTGTATGTTAGTAAAGAAAGAAATAACAGGTTGTAGTCAAATCTAAAATAAGAATTATGTAATGATACAAACGTAAAAATGTAAGGATTTTGTCTTCTTTTCTATTGTATTGACATTTATTGTTAATAGAGAAATGTGATGTTGCTGATTGCATGATATGTAAATTCAATAGAAATTATGATGCAAAAAAAGAAAATGTGTGTGAGAGGAGAGAAACACACAGAATAAGCTTATGTTTGCAAGAAAGTTTAAAAATTATAAAAAAGAATTTTTCTGGATAAGAGGAAGAACAAGAAGGGCTTGATCTGCTGTGTGGACAAGATGAAGAAAACGTAATTGGGTGACAGAGAGAAAGTGGAACAATGCTGCACTGATTTTTTCCTAGGTCTTCTCTCAGAAGGAAAACACCATGTGATCTAATAAAAACAGAGTAAGCAAGAAGTGAAATTGTGTGGGTCACAAGATGCATTGATTCAATGAAACCCCTGCACTGCCCCCCACTCCCCTGCAACCCCAATTTTTTGGTCCTAACCTTTTTCAACCAAAAAAAGTACTCCCTCCTGCCTGAAAACTGCTTTAAAATGTTAAAACCTGGGTGGAGACAACTGAAACAGCAAGTAAGCCACCTGAAAAAGTTCCTAAAGGTGATTAGGAGTGATGCAGAAGTACTTCTGGTCACCCATAATAGCAGCTGTGGCTTTGCAATGGAGCTTTATGGAGCTTGGAGGACACCTAGGTAGGGCAGAGTGGCCCTTTGGGTTCCAGATTAGGGGTACCCATGGAATAAATTATGCAGGGAGGAGACTACAGTCCAAGATAGATAAAGAGGTGGTATAGGAACATTTGATGTGTTAGGTATTTCAGGTAAATTAAACTTTCTGCTTATTTAAGGGCTTTATCACATGAGGCAGGTAAATCATACTTACAGCTGGATAATAGTGTTTTTGGCTGCAACGTATTACATGACATCATTCTTCTTCTGTTGTTCTCCTGGTGGGAGATGGTTTGGAAAATGTTTCTTTTATAAGGAAGGTCATTACATATTAATCATACAATGGCCTCCTTTGTAAAAGAAACATACCAAATGGTCTCCTGCCAGGAGAACACGGGTGTGACAAATCTTAGCCAAAGATGCTGTTGGGATCACAATAAGTCTGAAATGACATGAAGGCACACAAGAACAAGAGGTGCAATTTACCTGCCTTATGAAATAAAGCCCTAAATTAATCTAATTTAAATAAATAGAATAACGAATGACACCATGACTTGCTTTTTCAACACTGCAACAAGGTGATGACAGTGAACGGCCTGTAATGAACGGCCTGTAACCCATTAAACACATTATAAAAAGCAATGGGAACAAATTAAAACAACAGCAACAACAAACAAAAAAAAAACAAACCAAAAAAACCTTTCCAAATAGAGGATGTGAGTGAGGAGGAGGAGAAGGGAAGAGGAAAAAGAAAATGGAAAAGAGAGTGAGGCATTAGTCCAGGGAGGAGACAGGAAAGGGGAGGAAAGTGGCATTATCAATGGGAAAGTACAGAAGCAGAAAAGGAGAACGGCAGGAGTGGTGCAAAAGGAAGTAAGAAAAAGAATGACAAATGGGAAAAGGGAAGCAAGAGGCAGAGACCCAGGGCCAGCCCTGATATAAGACAGGGAGACCCAGTCACTTCAAGTGGCAGGTGCTCAGTCTGACTGAAATCCCCATTCGGACTGTGTAGCTGGTTTTGCAAATGAGAACCACATGCTAAATGGCATTCAGTGTCTCCTGTTCTGCCAAAATACCTTTCTCTTCCTGCCTCTGTAGCTCCTTCAGTTTTGTCAGGAGCATGTCATTGTCCCTCCAGCAGCAATGACCTTGCTGACAACTCTAGAATGACACCTTCCCTGAACATCTCATTAGCAGTTGTTATCTAATTGGTGCTGGTAGTTTCTTTCAAATAAGAACATTATTAAAGGATATCAGCTCAACTGGACAAAGCTGTGCAACTAATCCTTGACAACTGGTGTTGAGTAGGGGAAGCTCAGTCTCAGATCAATCACCCAGTCAGACTGCATGTGGAATATTTCAGCTTTGATTCCAAAGTAAGCACTTCCAGTGTTTCTCATTTATTTCCATTTTTGAGGTGTACACTTGCCATTTGCGTGGAACTAGACATGCAATTAATGTCTTTTGCGCTAATCTTCATACATGCTGAACCACTACATTATTGTTGTTATCTCATTATCTAACACAAGGTCTATAAATGTAAGACACTCCCTGCCCACAGGCTTGCAATCTAAAAAAAATACAGCACAAGAGGAAAAAGGGATGAGTATGGAAGAAGAAAAAAAGCAGCCTCAGGGACCATTTCTAAATATAATTCATACAAAGTGTCAGCTATAGTTATTTAAAGAAAACAGTTTTGATTGATCTGATTGTAATAGTTCACAAACATATGGATATTATAATCTTAAACAGTATAATTGAGCCACATATCCATCATCACCACCATCAGGATCTCTTAGAATTCCCATAGTGTCTCTTAAGATATTATACAGACATTTCATAAAGACTTTCATATGTAGAGAATTCTGCATCATATCTATAACCATCTAACTATCAAGAGATACTATCCCATTTGTTGAGACACTACACATGTCTAATCAGGCATCAGTGAACACACAGGCATTCATGGGTTAATTTCCTTGAGCACTGTTAAAACTTAACAGTATCTGTTATAACCATAAGCATATATAACAAGCATTCATTTTACTTGTAGTTGAACATATATCAATTTCAGTATAGCCTAGATGTTTATTTTACCAATATAATCTTTTAGCATGTTGGGCAGTTTATAAGTCTATCAGGAACGGCCCAGCTATCTGAGTCAGTGGTCTTCATCAGTGGAGACACAATGAAGTGGAGACATGATCAGTGGAGACCAGTGATGTATTTAAATCTTTTACTCCAAGTCTCAAGTCAAGTCTCAAATCCTTGAAGATACTTTCAAGTCAAGTCTCAAGTCTGGAAGCCAACTTTATACCCCAACCAAAATTCCAGAATTAATGAATAGAGTGAAATAAATTCAGTTGTAACAATTTAAGAAGAGTTGGCTCTTCACATTTGCAATTTTGCCATCTGCAGCTTCAAAAGTGGGGAATAGGATCCTATCTTACTCCCCATTACTGAAGATTCAAAGGCTTTAAAAGAAAGGATCCTTCTTCCTCAAGCCCATTGCCTAACACATTTTCTGTTCCCCTCTGAGAAATGCACCCTGCACTCTGGGGGAGAGTCGTGTCTTTTGCTCTTAGGAAACATTTTAGAAGGCTCCTCTGATATGCAGTGGGGACAGGCTGCTGAGCAGATCTTAAGCCTACCTCAAGCCCATTGGCTAACCTGTTTGCTGTTCCCCTCCGAGAAATGTGCCCACACTTTGGGCTTGGGAGAGATTGTCATGTAACTAGTAGGCAAAAGGTGATGGAGCTGTTCTGTAAGGTTTTTGGATGAATGCGTTATGTTACTGAACCAAGGGTATCAAGTCAGTCATTAAAAACATACAAATCTTGAGTCGAGTTGACTCATGCATCATTTATGGCCAAGTCAAATCCTAGCCGAGTCACTGAAGCAACTTAAATCTGACTTGATTCAAGTCTATCGACTCAAGTCTACATGGCTGGTGGAGACATAATGATATCAGTTATCCAATCAAAACAGAGGTCTTTAGAGTCCTACCTCAGGTACTGTTAAGAATCTTTGGCTGCCTGCCATCCCAGTGTACTCGCTAGTGGGTTATTATATGGTACTTCTGATCATAACCACAGTATAGTTTATTCCTGGCCATGTCTTCTTGTCTTTTGAGTACATAAGCATTTTTCCAGCCTCAAGATGAAGTTTTTTCCCACTGATACATATACATACTCTAATACAACTGGCTTCCTGGATTATCTCTTACATCCTTTACTCTATGCTTTGCTGAATATACTAGCTTATATTTTGTACTTATTGGTCTGTTCCCAGGCCTCAAAGATGGCAGATTATACTTCTGGCATGTAATAAATATGAATATTGGAAAAGTATATGTAGAAAAGGTGAAGATTTCAAATGTAAACAAAACACTGCTTTAACACTTATTAGTAAATGGAAGGAATGTGGCCAAGCAACAGATGCAGTCATACAAACAAATGTGTATACTTTGTGGGGGGAGAATGAGCAAAGCTCATGGGTCTCATTTTCTAACTGCCCTTGCAAACTAGCATGGACTGGATGTAGTGATAGGAAAGGGTGGAAATCCATGGAGATGTACACATAAAATCATAGAGTTGGAAGAGACCCCAGGGGCCATCCAGTTTAACTCTCTGCTATGCAGGAACACCCATCAAAGCATTCCCAACATATGGCCACCCAGCCTCTGATCAAAAACCTCCAAAGAAGGAGACTCTACCACACTCCAAGGCAGCATATTGCACTGCCAGACAGCTCTGACCATCAGGAAGTTCTTCCTGAGGTTTAAGTGGAATCTCCTTTCCTGCAGCTTCAATCCATTGCTCCTTGTCCTAGTCTCTGGAGCAGAGGAAAACAAGCCCACTCCTTCCTCGCCATGACATTCCTTCAAATATTTAAACAAGGCTATCATGACTCCTCTTAAGAAGAATCATGTATGAATGACCTCTTGAAATTCTATGCCCTATGTGTGGAGGGAGGAATGCCTTTAACATAACATATTCTGAACTGTTTAAGTGAAAATAATCGTCTTCAAGTGCTGTCATTTTACAAAGAATGGCTGATGCAGAATTGTCCTGTACAGACCTATTTTGCCATGCCTGAACATATGATGTGCATATGTAACAACTAAGACTTTAAAAAGTTTTCAGTTTCCCATTCTTTTTTAAAAGGAAGTTCCAAGTGTTTGTTTTGCTAATGAAAAGAGGGATCTTTTGCCTTTGGCTGGGGTTCCAATTTGCATCTGGTTTGATACCCAGCTTCTTCTCATCTCCCTATCCGTTGCAAAAAAGAGTGCCTCCAACTACTCCATCAGAGCTCAGAGAAATTCCATTTCCTCTTGATGCGGTGTACCATAACAGACTGTGATCAATCACATTAGAAGCCGTAGCCAGGATAATAAAATTGTACCTGCCAGCTGCTTTATGTACAAGATCATGCCAAGCAAATTATGGAATGCTTATCAAGTGGGCTATGTAGTAGAGGCTGGGAGAAAAACCAATCTGTCATTCATAAAGCAGAGTCATATTGCTGGCTGTGTCATTCCTAGTTTAAGGTTTTGCAGGTCTGTTTGGTAAGAAGGGCACCAAGCTAAAAACAGTAGAAAGAGGCAAACAATTGAAACACTACGTGGGGAGCAGGCAGAGGGCACATGAAAAGCAAGATCAGATTTGTAGGTGGCAGATTTGGGCATCATGTAAAGAAACCAAATTATTGCATATTTTAAGTTTTTCATTGTTATATTTTTGCTGTCAGGGATGGAAAAAACCACTTGTGACAAAAGTGACAAAATAACTTCCCTTGATTTGGGTGCTATATCCCTAGACAGGGAGCAAGGGAGCATTTGCAGAAGGGTCTTTTGTTGCCTCTGATCATGAGAGAGAAGTCTGCAATATAGGATGGGGGACACGTGGCTGGATAGCAGTACATGTGAAAGGGATCTAGGAGTCTTCATAGACCACAAGCTGAACATGAGTCAGCAGTGTGATGCGGCAGCCAAGAAAGCCAATGCAATTCTTGGCTGCATCAATAGGAGTATGGTGTCTAGATCGAGGAGGTACTGGTACCACTCTACTCTGCTTTGGTTAGACCCCATCTTGAATACTGTGTCCAGTTCTGGGCACCCCAATTCAAGAAGGATATTGACAAGCTGGAGCAAGTCCAGAGGAGGGCGACCAAAATGGTGAGAGGCCTGGAAGCCATGCCCTATGAGGATAGACTTAGAGAGCTGGGTATGTTTAGTCTGCAGAAGAGGAGGTTAAGAGGGGACATGATAGCCATGTTTAAATATTTGAAGGGATGCCACATAGAGGAGGGAGAAGGCTTGTTTTTCTGCTGCTCCAGAGACCAGGACAAGGAGCAATGGATTCAAGCTGCAGGAAAGGAGATTCCACCTGAACCTCAGGAAGAACTTCCTGACAGTCAGGGCTGTCCGGCAGTGGAATCTGTTGCCTCGGAGTGTAGTGGAGTCTCCTTCCTTGGAGGTTTTTAAGCAGAGGCTTGATGACCATCTGTCGGGATTGCTTTGAGGGTGTTCCTGCATGGCAGGGGGTTGGACTGGATGGCCTGTGTGGTCTCTTCCAACTCTGAATTTCTATGATTCTATGATTCTACAACAAGACAGATGTTCTCAGTTAACTTTGGTCAAGAGGAGAAGAGAAAATGAGAGATTCACCAAAAAGAGGGAGAGGATGCTCATGTGAACACTGGAAAAAGAGGGAGGAGTTGGTGGGTGTGCCAGCATACAGAGAAAATTATCCCTGAAAAATATATTTAGGAACATAAGGATTAGTTTTCCTAAGTCTTGCTAGACTTCCAGGAGACAAGCTGGTTAAGTGCTGCAAACTACCTGATATCCTCTGGGCCAGAACCAGGACTTCAAGAAAGGGACTGAGTTAATGTGATTCTCTGCCTAAATTTAGAATTCTGTGGAGTCAGAAAGAATATGGAAAAGCCTTGATTTACGAGCCTCAGTGATTTCAGCTTGAAAGGAGCCAGGCAGAGCCTAGCAGGGGTGCCATAATTGTGCCAGCAAGAGGCCTTCAGGATCAAGAGGCAAGAAGCTTCTACAAACTGGAGCTCAGAGATGGTAGCAGTAAGCATACCCCTGCTCCCAAATGAAATGAGCTTGGGGTGTGGGGTCTTTTATATGTTTGGCAATAAAATGGGGAGCCTTTAACTCAGGCAGGTCCTCTAGAGCAGAGGAACCAATGATACAGTTGAATTTCCAACACACTTTCCTAGGAGACTTACCAGGCACCTGGTTTAACAAGTTAGTAGTGCCTGGGTCTTTCCGCCCTACACTGTTATAGTGCTATTATTCCACTTTCGACATCCTGTGGAATTCTGGGGTTTGTAGTTTCCTGAAGCCAAAGAGCTCTCTGGCTGAGAATTCTAAATGCTCCTCCCTAAACTGCAAACCCCAAGGATGTTGAAAGTGGAATAATAGCACTATAGCGGTGTGGTGCAGAAAGGCCCCCACTTGAGAGGGACATCGAGCATTCCCATGAGATGATCTTCAGATTTATATAGTAATTGTTTAGATCCAGGATATCAACCTGTAGGAAAAACTCCCTGCATGGGAAGCATTTGTACTTAATGTTTTATTGATTGTCCCCCAGATCAACATAGTTAATGTTATTCAGGAGTTATATTTCTGTAATTTCAGGAAGCTTGAATGCTTCTTTACTCAGGGCCAGAAAAGATTCAAATTCAACCCCAAATTTCCATGCAGCCTATGCACATGTATGCAAGTGTGTGCACTCATACAAATCTTGGGAGGAATGTTGTGGAAAGACATACAACTTGGCAATTCCCCATGCACCTCAGGAAGAACATCCTGACGGTCAGAGCTGTCCAGCAGTGGAATAGGCTGCCTCAGAGTGTGGTAGAGTCTCCTTCTTTGGAGGTGTTTAAGCAGAGGCTGGATGGCCATCTGCTGGGAATGCTTTGATGTGTGTTCCTGCATGGCAGGGGGTTGGACTGGATGGCCCCTGTGGTCTCTTCCAGCTCTGTGATTGGCAAAACTAATAGTACATTTACACATATCACAAATATTCATATGTTACTGCGGTCCAGGCCTACCCGGAGATAGCACTCGATATCCCTTTGGTATCAAACAATTCAGCTTTCCTCTGCCACCCCACTTGACGTGTTTGTGAGGCCTCCAGACAAGCACGTAAACAGGTGCAGCTGATAATTGCTGGACATTCCATCCTCCACCCAGGCAGGCCAGACAGAACCGGTTCATTGCTTCAGGGACCTCTCTGGCAAACACCTCATTGCTTATGTGCAATACTAACAAAGGCTCCCTGCCCCAAGCAGGCAGCCTCACAAAGCTGTACTAAGCGCTCCGCATCTGCATACTGGCTACACTATTGTTAATTCGGCTCTAAGCCAATCATGCTAAATTCTGATCTTTCCAAAGCTTTGTCCCGTGCCCAAAACGCATTGTTCTCACCGAGAAAGGTGTGGCCTGCAGTCACAATTCACCCTATAAAAACCACTGATTCTGAGACTCTCCTCGGATCACTCCGTACTTCCATCCTGCCTTGCTGCCGCTTTGTTTGGCAAGCTGTCCCCTCAGTCCCACGTACTGAGACTCCATACCAACAAACTGAATCTTCAGACTACGAGACAGGTGTCGTATCACCCATTTCCCTCTAAATATCCCTATTTCCGATTCCTTAGTTAGCTGTGTGGCTGTGGTGTCTTTAATGTTTGTATTCAATAAAACACCATTTTATTTCTCTAAACCGTCTCACTGCTTGACTAACCTGACCCCATAGATGCTGGGTTGCAAGATCCTGCTAAGTTACCGTGCCTCTCGCTAGCTTTAGTGAGTGCTCCAGCTAATTTTCCCCAAGGTGTTGTTGTTGTTTGGTTATTTGGGTGCCCTGCCCGGAACCTCCTGAGATCAGGGTAAAACATACTTTATACTTTTTCATTATTTAGGCCATGTGATGTGGTCTAAAGAATTAATTTTTCCAAATTCTGGATGAGAGTTAGGCTTAGTTTTTTGTTGTCGTTTTTTCTTTAATCATACTTATATTTAATTATACTTACATTCTTAAAAATTATTCTTATTTCCAAGCATCTCAACTGTTTTGTAGAGTCTTCTTGTTTACCAGAAAAAATGAGTTTGTTTCTCCCGCCCGTATCAAATCAATAACACCGACATGCACAGCAAGGGGGGAGAAGGAAGAAATCCAAGCTATTTTATTTTCTGCAACAAACAGGTGCATGACGATTAAAGTTCTTCAAATCAGGCATGCAAACAAAAGGGCTAACATTTGTACATTTCTACATGTTGATTAGCATCATTCTAAAATTACGTCACAACTACATCATTAAGGGGAAATCAGGTGTCTTGAGGCATGCATATTTTATTTGTTGCATACACCATTTCATAATAAGCTTGGAACAAATTAGCACAAACCTGTTTTCAACCTGTGGAATGTCTATGTTCTCCTTCCACACCTAGTAAATGTCCTTCAGTTGTTATCTATATGTCACATACCATTCTTACAGCTAGCCTGGTAATTCATGTTCTCTTTCTCATGTCAGGAAATGACACAAATCAAGGCCATAAAAGATGTTCATCTTGGGCCACTTGGCACCATGTAAGACTAATAAGCGTATTATTTTTCAAAATTTTAATTCTCATGGCATCACTCAGAGCTCCATCATCCCCAGGTTGCCTCATCACTCTAATTTACATCTTGTGTTTAAAACTGGATTGTTACTTCTTTTTTTTTTAATAGTTTACATTTATTTAATTGCACCAGGCTAAATTGGCTGCTGCTATTTATTTGGTCTTCTAACTAAAAATTAATAGCATGTTTATGACACCTTTAGCAACACTGTGAACTTTCCATCTGGCTTCCTTTTAATTTTCTTTCTTCCTTGAAGAAAGCAACAAAAAGGATATGATACAGTTTGTAAGATGGGTCAGGAAAACAGCTATGAATTAACCTGGCATTGCTTTGTCCTTACTTCATTGAACACTAATAGTTCCTGCTTGTAGATGCTCTGCTAACTCTGTCAGAAAAAGGTGGACATGTCATTGAAACCTTTATGATCTCGTGTTTGATTTGCAAAGGGCATGGTGCTGCCAATAAACCATTTTTTACTATATGGTTATTACACCCTTCTGGCTTCTCTTTGGGATTACCTGGCTATTTTAAAAGCCCATTCAGCAGCTACTGCAGGTGCTTCACAGAACACAATTTATAGCATGCAACAATAATATTGCTGCAAGGAGAATTTCAAAAAGCTGCCTTCATCCAGAAGCAAATAATTGATTGTAGAACTTCTTTGGAGTAACTGGCTTGAGGGTCATAGGTTACACAGCTTATATTTCATGATTCCTTTTCTTTATGACATAACATCTGATTTAAACAAGATGCCTTCTATGTCTAACGGCCCTAGCCAATTAATTTGTGGACCCATCAAACATCTTAAGGAGGAAGTGTTTTCTCTTTGTGACCACCAAGAGTAAGTACTCATTCCCAGTCTGTGTTCCTCAGAAGTGCTGTTCATGGGTTCAGGGTATTGTTCATGGACGTGTTTAATTGAAGTTGCCCATTGACTGAATTTAACTGAAGTTGCTCACTGAATGAATTTGAGTCAATGAATTCAGGTTCTGATCCTGCCAACATGGGACCCCTTACCTCCTCGGTTCTTTGTATCAATGGAACAGGCAAATGAATAAGAGTGAGAGAGACCATGGTTTACCTCTCAGTCATACCTCACTGTGACAAACCAGGTCAACTACATTGTTCAACCATACTGCCAATTCATTTCACATCTGTTTTAAATCAGAGTAAGATGTACTGGCAGGCCACAAGGTACAACTGTCTTGATTCTCAGCATTTATTCAGTTTGTTCCTTCTGAATGCAACACCAACTTGAAAACCATCTGCAATTGGAAATTTGATCACTTACAAACTTGAGGTCCAATCCAGGATCCAAAATGTGCCCAATACATGTCCCTGTTCTAAAAACAGGAAGAAAAATAACACGCATTGAAACATGAGCTTTAATCAAAGAGAAAAAAATGTATACTTTCAGAAGCGGTTTGCATTGAATTTGGCTGGCCCAGATGAGTGAAACAATTAAAAAAACCCACACCTTTGCTGTGTGCCTTCAAGTAGTTTCTGACTTATGGCAATCCTAAGGTGAATCTGCCATGGGACTTTCCTGTCATGAATTGTTTAAAGGGGCTTTGCCCTTTCCTTCCTTTGAGGCTGAGAGAATGTGACTTGCCCAAGGTCACCCAGTGAGTTTTCATCGCTGAGCACGGATCTGACCCTGATCTCCAGAGTGGTAGTTCAATGCTCAAACCACTATACCATACTGATTCAAAAAACAACAACAGCAACAACAACAACACCTAGGACTTTGCAAATTTCTTCTAAAATAGATTGCAGAATTTGAGATTTAAAAGGCAAATTGAATGTGGGAGAAAGTGAAACTTGTAGTTTCATCCATCCCTAGGGATGTCAGCAAATGGTAGGAGGGGAGATCAAGATGGTCCATTTCCATATGAGACTGTTATAATGCTATTATTCCACGTTCAACATCCTATGGAACCCTGGGGTTTGCAGTTTATGGAGGGGCCCAATCTAACAGTCTAGTCCAGAAATGGCCATGGCAAGAAGAAAGCTGTGTGCTGCTATGTGGCCATCTCATTGCTTCCTAAGCTGGCTTGCTGGTTTCAAATGGAGGGGACTATCTCACTTCCAGTGTTGAAGAAAAAGCACCCCACCTTACCCAGGGGACAAAGGCCCACTTTTTCTTTTTTTGCACCGCTCATCCTGCCCTCTCCATCCTGACCCACACCTAAGTATAGGATTATGATTTTATTCACAGTTGCTTTGCTAAAAGACATCCAGAGAACTTTGGTTACTGACTAGCAGCTACCGACACTCAGCCCTCCACATCTGTGGGTTTTGATTTGATTATTTGCAGATTATTTGCCACCACTGTTGCTGCTACCCTACACCATTTTTATTGGGGACTTATAAGTCTCATCGTCTGCAGTCTCTCTGCAAGCTTCTTAAGAGTGAGAGGGACTGGAAATGTCAGGTGAGGCTTGTAAGATCCTATTAAAAATGGCATAGGATAGCATTGAAGGTGGTGGTAAGCCCTGCTGGCCATCCATTTCTGCTTTGTGAAGAAAACCCAACACCTCGAAGGCAAAATTGGGTGGCTGGTCTATATATATTTATGTGTGTTTTTTCACATTTGCAGAGGTCCTGTGCTCCTAACCCCTGTGAATATGTAAATCCTCTAAGAAAACAAACAACCATGCAAGCTAGATTGGGCTGAGGGAGCACATTTGCCCCAAAATCAAACACTGAACATTGCAAGTAGTTTTCACATAGGAATGCTAGCCAAATATAATGGGAACCTAACATTTAGAAGAAAATGTAATGAATTCTAGTGCATATACTTAATGTTCTAGTCATGCTTATATGCTAAAAACATCTTTCAGTCTAAAGTACAGAATGTTACTGATTCTTTTAATTTGAAAGGGCTTTGCTAAGTGACAAATCTGTCCACCCACTTTCCTTAATTACAAGTGGAGTTGGGGTGGGGAGAGGAATGCAATTACCACTCCAAACTGTAACTTATACAACCCCTACATACATTGGTCTTTATGATTTGGTACCAATGGCATTTATTTCCAAAGGCCATCTGTACAGTGATACATTCATCAAAATGACTTATCTGCCTATGTACTGGCTTGTGGTGGACCTGCCATTTGCCAGAGGGTAGAAGGCAAAAAACTGCAGTCCAAGAAAGTGAATAATACACATTTCCCTTTCTTTTCTGCTAAACCATTACATTTTTAAAATCTTTGAGAGCTGTCAGTGTTAAAACTACCCCATAAGTATCTATGCAGACCTTGTAAACTTGGTGCTGTACTAAGGTGCAGCTTCTAGCTAGGTAAGGACTCTGAAAAAAGTGTCATACACAGCCAACATCACAGTTAAATCATATTGAAGATCAACAAAATGTGTTGTAAGGTTTTTTTTGGGGGGGGAAGAGTTGGGGTGGTGGAAGGACACATGGCCAAAGACATTTTTGCCACAAATGCTATCCCCTCTTCTCAAATGTCAAGAGTGCTGTGCTTTAGGCCACTCAAGTTATTTTGGTGCCTGAGGCAGAAAATCTCTCAAGCACTTTCCTCTCCTATTTGCACTGAAATTGTAGTCATGCTAAATTACAAAATAACGCTGTTTCAGATCCTTAGTTGCAGCCTGAGGTGGCTGCCTAATAGTAGTACTGTTGGTGTGGTTGTGTATTTGGGGAAACAGGTCTTGTACACTTCTATCACCTTGACGGATACTCTACTAATCTGGTATGTGGGCTATTTAGCTCCTGTTCTGGCATTGGACTGTGAGCGACTGCTGCATGAAGCCATTATCACTCCCCTGGCAGTGTATACAGAGGTTTAAGGAATGTTATATAACGGTGCATGATAACTTTGGGGTGGATTGAAGGAAACTATAAAAGCCCACTCCACCTCTGAAGCTTCTTCTTTATTGGCTCCACCCACCTTACTGGTCAATACAGGCTGTGACTGTATAGAAATGCCCTTCCTTTGGTATTACTTTGAGAAGAAGGGATTCCCCCCCCACCTACTCACCATTGTGCCAGGGATGGACTATAGAGACTATAGGAAGGTATGGTATAGGTGGTCACCTTTGGTGTTAGTATGTGTAGGGAAACTAGAACCAATGCTGGGTATTCACAGGCACCTCTTTGGTGAAACAGAGTTCTCTGGACTTGCCTTATGGGTTGTAGGAACAAAGTGTAGGACATACGTGGCAATTTATGTATTGAGTCTGGGAGAAAAAAGAAACAACAATAATACCACCACCACCACCACCACACACACACACACACACACACACACACACACAAATGACCCTACTGGGAAGAGCAAGACTCCATCTTCTACTTTCTTCTCCCTCCTGTTAACACTGGCCTTTTCCGCATTTTATTTTTGAAATGGGCTGGTGCATCCTCCCACAAGGACATTCACATTTGGGAGCGAGCTGGGTTTGGACTACTTACTGTTTGTCCGGACTTCAGCCCACTCCGGAACGCCCAGAACTGCTGGTCGCCCGTGCTATTGAAAGACTGATTAAAAGAGGACTTTCAATATTGCGGTGCGCTCCAGCCCGTCGCTCTGTAAAGTATAGATCTACAGGCACGCTCTGGTGTGGAGTCTGCAGATCTTCTGGGGGTGGGCTTCCGGCTGGAGAGCTTCTCCGATTGGTGGAGAGCCTTTGCCAACCAGAAGCCTCCATTTTCGTCACCAGAGAGTGTGTAAAGCAGGCACACACAGCTCTGGACTGTCGTGGATCATCAGGAAAAGCGTGCCAGTCCAGTAAGTAATGGACTGCCCCATTTCCCCTCCAAAGTGCGGAAAAGCCCACTGACACCTACGTCTTCTAAACTGCATTGGAACAAAGAGGAAGGAAGTTGTGGAGGAAGCCGAAGGACCTTGGATTTCATCATTCCTTCCTATCGAAGGACATGGCAGAGGAAGAGGGAGAAGGATAACAAAAGTGAACAACTGAATCCGCACATGGTGCTATTAAGAAAGATTTGGCTTCTTTGACCATAATCTATATTTTCATTAAGAAGACTTCTTGCAAGAGACAGGTTGCACCCCATGGCAGTTGGAAAAAAAATTTCTTTTCTAGGAGGCAGGTGTCATCAAGTACTGAAGATGATAGCTTCAATGATACCAGTGGATTTGGACCAATAGTACAACAACCCAAGAATGGGCAGAAAAAAATCCAAAGCTTCATCTGGAGAGAATGACCAATAGTTTTAGATGTCTGTACACTGATATACAGAGGATGGGTAATAAACAAGATGAAATTGAACTTTTAACACCAGAAGGCAAATATGATTTAATAGACATCATTGAAATCTGGTGGTATGAGTTTCAGGATTGGAACATAATAATGGAAAAGTACGGTATAACCTATTTCAAAGAAATAGACTAAACAGGAGAAGATGAGTAGCATTATATCAAGAATGGGAGAATCATGACTTAGAGCATGGAAAACAGGTTGAGAGCATTTAGGTAAAAATTAAAGGGGATAGAGACAACAATGGCATCATTATAGGGGCTCTACTTATATGCCCCCATGCAGGAATGAAGATTTGGATGCTTTCCAAAAAGAAATGACCAAACCTTCAAAGAGGAGAGCTATAGTAGTAATGGAAGACTTCAACCATCCTGACATTTGTTAAAAGTCAAACTCTGCCAAGAATGTAAGAGTCAGCAAATTTTTCACCAGCCTTCCAGACATTTTCATGGTACAGAGGGAAGCAACAAGGTGGTCAGCTAGTTTGGATTTGATCAAAACCAACAGAGATAAACTGGTTAGTGAGGTGGAAATAGTTGGATCCTTGGCTGGGAGTAACCATGCCCTACAGAAGAAATGGGAAGTCAAACACAGTCAGGCACACACTTTGGGCTTCAAGAAAGTGGATTTCAGTAGGCTTAGGGAAGTACTAAGAGCTAGCATAGTGTAGTGGTTTGAGTGGTTGAGAGGTTCGATTATAAACCTAGAGACCAGGGTTTGGTTCCCTGCTCAACCATGGAAACCCACTGGGTGATCTTGGGTGCATCACACACTCTCAGCCTCCAGAAAGTCTCATGATAGGTTTTCCTTAGGAGGGTCTCATAAATTGGAAACAACTTGAAGGCACACAGCAGCAACAGGGAAGTATTAGTTAAGATTCCATGGTCAGATATGCTTAAATGGAGGAGAGTTCCTGATGCATGACTGTTTCTTAAAGATGAGATACTGAAGCTGCAGTTGCAAACAGGTCCAATGAGGAAGAAATGTGGGAGGTCTCTATAGATATCAGAGGGGATGTAGAAAGAAATTTCAGATGAGCTGAGACTTAACAGAGACATATATCAGAAATGGTAGAAGGGGAAAAAAGATGAAAGAAGAATACAGACAATTAGCCAGTACTTGTAGGCAGAAGGTCGGAAAAGTTAAAGCCTGGCATGAGCTCAGCCTTGCTATAGAGGTTAAAAATAATATAGTATGCCTATTGTATATGTGGGGGTTGTGCAACAGGAACCCCTATGTTGTCCCACTGTAGTCAATGAACACAATGTGTGTGCACCTGTGTCTGTGTGGGAACATGACTTTTGTGTTCATTGACTACAATGGGAGTGACGTGTCGCATGACTTTACATTTATGTGTGTGGAGGTTGCAGCAGATGAGGTAGCACTGTAGAAAGCTTTTCTTTTCAGGCAAGGAGGGGAGAGAAAGTGGAAAAACAAGGAAATGACAGCACCGCTATATAGAGGAAATTATTAAATGTTGGCAAGAGATAGTTACCTTACTTTTCTCTCCAAAGGAAAATAGTGCTCTAACTGGTACAAATGATGCAGCAAGGGAGTGAAGCCCAGAATAGGTAAAGAGGTAGTAAAAGAATAGCTAGCTACTCTAAATATATTCACAGCTCCAGAATTGGATGAATTGGATCCAGGAGTACTACAGGAACTTGCAGATGTAATTTCTCAGGCACTTTCAATCATCTTTGAGAATTCTTTGAGAACAGAACAGGTCCCAGCAACTGGAGAAGGGCAAATGTTGTTCCTATTTTCAAAAAGGGGAAAAAAAGGACCTGAGGAACTGGCGATCAGTCAGCTTTGATATCGATACAAAGAAAAGTTCTAGAGCTGATCATTAAACCAAGTGCACACTTTGAAAGGAATGTAATTACTAAGAGCCATCATGGGCTTCTCAAAAACAAGTCATCCCAAACTAATATTTTATCTTTTTTTTTTTACAGTTACAAACTTGTTGGATCAGAAAAGTGCTATGGATGAAGTATATACTGATTTCAATAAGGATTTTGACAAAGTTCCCCATGACATTTTTCCAGGTGAAATGTAGGCCAGACAGCACTACTGTTAAGTGAATTTGTAATTGGTTTACCCACTGAACTCAAAGAGTGCTCATCAATGGTTGCTGTTTATCCTGGAGAAATGACTAGTGGGGTGTCACATGATTTTGCTTAACATCTTTACAAATGGTTTAGATAATGGAATAGATGGCATGTTTATCAGATTTTTGGATGACACCAAATTGAGGAGGAGGGTAACAAATATCCAAGGGGACAGGCTTAGAATTCAAAATGACCTTGACAAGTTGGAGAGCTGGGCCAAAACTATTAAAATGAATGTCAGCAGGGATAAATGTAAGGGTAGTACATCTAGGCAAGAAATATGAGATGCACAAATATAGGATGGGAGACATCTGACTTGAAAGCAATACATATGGAAATCACCTATTGATCAGTAGACCACAACATGAGTCAACAGTGTGATGTGATGGCCAAAAACCCTATTCAATTCTGGGCCACATCAACAGGAGTATAGTGTCCAGGTCAAAGAAAGTAGTAGATTACTCTATTCTGCTTTGATTAGACCTCATCTGAAATACCGTGTCCAGTTCTGTACACCATACTTCAAGAAAGACATTGATAAGCTTAGATTTGTCCAGATCATGGTGATCAAGATGATCAAAGCTCTGGAATCAATTGTTATGCAGAACGACCCAGGCAGGTTGGTAAGCTGTACATTCCCAACATTTGATATGAGTTAATTGAAATAATACATTGCTATGGCTGAAAGCCAGAATGAATAAGAGGCAAATTGGCCAGATAAGCACATCAAGGAAACTCCTCCCAGGCTCAACTGGGTCATAGAAGGAACAGTTACCAAAGTTTCAAGTGCTAACGAACTTCCATGTAGCTAGAGATGAGAAAATAGAGTCTGCAATGTTAGCACAGAAATGTTTATTGGTATATTCCTATTTTCTCTACCTTCAACATCTATTCGTTTATCTCCCAGCCTGTCCACATAGTATAAGACTATCAAACCAACTATTAACTCCTTGTCATCTACATGCTAAAACCATCAGTCTATTTTGGATCCCATTGTACTTCATCAGACAGCCATTTACATCCATTTCCTCTCAAAACCCTCAGTTTTGAGCAGTCCAACGCAATATTTTCACTTGCTGAATGCCACTATGTAATTTTGAATCCTGATTTGCACTGCCCTTAGATGCAAGTCTAAGCCACACCACTGTTTCTTGGCTATTCTTCTGGATTAATAATTATCACCCAACCCCTGAAACTTTGCTATCAACCTCTCCTCCCTTTCCTTTGGTTAGCTCTTGTGTGAGTGTATGACTGCTGGTTGTTGTTGTTGTTGTTGTTGTTGTGTGTGTATGTGTAATTGAATTCCCCTTAATAAACACATTTTCAGTTTACTTTTGAGACTTCGGCTGATTTTCCTGCAAGGGCCCTGTAAACACTGGTGGAAAGATCTCGCTAGGTTACCCCGCCTCTTGCAGCCTTCTTAATTAGAACTAATTATTTCCCCATTCTTGCATGGAGTTTGGGTGCTGCTGGAAGACCACAAGGGTCCCCCACCTTTTGGGGTAACAAGTTAGATATGTGTAGCTTGGAGAAGAAAGATAGATGACATGAGAGCTATCTTTAAATAGCTGAAGGGATGCCATGTAGAAGATGGAGCAAGTTTGTTTTCCGCTGCTCCAAAACTAGGATGAGAACCAAGGGATTAAAATTTCAAGAAAAAGAAGTGCACTTAAATATTAGGATGATGGTCTTTGCTGTAAGAACTGTTGAACAGTGTTATAGACTGCCTCAAAGACTCTGCCTTTTTGGTGGCTTTAAGCAGAGTTTTGATGGAAATCTTTCCAGAGTGATTTAGTAGGCATGGACTTGGACTAGCTAGTCCCTGCATTCCCTTGCAAGTCTAACATTCTATGATTCTTAGAAGTTAACTGAGTGCACACTTTCAACTCAGTTTGCAGCAAAAGAAGCAAGCCAAGGATGAAGAGGGAAAGTGGGAGGAGGAGTTTCGATAGTTCAACAGTTGCCTCAGAGTGTGGTGGAGCCTCCTTCTCTGGAGATTGGATGGCCAAATAGAGATTGGATGGCCATTTCTTGGGAATGCTTTGATGTTGCATTTGTCCATGGCAGTCATTTGGACTCGATGGCCTTTGGGGTCTCTTCCAACTCTATGATTCTATGAGAGAGAAACAGGGGCATTTTAAAAGCAGCTGAGAAAGCAGGATAGTGGAGGTTTAACCAAGGCATCCCTGTCAACAGTTGATAGGTAGGGCAGGTTGGGGATGTTCCCTGCCAGAGACTAGCAATATGTAAACTAGTTAAAAGAAACAAGTATCCTGGAGGCTGGGAATATGGAGCAGTTATGACTACCAAGGGAAGAGTTAGAGGCAAATGTTATATATCTGCTTGGTTTCTCTGTACTTTTTGTTGTAAGTCCTGAGGGCCCCGTTGCTCCTTGTAGTAGAAAGCAGCACTGAAAACTTTAAAAAGGAAAAGAAAAAGAGAAAAATGCATTTGTTTACATTTGCTCTCTCCATAATATATACCCCCAGTGGATAAATGCCAACATAAGCTTCTCTGTGTCACCTTATTTCCAATAAGCTCTACGCTTATTTCAAAGCCCAAAATATTTTTTTTCTTTATCATGCCAAAAACACATTCTTGCATTCAACAGGATTAAAACAATGACTTCCTTGCTTGCTTTTCATTCTTCAGAATGAAGGAGTGGGAGATCTGTTGTTTGACTTCCACCAGCCCCAGTTAACATGGGCAGTGCTCAGGGAAATAGTGGTAGTGGTAATCCAAAATCCCGAGGACCACAGGTGCCCTTATCCATATTCTATAGACTATCTAATAAATATTGCTGGAAGTAATATAGTTACAATTTTGTTTTTGGACAACTAGAAACAGAAGTTTTTTTCACCAGAATATGATAATATCCCCCCTACCTGCCCCGTTTGCCTCATTCCCGGCTTTTTCACTAATGCTCGCATGAAAGCTGTTCTGAACTTAAATGTATCTGAAGATGTTGCTGGCAGGAGAGGAGAATCCCCACGGTATTGCCTATACTGTTGAGAAAAGAAGGGATTTTGATTGTCTCCCTGGAGTCTACCGTTATGTAAATTAGTTCATCACCTTGACTCTGAAAAGCAGTAACTTATCATCTATGAAGACACAATTCTTATGCTGTTGTCATGGAAACTGTTTTACTTTTCCCTGAGTGCATGGATTCCAGTGTCTTCATCATTCTTGATTTCTAATCTAGTCGATGGTGAAGAGCCTGAGAACCAAGTCCTATGAGAAATTGTTGAAAGAGCTAGGTAGGCTTAGCTTCGAGGTGACTAAATAGAGATACCATAGCTATCTTCAGATATCTGAAGGACTGCCTCACACTTGTTCTCAGCTATTCCAGAGGACAGAACTAGAACCATATGGAGGAAATGGGAAGGAAACAGATTTCATCAAAGTAGAGAGATTCAGTGGTGGAACAGACTGCTTCAGAAGCTAGTTGATTCTTTCACTAGAAGTGTTTAAGGCGGGTTTGGGTGCCCATCCATCAGCGACACTGTGGAGAAGAGATTAATTTCTTAGGTATTTCTAAGGATATTTCCAAGATGGTTCTTAATTCCATTCCCAAGAAAAAGAAGAAAATGTGGCAAATTTTTCTCCTCTCATTTGGGTCATGATAGCTATCATTCTGCTTTACCACAGTGTTGTGGTGAAGAATGTCTGAGGCACTGTAGAGAGTATAAAATCTTGCTGAAAATAAACAATGGGAGGAAAAAAGGAAGAAGCTGTGTTCTTGCCATTGCTAATGGTAAGTCTCATTACAGAGAATGCACTCTTTCATGCAGTTAAAAAAAATCACAGAGTAATGCAAAAAAAAAAAATGGACAGAGTGGGGTTATGACTAAACACATATGAGAATGACAGGGAAGAAAACAGGCTGATTTGCCAATCAATTCTATAAAAGCAGAAACAAGTTAGAGGCAGCGATGCATCCAGAGCAGTAAGTCTGGATTTTCTCCAGAGCTTAGAAAGTTGCTTTTTAAAAAAATAATCAACTATAGTACACTATAGCATGAAGGCCAAAATTGGGATGTTAGCATTATAGTTACAGGTTTTGACAAGAATTCTTTATTTTCTACTTTCTCAAAGGTAACTAAAATAGTCTTTAAAAAAAATAGCTGAATGCTACACTATGAACCATTGGCATTTGGTACAAAACATACTCTTTTCTGGTCCACTTTGTTGTCACTTCAGCATCCATAAAATAGCATGAAGCAGCAGCATGAGCCAGCACTTGAACATGTGATATTTCTCTTCCTTCTTTTAGAACTTTATCACACCACCCTGATGTCTCATTACAATCCCATTGTTTAAGGAAATTGAAACATAGCAGTATAGAAACAATCACTGTCGCATTGTCTCTGCAATAATGCTGTGCTGCTGGTTTGGTGATGAATGTTCTTACAATCAGTCTTCTGCATTATCGTGCAGACCCCACCTCTCTTCCAATGTCCATGCGCTACATGTGCTATATTTTTTTTCTTTATTTCTTTGCTAAAACCGCACAACTGCAGAATTTTGGCATGTTGCAATACTTCCATCATTTTGGCATTGATTTTCCTGTTGTGTTACTATTTCAGCATTTCATTCTTCCAAAGTCACAGCCTTCTATCCTGCTGCCATTTCGGCATTTCGTTCCTCCAGAGTCACAATTATACCAAAAGTGGGGGAGGGGGGAACGTACTGGGAACAGAGTCAAAGCAACGCTGGTTCCCTGTTGGTCACCCGGCTGGTGGATAGGGATGGGGAAAAGGAGGCAATAATGCCCATTGACACCACATGACTGCCGCAGTATCAGAACTGCAGTGGAATGAAAGCATCGCATGAATAGACAATAGTGGAAAAGCAGTGGTATTGGAAGCATTCATGGGTATTTCCTGTGAATGAAAAGACATGTGAGTGCAGTTCAATAACAGGAGAGTGACAACATCATGTGATAAGGGAGTATCAAAACCAGAACTAAGTCAGTGGAATCTTGCAACAGATCCAGCATGTGATAAAGCCCTTAGTGAGGTTACACTGTAACCATACAGATAACTAGAAAGGTACAGTTACACCACAAAAGGAATGCAGTTATCTCTCACTATGTTACAGTCATTATGCAATTACTTATGTGATATTACAAAAAGAATTAATTGTAAGAGACATGTTGTTTGTAGTTAGTTACTTCCGAGTTCACATTGTTCCACATTGCAGAGTGGGTCATTCTGTTTATTTCAGAAAAAGAAATCTGTGGGGTTTTTTTTTTTTTGTTACCAGTCTTAATTCTCACCCCATTGTCCATTATGTTCCCATTCCTCAATTCACAGACATACCTTTGCTTGCAATGATGGTACTGCAGTCTGCAATGAGATATTAGGCAATAATGAAACCATCTCTCTTGCTTCAGAAATGTGAACAGCTGCACACAAAAGGGTAAAATTGTTTTGCCAAGTTAATCTCCTATGATTTACTGCCTACGCCTAATCTGTTTGGAGGCTGCTATGAATATTGTAATACCTTTTGCAAATTATTGATGGGGATGACAACAGCTGAGGAGAAACTGCTAGAAGTTTCTGGAACTTGCAAATCACACACCTGCCTGGGGTGGTTGAAAGTAGACATGGAGAAAGTGATTGGGGAAAAAACAAAAAGCAATATTCTGTTTGTGTTCCAGGAATGAAAAAACAAAACAGTCACAACGATCCAAACTCTAATACATGTGTTCTCTGTCACAGGAGGGAATGTTGGATGAACATGTGTATAGGACATCTGCAGGCTGTTAGTTGAATTTATTAGTTATATCAGAAGTTTAATGCTGCCAAGAGAGGCAGAGAACGAAAGAGAGGTTGTTAAGCATTAGAAAGACTTTAATAACAAAGGATTACATATTGTCACAGTGGTTGACAGACTTTCCTTTGTTCAAAGGATCATTGTCTGAGATGATTGGCTGAAATTCCCTCAGTGGGAGGAAGGGGGTCAGGGATGGCTTCCTATATAGACAATTCATGTACAAAGTGTGTTTTTGTGTGTGGGTGTAAGTGTACGTGTGAGTGAGAAAAAGTATAAGGAAATAGCCATTTTTCTTTAGAAAGAAGGCAGGGCAAAAGCTTAGATGGAGTTGTATAAACTAGGATACAGTTTTGGAATCAAATAAATGCCTATTAGTATTACTACTATTATTGTTGTAGTTAACAAGAAGCCATTTTAAGGTATTTTAAAAGGAATGGATGAAAGTAGCTTAGAGAACGTAAAAGAACAAGAACAATGATTTTTTTTAAAAAAAAAAGTATCGACAAGCTTAAAAGTGGCAGCAACCTTCCTTCCCTCTAATACAAAACAAATAGTCCATTAAAAAAATTAAAATTCCACCTGCCCCAGTGGACAGTGCAAGAACTCTGCATGAATAGACTTATCTCTGAGCAGAGAAACTGGAGTGGGAGAAAAGCATTTCACAATTTTTAAAAAATAAAAACAAATATTGGAAATGCCAAAACAAGATTGGCTCATTCCACCATATGTGGTGAACATGTCCAATAGTTAAAAGATTCTGGGAGAAAATACATACAATTATAATGGGGATTTTCCAAATCAAGTTCTTTAACTTGAGAACTCTTTTTTTATTCAACATTACTAACGATCTTGAGGAAACCTTCACAAGGAAATAGTGGAGAGTCCTGTCATATATGGTTTCTGCAGCTAGATTAATACTGGCAAGACTATGGAAGAGCACAGACATTCTGTATATAGAAGTGTGGTCAATTAAGTTATTAGAAATGAAAGATTTTGACTCCTTAACCCCATGTATTAACAGGAAGATGGACAAAATAGTGGAAGAATGGGTTCCTGTGTCCAAATTTCTCAGACAGAAATGGGACAATTTGATTACAGATTGAAATAAGCTTAAATTTACTATTGAAATGATAAATACTTATTTAAGTGAAGGATGAAATATTTTCAATGGGACCAGATGAAAAAGGGGAATGACAGTAAGAGGCAGAGAAGATGGTTGATCAGAAAAAACACATGAAGGGAATGTAGAAAATTAAATTCTTAATTTAAATACTCCATATAAGGGTAAGAGGAAAGTTAAAATTAATGGTATATTTAATTATAATGGATAAAGGGGAAAAAACAGAAAAAAAAAACCTCTTATAAAAGGGATAGTGAATGAAATGTATTTCTATATTTAAGAATTTGATATGAAGTTTCTTGTATTTTGCTTACATTTCTTTACAACCTTTCCTGGGGACATATCCCCTTATGCATATCCACTGGCTAACAATGCAACCCTGGGGGCTAGTCCACTCAACAATCTCACAGGCCAGCTGCATCACTAATGCATCACAAATGCAAATCTCTCCCACCCTGGGATTACACAAGTATAGATACTCCATTCCACCACCATGTCTCCAGATCCTCTGAAGATGCCAACCACAGATCTAGGTGAAACGTCAGGAGCAAATACTACTAGAACACGGCCTCGCAGCCTGAAAAACCCACAATTACCCATGGATTCTGGCTGTGAAAGCCTTCAACTTCACATTGCTCTCATGATTGCCAGTAATTAGTACAGGCTTCTCCCACCCCTCATTGGCTCTACTCATTCAAGAGCCAGCCTCCTTAAATTACTGGACCTCGGTGCAGGGGTAGCTCACAACAATATACTTTTATGGCAGGGGGGAGACTATTTGTTACCCTTCTTTCTGGTGATTTCAGTTTACAATCAGAAGAACAAGGAAGCCATTGGGGGATGGTTGATCAACCTATTAGCCTTGCTAATCAGAGAT
The DNA here is from genome assembly GCA_948474755.1 of Ctenosaura bakeri. Classification (NCBI taxonomy): domain Eukaryota; kingdom Metazoa; phylum Chordata; class Lepidosauria; order Squamata; family Iguanidae; genus Ctenosaura; species Ctenosaura bakeri. The sequence goes on along the minus strand of CAOLHI010000455.1, from coordinate 416,079 downwards.
CTTGCCTTGGGATCCTTAGCTTTACTACACCAATGTAAATATCTGTACAATTCTTTTCCTGCTCACCTTCTTCATCCTTTCGCTTTTTTTCTTCAGAGCACTAATCCAAAGCAAAAGCATCCTGTTGCTATTTCACTCCAGTCTCTGTGTGCCATTCATTGACTCCTGCTTTTATTTATGTGCATCTTGGGGTCTAGGGTAAAGAGATGATACTTTATCAGGAGCACCTTTTTCATCTATCAAATCCTGGTTTAGCCCTCTGTACACATGAAAAAGCAATTTAGAATCCTGAAGCAATAAATGGTCTCTTTCAGCTAGTCAGTTCTGTAAAGTTAACTTTCCCCTCCCTTGGGCATGGAGGGGGTTGAAAAAGTTACTCTTTGGATAAAGCAAATCCAACACTGGCTATGTTGGCTGCGGGATTCTGGAAGCTGTAGTCTAATAAAATAATTGTCCTACATCCTGTTTTTTGTTAGTGTGAGGTCAGATCCCAACAGATGTATCTTTTTGTCAAATTGTGCCACTTGGGGGGAAAAAAAACAACCAAAAGGCAAGAGAACAAGTTGCCCAATGGCCCAAAACAAAGAAATTTTAAAAAAAATCTAGTTAAAATATTTTTCTGTGAGTTAATAATCCTTGACTTCCTAGATCGTTTTGAAAATCTGGAAAATGTGCTGGCAAGTCCTTTGGGGCAGTACTGCGAATTCTGTGAGGGTTTTTAAAGTCAAAGTTACTTTTTCAAGCTCTGCAGGGGGAGGGGATGACAAATCTGTCAGCCCTCCCTTCCCTCTCATTTTTGCAAGCTGAAATTCAGCTCATCCTAAACTTTGTCACACATCCCCAGCCAAATTTAAGTGTAGTTCAGCCTGAATGCTCAGATTTATATAGGTGTTCAGGCCCATATAAAAACTCATGCTCATTTTTGTGTTGAAGTCTTTTTATAAGTAGTTTTTCTAAAATATGCAACACTGCTCCAATTTTCCTTATATTTTAAGTGTTATTTTTGCTAATATATGCATGTTGAGTGGAGTTGCTCTAACATATGCAATTTTGCACACACTATTTCTTCATATGAAGAACTCCTTTATGAACTTAACTGTCACATCTGTAGGATGACTGAATTTTGGCCCATGCATTGGTCTCAAAGGACAAAAATTATTCAAGTTTTCATTAAAATGCCACCTTGAGTCCTGTGTTGGGAGAAAGGTAAAGTGTATATTAAATAGGTAACATTATTCAATTTTTCAAATTTATTTTATAAATTATATATACTTTCTATTTGTTTTATGCATTTTGTTTTGTTTGGCTTAATTTTATACAATAAAATATTAAAATGCTGCCTTGAGTCCTATGCTGGGAACAAGGTGGGACAGAAATCGATTAAATGACTAAATAAATAAATAAATAAATAAAATGTGAAAAAAATTATTTCTCTCTCATCCTGAGGTTCCCAATGGAATTGGTCATAGAGTAGTTAATGAAGTTTGCTATACCATAAGACATGACACAAATTTGTAACTGTATTTCATTCATTTTTATTTTTATTTTTAAATCCAGCCATGGTTGAAGTGTAACCCTCATTTAGAGCAATCAAGCTCTTTAACCTTTTCCACTTGTTTAATTTGTCTGATCAATAGTCACCCATGTCAGAACTGTGCTAAGTCCTGATTCGGGAAGAAAGTAGGGTGAAAAGTACCGTTACATCATGGCGTCAACAGGAACACTTTGGAAGGTGAGCAATACAGAGCTGGAAAATGGCAGGAGCCTTCAGAACAGCAGGAACAAAATGCATGCACAGGCTAAAGTGCATACAAAGATGTATCTATTTGGAGAAATGTATTAAACACCTGCAAAAATTTCCATGCAGATTTAGCACAAAAAATGAAAATTTAGAAATGGGATGGAACATACTGAAAACTGGAAAAAGACAAAGACCTTGAGACAAATTGCCAATGAATACCAAGTGGTGTAGACTGTATTTCAGAGGAAGGAACTGGCAAAACCATCTCTGAGGAGTCCTTGCCTAAGAAAACCCCGATAAGTTCATGGGATCACCATAAGTTGACATGTGACTTAAAGGCATATAGCCACACTGGAAATTAATTTGTGAGCTAATGCACCTAAACCAGCAAAAGGACTTCAGAAAAAAAAAGTTAGATAGGCATTCATATTTAAATACAATCATGTGCCTAAATACCCTAAAGAAACCAGATCCTGCCTGATCTTGGAAGCTAAGCAGGATTGAGTCTGGTTGGTACTTGGAAGGGAGACTGCTAATGAATATAGGCTATATTTCAGAAGGAGGAAATGGTGAAACAACCTCTGAGTATTCCTTGTCTAAGAAAGCCCTGTGCAATTCATGTGGTCAACATAAGTCCACGGGCAACTTGAAGGCACATATAGACACATTTGTTTAATGCTAGGGATGGGATGAATCCAGAATTTTCTGAATCTGTATTCGAATCCCTGAATCTGTATCCGAATCCCTGGAAGGTTCTGGGAATCCAGGAATTTCACAACTTGGTCTCCCCGCAAGAAGCCTTTTTTGGAAGATGGACAGATACAGGCAAATGGCTACAATATGAAGACTTACTAGAAATGACAGAAGATTGCGGTATGAAGATGAAATCAAGAGAGAAATTGGAAATTGAAGGAATAAAATTAAATTAAAATTAAAATTAACAATACAGTTAGAATGGTGGGAACAGAGTTGGCAATGAACAAAGAAATTTACCGCTGCTCAAAATTTAAAAGAAAATTATTACAAACTATTTCATACATGGTACATGACACCAGAAAAATTAAAGACAATCTATAAGACAGGTACAGGGCAATGTTGGAAATGTCAAGAGAGTTCTGGTACACTATTTCATATGTGGTGGTCATGTTCCAAAGCAGAAAAATACTGGAAAGAAATACATAAGAAAATATGTTCAATTTTGAAGATTCAATTTGGGATGATACCTGAACTTTACTTGTTAAATATAACACATATATTAGATGGAACGTCAGTAAAGAAATATTGGAGAATAATACTATACATGGTGACAACGGCCCATATTGAATATGCTCGACTTTGGAAAAATGAAACTATACCTACTATTGAACAGTGGTGGACAACTTTTATGGAAAATAGAAATGCGGACATTCTTACACAAAGATTAAAAGGGAAATCAGATGAAGACATTAATAAAGAGTGGAAGATTGTTACGGAGTTGGGTTGGGTGTAGACAGAAAGCAATGCATAATTCATGATATCAATTGCTATACAGGGTAATAATCATAGAAATATCATGTAACAAGTAAAGTAAAGAAATATAGCAGGAACTAGCGAATTAAGTTTGATTACTAACATTTTATTGCGATATGCGGTATAACAAATAGAAGAAATATTAATAATTGTAATCCAGAAAGGAAAGGAAGAAGAAATAACATTGCATGTAAACATTGCAGAGATAATTGTTTGTTTTATTTGCTGAAACTTTAATAAAATTATATATATATATATAATCTTTTGAATCCTTTTTTTAAAAAAGGGTTTGAAAAGCAAGGGAAAGAAGGATAATCTTGGGCAAGACACACTCTCTCAGCCTTAGCAAAAGCCTAGGCAAAGGCAAACCTCTCCCTGAAGAAATCTGGCCAGGACAATTGTTATAGTTTTGCCTCAGGATCTCCCCAGACTGAAAATGACATGAAGGCCCTTTCTACACAGGCATGAAAATGCGGATTAATCCCACATTTTCTGCCTGTGTAAACAGGGCCACATAGTAGAGTACAGAGATAATCCAGGTCAAAACTGGATTTTCTTTGCATAGCTTCTTATGGCATCCTGAGGTTTGTAGTTTGATGATGCACCAGCACACTTTGTCAGAGAAGGCTGTGACACCTTGTAAAACTACAAGGAGCTTTGCAAGGGAGCAATGCAAAGGGATCTTTCGGCTGTCCTTGAAATCTCAGAACTGTACCTTCCAGTCAAGTCTCAAGTCCCGCAACAAGGAAGGCATTTAAAAAAAAACCCAGCCTCTAGTCCAGTCTCAATTCTCTACCCTCAAGTCCAATCTCAAGTCCTGCAAGAGGCTTTCAAGTCAAATCTCTAGTCCAGTCTCAGTAATTCCCAATCCCTACCCTCCAGTCTCAAGTCAAAAGAATAGAGATTATTACCTTGCAGAGGGAAGCAGCCCAAGTGGGCATATCTTGTGGAAGGAGGTACACTGACCTATATGTGGCAATCACTGGATGAGATTGTGTGACCGTGCCCTCTGCCCCACTACTTCTGATAGGCATCAGACCCACTGACCTTAGCGTTTGTACATGCCATTGATTTTCAGCATAGAAAATAGAGCTGAACTTAAATATTAAATAAACTTAAATATTAACTGTTTGGTTTAAATATAATAATAATAATAATAACAACAACAACAACAACAACAACAACAACAATAATAATATTTATTTTTATCCCGCCTCTCCCAGTGGATTGAGGCGGCATTACAAAAATATATAAATACATTAAAACATTAAAATGTACCCCATCCTCCCCACCCACCAACCCTTCTATCCCCCTAAAACACATTAATTATTAAAAACAAATTAAAAACAAAATTAGAACAAAGGGACAAATGATGAGAGGCGGTGGAACACTAGTCTGGGAAGGCCTGTCGGAAGAGAACAGTCTTGACTGCTTTTTTAAAGCAGTCAAGACTGGTAATGTGCCGGGTCTCCTCCGGCAGGCCATTCCATAACTTAGGAGTGACAGAAGAAAAGGTCCTCTGGGTAACTGCAGCCAACCTAGTTCTGACTGGCTGCAGTAAATTCCTCCCAGAGGACCTTAGTGTGCGGGGCGGATTATATGGGAGAAGGCGATCCTGCAGGTAGGCTGGCCCCAAGCCATGAAGGGCTTTAAAAGTAAAAACCAACACCTTGTACTGTACCCGGAAACTAATAGGCAGCCAGTGTAAAGACTTCAGAATAGGTGTTATGTGGTCAGTTTTAGATCTTCCGGTGACCAACCTGGCTGCCATATTCTGAATTAATTGAAGTTTCCGGACTAAGCACATGGGTAGCCCTATGTAGAGCGCATTGCAGAAGTCAAGCCATGTTCCAAGTCCAGGAAGGGGCGCAGCTGGCGTATCAGCCGAAGCTGATAGCAGGCACTCCTGGCTGCCGCATCAATTTGAGCTGTCATCTGAAGCGGCAAGTCCAGGAGCACCCCCAAGCTGCGGACACAGTCTTTCAGGGGAAGTGTGACCCCGTCTAGAACTGGTTGACAAACCTTCATACCTGGGCTAGGGCCCTTAACAGCAAGTACCTCCATCTTATCTGGATTCAGCTTCAGTCTGTTTTTCCTCATCCAGTCCATTACTGCTTCAAGGCATTCATTTAGAGGTGAGATGCCACCCTTAGTTGATGCTCTTATCCGAGGTATGGAGAGATATATCTGGGTGTCATCAGCATACTGATAGCACCTTGCTCCATGCCTCCTGATGATCTCTCCCAGCGGTCTCATGTAGATGTTAAATAGCATTGGGGACAGGATGGCGCCCTGAGGGACACCAGATTTAAGCTCCTTTTTCGAGGAGCAGCTGTCCCCAAGCATCACCATCTGGTATCTACCTGAGAGATAGGACCGGAACCACTTAAGTGCAGTGCCTCCGATCCCCAGCCCTCTCAGGCGTTCCAGAAGGATACCATGGTCTATGGTATCGAAAGCCGCTGAGAGGTCCAAGAGTACCAGCAGGGTCACACTTCCCCTGTCGATACCTAGGCGTAGATCATCCACTAAGGCGACCATGGCAGTCTCGACTCCATATCCTGCCCTGAAGCCAGTTTGAAATGGATCTAGATAATCTGTTTCATCCAAGACAGCTTGGAGCTGAAGGGCAACAGCCCTCTCGATCACCTTGCTTAAAAATGGAAGATGGGAGACTGGTCTGTAATTATTCATATCCAGGGGATCTAGGGAGGGCTTTTTTAGAAGCGGTCGTATAATTGCTTCTTTTAAACAAGCTGGAAAATTGCCCTCCCTGAAGGATGCATTAATAATATGTCTTAAGTGGGTCTTAATTGCAACTCGTCCCTGGACGACCAGCCATGAAGGGCAGGGATCAAGAGGGCAAGTTGTCCTTCTTACCTTTCCAAGGAGCTTGTCTACGTCCTCGGTACTCACTGACTGAAACTGATCCAGTATAATCTTGTTCACGGGGTCGCCGGATGCTCCATTTGTGACTTCTGCTATAACACCGGCATCCAAGTCAGCTCTTATCTGAGAGATTTTATCTGTGAAATGATTATTCAAGGCGTCACAGCAAGCTACGTTAGGTTCTAACAACGAGTTCAGGGGAGTGGGTATCTGAGTCAGATCCCTTACCACCCTGAACAGCTCTGCTGGACAAGAAATCGCAGACGCAATACGTGCAGAGAAGAAGGTCTTCTTCGCTGCATCTATTGCCACTCTATAGGAATGAAGGAATTCTCTATAGCATGTCCTGTCAGATAAGAGTCGAGATTTCCGCCAATTGCGCTCTAGTCGTTGTCCAGCCTGCTTCATATTCCTAAGTTCTACTGTATACCAAGGATTGCGGTTTGCAGCAGGCTGGAAAGGACGCTTGGGAGCAATTGTGTTGATAGCCCTGGTAAGATCACAATTCCAGGTATTAACCACGGCTTCGACAGGATCACCGGCGATACCAACCATAAGACCCTCGAGGGCTTTCTGGAATCCAATAGGTTCCATTAACCTTCGAGGGCGGACCATTCTAATAGGTCCACCACCCCTGCAGGGGCGGATAGCAACCATTAGTCTAACCCTGACCAGGAAATGATCCGTCCATGACAAGGTGGTAGTATTTGTTATCTCCACCCACGGCTGTGCCTGTTCCGTACTAAAGACCGCATCAAGGGTATGACCTGCACAATGTGTTGGCCCAGAGGCTAATTGGGATAGGCCCATGTTTATCATGGATGCCACGAACTCCCAAGCTGCACCTGTTAAACTGGTCTCAAATGAGATATTGAAGTCGCCCAGAACCAGAAGTCTGGGCAATTCCAACACCAACTCCGACACCAGCTCTGTCAGCTCGGCCAGGGAGTCTGATAGGCAGCGGGGTGGTCGGTACACTAACAGAATCCCTAGACTATCCCTTGCCTTCAGGCTCAGGTATATACACTCGAAGTGGTCTGTTTTCCGGACAGGTATCCTGGTCAGCATAAGATTGTCTTTGTAAGCCAAGGCTACTCCGCCCCCCGCCCACTTCCCCTTACCTGCTCACTGACAGAGTATCCAGCTGGCAAGGCCTGGACCCAGGTTGTGTCACTATCGTCTTCCAGCCAGGTTAGAATACAACCCCAGATGTAATTTCTGAAATTGTTAGCAAAAGCCATTATTACTCCAACCTACTTGCCATCTCCACTTGTGTGTTTAGTCTTCCAGATTTTTAGGCATGTCAGTCTCCCAGGTTTTCAGGTGTCCCGGTCTCCAACAAATTATTTGGTTGGTGGATTTGAAAGATTCGGTTTGCCTCTTTTGGTGCAGGGATTTGGATTTGCTGATCTTGAATCCTTGCCGAGGATTCAAGGGTTCGGTTGGCCCATCCCTATTTAATGCACATCTATCTGTTTATTTATCCCTCCGAAATCAGGCACTCTATGGATAAAGCATGGGTAAGTTGCGCTCCTTAGAGGTTGTTGGATTGCAGCTTCCATCAGCAGTGGTCAGCAAGTGAGGGGTGATAGGGGGCTGTAGTCCAATAACAACTGGAAGTCCACAGGTTGTTCATCCTTACTATTGGAATTGTACATTTTAGGTCATGGCACTGATACATTTGGTAAGGCACGATATTGAACAGAAACTGAGGCAAAGAATTAAGAAACTAAAGCCATAATTCCTCCCAACCCCACAATTTAAAAGAAAATCTTTTGAGGCAACAGAGAGCTTTTTCATTCTTCAGATAGTTTGCAGTTATGTCTGGTAACTGATTCTTGCCTTAAATAAATCTCTCTTTTGGCAGTCAAGGTTATTTATGACACCTTTTCTAAGTGTTGCAAAGCTGGCAATCACTTGGAGACAGTTCTCAGAATGCTCTGAGCTTCTGTGTATCATAACTTTTCATTCTGTGTTACCTCAGTATATAAGGTTGATCCTCTGAAAGGGAGGCCCCGAGCTTTCAGCAGTTAAGGTTATGGAAACTTGGATTCATCTCATGCAGATATTGTTGAGTGCAGCAATATTTTCAAGCATTTTGTTTTTTTATTTCTGAGTTCCAAAGAAATTCTAAACAAGTCATTTTGTGTGTCAAAAAATCTTTGAATACATGTTACTGGCATCTTCCAAACTTCTATTTGCAAACTGAGCATGCAAACTGCGCATGCAAACTGAACATGCTCTCAACACGTCGGTGTGTTTGCAACACATTATTTAGGGCGGGACTCCCCACTAAAATGACACCAAAATAATGGAATGAGGAAATGGCTTCTCTCAAAGTTAAATAATGAAGAAAACACACTCTCCTGCTCATAACTTTCAATTAATTTCACAACTGTTGATTGTATCTTGTCTTACACTGTTGACGGATGTACCTTTTCCCACTATTATTCTCTTTTTTTCACGTATCCCTAAATGTTCTGGTTTGTACTCCTGGGGTACATGTACCCTAAGTTGGGAATCACTGCTGTATGTTATAAGTTAACAATCTTCCAAGAGGGCTCCCAGTAAAAATGTGGCAAGGCTCTGTCCAGGCACAATGAACAATTAAGGCTAAAACTTAGCTGTGAGCAGGGGAAATAGTGTTGGATGATGCTCTGCTTGAGAGATCCACCACAACCTCTCATATTTCCCCACACTTTTGCAGCATAGCAAAAGTTTAGTTCTTTTATGGTTACAGTGTGTTTCTGGCTTTACTACTTACGCGTGGAATTTAGGTGCCACAGGCCAGTAGCTTGTAGCTTTCTGTCTTTTTAAAATTATTTTGAATAATGAGACACTAAAGAGCTGCTTTTTTTAAAAAAAGACAATACAACTATAGCAAACAGCTCCCCTCTCAGAATACTGATTGTATCATCTTATTTTTCTAAAGGAACTTTTCAAACTTTTCATGAACTGGATTTCGTTTCTTGATGTCAGACTGCCCAGAGATGAATTACTATGTGGACTGATTGAGTTTAGTGATATAGTTTTTCATTGCTTGCATTTTGGAAAATTGCTATTGTCAGCATCTGAGGGTATCTTCCATCTGATTCCTAGAGGCTTGTAATCAAAAATGCAGTAACACACTTTAATTATTAATATCAGTACTTATCTACTAATTTGTCTCTGGGGTCTATTAGAGAGATGGTATATTCACAGTTCATGCTCCTTTGAAACCCCAAGCAGAATGCCTTGAGCTCCAGTATTTGAATCCTGCCATTTTCATTTATACAAAATGACAACAAGTTCAAGTCAAAAATGAAGCAGCGAGCTGACTGGGTTGGGGCTCGTTAATTTTTAATCAACCTTTATTCACCACGGCTTTGGAAATGAACTGTTACTAATGACTAGTCATATGTCAGCCTAATGAATGGAATACAGACTTCCATTAAAATAATGAAATTAGCTTGTTCAGGATTTTGTTACATTTCCATGGCACATGGCCCTGAGTAATTATAGTGCAGCACTGCTTACTTATAGCCAAGCTCAGTTTATTTATTTAAGGCAGGACAGTCTGGTGTAGCTGATGTCATCTGTAGGTTTGCCACCCTTCTTCCTTTTTTTTAAGTGAGCCTACAACAGTGACGCTAGTTCTCCAGGTGTTTTGGACTTCAGCTCCAAGAAGTCCCAGCTGCCTTGGCCAATGATCAGTGATCCTGGAAGGTGACGTCCAAAACACCTGGAGGACTAGAGTTAGTAATAAAAACAAAGAGTCTTTCCACACTACACTGTGTAGTGTTATGATGCTTTTATTCCACTGTCAACATCCTATCGAATTTAGGGAGGAGCATTTAGAGCTCTTTGACCTCAGTAAACTACAAACTCCAGAATTCCACAGGATGTTGAAAGAGGAATAATAACACTATAACACTTTAGTGCTGAAAGGCACCAAGTATTGTTCAGTTATTAATATAAACCATATATAGATATGATCCAAATCAGAGGCAAAAAAGTCCAGTTAATAAACCAAACAGTACAGAGAGTCAAACTTCAGAAGAAAAGAAATCAGTCCTTTAAAAGTTCAAAAAAGTTCAAAATCCAAGTTCAAATCCCTACATACAAAAAATAAAAAATTAGGTCCCAGAACAAAAGTAAAAGTGAGAAAAGAGAGGGGAAAAAAGAGGGATTGAATACTCCACCTTGATTCATGTACAATCCCAATAGGAATCAGAAGGTTCTGAACCTATAGGAAAATTCCAGCTGCTGCAGACAAAGGGCTTCTTGTCTTCTATAAGTAATATAAAGATCAAATTATATACATTACAAAAGGTCTGGATTCTGGCTATGTAGTATCTGTACAGGGGGTGAGACCCTCACCCCCACTCAGCTCCACTGAAACGTGTGATTCTCCTAAAGTCTTGGGACCAGCAGTGGCAGCTCCATTCCTGAGTGGACACTTTGCAGGTCCCAATCCTGCTCGAATGGAGTCTTTAGACTCCCTGTGTATCAGGGAGCCCCTCCCTGTGAAGCATGACACTTCTAGGGACTTCAATCTAGCGGAACTTGCTAGATCAGGTACTGGAGAAAGCACTGGACGATGGCCCCGGAGGTCAGAGTTTGATTCCCTGATCAGACATGGAAACCCACTGCGTAAGTTTGGGCCACATCATATACACTATCAATCTGTGAAGGGGTCACCTTAGTGTCAACATAAGTTGGAATTGACTTGTAGGCACAAAAGTTCCTTCCTTTTGATCAATTTCCAACAAATATTTGAGGAACCTTTATATATTTTAGACAATCTTTCTGGCATTAAAAAGCATCTATACATCATTTTGTAAAAATTTTCTCAATGATCATAACTTAGAGTGCATTTCAGATCTTTTATCCATATTCTTTCCCACATCTGAATATGATGCCCCACATTTTGTGCCCATTGTGCATTTCTTTTTTCTTTTTTTAAAAAATATTCTTTATTAATTTTCAACTAGAAAAGTAACAGAAAAGTAACATAGTATATTTATTATCATACAGATTAAACATTAAAAATGAGTAAAGGATAGAGAAACAACAGAAACAGAAGGGGGGGAGGGGGAGAAAAGTAATAAAAAGAGAAAAAAAGAAAGAATACAAAAAATAGAAAAATAATTTGCAAAGGAAATGACAATTTAAGAAGTTTCCCATCATACCATAACTAATCATTTATAACTAACCTTCAATCATTCCCAACCTCACTATAACTACTATATAAAAGTCAAAGTTTGTATGCTGCTTTGTCTGTGTTAGGCAAAGACCTCATATAATTGGCCGTGTGAGGCAAAGACGTCATATGATTGGCTGCCTGAGAAGATTCTATGGAATCCTGGGGTTTGCAGTTTAGGAAGGGGCTTTTAGAATTCTCAGCCAGAGAGCTGTTGGGCCTTAGTCAACTGCATCTGCCTTGAATAGGCCTGCCAATTGCTACGGAGATGAGGCCTAGCAGCAAGGAGGAGGGCAGTGTATTCCCTCAGGAACCCAACCTCTGCATTTTAATAACCCTGAATACAGATTGGATTGGGGAATATGAGGGAAAATTACAGGTACTGAACAAGACAGTTTGGGGAATTAGAAACACAGGGTCTCAAACCTTTCTAACAAGTGTTTCTTATGAGAAAATGAAATCCCGGGCAATGCCAGGTATATATGCTAGTACTATATAAAAGAATAAAGTGATAAAGAAAAAGCCCAGAAGAAAAAAAAAGTTATAGAAACTAGTGGATATAAGAATATTAAAAAGAGGAACAAGGAGGTTCTATCAAGTTAATTACTTCCCCCAGACTTCCCAACCTTTCCAACATCAGTTTATTACATCAAGGTCAAAGTAAATCACCTGACTTTGAAAAAAAATGAGAATCCTTATATATTAATTTATCTCTGAATTCAGAGCTAGCGATTTCTATTGTTATAATAATATATTGTTATGTTACGTGGTGACAGTGGCTAGGATAACCTTTGTGAGATATTACTGACAGAATTTGACTCCCCTAATAAATGAATGGTTGGAGATGTTGATGGAATTGGCAAAAATTGATAAATTATCTAATTGATTGAAGGGAAGCTCCATACAAGCATATTTAAAAATTTGGAGACTTTTTATACAGTATTGGAAAGACAGATTTGGTAAGGAAGCACAATTAGGCTTTGATGTTTAGAAATCATACAAACTTTCAATTGTTCATCTTCTGTTTCAATTTTCAATGATAACTTACACATTTTGGCAATTAAATGTTCCTTATCAGGACATAGTTATTCTTCAAATTTAGATTTAGACATATCAAAACCATAGAAATTCTTATCCATTTTAAACTGTTCAGTGAACTGTCTGTATGGAAACCAATGTATATTATAAAGTTCTTGGATAAGTTCCTGGTTTGATTTCATTTTAAATTGCCCAATTTCCTTCATTAAAAGGTATTTATAAGTTAAAAAATGATCTTTAAAAGTTATTTCTCTCTTAAACAAAGCTTCATGTGGTGAGTCCCATAATGGCATTTTAGAACATAATCTCAGCTTACATTTATTCCATACTCTTAATAAAGCATGTCTAACATAATGATTATTAAAGCCAACATTAGCTTTAAATTTATCAGACCACAGAAATGCATGCCAGCCAATCCTTGAATAAATTCCTTGTAATTGTAAAAGCCTATCTTCTTTTAAAGTAAACCAGTCTTTTAAACACACCAAACATGATGAGAAAAAAATAGTTTTAGATTTGGAAGAGCAAGTCTTCCTCTATCATTTGCATCCTGCAAAACCTGGAGACTGCATTCTTTTCAAAAGGAACTCTTTTTTGCCATTCAAATTGCTTGTGCACAGGCCCCAAAGTGGATGGGTACAGAGGGCAAAAACTCCACTAGTTGTGAGAGAGTGGCTTTTTTGAGGTGTTGTGACAGAGTGCACTTCTAGGTCACCTTTTTTCACCCTTGGTCTCCTCTGTCATGTTCCCAGTTCTTCTAGAAGCCATTCAGAGCAATTCTAAACAAACACTGGTGTGTGTTTGTCCTGAAGTCTCTGGTCATGGCAGGATCCAGTATGCTGCCTAACAAACAGGTTCAGGCAGTGAGTAAACACACAAAAAAAATATCTACAAGTTTTTCAAAGCACACACACAAATTAGGCTGGCTGACTATGCTATGTTACAATTATATCCTCCTTAACCTTTCCCTGAATTCTATCACAATGAATGATTCTGTAGCTGGATGGACATCTTATAAGAGTGCTTTGGTTGTCCATCCTTGCATAGCATAGAGCTGGACTAAATGGTCCTCGTGGCCCCTCCCAACTCTAAGATTCTATGAATCCCTTTTACTCTCTTCCTCAAAGTTGTCCAGAATTCTCACTAACTCACTAACTATATTATCATCTTTCCCCCAGCTGAATCTAAATTTTAACTCAGATCAGCTTGCTATATTTGTCATCCATCTCCTAACTGGCAGGAACCTTCATTTTCTCAGTTCAGGAGAAATCCATCTTTCCCCAGCTGGTCACAAGAAGCTTAACTCACTATTACAATCCTCCTTGCAGGTGGTGCAGGTGGCAAACAATCAAAGCTGTTCATCTATTCTTTGTCCTTCTCCCCTCCCCTCAATCCCAATCAACAGCATTTTGAGGCTTGATTGAACTCTGGGTAAGGCAGATACAAACCCCTTTGTCCATCACAGTGGTTTTATCTGATTTTTATTTTGTACACCTTTCAGGTGGGAGTATAATTAAACTTAACAAGGGTACATACATTTCCTTAGTAGCATCCCTTGATTAAATCAAAGTTAATTGATCATTTGAATGCTGGCCAATTGAATTAACTAATCAGTCAACATAAATTTACACATGTGCATGTCTATGATCTGTTGACTTCTTTTGTTTGTTGCCTTCATATCTGGTTAGATCGAAGTTTGGTTTGCTTGTTTATATAGAATATGCCTCCTCCTCCTCTTGCTTCTTTTGGCTAAGGTACGTGAGTTCTCAATTGTAGGCCATTTCCACACTAGTCTGTTATAATGCTATTATTCCACTTACAGCAGCCTATGGAATTGTCAAAGGTCCCTCCCTAAACTGCAAACCCCAGGATTCCATAGGATGTTGAAAGTGGAAGAATAATAGCACTATAACAGGGTAGTGCAGAAATGACCATACATCAAATAAAGCACATTCAAATGGTAGGAATATTTGAGCTCTATATCAGAGTGCATTGAAGCCAGTGCAACATGAGCACGTGGTAGAAAACAGCAGCAAATGCTCAGGATGCTCTTGGAAGCTAGAAAAGAAAAACATGTATCTATTATTTCAGGAGCTCCATCTTGGAATAGGAAAGGAGATAGAAAAAAGAAGATAAACTTTAATACAAGAGCTTCTAAGACTGACTCTTATGTCTGGATGTTGGCAAGTGTCTATCCTGAGGCAGGAGCCTCTTGCATGCTCCATTCCCAGCCAAAGGGAGACAAAGGACATGCCAACTTTTGGGAGAAAGGGGAAGAGACCTCCACAGGCAGGCAGGCAGGCAGCAAAAAGGCTTGAGTATGTAGATGAAAGAAAGAAGCAGAGGTGAAACTGGGGATGGGCCAACCGAATTCTCAGATCCTCGAATCCTGGGTAAGGATTCGAGATGCCCAAATCTGAATCACTGTGCCAAAATGGGAAGATCCTGAGGCAAAACTATGACAATTGTCTTGGTCAGATTTCTTGAGAGAGAGGTTTGCCTTTGCCTAGGCTTTTGCTAAGGCTGAGAGAGTGTGTCTTGCCCAAGATTATCCTCCTTTTCCTTGCTTTTTAAACTCTTTTTTTTAAAAAAAAGGATTAAAAAGATTTGAGATTTGTGAGATTTGTGGATTCCCAGAAACTTCCAGGGACCCGGATCCGGATTCAGATTCTGAAAATTCTGGATTTCCCTAGGTGAAACAAAAGAGCAGGCATGCTCTCTAGAGTCACCTCTCTCACCAATCACTTGGCAAGCATTGATGCCTCTCTGCTTCCAAAAAAAGAGTATTTTTTGGTCATTTTTGTAATGTCCGCATTTTTATATGGACTCTTTCCAAATGTGTGTATTTTTCCCACATGTGTTCAGTGGTCTGTCATTGTGAGGACTCCAGAGTGCAAGTTGTGTTCACTGTTGTTTTGTGTAGATCTTTAATAAAAGTAAACGGTAAAAAAAATATGTATCTGAAGTGGAGCATCAGGAAATACAAGCTAGGTGAAGTGTTACCCCAAAATGTTGGTGCCACAAGGGCCACCCTGCAATGTCAGTACCTCCTTGCAAAATTGGGGAATAAATCAGCTCAAAATCAGGAAGCTAACAAGAGGGAGGCAACTTAGTGAGACCTTCCTACCATGCTCATAGGCTCACGCAGGCAAGAACCAGCCAGAGATTCACAACTAAGCTTAAAAATGTGTTTTAGTAAGGGGAATTCACTTATGCATGCACACAAGATGCACACAGTCAAACATTCACACAAGAGCTGACTGAAGGATAAAAGGAGGAAACATTATGGAGAGAAAGTCTGAGGGTTTGGGGTTATAATTACCAGTCCAGAAGAGTAGTGAAGAAGTTAAAATGTGGCTTAGACTTGTGTCTAAGGGCAGACCAGATCAGGATTCAGGGAGACATAGTGGGCTCCAGCATTTCATCTGACTGCATCTGACTTCTCAAAACCAAGGGTTTACATACTCTATTTACCTCCTTGAAAGGATGTGAGTTAATTGCTTTCTGGCAGGGTAAATAAAACAGGTCTGGAATAGACTGATTGTTTCAGTGTCTTGGTTGGGTGTGGTTCTGGGCAAGGCTTCATCAGGATATGCACATGGCAGGGGTGCTTGCCTCTGCACCTGAACACCTTATTGTTTTCTGAGGTTGGAGTTGATAGGATTAGCTCAGAGCTATTAAGTCAAGCTTTCTTATCTGATTTCAGTGAACTTTTGACCTGGCCATGCTGGGATAATCTCTGACTTATTCCCAGCCAGCGTCCCTTTCCACATGGTCTTTCCAGCCACAAGGGTGTATAATTTATATTTTATGCCAACACATCTGCCAATTAATATGTTATACCAATTAAACCATATCAAAATGTGGGAGTGTATGGCTTGGTAACAGAAGTTTGAAAATGTCTGCCAGAAATGGTTCCTTGAACGTCTGATCAGGGGCATCCACTCAAAAATGTGTTAAATCTAACCAATTAATGGAATAAACATTACAGTGCAGCCCTACTTCTAGTTCTTGTTGTTGTTGTATGCCTTCAAATAGTTTCTGACTTATGGCAACCCTTAGGTGAACCTATCACAGGGTTTTCTGGGGCGCATCCAAGGTCCCAGTGGATTTCCATGGCCAAGTGGGGAATCAAACCCTGGCTTCCAGGGTGATACTTCAGCACTCAAACCACTATATCACATTGGATTCCCAATCCTTACTCTAAGTTTTCCCTAGCTAACAGCTCAATCAAGTCATGTTTTGATCTCATCATGTTTATTTCTTTAATTAGGGAGTGAAGTTTAGCTGAGTCCTGCAGCAGATGTCACCATGTGTAATGCAATAAATAAGAGTCTTTATGGGACCCAACAGGCACTGTGAACTTGCATTTAGCAGATGGCAAAATATTAAAGTTACAGTGTAATAATTTAGCTGACTGAGTCTTCTGGACCTTGACCAGGTAGCATAGAGAGATGAATCATACTTGTCTAGGAAGAGGCAGCCAGGCAGCTTCTGTTTCTATATGCTGTTTTAAACCGTACACTTAAAAAAAAAAGGTCTATACTTGTTACAGAGGGCTGAATCTCTCACTACTTAATGTTGTTGGTTGGTCTAGTCTTGAGACAGAGGCCATTTCCACACTAAACTGTTATAGTGCTATTATTTCAACTTTCCATAGGAATCCTGGAGCCTTTGAGGCCCCTCCCTAAACTGCAAACCCCAGGATTCCATAGGATGTTGAAAGTAGAATAATAGCACCATAACAGTCTAGTGTGGAAATGGCCAGAGTAGTATATGAAAGGTATAGCAGTCATAACTGACTTGGAGTCAGGCTATCTGAAAAAGCATCTTCTCCCCTATATTGTGGTTAAAGGTCAATGTGGTGTAATATTTGGAACAGAATGGCAAACTGTCAGAGGTTAGGAAGCCACATTGGTTGCTGGGGGATCTTGGGAGGCACTCTCCCTCCACCACCCCATTTTGGGGGCTAGGGGAAAATTTCACCACGTTTTTGGGGCCTCCCAGGCCATTTTGAGACCAGCAGAGACCTGTTTTTAAACCTGAAATTGATCATTTCCCTTTTTTAGTGCAATAGAGGGTTGCAGCAGGAGGGAGAAGGAAAGAAAGCTTAGATTCTACTAGCACTGGATACCAAAATACACTGTTGGATCTTGGCCTAAGTTTTTTTTTTTTAAATTTACTTGTCAGCTGCATAGAGAATTTTGGTTGATGAGTAGTCTTAATAGTGATAGTAACATAAGATGTAGAAGTGCTGTTCAAAGTTCTGTGTGCATCTGTTTGGGTGACATGCCACCTTTTTCAAACCCAAAGACCACAACTACTCTTGGCTGTGGAGCTGGGGTCTGTGCACACATGTCTGCATTGCTGCACACTATAAGAAATGGGGGGCGGGAAGCCTTTAGTGAAATTTTCCCCCATAATCCCCAATCCAATCTGTGTTTTCTGGTAATGTTGATGTACTGACTTTTGATTTTTTTTTTTTTTTTTTTTGCTTTCTGTTGAATTTGTGCAATAGCTTTACGTTTTTCTGGAAGCATTTTTTGTTTTGAATTTCAACTTTTAAGATTCTTCACATATGGAACCCATACAATCTACTGTGTGAGGTGAGAAGACCTTGTGTATGTCATTTTAATTTTCTCACATATGCCTCCCAAATGTTTTCTGGCATCCTTACTGATGGTAGGCCTCATCTCCATAGCAACCGGCCTGAGGGCCAAGAGCTCTTGGCTGAGAATTCTAAAGGTCCTCCCTAAACTGCCAACCCCTGGATTCCATAGAATCTTCACAATCAGCCAATCATATGAGGTCTTCTCAGCTCACACAGCCAATTGTATGAGGTCTTTACCCGCCTGATGCAGACAAACAGACAAACATTGACTTTTATATAGTAGATTTCTCCTTTGAGTTAAAACTTTCTATTTTTTAAAATACATTTTTAAGCATCATAGAATGAAAATACAATAGTGTACTGGCATGTACTGCAGAAGGTGTGGAGAAGAGCGTTCCTAACCTGACAAATCATGGAAATGGCAATTCCTGGATTGTAAAGCTACAACATGCTAATGGTGTTCTAGTGCAGAAATGGCCCAAATCTCTCTGAGCTAGTACTGATAGAAGTTCAATTCAGCATCTGAAGAATCACAGGTTGCTCAGTCCTGGTATATAGATTTTTTTTTCATGGTTAATGTCTTTTTCCCTCCCTTCCTTCCTTCCTTCCTTCCTTCCTTCCTTCCTTCCTTCCTTCCTTCCCACACTGGCAAAGTCCAGTGGAATTAAAGTGTATTGGATAACCGAGTGGTTAGATCTTAGCATTGCAAAACGATAGAAAAGCAAGCTGAGATTCAGCTAGCAATAGGGCAAGTTGCTATTTTAGTAAATGCATTTAACTGGAACAAAAAAATCTGCCTAAAGACCTTCAGTCCTTTGAGCAATAAACTACATTCACATCTCTGCATAGAGGCCTACCCTGGAGAAAATGTCTGACCTGAATTTCTGAAGTCCTTAAAAGGGCTGAGTTGATAAAGTTAAAAAGTTAAAGGAAAAATGAACCAAGTTAATATCTTGAAAAGTTGAGTTTCTTCTGAAGAAAAAATTCCAAGTAAAGTTACAAATAGAGATGTGGCTATTGGATTGAAATAATTCAGCCAATTGGGTATTCAGCTATTTTGCACCCTGAACTTAATGGTTTTAGAGGGTTCTCCTTCTATGGAAAGCTGTATCTGTAGATTGCAACAGTTCAGACGGTTATCTGTCAGTCCCATTGCACTTGGGGGGTCTCCTGCTTATTCCACAAGCTAGGTCTGTCCTAAAATCCTGTTTGGATTTGTAACTAATAAATGCATATTTTACTTAAAATACTTCACAATACAGGTGATTAAAAATGTATTAACAGCAGTGATGTTCTGATTCATTGTCTATTTTATACATTATTTTATAAAATTTATTTATTAGTTACATTTGTATCCTCCCTTTCATCAAATAAGCTCCAAGCAGCATGCAATGCTCTCCTTCTCTGTACTTTATCTTCACAACAACAATCTTGTGAGGTTGTAAAGGCTGAGAAGAAGTAACTGGACCAAGTAACTGGTCCCCTCTCAGTTTCATAGCTGAGTGGGGATTTGAACCTGGATCTCCCAAAGCCCCAACAAATATACTGGTACACATTTTTTCTCCCTCCTTTCACTTTTACATAACATCAATTTTGTCATTTAAACAGTCTCAGGGCTTAGAAACTTTGATTTAAAAAGCCATGCATTCCTATTACTCACTTTAGTGTTTGAATAGCAATCTGTTGAATTACTCAGTCCAAGATTAGGGGAAAAAAAGTTGATTACTTGTTACATTTTTGTTTTCTGTTACTTTTTAAAAATTTTAAGTTGGATAAGAAAATGTCATAAACTTGTAAAATTCCTGTCAGAAATTCCCTTTAAGTGTAAATTTTAAAAAACAACTAGCTACTAGAAAATAAAAGTGATAGGAGAAATAGCTAGTAATTAGAAACCATTTGTACCACTGAAGTAATTTCATTCTTACTTGTTTCATTACTTTTGACATGTGACTTTATTTCTCCCTCATTACCTGGAAATGCAACTCATTACAAGTAACTATTGCTTTTAACTTGTTACTTCCAAGCTGTGTAAATTAACTATTGGTAGTTTTTCTTGCTGTGATAACTTAGCACTTATTACTTTTAGAGCTGTTACCGATTTTTCAGAATAAAAATTGTGTGTGTTAAGTGTCAATCCTGGATTAGTCTGTAACTCAGAATTTGCTCTGTTGCATTTAAAAGTCAGTTTCAATAGCTTATAGCCAGAAGGAAAGAGATCAGAGGAACAGCACCTAGTTTCAAGCAGTGACATTTCCAGTAACATGTTCTAGAGTTTGCTATAGTTTATTTTCACCCAAATGCATACCAAGATACATGCCGGCATGGAAAACTTACTTTTTTGGAGTACAACTCCTATAATCTCCCTTTCAGTGCAGTCAAGCTTGGGAGATAATGAGAGTAGTAGTCCAAAAAGTAACTGTTCCAAGCTGTGAACAAGATTGGAGAATGATTTTCTCTAACATCCACATTAATTGAACATCCACATCCATTTTCCTTTCAGGTTTCTGGAAATAATTCAGTTCTAGTGAATAATTGTTCTGGATGGCATTTAGGCCATTTCCACCCTAGACTGTTATAGTGCTATTATTCCGTTTTCAACATCCTGTGGAATCCTGGGTTTGCAGGATTCCACAGGATGTTGAAAGGACAATCATAGCACTATAACAGTCTAGGGTGGAAATGGCCTTAGATGTACTTCAGTCAATCCTATTTAAGAGAGACAACGGCTGATAGACAACTGTCCCAGTTATGCTCCTATGGTCCATTTGGGGGAGATTCAGGCATGATTCAGGCATTATAAAACTACAAGAATGACAAGGAACAGACATGCATATTCTGACCTGCTCCTTTCCACACACAACCTCTTCATGTTCACAGGAAAGGCCTGACACTTTCTCTCTGTATGATTTTGAGCAACAGTAGATAGGTAACATAAATAATCCACCTTCCTTCATCCCTTACTTTGGGCCATGCCAGCTGCCATGTCTGGAAGTTTGGACTCCTAAATAACTGGAGGGCATAAACATTACATATGAGATTGTTGGTGGGAACCTGTGGGCCTCCAAATGCATCATCCTCTATGCAGGCTGGGGATGATAGTAGCTGGAGTCAAAAATAGCTTGAGGGCCACAGGTTCCTTGACCTGGACTTAGGCAGTCAAACTGGCAAAACTGATTTTTGAGCTCTTTGAAGTGCTGTGAAAATGATGTTCTCGAGAAGAATGCAAGTGCCTTAATTTAAGAGATGGTGCATAAAGGTAGCAATTGAACTATGAATGTACTTTCACTTGTTAAAAGAAAAATGAGGACAAGAAGGCAGGTCCCCTTGAAAAGTGAATCAATTTCTCTTATTGGGCTGATCCTGTGCATATAATACAACAAAGATGCAGAGGACAGCTTTTTGGAGAAAAGACACTGATTCTCACAAACACATTTCTAGGCTAGCAATAACATCTATTAGCTATAGTGATACAGTCTACCTTAGTGCCCCAATTCTCTCTCTCTCTCTCTCTTTCTCTCTCTCTCTCTCTCTCACACACACACACCCCACACAAAATAGATCAAAATTTATTTATTTTTATTTATTTATTTATTTATTTGTATCCCACCTCTCCATATGGATCAAGGCGGCGAACAACTTACAATTAGCATGTATTTCGAAACATTTCTATACATGCCCCCAACAAGCTGGGTACTCATTTTACTGACCTGCGGAAGGATGGAAGGCTGAGTCAACCTTGGAGCCGGGCAGGATTGAACTCACAACTAATAGGAGCTGAGGAAGCAGAGAAGAAGACAGCGCTCAATAATTCATTAAGTTAGTTGAGATCTTGTTTGTCCTTTCTGGCACTTATAGCACTATACTGATGTGTAGACATAGCCTCCCACCCTTTTACAGATCCTCAGCTTCTCTTTGGCACTTGTTGAGTTATTCACCATTTTGTACAAGGGACACCATTTTACTATGTCATTGTATATAATAGGATGTGGGTATCCATGGATTTTGGTATCCAGAGAGGGTCCTGGAACCAAACCCGATCAGATACCAAGGGTCCACTGTGTGTGCAGGCAAATGAACTTGAATACTGAGGCACCATACAGTATAAATCTTTCCATTCTACCTACTGTAGCTGTTTTGAATTATTAACAGTGGTATGTTTTGGTATGTTTTGAATTATTAACAGTGTATTGCAGGGTGAGCTAACTACCCTTTTCTTGAACCAAAGAAGAAATATTCTTTTGAATGCTGAAACAAATGGGTGAGTGACATGAAGATGGGGCTGGTGTGGATAGACATGGCAGACATGTCTAAAACTATGCATTCTAGGAGGAACATGTTTTTCTACTATGTTTCATTGTAATAAAAAAACTCAGCTCAGAATCCCTGAGTCTGTATTTCCTGCTAGCAAATAGGCTACAGATGAACCTTATTCCCTATAGCTCCTGACTCCATCCTGTGAGTTTCCAGCTTATTTCACAACTAATTAAGTACATTCCTTGTTTAAAGTGACAGCAGTAAACAATCTTGAAGTTCCTGTTAATTAAATATTATACCTCATGATCATTTTATCTCCTACAATGAATAGCTCTGAACAAAGGAGATGTTTTCAGAATGCATAGTTTATACATATAGAGGATATAGTTTTGAACTATTTGTTTATGTTTTTCTGACTGCATATGTGAAAAACAATGTGTAGAAATAGTGCATAAAGTACGCTCTGAAATGCCTCTTTTGTCTCACTTTGAGCCTTCCTTGTGTGTACGAATTTCTGCTGTAGAAATAAATCTTGGTTTATTCCTTACTCATGTTACTTTGGGATCCATTGTCATGTAGTAGTCTGAGCATTGGACTATGACCCTGGAGACTGGGGTTTGATTCCCTGCTTGGCCACTGAAATCCTTGGGTGCATCACACACTCTTAGCCCCAGAAAACTCTGTGATAGGTTTACCTTAGGATTACTGTAAGTCAGGAATGGCTTGAAGGAACACAACTACTACTACTACAGCAACTTCTACAACAAGAACAACATGTACCTTTGTGAATTTGGACCAATCTGCTAGGCAGTAAGCCTCACACTTGTGAGATTTTCTGAAAAAGAAAGAAATACCTATGGTTATCCACTACAGCTACATAGTGGGAGATCTAGGAGAGGAAGTGCAGATATAGAAGAGGAATTGTTATGCAGCACAGCATAGCTAAAGAGATAGTGCAGGAATACCTGGCTACTCTAAATGAATTCAAGTCTTCAGGACTAGAGGAAGTATATCCAAGGGTATTACAAGAATGTGCAGAAGTAATCTCAGAACCCTTGGCAATAAGCTTTGAGAATTCCTGGAGAACAGTAAAAGTCCCAGCAGACTGGAGGAGCACAAATATTGTCCCTATCTTCAAAAATGAGGGTGATGGGTCCTATCTGAGCCCTCCTTTACTGCTGCTTTTTCGGACTGAGGGGTCCATCCTCTGAATCCAGGTAATGCACTTAAACCTGGGGCCAGTCATTGCCACACACTCTGTCCAAACTACCAGTTGCCAGCACACTTGATGTGCTAACCATTAGTTGCCCCCCCCACATGATGCACTAATCATAAGTCTGTCAGAGAGCTACCCTGCAGAGATACAACACAAAAGCCCTAACAAAACTACAAAGGTACACTGACCTAGAATTGGCACACAGCCCACACAAAATGGAGGTTAGGAGGTTCTACACCTTACTTCTCTCAGTAACCTTAAGTGCTCAGGAATTTTGATGTGTGTGTTTCTAACCGTGATTTGTCCTAACCCTCCGGATCCCACACCAATAGACCCCAAATTAGAGAATGATTCTTGGGACAGCCATGTGCCCAGACCTTGCATTCTACCATGGCTCATGGATAGTGAACTGCGTACATGGCCAGAAAGGTGCGGCTGCCAGACACAGACCAAGACTAAAAAGGGGAGAAAGATTCCCATCCCAACAGCAACCCTTTGGCTCAAGCAAACAAAGTTTTAGTTACAAGTGTTCCTAAACTGGCTGGGATTCCTACAGGTTTCCTACAACTGTTTTCCTGGACTGCATCAACTCACAAGACAGGAGTGCTGGGTGTTGCTTGCATTACTCCACTATTCCTGTTACCCCAAAACATGGGTGATTCAGGGGTCCACCCATGATGTGCAAAGGTGGGAAATTATTAGGTTAATTTAGGAGGCTTGCGAGATAGGGGTAACCTAATGAGATCTTTGACATCAATATTTACAGGGTTTGTGCAGGGAAGAACCAGTCAGTGAGCCAATGTAAACTAAATTATGTTTTATTAGGTGAATTAACCACATGCACAAGATCCAAACAGTGAAGCAAGCACAGAAAGCTAGCCAAAGGAAAATGGAGGAAAGTTTTAAGATAGTGAGATTTCAGGGCATCATGGTGGTCTCAAAGAGCAGTGAAGAGGCAGTGATGTGGCTTAGACTCACATCTAAGAACAGTACACAAATTCGGAATCAGAGTAGCAGAGTGGTGACCAGCAACTAGAGTACTGCGAGTTAGCTTGCCAAAATTGTGGGGGGGGGGTATACCTGCCTGCAGGGCAAGGGTGTGAATGGCCCTGCTGCCGGATAAACAATGGAGTTTGTGGAGTGGACAATGAGGTCTGGAATGGGCTAATAGTCTTAGTGTTAGGTGACAAAGGGCTAATGTTTGTCTGATAGCCCAGTGCTTGTTGGACAGGTTTGAGAATAATGGGGAAGTTTGCTTGGTCAGAGAAAAAAGAGAGAAGACAATTAGCGGTTTGGTGGGAATCTCCTGGTTACTATTGTCCCAACAGTCAGAGGTGTTAAAGCTTGCTTAAGCCTAATATCTCTGGAGTTTCCTGGTGATTTCCTGACTATGACCTGGCTATGCCTAGAGGGGATTTCTGACCTAATTTGCAGCAAATGTGTTCAGCCAGTTTCTGCCTCTTGCTCAGCATGGATATTCAGTCACATCAGGATATTTATATTAAATCCAATTGATATGTTTTGCCAATTAAATCATATTTCACCAATTAAATCATATCAAGGTGTGGGGGTGTACAAACTGGTAACACTACCAGTAGAACTGCTGCCACCAGCATAGGCTCTTGCGACACAGGACCATGCAATCCCACCACCATGGAAAGATAATGCCATAGTGAGTGCAAAGAAATAGGTTTCTATAAATATCCTTCAAGATGATCTACAGTTTATTATAATTGGGATTATATCGTGACTGGGTCCTTGGGCAATTCAGAATTTTAACCTTGGTAAAATGTATATCTCTCATCTCTCTGAGAATAATGCACTGATGCCTCTAAACAGCAATAAACTGGGGAACATGAAAACGTTGCACTCACATTCTGCTTGAGAGCTTCCTGGGTATGGCGGAATCTGTTTGACCAGTGTGGGAAAAGAGTGATGGACAAGACAGGGCTTTAATCTGATCCAACACAGTTCTCCTTATGTTTTTAAATCAGTACAGCTTTTGCAAAGCAAATATTTGCAGTCTAGGGTAGCTCATGTATAATTGTCAATCGGTATGAGAATTACAGTGTAACAAGCATGTCCCTCTCTTCATTACTGAAATGTTGGAGGCTATAACAATGCAATGTGCTAGCTGTTCAATACTGTTGTCACGGTTTTATAGGCCGAGAATTTAAAGTGAGCTATAGTGACTTAACCTAAGGTGGAACCATGAATCTATGGCTGATCAAGGATTGAAATACATGTCTCCTTGGTTCCAAATCAAAATGGCTTTCTTCTGAATCCTACAGATAAGAAAATGTCCTACAGAGTTCAAGATGAAAACTTATGATGATGTTTACCCTGAATTACGCATTTCCCCCATGACTGAAGCCATAGAACTTGCAGCCATTAATAGGTGTGCTTTAATGTCTGATCCAAAATTCCCAGTGTTGCAAGGAAAAGAAATGCCTACAGAAAAGTAGAAGAATTTCAGAAAGGTAGGTATCGCCTGTACTTTTATTGTGTCTTTTTATTTTGTCAGCTAATGCCATCCAAGTGGCTAGGCCATCTGTGTTGAAGTAGCCTTGCCCAGATGGCTATTTCCTATGACAGGTGTTTATAACTTCACTTTAAAACTCGTATCCCACCTGAGGAGGTCTACTTGTGTATCTACTCTGCCAAATCTGCCGTATTCACTGTGCCAAATGTTTCAGAATCCAGCACAAATACAAACTTACCATGAAGTGCCTGTGTCTTCCAGTTTATTAGAGCATTTCTGAAATTCTCCAAACGATTTTAATATACATATTATTTAGGGGTTGTAGAAACAGAAAGGAGATTTGATGAAGTATAGAGACTGGACTGCTGTCAATATAGTGCAAGTGACTATATGCCTGATTGGAATGCTGAAGGACTTTGGGCACAGGTTCTTATTTCAGCATGCCTTGCTGTTGAAGGTCATGATTGAGGAAGAGAGAAAAGAACGCTGCATGTGAGCAACTGGCTGAGTAAATTGTGTTATTGGAAAAGTTTTGGCATCTCAAAGCATAGTCTGTGGTTCCAAAGGAAGGACTCCTATCAAAAGATGGACTTTATCTCATGGAAGCAACATGTGCACTTGGAATCCCACCAACCTGATCAAGAGAACTTTAAACTGAATCCTGTCAGGAACTGAATTCACACACGCAGATAGTACAGTGCATAAACATTATTTATTTGTAGTGTGATACATCATACAAGACCTCAGTGAGAGGACTAAAGAGCAATTAGCAAAGGCAAGTACATAAAATCCCAAGACGTTTCCTTCCCTCTTGCAAGAGACCTTGAAGTGGTGAGAGCCTGGCAGGGCCTATCAGTGCATTCCTAGATTTTGTTTATCTAACGGTCTCTGGTTCTCATACTTCCATTCCAAGCAAGCAATTATCTTAAATCCTACTACATATCCCATTACTATAATATGGAGGGCATCCCGACAGAATCCTGTAGGGGAGGAAGGTGGTATTTCAGAGGACACACAGATTTCAAGTATTGGTGAGAGTAACCTCAGTTCTGCTGGGGAAACTGGGACAGTGGCATGTACAAGAGAGAGAAAAAACTACAAGGAAATAGTTGGTGGGAATGACCTATGGTTTCAGATGTTTCTGGAATAATGTAAAAAGCATGAGAAATAAGAGAGATGAACTTGAATTCTTAACCCAAGAAAGCAAATATGTGTTATTAAGCATTACTGAAACCTGGTGGCATGAGACTCATGCCTGCAGCGTAGTAATTCAGGAATGTAGTCTGTTCAAGAAAAAGAGACCAGACAAGAAAAGATAAAAAGGAGGAAGGAAGGGGAAGGGGAAAAAGAATATGTGGCAGCACATTTAAGACTAACTGGTTTTTATTTTTGCATGAGCTTTTGTGGATATAAACCCGCTTCTTCTGACGCAGTTGTTGTTATGTGCCTTCAAGTAGTTTCTGACTTACAGTGATCCTAAAGCGAACCTATTAAGGGTTTTTCTGGGGCTGAGAGTGTGTGATGTGCCCAGGGTCACCTAGTGGGTTTGCATGGCTGAGTGGGGAATTGAACCCTGGTCTCCAGGCTCGTAGCCAGCGCTCAAACTACTACACAGCACTGGCTCTCTGTGTTACTACAACAGCATGAATAAGAGTTGTCTGTTTTTAAATGGCTTTTAAAAGTCATTAAGCAATGTATTAAAAAGTGTAATGAGTTTTGGTCTATTTTTTTAAAGTGATTAGACAGTGTATTTATTCAACAACATAAATAAAAGAGGTGATTTTCTTTAGATGCAACTGGGTATACCCCACCCCAACTATTTTCCCTTAAGGGCCATAGTCCTATAGCTGGAACTGTACCTGTGCTTGAATATAGTTGTCTTTTCTTCCATGTATAGATATTACAAACATCTCACAAGGTTGTTACAGGTACATTGGCATAGAGCAGAGGACGTGACATTTCCAGATGTAAAACAAAAAAGAAAGAAAGTTGTCTCTATGGAAGTCATGCCTAAGGCACAGGCCATTTCTGCACTAACCTGCTATAGTGCTATTATTCTACTTTCAGCATCCTATGGAATCCTGGGGTTTGCAGTTTAGGGAGGGGTCTTTGAACCTTTGAAGCCCCTCCCTAAACTGCAAACCCCAGGATTCCATAGGATGTTGAAAGTAGAATAATAGCACTATAACAGGCTAGTGCAGAAATGGCTATAGAAATGCTGATGTGAAGGGATGTAATTTCTTTTTCTTGGCCACATTAAGCATCGAACTGGGGGCTGCCCAGACTGGGCTGAAGAAAGGGACAAAGGCCACTGCTGACATGTGTCAAACACTGTCAGCGATGTGCTTGTGTTTTCGATGTCTGCTGGGACTGAAGAGGCAATGAGGAGAGAAATATAGATTCTCCTTCACTCAGCCGTCATAGTGGAGCTTTCACAGTGGGGTTGCTCATATCTCACTGCCTAGCACAAAAGGTCACCTATAGGTCAGCGCCAACTTTATTCCAGCTGCTATTATTCCATTCCATAGATTTCTAACTCCCCTGATGGAGTCTCACTGCTTGTGCATGCTGTGTGAGGTTGCACTTAGCCGGATGGACGCCTGATGTGAATGAAGAAGGAAGAGAAGGAAAAGGAAAAGGAAAAGAAATGTGGCAGCATCTTTAAGATTTACTGGTTTTTATTTTCATAGGATCTTTCATGGATATAAGCCCCTTTCTTTGGATGCAGCACAGAGTGATAATAAGTGCTTAGGTATAAAGCACATTTACAAAGTTGTGGGGGTGGGATGGAATGTAATAGGAGCCAGAAAGATGCACATTGTGACCCTTGCTGTGATAATTTCCTCACTTGTCCTAAATTTTCAAAGGACTTCCTAGGGTGACACAGGTCTTTCAGGTTTTTACAGTCGTCAGTTAGTGTTAATATGTGAAAGCAATAAATTCGCTTGCTCTAGGTCAATTTTACCAGGTTCAAAATTCTCTTTGAGAATATTTTTTGTTGTTTTGTGCCTTGCATTCATTTCCAACTCATGGCAACCCTAAGGCAAAACTATCACAGAGTTTTCTGGAACTGAGAGTGTGTGACACACCCAAGGTCACCGAGAGGTTTTCCATGACTGAACTGGGAATTAAATCCTGGTCTCTGGCTCCTAGTTCCTCCAACTACTATGCCATGCTGGCTCTTCTGAGAAGATTACTTTTGTTATATGTACAGCAGCAAGGATTCTTGTGTTAATATATGTCGTGTGTTATGAAGCCATTGTCTTTGTTTGTACTTCTGCTAATGGATTGGAATTTGTGAATATGATTCAATTCAGCAGTTTCTCTTTCTAATCTTCCATTATAATTTCCTTGTCTAAGGGCCACAACCTGTAAATCACTTACTGTGTGTCCAGGAAGGTTGAAACATTCTGCAACTGTTTTTTGTTTCTAGTGTCAGATTTGTGTCCATTAATCTTCTTACATAGAGACCATCTTGTTTGTTCAATGTAGAATTAGAGGGGCATTGCTGGCCTAGGATGACATATGTGACATTGGATGAAGAGCAAGTAATTGCACCTCTGATGTTGTGAGTGATGTTATTGGCCCCTGGCACGTTGCTCCCAGAAGAGATGGTGGGACAGATCTGGCATCTGGATTTGTAGCAGGGGTTTTGTGTCTGTATTTCTGTCTTGTGCTGGTTAACTTGCTTCCCCAAGAAAACACTCAGAACTCAGCAGCAACATTTATTGCTGCAAAGCGAGCAACACTGCAGTTTTACAAAGTTGCTAGGACTGAAGTACATCAGTTAATAACAGATTTTGATACCAAAACACAAATTTTGGTGCAAAGGGCATTGATTGGTGAGAGCCATAAATGTCACATCACCCCACTGTAAATCTGAAGATTCCCAGTCTTCCTGGATGTTCACATACCGTACTTGCACTTTGAGAACCTAAATTCTTCCCATATTTTATCTCTGCTCCTCTGGTTGTTATTACACTGTCTTCACACTGAGATATCACACTTTCTCCCTCTGATCTCCCTCCTCCCACGCCAGCTGCCCTCCAGCACCTTGAAGCCTTTGATCCTGCTCTTGGATACAACTGTAATTGATATGCAATACGTTGTTGCTAATAATGATTGCCCATGGTTATAATGTTGCAACAGCCAAAGCACACTCTAATTTTTCTTCCTACAGGTTAAGCTAAGCAAGGTTTGCTAATATTACCATGGAAGGATCAGAGGTGTATCTAGGATGGGGAAAGAAGGGTACATGCCCCTGGTGCCAATGCCAGAGGGGGCACAAAAAAGCCATGCATGCATGCAGGGTGGGGGATTGGGATAAGATGGTAGGGATGCAACTTCCACACCTAGGCTCTGTATACACTAGATATGCCATTGGGAAGGAGCCAAGCATCCTGACATTACCCTCCATGCTATGTATCCTGTTGGGGTAAATGAATAGTTGTTTAAGATTTAGAAGGCTGTTTGTATACCAACAAAGGCCTGCTTCCCATAGCTTCTGGAGAGCTGTATTATTCTCCGGAGCAAGTTGTAGCTCACTGATGATTCATTCGACTATATAGCTAGGAACTGTAGGTGACCACTAGGAGTGTTCAGTCATTTTGTGGTTTTGATTTGTCTAGTTGTAAATGGTTCTTGGGTATTAATCTTCCTTGTCAATTCATTTCTTCACTTCCTTAGGTAAGTATTGTAGTTTGAGAAATGCCTATCGTAAATCCAAGAGTTTTGAGCCTCTGCCTTGTGCAACTGAGCTGATGCAGTTGTGTTGTAGGGCTTTACTGTAAATAATAGATTTGGTAGCATGTTTTGGAAACTGGAGGCATGTAAGTATATATAGTGATCATTGGGTTTTTGATAGAATGTGGTGCTTAGAAGTCCATTGCACAGTTGTGTCAAGAATGTGAATTTGTTGTGTGGATTGTTTCAGGCCCAGATTGATGGTAGGGTGGATGTCATTGAAATCCTGGTATAACATCTCAAGTGATACCTTTCCATGTGCTCCTGGTAGAATGTCTCAAGTGATTGCTTTCCATATGTCCAAATTACAAAGATGTCATCAGAAATCATAGAAATCATCGATAAAGAAGAGGATTTTAGGTGCGCATGCTGAAATAATTTTTTTAGCATAAAATGGTATTTGCAAAACCACGGTTTTGTGCAAACACTCCCCTCCCATTTCTAAAAACACTCTTTATGCAAAAAAACCCATGATTTTTGTGCAAAGCCCACCAATTTTGCTTTTAAAAAACTTATTGTTCTATGAAGAATAGTTTCCTGAAAAATTGTGGGATGAGTGAATATCTGGGTGAAGACTTCAAAATGTTCACCTAAGTCCCAAATGGGAATCTATCAGCCAAAAAATGAATGACAATGAATACTCTTTCCATTCCTGCCTAGGAGAAAACAAACACACAGATTTTTCCAAAGGGTCTTTCTGCACTACACTGCACTGTGATAATGGTATTATTCCACTTTCAACATGCTATGGAATCCTGGGGTTTGCAGTTTGGGGAGGGCCATTTAGAATTGTCAGCCAGAGAGCTCTTTGACCTCAGGAAACTACAAACTCCAGCATTCCACAGGATGTTGAAAATGAAATAATAGCATTATAACAGTAACAGTGTAGAACAGAAATGCCTTAGTTTCATAGGCAGCTGCTTGTCCACAGTGTGAGAAAAGACTAGCGGATCTTTGGTCTGATCCAGTAGGACTTTTCAGGTGGGGTGCTTTTACACTACACAATTATAGCACTATGATTCTACTTTTACTGCTGTGGTTCCATCATATGGAATCCTGGGATTTGCAGTTTAGGAAGGGGGGCTTAAAATTCTCAGTGGGAGAGCTCTAGTGCTCTCCCACAAACCCCAGGATTCTGTAGGAGCCAGCCAATGCATTAAAGTTGAATCACAGTGCTAGGAATGTGTAGTGTTTAAAAGGCCCTTGCTCTTGTAAGTACACAGAAACACTGCCTAACAGGGCTTTTGCTATTGCCTGTGAACCATGTTTGCCACTGACACCCAGGGTAGACGTTACTAGGATGGATGGATGACAGGTTACATTTTGTACTAAACAGCTCTTTGTATATTTTCCTCATCTCTGAAACCCATAGGCCCTGTGTCCAGGGAGAAACAGTAGCTAATAGGATGCAATGTAAGGCAGCTTTTCATCCACCTCCCCATTGCCTCTGGGTCCACACCAGGCATGAAGGGGTGATGAGAGGATGGGAGTTTCATGCATTTTTTGGTTCCATCTGCTTCTTCAAATGAATAAAATTGGATTTTCCACCCTTAAGAGACAGGGAGTAACAGTTTCTGGGCTGGTAAATGAATTGCTCATTGGGAGCCTGTGCTGAAATGGTGGGGGGTGCAGTTCTGAATGCGCAACCACCAGTGTGTCAATGCCCTACAGGAATTCTTCCTCTTCAGTTGCTTTTCCATCACACTAACAGCTCTCTGAATAGCATGCTGAATGGATGGGGAAAGTGCCTCACTCAGATTTTCATTTTTTCTTTTCCCTGCATGCACCAAGAGGAAATACTCTGGCGCTCTCTGGTCATAGCACATCCATTGCCACCTTCTCAAAATCACCTTTGTGCAGGACGTCCTATATGATCCATCCTTTTTACTGAGTGGTTTGCTACAGTCTTGTCTTTGCCTACCAAGTTTACCTATGTTACCCTGTTCTCTGGGGGTCCCGGGAGGGGTGCCCAAATAACCAAAACACAATAACACAAAGTTGGGGAAATTAGCTGGAGCACTCACTAAAGCTAGCGAGAGGCAGGGTAACTTAGCAAGGATCTTGCAACCCAGCATCTACGGGGTCAGGTCAGTCAAGCAGCCAGACAGTTTTAAAATAGCAAAAATGATGTTTTATTAAAAGACAAACAAACAGTAAAGACACCACAATCACACAGCTAACAGAAGAATTAGAAATATGGATTTTCCGGGGAAATGGGTGATATGACACCTTTCTCGTAGTCCTGAAGAAATTGGTGATTGAATTCATTGGGGTGCAGGAAACAGAGCTCAGTGTGGTTCGCTGAGGGGACCTTGCCAGACAAAGTGGCAGCAAGGCGGGATGGAAGTCCGGAGCGAACTGAGGTGGTCTCGGAATTGGGGGGTTTATATAGGGTGAATTGTGACTGCAGGCCATGCCTTACTCAGTGAGAACAATGCAAGTTTGGAGCAAGACAAAGCTTTGGAAAAGGTCAAGTTTAACATGATTGGCTTAGCACTGAATCAACAATAGTGTAACCAGTATGCAAATGCACAGTACTTAGTCCAGCTTTGTAAGACTATTGGCTCAGAGCCAGGCGCCTTTGTTGATGTCGCGCTTAAGCAAAAGGGTGTTTGCAGGAGAGGTCCCTGAAGCAACAGAGTGGCTCTGTTCTGCCTGCCTAGGTGGAGAATGGAATATCCAACAATTACCAGTCGCGCCTGTGTACGTGCTTGTCTGGAGGCCTCACAAACACATGGAGCAGGGTGGCAGAGGAAGGCCGAATGGGTTTGATATCAAAAGAGATATCTAGTGCTATCACTGGGTAGGCCTGGGCCGAAGTAACACCTACACCTAGGACAGAAGCCAGGTATGGGGAAATCTGTCAATTTTACTTTGTCCAGGGTAGAGCCAGAGCAAGTTACTTTTTCTGATACAATTTCTAGACTTTCCAGCTAGCATGGCCAGTGAGATTCTGGGAGCTGTAGTCCAAAGAAGTAACTTTTCTGAGCTGCCCTGAATATATGATTTGTGAATTTTCGTCAATATTCAAAAAGGAATTGATACAGCATTCCTTTCCATTTACACACCAGCTGCATGGTTTGGGTTTATTTTATACTAAGTTTTTCTTAAAGACCTTTCAAATTCTTCCATCCTCAATATGAGGAGTTTTGCAGGTTTGGGAATGGAATAAACGTAAAGTAAAAAGTAATAATGTACAGGGGGATACAACATGAGATAATTCTGCAATATAAAAGAAACTGAGGAGGCCAAAGAGAACCCAGGGTATCAGTCTGTTCAACAGGGGGGATGCTGATGCTGGCAATGAATATGGGAAGCAAACAGGAGTTGAGAAAGAGGAACGAATCCAGGGTGCTCTATTACACCTTTTTATAGGCTGGACACAATATTTTGTATGCACATTCTGTGAATTTGAGGCTCTCAAATGAGTCATTAGCACCAAATGATGAAGATTTCTGGACAAGAAATCGACACTTATTCAGTTAAGATAGCTGGTTTGATAGGTCTCTCTGGGCATGGAGCCCAATTTAGCTTTAAGTATCAACAATAACAAAATAGTATAAGTGTAATAGTATAAGTGTAAGAACAAGAGAGACCCAGACCCTTTTCACACGCAGTTTCCTATGTGAGAGGGCCCCTTGAGCGTCACGTAAACGGGAGGAGCGGTCCATACAACGCACTCCCATTTACGCGATGCTCAAGAGCCTAAAACGGACCATGCACACACCTTTTCATTTTCGGCTTCAAGCCGAAAATTCTGCGCAGTTGCGCGAGGCTCCTGGGGCCCTTGCGCACTTACCTACCCTGTGGTGCGTCGGACGAGCGGGCCAGTCGTGCTTCCTCCCCCAGCGCAGCCTACAGCTCCCAGGCTGCACTGCAGAAGGAAGGGGCAGAGTGCTCGCACGACCAGGAAGCCAGCTGTGGGAGAACGGAGGAGCGATGCGAGTGCCTCGTGCAAGAGGCTGCTTGCGCGAACGGCACCCCCCACCTCTGCGAGCAGGTAACGTGCAGAAAGGGTTCCAGTCAGAGAAAAAGAGAAAGAGAGACAGAAAAGCAGATGTTAGTCAGGTGCAATTCAGCTTTGTAATCACCTGCCATTATGTTTGATCACAGGTAGCTGGAACAGGAGAAACCACATGAAGCCAGGCCCTTACCTTTTGACACTCTGTTATGTGATGACTCGCTGTTTTGACACTTCTAAATTAAGGACAAGTTTCATTAATCTGATGGGGGGTTCCACTCTTTCATCAATTCTTCTTTCTTCCAGAGGCTCAATTGGAACCACTTCCATGCATGCACTACTTGCAAAGCTAGCTGAAGTGGGGGGAGGGGAAGGCACCAAGCCGGCTGAGAGATTTTGCAAGCAGCAGGCACACAGTCAGTCCCAAGTGTCTTTCATGCTCCCTACATGGGTTCCACTTTTCAACCAATTCCATTTTCTGTCAGTGCTCTGGTCTCTAACCTGTCAGATAAGTGGTGGAAGCCTGTGGTCAAAATCTTATCTGATTGGAGGTGATATAACATCACCAAATGAAGGTTCCAGTCAGCAGGTAGGAAGCTGTAAAGACAAGGAGGGGCTACGTATAGTATAAAGGGAAGCAGTCTCACTACACTAGTTCCGTATGTGTTTGTTTGCAACAGCTGCCACTGGTGCTGTTCCATACCCAATAATGCTGGAGATGACTGTTAGATATTGCAATTTATTGCAATGCATTTGATAGAAATGTGCAACCAATCCTTGTAGGAAATGTACAGGTACCTTGAGAGACATATTGTTTCCTCAATAGATGACGTTATTATATGATGTTATTCTTTACTGAATCTATATGGCTCCTATTTAGTGACATTTACTGAGATGAATATGATACTTCAGTGGGACATAAGATGTTTGATACAGGCTTCCCACACTTATCTGACAGGTTAGAGACTGGAGCACTGTCAGAAAATGGAATTGGTTGAAAAGTGGAATGCATGTACCATCCTACGGGAGGCATGAAAGACTTGCAGAAGCTCACATGGGATTCTTTGCACACATGCTGCTTGCAAAGTCTCTCAGCTGGCTTGGCACCTTCCTCTCACCGCCCTCAGCTCACTTTGCAAGCAGCATGTGTATGCAAGCAGTCCCATATCCATAGGCCAGAAAATCTGATGGAAGAGTGGAACCCTCATAAAATTATGGAACTTGTCCTTAATTTGGAAGCATCAAAAGAGCAAGTTGTCAGATAATGGGGTGTCAAAAGGAAGGGGTTTCCTGTACCTTACAAGCACAAAATAGATAAGAATGTGCCTTGATTGAGATGTCTATGATTTTTCTCAGGGCAAGTGGAAATATATGTTACTGATTTGATTACGTAAAAACAAATAGCTGAAAAGAATGCAAAGCTACACATTTATTTCTCCATATTAAATATTGTGGAATTTTGATGTGTTAAGAAGAATGTTGATGATAGCTTGCCTATTTGAACAATGCAATTATTCATAAATCTGGAAGTGACCAACATGGTGGACTCCAAATAGATACAGACTAATTTATAAACAACAAAGACTCTGCCACTCTTTCAGATAAAGAGATAGGGGGTGGAGGAACCATGTCCATTTCAACCTCTGTCCTTAAACATCTTTACTAGGTTGAAACATCATGTGCATATATTTGGTTTCAGCAAGTACGTCATAGCAATATACTGTAATTTCAAAAAGCTAATCTGAATCTAACTTCAAGGAAAGAACTACAAAGAAATATTTTGCAAGGCCAGGATTCTTGTACAATTGTGAATTCTTTCTAAGCATATTAAGACAGTAGCTTTCTCCCACTGCAATATCTAAAAATGCCCTTTTAGCATTTTGGTTATGAGAAATAGATCTTTGTTATTATTTTGTATTCCCTCTAGGAATGCTGGCTAGTCTGTCTCATATTCCATTGATCTAAATGTCATGTTTTTGCAGCATTTAAAATACTGTTAAGGGGTCCCCTTTCTGGCTCATCAGATGGGCTTATTTCGGTTTCATTTTGCCTTATTGTCTGATCTGGGTTTCCTTGTTTGCTGGTTTTATTTCTTGTTCATTTACTGAGCTAGTGACAGCCTCCTCCATCTAGGTTTTTGTTTGTTTGTTTGTTTATCTGTTTTTGTTTTATTTTGTTTTTGTAAATGTATATTCATCCCAGTTCTGACAAACTTGGTTAGTTTAACCAAAACACTGTATACACTTGTGTATAAGCCTAAACATTTCAGCCAAAAAATTGACCCAAAATAATCTGTGTTGACTTATCCATGAGTCAGTGTAAGTACTGTGACTTCATTCTTGTCAAGAAAAAGAACTATCTCCTTTTCTGAGTAGAGTGGCTAAACACAAGAGCTTAGTCCATCCCAGGAGAATCTAAAAGCAACACCGACCTCCTCTACTCTCTCTTCTGCTGCACTGCTTCTGTCCTTTTTGAATACCTGCGTGAAAAAATGATGCTTCTGTTCAAAGGAATGCCCAGAGAGTATGGGATGGGGGTGCTGCTTTCAGTTTCTCCCAGGACAGACTAAGCTCTTGCCTTTGCCACTCCACTCAGAGAAAGGGATGGTTCCTTTTTAAAATAAGAGTTAATACTGTACCTTAACTTTTATTAAAAAAAGGAACCAATCCTTTCTCTGTATAAGGTAGCAAAATGCCTTTTTAATCCCTGGGAGGGAAATTGTGATGGCGGTGGCTAGGAGCAGCTGGCCCCTTTGGATGGTACTGACGCTTTTCCCTCTCCGTGGAATGACCCTCGATTTATCCATGGGTCATATCAAAATGCATAATTTTGGCATCAAAAGCTGTCCTCAACTTATACATGAGGTCAACTTATACGCGAGGGCATATGGTAATAACAGCACAGTCCCAGAGACTGGAAATAATCACTCACAAATAACTCATTATTTGTAATTAATCCCTTTCCACTATAACTAACATATAAGTACCCTACATGACAGCTGTAATATAACAAGGAATAACTTCATTCCTTCTGCAATTTAACTGTTTTCATTACTTTAATAATTATAGTCAGCAGTGTGATGTGGCAGCCAAGAAAACCAATGCAATTCTCGGCTGCATCAATAGGAGTATGGTGTCTAGATCGAGGAGGTACTGGTACCACTCTACTCTGCTTTGGTTAGACCCCATATTGAATACTGTGTCCAGTTCTGGGCACCCCAATTCAAGAGGGATATTGACAAGCTGGAGCAAGTCCAGAGGAGGGCGACCAAAATGGTGAGAGGCCTGGAAGCCATGCCCTATGAGGATAGACTTAGAGAGCTGGGTATGTTTAGTCTGCAGAAGAGAAGGTTAAGAGGGGACATGATAGCCATGTTTAAATATTTGAAGGGATGCCACGTAGAGGAAGGAAGGGGCTTGTTTTCTGCTGCTCCAGAGACCAAGACAAGGAGCAATGGATTCAAGCTGCAGGAAAGGAGATTCCACCTGAACCTCAGGAAGAACTTCCTGACAGTCAGGGCTGTCAGGCAGTGGAATAGGCTGCCTCGGAGTGTAGTGGAGTCTCCTTCCTTGGAGGTTTTTAAGCAGAGGCTTGATGGCCATCTGTTGGGATTGCTTTGAGGGTGTTCCTGCATGGCAGGGGGTTGGACTGGATGGCCTGTGTGGTCTCTTCCAACTCTACATTTCTATGATTCTATGATTCTATCATAGGAGATTGGCCTCAATCAGTGGTGAAGGAGGAATACCATAAGATTCATGAGCTGCATTGTGCTCTGTTGTGGATGTTTGCAGAGATGGCAATGTCATAAACATGGAGAATACATTTTCAGCCACAGGGCAATAGCTTATACCATTTAATTTATTTAAAAACAACTTAACTGAAAAGTTTTAATTACTTTCAATAAGTTGAGAAGATAATATCTATTTAAAAAACAGGGAAGTATAATGAGAATAATGATAATTGACTGCTTTTTTGAGTCTTGGAACTACAATGATAACTTTGTTGTTGTTGCTAACTGCTGTCAAGTTGATTTTGGTCATTTCCACACTAGACTGTTATAGCGCTATGATTCTACTTTCAACATCCTATGGAATCCTGGGGTTTGCAGTTTTCGGAGGGGACTGCTGGCCCCTCCGGAAACTGCAAACCCCAGGATTCCATCGGATGTTGAAAGTGGAATCATAGCGCTATAACAGTCTAGTGTGGAAATGGCTTCTGATTTATGGTGATCCTATAGATGACACACTTCCCAGTCACTCAACTATCCTGCTCAGGTCTTGCAGATTTAGGGATGTGTCTTTCTTGATTGAATCTGTCCATCTGTAATGCAGCCTTCTTCTTTTCCTTCCTCTTTGATTGTTGTTGTTGTTGTGTGCCTTCAAGTCATTCCTAATTTATAGTGACCCCAAGGTGAACCTATCATAGGTTTTTCTGGGACTGAGAGTATGTGATGCACCCAAGGTCACCCAGTGGATTTCCATGGCTGATCAAGGAACTGAACCCTTGCCTCCAGGATCATCATCCTCATACCATTACACCACACAGGCTCTCTTATAGCACCCATTACAACTTGTAAAAGTATCTTTTGGAGTTCTGCATCCTATGCAGATTGATTGTGAAGTAAGTGCCCTTGATATCAACCTTGTTTGCTCCCACATAAGTGTAGATACAATTAAAGACTGTGATCTTTTATGCAAACACCCATCCTTCCATATAGAAGGATGCAGAGAAAACTGGGCTGGCAGTGGTATCTTATATCTGTTACCCCAAAATGTGGGTGACTCAGAGGTCCACCCATGATGCTGCTGCCTCCTTTAATCAGTGGTGAATATTAGCTCAAAGGGGAGGCCTGTGAGAGGGGGTTAACCAAACAGGATCTTTTACATCTGTGTATATGGTCCTAATGCACAGACTCCAGCTGGAGATTCAAAGACTATTTGTTAGCTGGGGTAATTAACAATCACACACAAACATAAGATCCAAACAGTCTTGCAATCATGTAAGGCTAACTGAAGGAAAGGGAGGAAAAATTGGATAGGAAGAAGCTAGTGGGTGATATTTACCTACTCAGAGAGAAGAGACCAAGTGATGTGACCCTGACTAAGGCCCCTTCAGTACCTTGCCGTCTTCCTGCGCCGGGGTGAGGGGATCGCATGAGCAGCCTCTGGTGAGAAGCTCTCATGTCCGAAGTCCTTCAGCTCCACATGAGCTGCTTGCTCATGTGAGAGCTCTGCCTCTTCCTTCTGCAGCACAGCCTGGCAGTTTCCCAGGCTGTGTTGGGGCAGGAAGTGCGACCGGTGCGGCTCCGGAGGCTCCACATACCAGGTAAGTGTGCATGGGGCCCAGGAGCAATGTGCGATCGTGCACCATTTTCGGTTTCTAGCTGAAAATGAAAAGGTGTGCAATCAGTGCCTGCTGGCCCCTGGAGCGTCACGCAATTGTGAGTGCATTGTGAGGATCACTCCTCACAATCATGCAATGCTCTAGGCCCTCTTTTGCATGGAAAATGCCATGTGAAAAGGGCCTAAGAGTCTGAAAGTAGTGTCAGAATGGGAACCAG
Source organism: Ctenosaura bakeri (assembly GCA_948474755.1). Taxonomy (NCBI): domain Eukaryota; kingdom Metazoa; phylum Chordata; class Lepidosauria; order Squamata; family Iguanidae; genus Ctenosaura; species Ctenosaura bakeri. The sequence continues at coordinate 375,893 of CAOLHI010000455.1, read as the reverse complement.
AGCAGCAGAGTGATGGCCTATGTCCAGAGTACTACAAGCTATCTAGCTCAGACCCAGGGTTTAAATGCTCTTTTTCCACCCCAAGAAGGAAGTGTTAGTGGCTCTCTGGCAGAGTAGACAATGGGGTCCAGGATGAGCTAATGATCTTAGCATTAGGTGACAGATGGGAATCATGATAGCTCCTTAATGGCAGGACAGGTGTGGGGACAAAAGGAAGGTTTGGTGGACGGAGAAGAGGGTCAAAGACAATCAGTCATTCTGTGGGTGTAGTTTTGGGTGTTACTGTTTCTAAAGGTTGAGTTGTTGAGGGATATTTGCAAGTCCATTGTCACTGGAGTTTCCGTGACTATGACTAGTGATGCCCTAAGGTCCCAATCTGACCTAGATTTTCAACATACGTGTGCAGCCAGTTCCTCTTTGCCAGCAAGCTTCCCAGTCATAGCAGGATATAATTGTATTTCATGCCAATTAATATTTGTCAATTAAACCATATCATGGAGTGGGGTGTATAGCCTGGTAACATATCAACACTGGGAACAGATGAGTGTCCTCTGATTCTTCTGAAGACAGAAGTCTAGTTGAAGGGGTGCAGGAGAGGCCCCCTAACACATACAGCTCTATCTTGCAACAGAAGGAATAGCCAGGATGCTCAGGAGGAAAGCTTTAGGATCTACCACTGCTTCTTTCTAGTGTTTGTCTTCTGTGACAATAATCTTGGTTTGTCTAGTGGCAGGGCTGAGATGACTGTTTTTCTCCCCCAACATCAGATTAGGACAGTAGCAGTTAGCAACTGAGATCCAGCATGGGGTAGTGGTTTGAGAGTTGGACTACAACCTTAGAGACCAGGGTTCAATTTCCCACTCAGCTATGAAAACGTATGGGGTGATCTTGGGTATGTCACAAATTCTCAGCCCCTTGAATCCTAGTGATAGGTTTGCCTTAGAGTTTCCTTAAGTCAGAAATAACTTGAAGGCACATAACAACAAATTTGGTGATTAACAGTAGTCCCTAAATTCTAAAATGCTTTGCCTGATAGGCTTAGAAAATCTACATCATCTTCAAATGTGTGTGAGGCTAGAAGTGTAAGATTGTTTTCTTGCAGGTATTGTGATGCACTGATATGTACCAATAGGATTTGATTCTGGAGCACTGAGTGTAGTATCAGAACTTTAATAACTTCAAAGCCCACTCTGTTTTGATATTTTTTTTAGGTTCAAGCATTGGTATTTCTGGGCACCCCCTCTCCCAAGAACAATTTCATTCCACTTCATTCTCCTTGCGTTCTACCTACCCTGTCCAAGAATGTTAGGAGTGGCAAAGGCAATGAGAGGAACAACGGCTTTGATTTGTTTTACCATATCCTTCTATGCAGCAGAGTTTGGGGGAAAAAAGTTTTTTGGGGGGAGAACAACTCCTAGAATCCTCCAGGCATCGATGGGCAGTGATCCAGATTGGGCTTGGCGAGGCAAAGTATGCAAAGAGGCAGCAGTCAGTTGAGTTGTGGAGTCACAGCTCTCAGGATCAGAAAAGTAGGACTTTTAGAGCAGTAGGCATAATCATGTGCTTGCCACATCCATTAAGGCATGATTCCCTCTGGGTTTCCCTGTTATCTTCATACTAGCTGGAGAAGGGGGAGATGGACTTTCCCAGTGATAAATGTTAGGAGCTGTATTGTAATGTTCAGTATTTTGGATGGCTTTGTTTTGAACCTGTTTAGATGCATTAGTTTTACAAAAGATTTGTTTGTGGTGGAGATGAAGACTGCTAGAACTGATTTGCTAATATATATCACCAGAGCTGCCTACATTATTGGACTCTTCTTGGTGTGTGCCTATGCATACAGGAAGCCCCCACCTTTTGATACCCTGTTATCTGATGATTTCTTCTTTGAATGCTTCCAAATGAAGGACAAGTTCCATTAATTCAATGTGAGTTCCATACTTTCATCAGTTCTTTTTGCCTACAGTGGCTTGCTTGGGACTGCTCACATGTGCACACTGCTTGCAAAGCAAGCTGAGAGTGGGGAAAACAGTGCCAAACCAACTGAGGGATTTTGCAAGTGGCACACATGCAGTCATTCCCAAGTGAGCCCCTGTAAGTCCTTCTTTCTCCCTAGAGTACAATATGTGGGTTCCACTTTTCAATTCTATTTTCTGACAGTACTCCGGTCCTTAACCTGTCAGATACATGGAAGAAGCTTGTATTTTACATTTATTTATTTTATTATTCACATTTCTCTATTCCTTTTTCTCTTACTGTGCTCAAGGTCACCTTCTGGCTCTTTTTCTCCCCACTATACTCATAAGAACCCTGTGGGATAGTCAGACTGAGAGAGTGAGTGACTGGCCCAAGGTCACCTAGTGAACTTTATGTCAAGAAGTGGGGTTTCCCAAATCCCAGTGCACTATACCACACTAGCTCCCACAGTACTAACGTGTCATGATTGCCTAGGAGAGAAGAGAACCCCATGGACAGCATCTTACCTAAACAGACGCCCAAATCCAGAGCCCCCAGTGGAATTGTGTGGTTCTCTAGCTGTTCTTGTAGAGTTTCTCCCTGCCTTTGTCACCTTTGGCTAGAGCTTCTGTGAGTTGCAATCCAACATCTGGAGGGCTGCACAATTCTGATTATATCCTGCAACTCTTGAGAATTATATATGTCAGTGAGTCTGAGCAGTCAGAAATTGTTTCTAAACAAGCAAAATGAACAAAAGCCTGAAGACCTCTGCTGTAAATGAGGAAACTGTAAATGAGGAAACAGTCCTTGATCTATTTTCCTTTGTTTAGTGAGCATCCATTCGGCCAGTGTTATTTTCATCCTGCACTGGATCCAAGGGTGTGTCCAGATGGACAGCTGTGAATGTTGGCAATTAAAAGGCATTGTGCAACTATTTTTTTTTTCTTTTTTGCTCTGAGGCCTTTTCCGCATTTTATTTTTAAAACGGGGCAGTGCGTCCTCCAGCGAGGACGTTTGCACTTGGGGGTGAACTGGGTCCGGACTACTTTATGTATGTCCGGACTTCAGCCCGCTCTGGAATGACCAGAACTGGTGGTTCGCCATACTATTGAAAGACCGATTAAAAGAGGTCTTTCAATAGCCCGGTGCGCCCCAGTCCGTCGCTGTGCTAATGTGTAGATCTGCAGGCTTGTGCCAGCGTGAGGCTGCAGATCTTCCGGGGGTGGGCTTCTGGCTGGCGAGCTTCTCCGGTTGGTGGAGAGCCCCCACCAACCGGAAGCCTCCATTTTCATCCCCGGAGAGTGTGTAGTGCGGGCATGCGCTGCTCCAGATTGGCGTGGGTCGTTGGGGGGAGCGTGCCAGTCCGGTGAGAAACAGACTGCCCCATTTTCCCCCCAAAGTGCGAAAAAGCCCTGAGTGTTTTGTTTTGTTTTTGTACAAAAAAAGTGACAAAAGATTAAGTGAGAAAACAGACCGTTATATCTGAAGCAGAAGAATTGCACAATGAATGCCTTCTTTGGAATTACTTGTATGACTTGAATAGTTGGAGTCATCCTCATCACAGTGATAGTGGTACAGGAAGAAATAACGTTTTTCTCATGATGCAGTTAGTACACATCTAGGTGGCAGTCTGACAACACTCATTCACCACCACACTATATTAGTGTGGAGTAAGTGGAGTAACATTTTGCAATGTGTGTGTGGGGGGGAAGAGAAAATGACCCACTTGTACCAAAAACAAGTGCTAAATTTATGAGAGTGACCAAACTTTTGACAAATCACTGGATGAATACAAAGGAAGATTATATCTGCAAAGCTGATCTGTCTTGTCCAAACATAGTTTTCCAGGGATGTGACAGAGGCCCTTTCCACATGTGGGGCATGAATCGGGCGGAAACGGGACTCACCGGATTTCTTTAGCATCCAGGTGAGTCTGTTGGGACGAGGAGCAGTGCGAGCTCGTCGCTCTGCACTGCTCTGGCGTCCAAAATGGCAGCTTCCGGTTGGTGGAGGCTCTCCACCAACCGGAGAAGATGACCAGCCTAAAGCCACCCCCGGCAGATCTGCAGGCACGCACTAGCGTGCTCCTTCAAATCTGCACCGGAGCGCAGCGACGGAGCAACACAGGGTCGCACGCTCCGTGCTTTTGAAACCCTCTTAAAAGAGGTTTTTAAAAAGCACGCTGTGTGACCAATTCCGGTTGCTCTGGAGCAGACTGAGGTGTGGAACTACGAAAAGTAGTCCAACACAGTCCACTTCACGGTGCAGAAGACTTCCATCAGAGGTCACTCTGCGCCGTTTTAATAGCCTGGTGTGGAAAGTGCCAGAGCCAAGTTCCATCAGGCCAAAACTTCAGGGCTTTCTGATTATCAGGGGTCATAATGAGATAGAATCAGAGAATCACAGAGTTGGAAGAGACCACAGGGGCCAGCCAGTCCAACCCCTTGCTATGCAGGAACAAAATATCAAAGCATTCCCAACAGATGGCCATTCAGCCTCTGCTTAAAAACCTCCAAAGAAGGAAACTCCACCACACTCCCAGGAAGCATATTCCACTACTGGAGAGCTTTGACCATCAAGAAGTTCTTCCTGAGGTTCAGGTGGAATCTCCTTTCCTTCAGTTTGAATCCATTGCTCCTTGTCCTAGTCTCTGTAGCAGTGGAAAACCAGCCCGCTCCCTCCTCGACATGACATCCCTTCAACTATTTAAACATGGCTATCATGTCCTCTCTTAACCTTCTCTTCTGCAGACTAAACATACCCAGCTCCCAAAGCCGCTCCTCATAGAGCTTCATGGCTTCCAGACCCTTCACCATTTTGGTCATCCTCCTCTGGACACGCTATTACCCTGATCTCTGGGGGTCCCCGTAGGGACACCTAAATAACCAAACAACAACACACTTTGGGGAGAATTAGCTGGAGCACTCACTAAAGCTAGCAAGAAGCAGGGTAACTTATCAGGATCTTGCAACCCAGCGTCTACGGGGTCAGGTCAGTCAAGCAGCCAGATGGGTTAAAATAGCACAAATTATGTTTATTAAGTACAGACAAATATTAAAGACACCACAGTCACACAGCTAACTAAAGAATCAGAGATTGACTTGAAATAGGGATTTTTGGAGGGAAATGGGTGATACGACACTTGTCTCATAGTCCTGGACCTTGAGAGCGAAGTTGGGGGTGCAATGAAGAAACTCGGCGTGACAGAGCGGTCCGAGCGGTCCAGGATTGAGCAGTCTCAGTTACCGGAACTGAGGGGAAGGCTCGCCAGGCAAAATGGCAGCAAGGAGGTCTGGAAGTTCGGAGCGATCCGAGGAGGGTCTCGGAATCAGCGGTTTTTATAGGATGAATTGTGACTGCAGGCCATACCTTACTCGGTGCGAACAATGCGATTTAGGAGCGGGACAAAGCTTTGGAAAGGTCAGAATTTAGCATGATTGACTTAGCGCCAAATTAACAATAGTGTAGCCAGTATGCAAATGCGGAGCGCTTAGTACAGCTTTGTCAGGTTGCCTGCTCGGGGCAGGGATCTTTGTTAGTATCACGCATATGCAATGAGGTGTTTGCTGGAGAGGTCCCTGAAGCGACGAACCGGCTTTATCTGGCCTGCCTGGGTGGATAATGGAATGTCCAGCGATTATTGGCCATGCCTGTTTATGTGCTTGTCCGGAGGCCTCACAAACACGTGGAATGGGGTGGCAGAGGAAAGCCGAATTGTTTGATATCAAAGTGATATCGAGTGCTATCTCCGGGCAGACCTGGACCGCAGTAACAACGCTCAAGCTTGTTGATATCCTTCTTGAATTGAGGTGCCCAGAACTGGACATAGTACTCCAAATGAGGTCTAACCAAAGCAGAATAGTGGTACCATTACCTCCCTTGATCTAGACACCATACTCCTATTGATGCAACCAAGAATTGCACTGGTTTTCTTGGCTGCTGCATCACACTGCTGACTCATGTTCAGCTTGTGGTCCACCAAGACTCCTAGATCCCTTTCATACGTACTACTATCCAGCCACGAGTCCCCCATCCTATAGTTGTGCATTCCATTTTTTTCTGCCTAAGTGCAGGACCTTACATTTCTCTCTGCTGAAATTCGTTTTGTTAGCTTTGGCCCAGCTCTCCAATCTGTCAAGGTCATTTTGAAATTTGATCCTGTCCTCTGGCATATTAGCAACCCCACCCAATTTGATGTCATCTGCAAATTTGATCAGCATGCCTTTACTCCTTCATCCAAGTCATTGATGAATATGTTGAATAGCACTGGGCCCAGGACAGAACCCTGCAGCACCCCACTAGTCACTTCTCTCCAGGATGAAAAGCAGCCATTGGTGAACACACTTTGGGTTCAGTAAGTCAACCAATTACAAATCCACCTAACAGTAGCCCTGCCCATCCTGCATTTTACTTGTTTCTCTGCAAGAATGTCATGGGGAACTTTGCTAAAGGCCTTACTGAAATCAAGGTATGCTATGTCTACAGCATTCCCTTCATCTATCTTGTAACCCTATGATGAAAAGAGATAAGATTAGTCTGGCATGACTTATTTCTGAAAAATCCATGTTGACTTTTAGTGATTATGGCACCTGATCTGACAGGTTAAGGACCGGAGCACTGTCAGTACTCCAGAGTACTCTGGAGTACTGCCAGATCTGACACAGGTGATCTGACACCTCCCCACACTTTCCTCTTATCTTCCTCTTATCTCTTATCTTTAAAATTGGCTACAATCCTTACAGTAAAGTTTTTTGTTTGTTTGTCTGTTTGTTAGTTTTTCAGGTAGACAGATGGATTTTCCCAGCAATGCTCTACTATCATATGCTATCTCTGTTGCAATACAAATATATTGAGGTGGTTTGGTTTTGTATCAGGAATTCACAATCATTAGCTTTACAAAGGGCCTGCTGGTAGTGGCAATGAACACTGCTAGGACTGTGATCTTGCAAAGAAACACAAACAACCCTGTGTTCCCAAATCATTCAAGGCATTTGTTATGTACTGGATAACCAACACTCCACACACTTTGTACTTCACTCAGTAGCTTTGTTTTAGAAATAAACACTTAGAAATAAACACTTCCTCCATGCATGCATGGAGCTTACACCTTTTTTACAGGTAACAAATTCAAAATTTAGGTACACAAAGCTGTGATTGGGGAGGGCCATAAATCTAAGCATCACACCAATTCTCAGACAGTTCCCAGACCCGTGCCTGTTTACCACTTCTCTCCATCCTTAACTGGTTTGGCCTGAGCATGTATTTCCTGTCCCTTATCTTACAGGCTCCAAGTTCCGAAACAGAAGCCTCTTATGACTACATGTTCATTTTCCCCATTTCTGTTCCTTCCCCCCATCAGATACATTGTAGGAACAGGCAATTATGCAATTAGCTGTTGATACCTTGAAACAATCCAGGAAGGCTCTAGTGCAGATACACAACTGCAATCCTCAATTAACATTGGATACTTCATAGCAGTTACAGATAAGCGTATTGGAGCTCTATCACATCTACTGCTACAGTGGTTAATATACATTATTTCATTACACTCCAGCAGACCCACAGCAGAAATTATGCATCCTGACAACATTACATGAATCAATTCAGGATCGGAACTTGGATTTCTTGAAAGCCAAATGTTCACTGCCTGACCCAGGTGCCACAACCCCAGCCTGGTCTTTCTGTGGTTCAGCCCTATGGTAGGGATCCCGTGCTATGCATGTGTAGTGCAACATTCTGCATGTGGCATGCCAGACCTCTTCCCCTAGCCCTAGATGCTGTGGCCATCAGCCAGCCAGCAGAAGCAGAAGGAGGTGAGGTGACTGAGCAGCAAGGACTATTTCCTGTCCATGCTGCAGTTTGAGAGCGAAAGAGAGGATGAAGAAGAAACAAGGATGTCATTTCTCCTCCTCTGTGGAGATCTGCAATGGGAATGTGAAGCAGCTCCCTCACTTACCCCACCACCTCCACAGTCATTTAATGATCCCATGGGACTTGGCAGCTGCTGGGAAGAAATTTGGACTCTGACCAAAACTTATGCATCTCAACTAACAGGATTCTGGCCTATCTATATCTGAAGGACTGAGTAAAACTCATTCTCTCCCTGCAGTTCACCATTGTGCTTATGGGTAGTGAACTCAAAGAGCCATTTCAGACATTTTTCAATGTGTTGCTACCCCACTGGTATACCCTATTCCGGGGACTATAAATTTGATATCAAATATGCCTGCCATGCCAGAGAGGTTGCCTGGGTGGGCATGTAGGCAAAGAGGTTGAATGACCGAAACTAAGTCAGGCCAGAAAAATCCCCAGTCACATAGCCCAAGGAGACCTCAGGCTATACACATCCACATAAACAAAGAATCCTCAGCCAAGAATAGCCAACATGAGGGGATTTGCGTGTTTTCCCCAAGTTGAGCAACTTTGACTATGGAAAAATCCTAAATCTTGACTGCAACCCTACTTGACTGCAACCCTACTTGAAACAATACTGTAACCCACTTGCCATTGTATGGCATTTCTTCCTTTGTTTTGGCCATTGTTCTTCCCAGGAGAGGGCCTGCCCTCGAGGTACGTTCTGCCCTATAAATAGTCCAAGTTTTCGAGAGTCTCTTTGGAGAATTTCCTGCCATGCTAGCAGACCCCTCAGCCATCTCTTCGCTGAGCTCCATTCTTCTCGCCACTTCCCAGACTGAAGACTTCAGGATAGGTGCGGTATCACCACCACTACATTCTCTTTGCTATACCCCTATCCATTTTTCACCTCTTTTCCTTCTCAATAGTCCTTGTGTGCGTGAGTGACTGAGTGCGTTTGTGCATGATAATATATTCATTTAATAAAATTCATTTATTTAACACATATGTCTGGCTTTTTGGCTTGGTCTAACCCTGTAAAATTAGGTAAAAGATCCTGCTGGGTTACCCTGCCTTTCGTTTTGCTAATGCCAATGGTCCGCTAATTTCCCCTTTATAACTTGGAGCGAATCAAGGTGTCCCCTACGGGACCCCCAGAAATCAGGGTAACAGAGTGTGCAGCCCAAAGAAATCAGAAGAGGACTAGAACTTGGAAGGGCAGCTATGAAAGAAATGGGCAAGATCCTCAAGTGTCAAGATATATCATTGAATGCTAAAGTTAGGTTTGTCTGTGCCATTGTATTTCCAGTTTCTATGTATGGTTGTGAAAACTGGACAGTGAAGAAAGCTAATGGGAAGAAAATAAACTCCTTTCAAATGTGATGCTGGAGAAGATTTCTACAGATACCCTGGACTGATAAAAAGACAAATGAATGGCTACTAGAGCAAATCAAGGCTGAAGTATCTCTAGAACCCAAGATGATTAAACTGAGGCTGGGTACTTAGGCCATATTACAAGAAGACAATGATGCTTAGTAAGGTAAAAGGCAGTAGCAAAAGAGGAAGACTGCATTACAGATGGGTAGACTCAATCAAGGGAGCCACAATTGCCCTGAGTCTGGAAGATCTGAGCAGGGCTGCTGACAACAGGGTGATTTGGAGGTCTCACATTCACAAGGTCATCATAAATCGAAGTTGATTAGGCAGAAGACAACAACAAGTGTGCGTGAACTGAAATGTCTTCATGCTGTGCTTGGTGGCAGAGCTTGTTTCAAAGGCCTCTGGTGCACTTTTATCACCCCCTCACTGCTTTTGAGTGAAACTACCCCTGGGACATTCAGGAGATGAGATGGCAGGGATGCTGAGAAAGCAATAGGCCAACACACTAATGTTAAGTTTTAAATGGAGATGTGAAACATACTTCATCTTGATTTTATTGATCTTTTCTGAATTCCAGATGTATTTTTGCCTTGTCGTTGTTTCATACTGAGTTATAAGAACTTGTGGCTTCTTTCTGCACTGCAATATGTTAGGACCTGTGTCTGGCTACCAGTAATGGTATAGTTTGGATGGGCACCATATCTAATTGGCATCACATTTAATTGGCAATATGTTTTAATTGGCTCTGATATCAAAATCAAACCTGGAAAGTGACTGAGAGGTCAAACCATCTGAGGGAGAACCCTGACTGTGAACATGAGAAGGAGAGGCAGGTCAACCTAAACACCCTCCAGGTAAGACTAAGTCATTTGTCAGGCAAATGATTGGTGTTCCTGTGGACCATAAGCTTAAAGTAGAAGCTGGAGTTTTCCAGAGAATGCAATTGTGAGAAGCCCACCAGGACACTGATTGACAGATAGTCGTCCCTTGTGCACCTGGACTCATTCTTCTTTCCGTGAAGCAACTAGAAGAGACAGCTATTACAACACGCATTATGTCTTTGTCACACAAACACTGTGAACATTAGTGGGACAGTCCATTGTATGCACCACAACTCCCATTGTTCCACACCTGGAACTGCACATATCTTCCACTGCCACAGGTTATTTTGGGGTACAAATACCCCTGATTCCAGGATGCCTAGTACAGTCTCTCGAAGGTCTATCCATCACTCTGTCCTTCTGGCTCCTGAATGAAAACTGTCTTGGGTCCTACCTAAGCCAAGCCACATTTCAGCTCTTCACTACCCTTCTGGACTGGTAATTATAACCCCAATCTTCAGCCTCTCTATCTATAATTTTTCCTTCCTTTATCCTTCAGTTAGCTCTTGTGTGAATGTTTGATTGTTTGTTTATATCTTGTGTGCATACATGAGTGAATTCCCTCAATAAAACACATTTTTAGTTTACTTTTGAATCTCTGGCTGGTTCTTTTCCTGCGTGAGCCCGTAAACATTGGTAGAAAGGTCTTACAAAGTTGCCCCCCTCTTGTTAGCCTGCTGATTTTGAGCTAATTCATTTCTCACTTTTGCAAGGAGGTATTTGGCATTATGGGGTGGCCCTTGTGGCACCTACATTTTGGGGTAACAAACGTATGCTATTTTTAATGCAGTTTTCCTTATTTGCACATTTATTTATCCAAGTTACTTAATTTATGTAAGTTTTTCTGATTGACTAAGCATGTTTCTGTATTACCCCACATCCAATTAATGGACATTTAAATTCTTTTCCATTACTATAGTTTTATGTGAACTATATTTATTGCAAAGACCTTATAAACTTTGCAAGTGTGTGTGTGCTTGAGCTGAGATGTGCATTTTATCACATGTTTCAAGAGCTGCAAAAAGATTCCTTTTGTCAATACTGTCAAGGGAATTTCTTTCCATTCCTAGTTTTAAAAGGACTGTCCCTGTTCCACATTAGTGACCTCCTTTCGAAGACTCTCCCTCCCAACTACTACCCCTTCCTGATTCTTAGCCCAATGTATTAGAAGAAGAACTTTTGACACAACCTTAAAGTTTACTCAGTTTGTCAATTTCACTTTTTACAGTGATGTTTACTCCCAGGTTGCTGGGTGCAGGAAAGCTGCAGCACTGTTTTGGTTCCTTGAGTTGGAAGCAGTGGGATGATGGGCTTGCCCCCGTTTCATAATATATTAACACTAGCATATATGCCCAGTGTTGCCCAGGATTTTATTTTCTCGAAGGTAATGCTTGTTAGAAAGATTTGAGATCCTGTGTCTCTAATTCCCCAAACTGCCTTGTACAGTACCTGTAACTTCTGCCCATATTCCCCAATCCAATCTGTATTCAGAGTTATTAATGTAGAGAGGTTGGGTTCCTGAGGGAATACTCCTTGCTGCTAGGTCTCATCTCCATAGCAACCAGACTATTCAAGACAGGCCCAAGAGCTCTCTGTCTTGGAATTCTAAAGGCCCCTCCCTAAACTGCAAACTCTAGGATTCCATAGAGTCATCTTAGGCAGCCAATCATATGAGTTCTTCACCTGACAGACAAACAAACTTTGACTTTTATATATTAGATTTAAAACTTACATGTGAACTCCTGATTGGTGGGGATTAATCCTGATTATTGGAAATGCTTGCTGTTAGCTGGTGGCTCCCATACCTCTGGAATGAAGAATCCATTCTGTTTTTTAGTATGAAGTCTAAAAATAGCTATCTGAGGTGCTGGAAACTATTTCCAGAACAGGTTTACCACTTTGGATTTGTTGTTGTTCTGTGCCTTCAAATCATTTCTGACTTATGGTGATCCTAATGCAAACTTGTTTTCTGGGGCTGGGAGTGTGTGATGAGCCCAAGGTCACTCAGTGGGTTTCCATGATCAAGCCATGAATTGAACCCTGGCCTCCAAGGTCACAGTACAATGCTCAGACCACTACACTACACTGGTAGTGCCTTTAAATTTTGGACTGAAACCCAGAGTGACATCACCACTCCTCCCCAACATGAGAGCCATGGGCCTTCACTGGCAGTGCCTCTTCACCTTCTGCAGCTTTCCAATGGACAAAGGAAGATGACATTTGCTTGGGGACTTCCCAGTGCCAATGAAGGAGTGCTGATCAGAGATGGACTGGCCATATGGAAACCATTCTAGGGACTCATGCAACCCATAGGAATAAAAAAATCACGAATGCTCACATCCCATTATTGTCATGTGTTAGCTATTGTTTTATTCTCAAGAAAACACACAGTGTTTTCCCATTGTCTTTAATGAGGTCTATGAGCATAGTGTACACCTGTTGCTGAAGATAACATTCTACAATTCACTCCTGATTAAATGGTAGCGCACACTCTTATGCATGCACAATTCCCATTGGTGGATTCTCAGGATCTTCCTCTTTCACAAACTTTCAGTGGTTCATGGGTCCTTGTTTATTTCCATACTTGATCTTGCCAATCCTTCCAAAATTTCTCAGGTTGCTTCCTAACCTGGGCCCTTTCTGCACCTTACCTTTTTTTGGCACTGGGGTGCAGGGATCACGCGAGCAGCCTCTGACAAGATGCTCTCGCGTCCCTGCTGCTTCAGCTCCACACGAGCTGCCTGCTGATGTGAGAGCCCTGCCTCTTCATTCCACAGTGCAGTCTGGGAGTTTCCCAGGCTGCGCTGGGGCAGGAAGCATGACCAGTGCAGCTCCAGAGGCTCCACACGCCAGGTAAGTGAACATGGGGCAGGGGAGCAATGCGTGATCACACACCATTTTCAGCTTCCAGCTGAAAATGAAAAAATGTATGATCAGTGCCTGCCAGCCCCTGGAGCATGGGGTGATTGTGAGTGCATTGTGCAGATTGCTCTTCACAGTTGTGCGATGCTCCAGGCACCCTTTCGCATGGCAAATGCTGTGCAGAAAGGGCCTTGGTGTTATCTCCATCTCAATTCTTTGTATATCTATCAACACTGACCAGATGCACTGGGCTGGCTTTTTTCCAGCTATTCTCTTTGATCCCCTCTTCACTAGAATGAGATGCAGTGACCCTTTCCCTCTGATATACAATGCAATGTTACATGCAGTTCTAGCATAGGTACTCTAAAGTTCATAATAGAAAATCATGTTTTGATTGCTATCACTTTTAAGTAAACAGAGCCATACCTTGACAACTTGGCTGAATACACACTACAACAATCATTCAGATTTTACCTGATGCTAAACATGTAACACATGGTGGCCTGTAACACATGATGTTCATCCAAGCCTTACGTTACACCAAGATGATAACTTACTACAACAATGTTTTATACTAAGCATAATCAACAGGCATTCATTATCATGGATGAGTCACATTATCAATTATGGAGCACAGCTGACATGACAATTATATTAAATGGCAGCAAAGTGTGCACAGATGCTCCAGTGCATCCACAAACATGTTAGCATCATTTGAAGTATAGGACACAATATGGTCATGGATGCTCAAACTCATACAACTGGATCCTGGGGTAAGGAGAGCCCACTGTATTGCCCATAGCATAGAGGATATGACCACTTGGGCACTGCTGCAGGGAGCAAGTAGTGATGTATTTAAGTCTTTTACTCCATATCTCAAGTCAAGTCTCAAGTCCATGAAGATACTTTCAAGTCAAGTGTCAAGTCAGGGAGCCAACTTTATACCCCAACCTATATTCTAGAATTTCTGGGCAGAGTCGAATAAAGTCAGTTTTAACAACTAAAGCAAGAGCGAGCCCTCCATATTTGCGATATTGCCATCTGCAGCTTTGGAAGGGGGCAATAAGATCCTTCTTACTTCGCATTACTGAAGCTTCAAAAGCTTTAGAAGGAAGGATCTATCCTCCTCAAGCCTGCTGCTTAACATCTTTGCTGTTCCCCTCTGAGATATGCACCCTGCAATCTAGGGGTGAGTCTTGTCTTCTGCTCTTAGGAAGAGTTTTAGAAGTATGCAGCAGGGTCAGGCTGCTGAGCAGACCTCAAACCCACCTTAATCCCATTGCCTAAACCATTTGCTGTTCGCCTCTGAGAAATACACCCACACTTCAGACTTGAGACAGATTATCATGTGACCAGTAGGCAAAAAGAGATGGAAGCATTGTTGAATGCTGTAAGGCTTCTGGATGAATGTGTTATGTTACTGAACCAAGGAAAGCAAGTCAGTTACTAAAAATATGCAAGTCTCAAGTCGAGTCAAGTCAGTGCATCATTTATTGCCAAGTCGAGTCCAAGTCGAGTCACTGAAGCAACTTAAGTCTGACTTGAGTCCAAGTCCGTTGGCTCAAGTCTACGTCACTGTTAGCAAGATGTCTTGAGGCAGATGTTGAGGCGAGAAAAGTCTTCCTGTTTACTGTGGATGGTCTGACCCCCCCCTTCTTTTTGTGTGTCAAGATATTGATAGAAGAGCAAGAATTGATGAATGACCTGGTAGAAAGCCCTTTGCAAACTTGATACTGATATGACTGGGGAGGTCTTTAGCAGCCATTTATCTTTCAAGAATGGAACCATTGTCTCTTCTGGCACAGTAAGATCTTTGTCCGGTTTTATCACCCCCACCTAAAGCATTCAGGGGCATTTTAAGCTGTGCAAAGCTTAAGAAAAATGTACCCTTGCTTTAACTGTAATAATAAGGCAACAGCAATGCAAGTGAACTATAAAATATTAAAATACCTAGTAAAGCTGAATGATGAGAGATTCAAGACATGGCAAAGGAAGGTTTTCTTCACACAGTAGAGGAATACATGACAATATATGGTTGTTGCTGTTATTAACTGCCAACAAGCTGACTTTGACTTATGGCAACCTTATGGATGAGAGACTTCCAAGTCACTCAACCATCAACCGCCTTGCTCAGGTCTTGCAGGTTCAGGGACGTGTCTTCCTTGTTTGAGTCTATCTGTCTGTGATGTTGTCTTCCTCTTTTCCTACTTCCTTCTACCTTACCATGCATTACTGTCTTTTCTAGTGAATTATGTCTTCTCATGATATGGCCAAAGTTTGACAGCCTCAGTTTAGTCATCTTGGCTTCTAGGCTTGATTTGCTATAGGATGCATTACTTGTCTTTTTCAGCAGTCCAAGGTATCTGTAGAACTCTTTTCCAGCACCACATTATGAATTAGTTGATTTTCTTCCCATATGTGCTGCTGGGCTCTAGTTTGGATAGGTTTAACAGGAAAGCAGGCAAATTCACGGAGGACAATGCTTTTAAATGATCACTAGTCTTGATGACTATATGCTGCCTCCAGCATCAAAACCAGAGCGACTTTGAATGCCATTTCCCAGAGAGTGCTTCTGCCCTTCTTTCCTGCTGTTGGACTTCCGGTAGTCATTTTATTCCATTTTAGCTGCCTTGCTTGCATCCTATAGAATCCTGGGATTTGGTGCGGCTCTGGAGTTCTCTGGCTAAGAATTTGAATGCCCCTTCCTAAACTGCCAGTTCCAGGATTCCATGGGATGGAACCATCACAATTAAAGTGGAAAAATAGTGTGCTAATTCTATACTGTAAATAGATCTGATCTGAAAAATAAAAGTTCAACTTGATAGGCCTGATGACCTCACTCCCCCAGGCTCTTAAGAACTTAAAAATAGCCATGCTTTTGAGGCCAAAGACCTGTCTAGCCCAGTTCACTCTGTGACCAACCAAGAAGAGCAGCCAAGCACAACTCCATCATGCTTGGATCGCTAAGTACTGAGACACCCTCCCTCCAGATTCCAGTTTCTACTGTTCTGGCCAGAGGAGAAGAAGAGCAGCCAGGCAAACCTCCTTCATTCCTTGTTGGTGTTAAATTTGCTCCCCTTCCTCTTTCCCCATCCCTTCCCCTAATACCTCATGGTTTAATATGACCATGATCCAGTAAGCATATTGGCTGGCCACCAGAGCATAGCACTTTGCCCCACGTACACATGTGTGTACCTACACCTAGGTGCCCTGGCTACCTGGGACATACAGAACAACCTCTATCTATCCTATCAGCTTCCATGTTCCCTGTGTGCACAAGGAACACATCTAGGTAGACCATGGAAATCAGTAGCTGGCAGGAAATAACTTTGACCAGAGTAGTGTTGTTGCACGCTTATTATCAGGCCATACACCCCCACAGTTTGATATGGTTCAATTGGCAAAATATATTAATTGGCAGATATGTTTAATTGACACACAATATAACTTATACATACCTATGGCTGAAAGGCCATGTGAAGAAGGGACACTGGCTGGAAAGCAGGTTAAAGCATGGTCAATTTTAAGAAAGGCTCTTCCTGATGGGGGGTGGGGAGGCAGAAAATCTAGGGAAATTTTTCCACAGCCTTTGAGTATACATAGGCCCTTCCTCATTTAAACTTTGTGCATGAACATGATGCTTGCTGTGCTATGGAAATAAACTATGTTCTTCTTTTGGTGTATCTGCTGAAGGAAAGGTGTTAATTTACAAAAGTGTGAATATGTTTTGTGTAATGATGTAAAGAAAAATGTCATGTTAAAGAAAGCTACATTTCTTAATGTGATTTCTGTTGTCACTACATAAAGGGGCAGATATAGACCAATGTTAGGATATTTGCCTCTTGAAGTACTACTGGATACGAGTGGGTTAGTAGTGCTTATACTTGGTGTACAATACCTGGTTGCTGTATTACAAAAAATTTTGACTTCACAGGCTATCTTAAAAAAAATAAATACAAATGTCTACTCTTTCAAGGAAGACTAAAATACAGTTCTCCTTATTTACTTCTGAGTTGCTCCTGTGGCACAGAGGTGAGCCCAGAATGTTTGGCGTGTGTACGTGCATTGTATGCAGAAGTGGCCTCATCCATCAGGTTGTAAATCCATCAATAGGAGGTGGAGTGGTGATGGAAGGGAAGATGAACCTGTGCCTGAATTGACTTGAAAAAAGGGCCCGAGGCAGAAGTCTGGATGATGGAAGAGATGCCGTCCGATCCAGTTTGTCATCTCTTTTTAAGTGGGAGCCGCACAGTAACAAATTGCCTGAGTCAGAACTTCTGCTCAATGATAATGAAAGCCAATTATTAATATTAAATATTTAGATTGGCCAAGCTCTCAAGTAGCCATTATTCTGTTCATTCATCTGCCTGTTTGATCTGTCAGCATTATTAAATGACCCATCTGTGGGAGACAATGTCTAGTTGGGGGCCCAGAGCTCCTATTATAAGGGAAGCAAAAAAAAAAAAAAAATCGGAGAGCTTGAAGGCAGAATTCTGCCTGCTGTTTATATCTTATCCATTCCCAATGGCCTGTGTTTCTCCCAAACTATCATTTAATCATAGAATTTTAAACATGGCAAGGACTCTGAAGGCTAACTATTACAATTCTCTGCTTACAGCCACAGTCCTACAATCGCAGCACTCCCGAGAAATAGCCATTTGATACAGAGAGCCAGCATAGTGTGGTGGTATGAGCATTGCTCTATGGACCCTGGGGACCATGGTTTGATTCCCTGCTTGTCCATGGAAACCCACTGGGTGACCTTGGGCATGTCACACACTCTCAGCCCCAGAAAACTCTGTGATAGGTTTGCCTTAGGATTACCGTAAGTCGGAAATGACTTGAAGACACACAACAACAACAACTGTAAAGAAATACCTCTAGAGCCTACCAGCTCCTGAACCTATTCATTGCACTGACCAACTTACACTGTTAGGACATTTCTCCTTTTGCTTAGATGAATTTTGCTTCCTTGCAATTGCTTTTTTTCTAGTCTGCCCTGGGGAGAAACAGGAAAGAATTTTTTCCCATCATCTGTAGGGTAGCTCTTCACATATTCAAAGATCCCTACCATGTTTTGCATTAAAATTCTCTTGGTTAAGCATAGTTACTCAGACAATAGCTTTTTAAAACATAATTTAGTACTATGCTGACCACTCTTTTCTGGAAACACTTCAGTTTGTCAATGGCCTTCTCAAAACATGGCACCTAGAACTGGATTCAATACTGCTTCTTTTGCTAACATCCCTTTCCACTGCATTTTTTTGAACCTCATACTAGTTTTTGATAAACTTGCTGATCTTTCCCTGTATATAGCAACCCCATGATCTAAGCCCTTTCTGCATGGCATTTGCCATGCAAAAGGGCACCTGGAGTGTTGTGCGATTGTGAGGAGTGATCTGCACGACACACTCACAATCATGCGACGCTCCAGGGGCCGGCAGGTGCCAATTGCACACTTTTTCATTTTTGGCTGGAAGCCGAAAATGGTGCACAATCTTGGGCCCTGTGTGCACTTACCTGGCGTGCGGAGCCTCCGAAGCCACACTGGTCGCACTTCTTGCCACAGTGCAGCCTGGGAAACTCCCAGACTGCACTGTGGAAGAAAGAGGCGGGGCTCTCACACGAGCAGGCAGCTCGTGCGGAGCTGAAGCAGCAGGGAAGGGAGAGCCTCTCGCTAGAGGCTGCTCATGAGATCCCTGCGTCCCAGTGCCGGAAAAAGGTAAGGTGTGGAAAAGGGCCCTAGTATATTTGTTGGCAATAGGGGCCTGTGCTTTCACCTTTTATATTAGCCCACTTTCCTAGTGTTTTAGTAGTCCTGTTGTTGTTGTGTGCTGACTTATGGTGACCCTTATGGTGTTATTTCTGACTTACGGTGACTTTAAGGAGACCCCAATGTGGACTTATTGGGGGGCGGGGTTTCTGGAGCTGAGTGTGGGACATGCCCAAAGTCATCCAGTTGTTTTCCATGGCTGAGTGGGAATTGGAACTCTGGTCTTCAGGGTCATAGTCCAATGCTCAAATCACTACACCATGCTAGCTCTCAACTTTAATAGTCTTAAAAAATGGTATGTCTTTGACCAAACTTGCCGGGAGTCTGGGATCTACCTGCAACTTTTCTTTCTGCTTTAAAAGGTAGATAACAAGGCAGTATTAAAGCACTTCAGAAGATAGTACTATGAAATAATATTACCAATGAAGCAGAGGTGGGGAAATGTTTGCACTAGGGGCAGATTCCAATTATGGAAGGGTTTTAGGAGCTACATTCCATCAGTGGTTGGAAGACATGGGCCATTTCTGCACTACACTCTTATAGTGCAATTATTGCACTTTCAACATCCTATGGAATCCTGCGGACCCTCTCCAAACTGCAAACCCAAGAGTTCATAGGATGTTGAAAGTGCAATAATCGCAATATAAGAGTGTAGTGCAGAAATGGCCATGGAATGGATCCACATGATACCCAAATTTCCCAGTCTGCAAACCAGACTTTGTTCAAACTTTGTTCAATGGAAAACTCTCAAGAGCTTCAAACAGCCTGTTGTAAGTGATCTTTGGTCATATTGAAGGGCAGAGTTACCTCCAGATGCCAGAACAGGGACCTTCACAAGCCAGTTTGTGTCCCTGGGTGGCAGGTTCTTCTCCCCTGAAGTAAAGTAAAAGGTCCAGCAGAGTGTGCCTTAGCCCTGAGTTTTTGGCCATTTCTTGAAGGAGTCTCTCTGGTGTTTTCATGCCCCAAATACAGTGGCATGAAAAGAAATCTAGT
Organism: Ctenosaura bakeri; assembly: GCA_948474755.1. Taxonomy (NCBI): domain Eukaryota; kingdom Metazoa; phylum Chordata; class Lepidosauria; order Squamata; family Iguanidae; genus Ctenosaura; species Ctenosaura bakeri. The sequence continues at coordinate 356,195 of CAOLHI010000455.1, read as the reverse complement.
TCTCAGTCTACCAAGTGTTGAGGCAGCTATAGCTAGGGCCATTTCCACACTACAGTGTTAAACTGCTGCTATTCCACTTTCAACGCCCTGTGGAATTCTGGGGTTGTAGTTTACTGAGACCAAAGATCTCTTTGGCTGAGAATTCAAAGTGCCCTTCCTTAAACTACAAACCCCAGAATTCTATAGGAGGTTGATAGTGGAATAGCAGCACTTTAACACTGTAGTGCGGAAGTGGTCTAGGATAGGCAAGAGCAGGCAGGATCAGGGAGCCACGGCTAGCTTTTCTCTCTGGGGTCCTGCAGGGGAGTTTGGAAAAATTACTTTTTTTTACCTCAACTTCACCAGATAGTATAGCCAGTGGCCATGGCCATTCTGGCTAGGGGATTCTGGAAACTATAATCTAATAAGTAGCTCTTCTAACCTCTGTTTTGGAGAGCTACCACCAGTCTGAATAGTTAATACAGGGCTCTGTGGACAAGTAACCTGACTTACTGTGAGGCAATTTCCGGTGTCCTTAAACATTTTATTGTTTGGAAAGACTCTCCACCACCTCTGCTGCCCTTCTTGTCTCTCCAGATTGACCCACTCCGTACTTCTTGAGCCACAGCAATTGGAAGTGATATGTTGATGGCATTGCTCTGTGGCTGGCATGTTTGGTCACAGGTTCTCCTGTGCTTTGCAAAGAGTTAAATCAATTTAGTAGCAAACTTGGTATAATTAGTAGTTAATAGCTAGAGCCTAGGCTCCCATGGTGTAAATTGTTTCTGTATTGATCCAAGCCTGCATTGTCAGCAGTCTGGAGAGACTGAACTTTAAGTGCTTAATTCAGCCTTATTCAGCCAATAATTTTGTTTTTATCCTTCCAAACAAAAGTGCCCTCACTTGCTCTATTTTTCTGCAAGTAATAAAATCAATTAAAAACCATCCCCACTCCCAACTCAAATCTAGGCCTTTCCTCTTCTGTTCAAGACATTTGTAAATGCCAGGGTGTTCCTAGGAAATTGTTTTGAATGTATTGCAAGAGAAATTAAGGTGTCCTGGAGACAAATAGAAGGACAGTCACAAGTTACCACAGAAGGGACTGTAGATATCTTGAGCACTGGAGTACATTCCTGGAGATCAGGGTTCAATTCCCTGCTCAGGCCTTGGAAACCCACTGGATTACCTTGGGCAAATCATACAGTCTCAGCCCCAGAAAGTCCCTTGATAGGTTTGCCTTAGAGTTGCCATAAGTCGCAAATGACTTGAAGGCATACAACAACCACCAACAAGCTTCCATTAGCTGTGACCAGAGATGTTCAAGCAGGCCTTCTGATGCCAACCATCCAGATCTACACTTCTCAGATTAGTCTATGAACTGGAAGAAATTATCCTTTGGAATTCTCAGTGTTTTGAGTTTTGTGATGTGCTGCCTGCTCAGAAAATGTTCCACAAAGTTCTTCATGTATAGAACATGAAAAACATAAGACTTGATGTACAACTAAAGTTTTTCTCATTTCTGTCTTACCATTCACCATCTCTTGTTTTTCTTTATAAGCTTATTTTTCCTTTTAAAGACAAACGTCCAGAGATTGTGGGAATAGCTATGTAATTTTGGACTCTAGATTCAATAATCTTACAACTTACTTCCTTTTTAGACAGAAATGTGTATTACTTTCCTCAAAATGAACAAGCGAGCCTGTGGTGACTGGAAACCCTCTTGCTTCTTCTGTTGAAGTGATGGCAGGTGGCTGAACTTCTGCCCTGAGTTCCTGCAGTCCATCCATGCTTACTGGCAGCCTGCAGTCCAAGCTAGGAACAGAATGCCAGTTGGCAGTTGCTCTGAACATGAGCTGATGCTGCTCATATTACTGTCCTTCATAACCACATTCTCACAAGAAGTGCAGTAGTAATGCAGATTTCCTGTGCACTTTGTTACACCACAGATTTAAAGCACAAACCCAGAGCTACAGCCACAAGAATATCAATATCGTCTGAAACAGCAATATATATGCCATTGGTGGTCTCTTTGCAGCTACACAGAGCCTGAAATCCAGCCCCCTTGTTGTCCCCTTGGTAAACCCTGTCCCAGGGTCTACAACTTTAATATAAAATTAATTTAACCCACCACAGAGGTCACCCGGATGAGCATGTAGGCAATAACAGTCGTATGATTGAATGAACCAGGTCAGGCCAGTAAACCCCCCAGTCACGTAGCCACAGGAGACCTCATGGTGGACAAAAGGTCTGTTGCATTATGTGGATGCATAATGGACTCCTTGCTCCACAAATTTCTCACAGCTCTTGTGTGTGTGTGTGTGAGAACGCAAACTGTTACAAACCTGTTGTTATGGCTAGCCAGTTCCATGGGAAACTTTTCCTCAGCGTTATCAGCTTGTCCGGAACTGGCACACAGCTGCGCCATCATATGTGTTTTTGCTACATGACATGTTATGGCTATGAACTTGTTATTCACGCTTGTTGTCGTGAGGTGAAGGTGCCTAAAGCATGTTTACTGCATATCATATAAACCCCATGCCTTGTGTAAAAGTCTCTCTGTTCTTTTCTCTTTGCACTCTGTTGCTGATCTGCCATGATGTTGGGCAGAATAGATTTTGCTTCTGTAACTTAGGCTGTTTTGAAATTCTTTTTTACTAATAAACGTAGTCAATCTGCTAGTATGACCTCAGCAGTGTTTTGTTACTTGCTACGTGAAGCAGGCATGAAGTCTAAAGCAAGCAGGAGTTTTTATTTCTTTTTATCAGCAGGAGTTTCTCGACTCCTGTTTTGCAACATGGTAGCAGAGGATGGTTACGAGCCATCGACCTTGTTCTGAGTCCTGCTTTAAGTTATGCCTGCTGAGGAGTGTTTTTGAAGAAGTTTTTAGCTGGTTCTACCATGGCTCAACCAGTGCCTGGGGGTTTGCCCCTTGTAAAGCTCAACGGGTCAAACTACCTTGCATGGTCAGCGAGAATGGAAAAATATCTGCAGGCCGAGGGTCTGTGGGGAGCGTTTACTGATCCTGTTTCATTGCAAGGTACAGCAGCTCAGATTCAGGCTGCAACTAGACGAGCCATGTCTATGCTCTTCCTGGCTGTGGAAGATGACCAGCTCACGCACATCAGGGACCTTAATACTCCATGTCAAGGATGGGTCAAACTATGAGATATACATCTCAGTGAATCTGGAGCAGCAAAGTATGCTTTGTCTCATAGACTTTACAATACCAAATGGACCCCAGGCACCTCGATGAGGGAGCATTTGACAGTTTTTTCAGAGCTGTTTTCATCACTCCGAGAGAGAGGCAAGGTTTTGCCTGAGAGTGACAGGGTATTCTGTATTTTAAATTCCCTTGATGCTTCCTGGGAACTAGTCGTTTCTTCACTCCAGTCCGTGCCAGAAAGGGATTTGACTGTCTCCATGGTTTCTGCCCGGCTGATGGAGGAAGAAGACAAGCGAGCCAGGAATGCGGCACCTCCCACACAGGCTTCAGCGGCAGAAGTCTGCTCCGGTAAGAAAAAATCTTCAGCTGCTGATCGCAGTGAGGAGGGGCTGGTGCATGCCCATGCTGTCCGGAGATGTTTTCGCTGTGGATCTGCTTCACACCTCAGGCGTGATTGCCCACTTCTGAAGCAAGGGGAGCAAAGTACCAGTAGAGCCGGTTTCCGAGGTTCCAGAAATAGAGGGAACAAGGCAGGTCGTGCCAGGGGACGGTTACGTGTTGCTGTAGCTGTTTCTGAAGGTCCCCAAGATGCAGAAGTCCCAGACCCAGCCTGGCTCCTGGACAGCGGGTGTTCCCAGCATCTCGTCAATTCAAAAGACTTGTTCAGTGACTTAGATTCTGCCTGTGTTTCAAAGGTAATTTTGGCAGATGGGACAAATGCTGAGGTTTGTGGTGAAGGGATTGCCTATGTCCCAGCACTTGATATGTGTTTGAAAAATGTTTTGTATGTGCCCTCTCTTGAGTTCTGTCTGTTATCTGTGGGGCAGCTGACAGAATCTGGGTTTAAGGTTGAGTTCTGTGGAAAACAGGGCAAAGTGCTCAAAGATGGGGAGGTGTATGCTGTGGCTACACGGGAAGAAAGGCTGTTCTTCCTTGAAACAAGACATACTGTGTGTAATGTGTATGCTAATACTCCACAACACCATGAATGCATTCATCTCATGCATCGTCGCATGGGGCATGCGAGTTTTCCAGTGTTAAAAAAGTTGGCAGGTTGCTGTAAAGGGTGTTCCTTGAAGTCTTGTAGTGTGTTCCTTGACTGTGCAATTTGCAAGCAAACCAAGTCCAAGCAGCTGCCAGCACCACGGGTTAGTTCCCGTGTGCCAACTGCTCCATTCCAGTTGGTTCATTGCGACATTGTAGGGCCCCTCAGTAAACAATCACTCGGAGGGGGTAGATATTTCTGTCTCTTCGTAGATGATTTTAGCAGGTACATTTTCTGCTATGTGTTGAAGCAAAAGTCTGATGTGTGTCAAGTCCTCAAGAATTGGTGTTCCCTGATTGAGAGGCAGTTTGGTTGCTCTCTTCAAAAGTTGCAAACTGATAGGGGAGCTGAATTCTTGTCAGAAAACATGCAACAGTGGTTCAAAAAGAAAGGGATCATTCACAGGACAACTGCCAGCTATTCTCCTCACCAAAATGGAGTGACTGAGCGCAATGCAGGAGTTTTACAAACTCTGATGCACAGTCTGCTAACTGATGCAGATCTGCCTCTGAGTTTTTGGGGTGAAGCAGTTCTGACTGCCTGTTACATACACAATAGGCTCTGGAGTAGTGTAATCAATGCAACCCCCTATGAGTATCTGTATAATAAACAGCCTTCCATTGCTCACATGAAGGTGTTTGGGAGTTTTGCCTGGGTGCACATTCCCAAAAGCCAAAGGAAAAAAGGAGAGCCAAAATCCCAGCATCTGCGTTTTGTTGGTTATGAGAATTTTTGTAAAGGGTATCGCTTTCATGCTGGTGGTAATTCCTGTGTTGTGTCAAGAAATGCCTCCTTCGAGGAACACGCAAACTGGGCACGTGTTCAATCAGCGTCTGAAATTCTTCTTCCTGTGTCTAGCCAGCCTGCAGCGCAGCCAGCCCAACCCTCAGTCTCCGCTCCCAGGCCCTCGAGGGTTAAAACAGAGGAGAGAGACTTGCGAAGGGGGAGAGCTGTAAGCGATGTGGCTGAGTCTAGCACAGGGGAGGGAGAGCGAAAGTATTCAGTTAAAAGGTCCCGTATTGCTGAGGAGGGGGAAGGCACCTCACAGAGTCAACCCGTCCTCAGAAGATCAGAAAGAAAAACAAAAGGCATCCCCCGCGTCGTTTCCCTGACGCTCAGGCAGTCCGTGTGTGTGCAGCTGTAGCTTCTGAACCGGAAAGTTTTGCTTCTCTTGAAAGATTGCCTGAGCGACAGGCTCAGCCCTGGTGGGATGCCATGCAAAGTGAGATGGATTCAATTGCTCAGCACAATGTGTATTCTCTGTGTAAATTACCCGAAGGTGTGAAACCAATTGACAGTAAATGGGTTTACAAGCTAAAGACCTCTGCTGATGGGCAAGTGAAACATAAAGCGCGTTTGGTCGCGCGTGGATTTTTACAAAGTGATGCCAGTTATGATGAAATCTACAGTCCCACAGCAAAACCGCAGTCTATTAGATTGGTTTTTTCCCTGGCAGCTCAAATGAATGCTGTGCTTACACACTTTGATATTGCTACTGCCTATCTCAATGCTGATTTGGAAGAAGAGGTTTATATGCTCCAACCTGATGGGTTTGAAGTTGAAGGAAAAGAGTCTCACGTTTGGAAACTGAAACGTGCTCTTTATGGTCTGAAACAATCAGCCAGATGTTGGAATGTTTGTTTACACAATGCTCTGCAGGCGTGTGGTTTCAAACAAAGTGTTGCTGATCCCTGTGTATATGTCCGAGGGAAAGGGGAAAGTTTAGAAATTCTCCTTGCCTATGTGGATGATTTGTGTTTAGTTTCTGCTACACAAAATCAAGCACAAGTGTTTGAGAATGAACTGGGAAAAAAGTTCCAAGTCAAAAATCTGGGTCCAGTTCAAAACTTTCTAGGAATTGAAGTACAACAAGTCAAAAATGGTTTTCTGCTGTGTCAGAAACAAAAGATTGTGAAGTTGTTAGAAAAATGCAACATGACTGACTGCAAGGCTGTAAAAACGCCTATGGTACCTGGGTTTATGAAAAACATTGGTGATGAAATGTTTCCTGACATACATCTGTATCAATCTGTCATCGGGAGTCTCTTGTACTTAGCAAGTACCTGCCGCCCTGATATTGCTCTAAGTGTAAACATTTTGGGCAGAGCGTGTGCTAAGCCTACCCAGTATCATTGGCAAGGTGTAAAAAGAGTGCTTAGGTACCTGAAAGGTTCTTTGGAGTATTGTTTGTGTATTTTTCCCAAAGAACAGCCTACATTGGTGTGTTACTCTGATAGTGATTTTGCAGAAGATGTGTCAGATCGCAAGAGCACATCTGGTTATGTTATCATTTACAGTGGAGTGGTTATTGATTGGAAAACTAGGAAACAAACATGTTTATCTTTGTCAACAATGGAGGCTGAGTACGTGAGTTTGTCTACACTCTGTACTGAACTAGAGTGGTTCATACAGTTGTTAAAAGATTTGGAAATCCATATTCCACAATCAGTACAAATATATTGTGATTCACAAGCCTGTATTCACATGGCAAGTTCTGACAGAACTTCCTCTCGCTCAAAGCACATTGACATTAAGTTTCACAATGTAAAGTTGTTTTTGCGAGATGGGAAAGGATCTCTCACTTATGTGCCTTCAGAATGTAACTTAGCTGATGTGTTTACTAAACCACTATCTGCTGAGGCATTTGGTCAGCTTGTAAGTAAACTGGGATTGACAAAGCTTCCAGTTCAAAGTGGCTAAATATGTGACTAAAATTTGTTCCACAAGGAGTAGGGGAGTGTTGCATTATGTGGATGCATAATGGACTCCTTGCTCCACAAATTTCTCACAGCTCTTGTGTGTGTGTGTGTGAGAACGCAAACTGTTACAAACCTGTTGTTATGGCTAGCCAGTTCCATGGGAAACTTTTCCTCAGCGTTATCAGCTTGTCCGGAACTGGCACACAGCTGCGCCATCATATGTGTTTTTGCTACATGACATGTTATGGCTATGAACTTGTTATTCACGCTTGTTGTCGTGAGGTGAAGGTGCCTAAAGCATGTTTACTGCATATCATATAAACCCCATGCCTTGTGTAAAAGTCTCTCTGTTCTTTTCTCTTTGCACTCTGTTGCTGATCTGCCATGATGTTGGGCAGAATAGATTTTGCTTCTGTAACTTAGGCTGTTTTGAAATTCTTTTTTACTAATAAACGTAGTCAATCTGCTAGTATGACCTCAGCAGTGTTTTGTTACTTGCTACGTGAAGCAGGCATGAAGTCTAAAGCAAGCAGGAGTTTTTATTTCTTTTTATCAGCAGGAGTTTCTCGACTCCTGTTTTGCAACAAGGTCATCAGTCTTTAAGGAGTCAACTTGAAGAGAATAAGAGTGTTCCCATAAAGTTGGGCACTGGAAGCAATAAAATCTTATCAAATATATCTCCAGAAACTCACACTGCAGCCTCAAAGCGGCGGAAGATCCTGTCACTTGGATGACACCTTGTTATCTCCTGATATCAAAGAAAGTAACAGGTGTGGAGTTGTTTTCCTTTGCTATCCTCTTTTGTCTTCCTCAGGAGAGGATTTGCCTTCAAAGTAAATTTTTCCTACAAATAGTCTCCGTTTTGGGGCTAGTTAGGAAGGATGCCTCCCGGTCATACCAACTGACCGGTCTCCCCTCCTGATAGCCATGTGATCTCCTCAGCATCCCTTCACTGAGCTCCTGTTCGGTCACTGCTTACCAGACCAAGGACTTCAGGAAAAGGTGCAGTATCACCCAAGCTACGAATCCCTCGACAATCCCTCTATCTTTATTTCTTTTAGCCCTTGGATGCGTGTGTGAGTGTTTGCATTGATGAGAGCCAGTATTGTTCAATAAAGTCATTCATTGGACCTTTTTGGGTGATTTCTGACTGAGCCTGACTCCGTAAAAATTGGGTAAAAGATCTCGTTAGGTTACCCTGCCTCTCGCATTGCTGTTGCTTGTGGTCCGTTGAGCTTACCTTCCCCATCATTTGGAGCATATTGAGGTGGGACCGCCAGATTTTCAGGGTAACACCCTCAATTTTCAATCCCATATTTGTTATCTTGTATTTGCAGTGGTGTGTCAGAGACCCGCACCCTGTCCAGATTTCTGGACTGATTTTTGAGAGAAAGTGTCAGACAGCAGCACTGAAAGGAGAGGTATTGGGTCATATCTGCCCTATATGACTCTGCAGATTGTCTGTATATGATGAAAATTACCTTTTACTGCTGTGAATAAAACATTATAACTGATGAGGGGGAGGGAGAGAAATCCACAGTTTGCAGGCCAATTCTGGTTGACTCGGATCTTCAGTGTGGCCCGCAGAGATTATCTGGTCACTCCTCTCACCTGCTGTCCCTCTAAAGGGAAATGAAATGAGGGCAAGATGGAAGCAGAGCCAGAAGGCTGTTTTTCCTCCCGTCCTTGCCATCCTTCCTTAGGGCAGGCACAGACAGAAGGAATTCCTTTTAGCCAAATCTCTCAGAACTAGTTTGAGTCCTGAGGTCTGGATATAGATGATGTCTGAAGCAACTGGCTAAGCATTCCTGCCCTTGCGCCTCTCCTGCTTTTCCTGCACGAGATCTCTCTTTTTCTCACCCCCTTTCTTTCAAAAGGAAGATACTTTCTCCGAATATTCCCAACCATTTCTGTATATGTGGTAACTGCCCCTCCCCTCTGTTACTGCAGTTTAGGCCTCCTTGGAGATAGCATAAAGATATAATTTTGATATCATAATTTGGCTCTCTTCCACCATCCCTCTCCATGTGTTTGCGAGGCCCCCGGACAAGCACAGAACTAGGCTTGGCCACTAATCGCTGGACATTCCACTCTCCACCCAGGCAGGCCAGAAATAGCCAGATCAACGCTTTAGGAGACCTCTCTGCAAACACCCTCATTATGTATGCACATTGTTTACAAAGGACTCCCTGCCCCGAGCAGGTAACTTGGCAAGCTGAATACTCAAATGCCAAGCACTGAGCATTTACATACTGGCTAGCTCTTTGTCAATCAGGACTTAACTCAATCATGCTAAATTTTGACCTTTCCAAAGCTTTGTCCTGCGCCTGAAACTCATTGTTTTCCCCAAGTACAGCATAGCCTGCAGTCACATTTCTCCCTATAAAAACCCCTGATTCCGAGACCATCCTCGGATCACTCCCGAGTTCCAGACCGCCTTGCTGCCACTTTGCTTGGTGAGCTTTCCCTCAGCTTCACGTGCTGAGATACATCAAACCCCAGCATCACTCTCTATCTTCTTTCTGGGCTTCAGGAGCAGGTTTTGTACCATCCAAATCAACTATCCCTCTGAAAATCCTGCTATCATACTCACACCTTTATTTTCCATAGTTATCTGTGTGTGTGTGTTGCTTTCATTGTGTGCCTGTATTTAATAAAGATCATTCATTACTTCCAACATGGTTTGCTTCTTGACTTGGCCTGACCCTGTAAACATTGGGTTACAAGATCCTGCTGCGTTACGCTGCCTCTCGTAGTGCCAACCAGTGTTCTTGACTAATTTCCCCATCTTGTGTAATTGTAAGGTTATTTAGGTGTCCCTCCCGGGACCCCCTGTAAACAGGGCAACACCTTCCCCAAACCAAATGCTCTGAAGTGAAATTAATACTGGGTCATTTGGGCAACTGCCAAAAAAAAAAGTAACCTTGAGAAACTGCATGACAGCAGTGTGGTGTAGTAGTTTGAGCATTGGACCATGACCCTGGAGACCAGGGTTTGATTCCCTGCTCAGCCATGGAAACCCACTGAATGACCTTGGGCACCTCACACACGCTCAGCCTCAGAAAACCCAGTGATCGGTTCACCTTAGTGTCACCATAAGTCAGAAATGACTTAAAGGCACATAACAACTACACAACAATGAGAAACTATGCACCAAAATTTGTAAGAAATGGTCCCTCTAATTTCTCTCACAGTCCTTTAAGAAGAAGGGGTCTTTAGGCAAATGATTACTACTGAGGCGGTTTCTAGGTTTTACCAGAAATGTATGGGAGTAGTCTGTAAGGAGTCAATTTCATCTCAGTGCTAATCTGTGCTGGTTAAATGTCAATTTGTTTCAGGTCTCATTTCAAAGTGCTGTTTTTGATATTTAAAAACTCTGAATGGCCTTGGGACTACAGGATTGCCTCCAACTAAATGAATCTGTTACTGCATTTACTGGCCCAGATTTGGGCATGCCAGATATCATTTTGATATCAATAATTTGGCTTTCGTCCACCACCCCTCTCCACGTGTTTGTGAGGCCCCTGGACAAGCACAGAACTAGGCTCAGCCACTAAACGCTGCAATATCCCAAAACAATACAGGCAGGCCAGAAATAGCCAGATCACCACTTTAGGAGACCTCTCTGCAAACACCCTCATTATGTATTCACGCTGCTTACAAAGAACTCCCTGCCCCAAGCAGGTAACTTGGCAAGCTGAATACTCAAATGTCAAGCACTGAGCATTTGCATACTGTCTACCTCTTTGTTGATTCGGACCTAACTCAATCATGCTAAATTCTGACCTTTCCAAAGCTTTGTCTCACACCCAAAACTCATTGTTTTCCCCAAGTACGGAATAGCCTGCAGTTACATTTCTCCCTATAAACCCCACCGATTCTGAGACCTTCCTCGGATCGCTTGGATTGCTCCGGACTTCCATCCCGCCTTGCTGCTGCTTTACGTGGCGAGCTGTCCCCTCAGTCCCATGTACTGTGACTCCATATCTCCGAACTCAATCTGCAGACTACCTGGGCTTCAGGACAGGTGTCGTATCACCCACTTCAACAATCCCTCTCAAAAATCCCTCCACACCACTCCAACCTTTATTTTCTATACTTATCTGAGTGTGTGTGTTGCATACATTGTTTGTCTGTATTTAATAAAAATCTCAATTATTCTTAAACTCTGGTTTGCTTCTTGGCTTGGCCTGACCCCGTAGACATTGGGTAAAAGATTCCGCTGCGTTGCCCTGCCTTTCACATTGCTAACGTGCTCTAGCTAATTTCCCCAAAGTTAGTTAATTGAGAGCACATATAGGTGTCCCTCCCGGGACCCCCAGTAAACAAGTTAACAAGTCCATGCAATATTTGTGATGGAAACTGGACTTGTTAGATCAGTGTGGTGTCGCTCAGCTCAAATCTGTCCAACCCATTGATTAATTTCTATTCTTCCTTGCCACTTACTGGACCTAAGAACATCAACTGTGCATAGCAGGACTCAGAGCAATATTTTACAGATTTCAATTTATGGGGATTATGATAGCAGTGATTCTTTTAATATAACGTTGCTTCCCTAACGGGCATGTCCCTAATTGCTTTAGTGGACAAGCGTTTTTCTCCTCCCCCATGGGTTCTCATTGGCTTGTAATAAATGTTAAAGGAGCTCAAGACCTGGTAAAGTAATTAGATTTTGCACTAAGAAGAAAAAAATTATTTAGTAGAAAAAGTTACTTAAATTGCTGCAGGGTGTTTTTTTTTAAACTGTGGAGACTCCATTCATTCTACCCCATAATTATATGTAGAGAAAGACTAAGAAAAATGCTTGCATTATAATGAAAATATGCATTTTTTTCCTTCCAATGTTTTTTAAAAAATCTATTTTTATTAATATAAGGAAAAATATGCATATCTATATGTATAACAGGTATAATAATTATATTTATTTATTTTTATAATTAATTTTGTTCTTCTTGTTATTTAATTAATCCACATCTGTTATTAAAAATAAGAATAAAAAAAGTGATGTTGGTGGAAAAAAAGCTGGCCACACCTTTGAGAAAAGTGGCTCATGCCAAGAAGCAACATCAGATGTTGGTGGAGAGAACTGTAGCTGCCTGCTGCCTTCAGGTGTAGAAATGCCAAAGAAAGTTTCAACTGCCTGTCCCCTTGGTTTTTGTTTTGTGCATTTTGTGTGTTCCTTTTGTGGGGGTGGGGTTGTTGAAATGTTGGGACTTCTAGTACCACGCGTCTGAAGGGTGCCATTTTAGGGAAGGCTGAATTATTATTAGAAGGGTGAAAATCTGGTCTGGTCGATGGGGTGGCTTTAATTGGTCATTCCTATTTGTTGTGGAAACAGTAATTGCACTATCAGGATAGATGGTGATTACTGATGTGCTTGCTTCCACCTTATTTATATTACTATTTTATATTAGAAGAGCCTAACCTCCAGTTTAAATTAAGTGTTACAGGAAAAGAAAACCACATAAAATTTTATGCATTGTAAAATGAAAGAAAAAACTGCAAATTAACTACAGAATATCAATACAACAATAAAAGGAATAATGTACCTAACCTATTGATCTTTCATGCCTCACATCCATTATCAGTGTTCTTAGTTTGAAAGTGTTTTTGAAAAATTTTGGTCCATTAGATAATTACATTGACTAAATTCAGATTGGGTCTTCCTTAAGGTTAGTTTACACAGTCACTTTTCCGTTGGTCGAGCTGTGATGTGCTATTTCCACCATCAATTTTCAAGTGTTATCTTGCACCAAAAAACATACAAAACATCATAATGTTCTATTGCTATTTTCTGAGCCCAGGGATGCTTGAGGATTTTGTTTTTGAGTGGTATGATTTATACTCTGTGGACCACTAAACAGATCACAGCAGTTATCCTTCATAATTGGAAATAGGAATTAATTATAAGTAACTAGTTAATTCTAGCTAGTTACATTCAAATACTGGATTGGCCGCAATAGATGACTGACTTACAGTACCTGCAGTGCTTCTGGGTTAGGTTAGACTTCCTTGGATTCTGTGATATAGTTCTTAACTCAAAAAACATATGCTGAAAAACGTTAGGGATGGGATGAATCCAGTATTTTCCGAATCTGAATCTGGATCCAAATCCCTGGAAGGTTCTGGGAATCCATTCATCTCACGGACCTTGAATCTTTTGAATCCGTTTTCTAAAAAGGGTTTAAAAAACAAGAGAAAGAAGGATAATCTTGGGAAGGACACACTCCCTCAGCCTTAGTAAAAGCCTAGGCAAAGGCAAACCTCCCTCTCAAGAAAGCTGGCCAAGACAATTGTCACAGTTCTGCCTCAGGATCTCCCCTGATTGAAAATGACATGAAGGCCCTTTCTACACAGGCAGGAAAATGTAGATTAATCCCACATTTCCCTGCCTGTGTGAACAGGGCTACATACTACAGTACAGAAATAATCCAGGTCAAACCTGGATTTTCTTTGCATAGCTCCTTATGGCATCCTGAGGTTTGTAGTTTGATGATGCACCAGCACACTTTGTCAGAGAAGGCTGTGACACCTACGTCCTTTTCACATGTTACCCGTTTGCGCGGCTGGGAGGTGGCATCTTGCATGAAAAGCCTCAGTAGGAACGCTGCGGCTTCCCTGCTGCTTGAGTTCTGCAGCGCTTCCTGGTCAAGAGAACGCTGTGCAAACGCCCTGCCCCTTTCTACCGCAACGCAACCTGGGAATTGTAGGCTAGCGGTGAGGCAGGAAGCACGACCGGGCTGGCTCCCGAGTCTCCGCAGGGCAGGTAAGTGCGTGAGGGCCCCGGGAGCATTGTGTGACTGCGCAGCATTTTCGGCTTTAAGCCGAAAATAAAAAAAATGCATGCGCGGTCCGCGCCAGGCCCTTGAGCATTGCGCAAATGGGAGTGCGTCATGCAGACCGCTCCTCCCATTTACGCGACGCTCAAGGGGCCCTCTCATTTTTGAAATGGCGTGCGAAAAGGGCCCTCTTAAAACTAGAAACCCCAGAATTGTGTTTGAAAGAGCAAGGGAGCTACACAAAGGAATCTTTCAGCTGTCCTTGAAATCTCAAGAAGACTGTACCTTCCAGCCAATCAGGCCTTTGGCAGGCCCTCTACGCACCAATTTTTAAAAAGAATTTTTCCTTTCTGCTACATGTAGTTTGCCATGTGGCTCATGAGAAACCATGACAGATATTTTACTTCTCATCCTATTCTAGCCATAGGTTTACAACCAGGCGCTGGTCTTGTGGAAGGAGGTACACTGGCCTCCATGTGGCAATCACTGGATGAGACTGTGTGACGCTTCCCTCTGTCCCACTACTTCTGATAGGCATCAGACCCACTGACCCCATGCCATTGATTTTCAGCACAGAAAACAGTGCTGAACTTAAATATTAAATGTTCAATTTAAATATATTAGAATACAACCCCAGATGTAATTTCTGAAATTGTTAGCAAAGGCAATTATTACTCCAAAGGAAAAACTCACCTATCTGCCATGTCTCTTTGTGTGTCTGGTCTCCCAGGTTTTCAGGCCTCCCAGTCTCCATCAAACTATTTGGCTGGTGAATTCTAAAGATTCGGTTTCCATATTTTAGCATAGGGATTCAGATCTGAGAATCTCAAATCCTTGCCAAGGATTCAAGGATCCGAGGATTCATGGATTTGATTGGCCCATCCCTAAAAAACATTTTTTTGTGGAAAAAGTTTGTATTTTAAATATTGTGATATGTGAAACTGACATAGCCAGGAAGTGGATTGATATGGCCATCCCAAAATACAATTTTATATTGCTGTTCACGTAAGACCATGGCCCTTTTCACATGGCATTTTCCATGCGAAAGGGACCCTCAAGCATCGCGCAAATGTGAAGAGTGGTCCACATGACACACTCACATTTGCCTGATGCTCCAGGGCCTGGCAGGCACCGCTCACGCACTTTTTTATTTTCAGCTTTAAGCTGAAAATGTTGTGCAGTTGCACATTGCTCCCAGGCCCCACGTGCACTTACCTTGCGTGCGGAGCCTCGGGAGCTAGGCTGGTTGCGTTTCCTGTCTCAGTGCAGCCTGGAAAGGTCCCAGGCTGCACTGCGAAAGGAAGAGGCGAGACTCTCGCGAGAGCAGGAAGCTTGTGTGGAGCTGCAGAAACCTGGACATGAGGGCCTCTCACAAGAGGCTGCTTGCACAAGCACCACATCCCAGCACTGAGAAAAGGTAGGATGTGGAAAGGGCCCATATTATGGCATAGACATCCATCTTCTATCTATCTATCTATCTATCTATCTATCTATCTATCTATCTCTATCTATCCCCCAGCTTTCCTTTATTAAGTTCCAGACAGCATGGAAGGCTCTGAGACAAATCAGGGTGAGAAAATGTGACTGGTCCAAGGGAGGTTCATGGCTGAGTAGGAACATGGATGTCTCTGAAGTCAGAATAGCACCTCAGTTTCTGAAAATCTCTTCACATTCTGTTTGGTTCCCTCTTACCCCCAAATGATGTACTTTTGTTTCTGAAGGTCAACTAAGTCTGTGGCCTTTCTGAACTTCAGGTAGCCGGAAGGTGTTGACTTTAACCTCTGTCATCCCTTACCATTGGATATGTTGGCTAGAAATAATGGAAATTGTAGTCCCAACCACATCTAAGGAAGGTCTGGCCGAGAAGGAGTTTCATACCTCAGTTGAGACTTAAACCTGGATCTCTAAAGTCCCAGCCCAGCACTTTAACCTTCACAACATGCTGGTTCTCTTATGGCAAATTTTCCATCTCCAAAAGGGTCATGTAGACTGGACCATGCAACCCCACCCCATGATATAGTTCAATTGGCAAATACCGTTTAATTGGCATGAGATATAAATTATACACTGCTATGGCTGCAACACTATGCTGGCAAAAGAGAACTGACTGAACATGTGTGATGCAAAAGTAGGTCAGATGGGACCTCAGGGCATGGCCAGGTCATAGGCAGGGAAGCCTTGATGGTAATGGACTTGCAAATGTCCCTCGACAACTCAACCTTTAGAAACAATACTGCCTGAACCTGACTCCACAGATCAACCAATTGTCTTCAACCCTCTTTTTCTGCCTGCTGAAACTTCCCTTTTGTTTCTTCACCTGCCTTGCCATTAAGGAGCTATCATGATTCCCACCAATGCTTAAAGCTCATTCTGGACCCCATTGTCTACTCTGCCAGACAGCCACTAACACCTTTGCCCTCAGGGCAGTAACAGGGTATTTAAACCCTGGCTCTGAGCCAGATAGTTCTTAGGACTCTGGACATAGGCTACCACTCTGCTGCTCTGATTCCTGTTCTTGTACTGAGGGTGTTTCTGCATGGCAGGGGGTTGGACTGGATGGCCCGTGTGGTCTCTTCCAACTCTAAATTTCTATGATTCTATTATTCCACCCTTGGACCCTTAGTCTCTTGCTTTGTCTCTTCTCTATGGATGGGTAAATAGTACCCATTTCCCCCTAACTTCTTGCTATCCAATTTCCTCCTTTTTACTTTAGTTAGCCTTGTGTGATTGTGTGACTGCTTGGATCCTGCATTAGTACTGGTATACACAGGTGTAAAAGGTCATGCTAGGTTACCCCCCTGTTGCAGGCCTCCCTTTTTGAGCTAATATGCCCCAGTGTTTCACAGAGGCACTGACATCAGAGGAGGATCTCTGAGTCACCCAAATTTGGTGTAACAGTGAGACAACATGGTCAGCTCATTAGACTACCCCTTCATAGTATACTTTACAGTGTCCCAAATTACTTTCCAGTACAAGGAGACAGTAATGGCTGCTGATAGAGAGATTCCACAATTTCTTTTTCTTCCCAGTTCCTCACACTGTATTCCTGGGGAATATAGGAAGCTGGCTTTACACTGATTCAGAGCACTAGTGAATCTGGTTCAGCACTGCTGTATCAATTGGCTAGCAGAAGTTCCTCACAGCTTGAGACATCTTTCCCAGCCCTAACCAGAGATGACAGGGAATGAACCAGGGATGTTTTCCATGGAAAATGCATGCTTTGCCACTGAGCTACAATTTCCCCCCTCGTATACTGATTATTTACATAGTTTTCAGGTAATCTTTGTCATACTTTAAAACAGCCATTGAGAAATCTGTGACCCTTCAGAAATTGTTTGATTACAACTCCCACCAGCCCTAGATATTGATATAAGGTGTTTATGTATCACTATTTGAATCCAGACAGACAATTCAGAAAATAAATCATTAATTGTTTGACAATGGCCCTTTCTGCACCAGGAAGTTGAAACGGGCCAAGGCGTCCTGTCACGAAGGTCGTCCACACCTTGGATTGGACTAGGTTCGGACTATTTACCTTAATTCCACACCTTAGTACAATCGAAGATGCCCCCAAGTGGTCCTCCAGCATGCTAAGTGAAGACCAGAAAAATCTGGTCTTTCAATCTTCTGGAGTGCGCCATTGCGATCCTCCTTACTTGTGCAGATGCGCAGGCTCGCACCAATGCGAGCCTGTGATCAGCGGAGGGTGGGCTGTGGGCGTAGCTGGCTGGCCCCTCCCCAGACTGCAAACCCCACGATTCTATAGGATGTTGAAAGTGGAATAATCACGCTATAAGAGTGTAGTGAGGAAACGGCCTGAGTTCAAAGTGCAGAAGTAGTTTGCACTCAATTAACTCATGGAGGGGGAAATGGAGAGGAAGGGCAGAATCTTCCCTTTCCCAGTCAGCTCAGGCAAAAGCACGCTGCTGCAACCTCTCCTAGCTTGTGTGTTTTTCCTCATGAATAGCTTTTGCCATCTTGACCATGCTCTCTTGTTGCTTGACCCCAGATATCCCCGTTCTCATCCGGAAGGGTATGATGTGCAATCATATACATGTAGAGCTTTTCTTGCTTAATATGTGAAGAAGGGCAACTGAAAAAACTCCTGAATGTATTCACACAAGGCTGCCAATGGCACTTGCAAATTCTGTTCATTTATGGTTCCTTTTATTTCCAGTGTTCATTCTGTGTTTGTAGATCCTTCTGTAGACAAAATGGTACCTCAGGGGGGAAGTATTATCATCAAGCTTGGGGAATCACCACAGTTTCTATAATGTCTTCATTACAATGTAATACGGTAATTATTTTTATCTTTATTTTTTAAAACAAAGCTAAGGAGAACCCCCAAAATAAGCCAAATGGAGCCTTCTCAGCCTCCATAGATGTTGATGGGCTGCTGTACTGGGGGAAGGAACAGAAAGGTAAATAGGAGGCAAATAGAATGGAATATCCTGGAAATGTGGAGCCAGCTAGAGTAGTGGTTTGAGAGTTGGACTACAACCCTGAAACCAGGGTTTAATTTCCCGTTTGGCCATGGAAACCCACTGGATGACCTTGGGCATAACAAACACTCCCAGAAAACCCCATGACAGGTTTGCCATAAATCAGAAATGTATCGAAGATGACACACAACAACAACAACAACAATCCTGGAAAAGGGTGGGCAGTTAGCTGCTGAGATGGTGAACAGGAGCACTTCAGGCAACATTTCACTTCCAATCCTATTTCTCTTTTTGTAAAACCATTTATTGAATTATTATTAATATCCATTTCATATGGATATTATTCTGCTCCCCCTGAACTTTTTATAGCTTCTTTGGTCTGTTCTTGCCTTTCTTTTATACAAAGCACTGACAGATAGCTAATGTAAGAAGTTTTTTGAGTTGCCCAATTAGACCCTGTGAAACTTTCTTCCTTGATGTAATTTAGCAATTGCATAATTTCAGTATTTTCTCCCCTTCTTTCTTGAAAGGAGGTTCTGCAGGTAATAGAAAGAAAGTAGGCCGGCAAAGCGGACTGTGCGCTTTCATTTTCCTAGATGGTACAGTGAGGTCACTGTGGCATTGTTCCCTCTTGGGCTTTGTACCTTTCTGAAAGCGCTACGTGGTCTGATGCTCAGAGTCCTTACCCCATTAAGTAGCACTTAGGAACTTGGAATGGCTGCTGCAATCTGTCCTGGGTGCAGAGAAGCTCTTTCAGGAGTGAACCTTGGCTTTGTAATGGACTTCTGAGGACAGTCCTTTCCCTCCTTGTGTCCTCTACACAATGCTCTTGCCATTCACCGTGCCCTTATAAAGCAGCCCACGCTCTGAGGGGTCATTTTCTAATTCAGTTTCCAAACCTAGGAACATGGGATGTGTCTGGCAGAAAATATTAGTTTTTTAAAAAGCACTTTTAAAAGAAGTCCTCATTCCCAATACCTTCAATTCCCTTTTGAAGAACAGAAAACTGAAAGAAGATTCTAGAGAAATAATCTTTGTTTCTCTGAGCAGGAGTGGGTGAGGGCCATTTTTCATTTTTCAGCCCTCCTGAGGGCTACACTGGCACACCCCTCACAAAAGGAAGTGGTGTCACATCATTTCCAGTTTTGTTCGTAGCCAATTTGGAAGGGTTGTTTTTCCCAACTAAGGAGGGGTTTTACAGGGTTATAGGAGTTATAGGAGTCAAACCACTGTACTTGGCAGCATGTTGCAGCATTTTACAGCATTTGATTTTCTTAGGGGGCTGCAGGAACCCCCAATTTATACGGTTCTGTCATTTCCACTATTACATCATCTGTTCCATTTTCTCCAGGCTGAACACTGTTTTTCTTTTGGAAGAAGACTGAAACAAAGGGACATGAAAGGAGGCTTTCCAGAAACATAGGGCTTTAACCTCCAGTGCCAGAGAATGACCAGGGGACTGCTGCCATGGTCCCACCTACACCTCTGAGCATCTATTCCCTGAGATAACTGCCTCCTCTTCCTCCGCACTTCTATTCCCTTTCAGTGTTTTTGGTGACATTCCTGCCATACACTCCTTTTGCTCTGTGATGAATGGCTGATTTTTCCCCTCCGAAAAACACTGCAGGAATATCTGCGCTGGTTGAATCCGTAAGTATAAAATTAAGCTATTATGACAATGGCGAGAAAAATATTTTGCTTTCCAAATGGGTTTCCTCATGGACATTTTCACACAGACACATTCTTCCAGATAGCACTAATGGTATCCTTTCATAGCCTACACATTTGATAAAATGTAACATAGCAAGATGATCTTAGTGTATGTTGTGGTGATTTAGTAGTATCCATAAATCCTCACTGAAATTAAGATTGTACTCAACCCTTCTTCTCGAAACAGAAGGAAAAAAATCTTAGAAATGTCTCAGTATTTATACTCTTTATATAAAGAGTCTTCATAGTGTGTCAGATCACTGATCTCTCTAGCCAGAGTCTGGAATGCTCCTTCTTACAAGTAACTTCCTAGATATGCCTAACTGAGGACCAGTTGGCCTCCAATTGGAGCTGCAATACCTTTTTTACCGCCACAAAATGCTGCTTTGGATTAAAGATTTTGGGGCCTCAATTACTATTTCCAAAAAGTACATAACCTTTCTAAGTGTTTTAACCGTTTAAATTGCTTTAACTCAGAGATTTCCAAACTGTGTGTTGTAACATATTATTGTGTTGGCTGCAGTGTGTAGATGTGTCGTGCAAACTTAAGGTGGAGGGGCCTCTCCTGCCACTGTGGCGGACCAGGCCCAGGTGGAGGGGTTGCCTCTCCCACTGCCACCACAGCTGCCCCTGGCCGAGGAAGACCCTGGTGAGGGTGATGGCAGCTGGCCAGGCTTGGGTGGAGGGGCCGCCTCCACTTACTGAAATACTTACTGAACGAATGTGTCACAAAATGATGCATGTCTAAACATGAAAAGTTTGGAAAACTCTGTTTTATCTTGCTAACTCACTTAGTGCATTTTAAAATTCTGCTCAAATTATTTATATCGTTTAAAATGTGGAATTGAAATTCAAATTATTTGAATTGTTGCTACCCTTAGATCTTATGATATAGACCAGTATATAAATATTTTAAATAAATAAATCCTAGTATCCTACTAGTGATATGTGCCTGCATAAGTGTGGCTCATGCACACACATGTCCCTTTTGGGATGGGAAAGGGAAGCTATTCTCTTGATCTTGCACTCCATCCCATAACCTCCCCCTACAGGCAGCTGTGAAACCCCAAGAATGGCTGCTCCTTGCTAGTGAGAATAGGATAACCAATTCAGAACATGACAGATACAGGTGTTCTAGGCTCCAGAGGGAAGGAAAAAGGAAGGGTGCACTACATCTGTGACAGTACCCTCGTTTCTCTCCCTGCATGCTGAGCTGAGTCTAGCTGCTACTTTATGGTTTGAATTGCCTCGGTCCTCCCTTCCCCATTGGTAAGCAGCAGCTACTGCCACTGTCACTGGCCCCTCACCAAAACAGGTCTATGATAATTGTGAGACTGAGGCCATTTCCACTAGACTGTTATAGTGCTATGATTCCACCGTCAACATCCTATGGAATCCTGGGGTTTGCAGTTTAGGGAGGGGCCTCAAAGGGAGGAAAAGAGAAAACTTAGGCTATAAACAATTATAGCTACAACAGTTATTGTAGTGGATCAGTGATAATTTGGTGGGAGTGCTGGCATATTTTAATTAGCAGGGACTATGATGTCATCTGCATCAACTTCACACCACCTGAACTGACCTTTCCTATTTTCTCTGAGGCCGTTTCTGCACTAGCCTGTTATAGTGCTATTATTCCACTTTCAACATCCTATGGAATCCTGAGGTTTGCAATTTAGGGAGGGACATAGGATTCCATAGGATGTTGAAAGTGGAATAATAGCACTATAACAGGCTAGTGCAGGAATGGACTGAGTGTTGTTACAGTTTAGTTGGGATGAAAATGGATTTCCTTGACAGCAATATATTGTTGTGAACTATCCCTGTAGAAAAGTATTTTTCAGTGAGTGATTAAGACCCCTTAGTTTTACAAAAGACCTCACTGCAGGTAAGATGAAAACTGCCAGATCTGGCTCTTCGGTGTGGATCAACATAGCTACCGGCATTTTGATCTGTCCTTGTGGGTTGTCCCTAGAGCCAGAATTAATGTCACAATAAAGAGCCTAACCTGCAAAATTTATCAGTAGACCAGCTGCACCACCAAAAGTGATGCAGAAACATATGGAAGGAAAAAAAAATTTGGAACAGCGATGATTGCAGTGGGGTAGTCACATTTAATACATCAGACAGCTCTATTAGTCTAAGAGAATTGTCTGGAGGGATGTTTGATCTCATGTATCGAACCAGAATTGGCAGCCATGATTAGGAAATCCATTTCTGTCACAAAGGTGGTAACAAGGCTGTAAATTTGAAATGAAATGGAAGGGCAGATAATTGGATCGATGAGCTGCTAATGATGATATCGAACAGCAACTTTCCTGTTAGCTCTATGATATGATATAAATAAATGGAGGCTGTTAGTGTTGTAGCCTGACACAGACATAGTCAGAACAAGCCTGCAAAATACGGTTGGAAGAGTTCAGAAGAGGCTAAGTTTCTGTTCAGCCATGCAAAGATGGCTACATATTGGCTTCCTAAAGGGCTGAGCAAGAACAGGGTATTCATTTATTTGTTTGGTGCCAAGTACTTTGCTTTCCAGTTGACAATTGATCAGCCAAATCCATGGACTCTAAAAGTGGGATAAAGAGAAATTTATTCTTATTAGGGCCAAATCAATAGAGGACTAAAGCACAGACTCAGTTGAACTACAGGGGCTTAGATACAAAGGTAAGGGCTCAATTGGAAAGAGCTGGGGCTGCTTTGTCTGCCAGGTTCTCTCTTTGGCTGGGGATTCCTCTTGGCACATCATTTTGTCCTTGCTCATTTCTTCTTTGAGGTCAGACTGGGGCCATTGCCGCACTACACTGTTACAGTGCTATGCTTCCACTTTCAATATCCTATGGAATCCTGGGGTTTGCAGTTTAGGGAGGGGCATTTAGGATTCTCAACCAGAGAGCTTTTGGGCCTCAGGAAACTACAAACCCCAGAATTTCACAGGAGGTTGAAAGTGAAATGATAGCACTATAACAGTGCAGTGCCAAAAGGCCCTGGGAGAAGCGGTTAACCCAGTATCTTCCTCATTCCATTTCCACCTCCACTTTGTGTAGTTTGGTGCAAGTGGGGTAGGGGTGAAGGGTGGAGGGGTGGGGGCATGGTTACAGAGCATGGGGGCGTGACTATGGCATGCATGGGTGTGGCCACAGGGCATGGGAAGGAGCTATGCCACATGGTGTGGGGCTACAGTGCACAGAAAGGCAGACAAGGAGTGGTGGAACCCCCCAAAAATGCCACCCAGTCTGTATGGCCCCCTCACCCTCCCCAACCCTATATGACTGAGCCCCAGCCAGTCTGGCTGGTGGTGTAGAATTATGGTGGGAGTTCTGCTTTGCCATCTGTAGATCTATGCATTTCCCAAACCTAGCATACTGGCAGAGCTCATTTTTTACCAGGAAAAATAACAGACATGCCATACTTGTGAAACTTTTGGATTTGAGAAACAAGAATTTGTCAGCACTTTCACTAAAATGAATTTCAACTCCTTTTATTACTACTACAAGGCAGCCAAAGAAGAGAAGTTGCTAAACCCAACATGGAATTATTAGTGCTGATTGCTCGGCAGCCAGGAATCAGATACAGGTAATACTGTTGTTCCCCAAGCAAAGTCTGAGGCTGACCTGGAAAAAGATTTGTAGTCATTCTTGGTTCGGGAAAGCCAAAAAGTAGTCTTGGTAGGCATGCTCAGAGTTTTCTGAGGAAGGGAAGATCTGCCATAGCTTCTAATTTCGTTTTTGTTCTAATTTTAAGTTTGTTCTCTCATTTCCACATCAGACTGAGATTTTTTTTTAAAGAACACAGACTTTTTGCACATGCATGTTTGTGTGCAGTACACATTTTTGTATGCATTTTTTAAAATTGTGCACATTTGTTAAAATGATTTCCCAAAATATAAAGCAAAATAAAGCATTTTGTCTGCATTTGTCACACATTCAGAGGCACACAATTTAAAAATATGCACCATTTTAAATAATGTATATTTGTGTCTTCATTTTAAAAATATACACACCTTTTTGTATGCATTTTACTTGTGCAAACAACATATATATGGGTGTTGATGATGAATAGCATTGTTGTTCATGATTGATTTTGCAAACAGAAGTTTGGTAAGTTCTTGAAATGTGAATCAACAAATTTCTCACTCATCCACTTTGACAGTAGAATAGCTTGCTTTGCAGTGTAGTACAGTAGACTCTCCCTTTTGGAAGGTCTTTAAACCAAGGTTGGATGGCCATCACACAGGAAGCCTTTAGCTGTGTATTTTTGCAAGACAGAGATCAGATGCCCCTTGGAGTCCCATCCAATGTTATGATTCTATGATTCCATCTCTGGAGGCTACTAGGAATCCATCTTTTTTCATGGAACATTCCAGTTCTAACTCACAGAAAGCAGACGTACACATATTTCTGGGTTCCTGGTTGTAATCTTAGTTGGTCCTCCAGTAGACAGTGACCACTTCCTCTTCTCAGAGGTCAGAAGCATTACTTTGGGATGACAACTCCCAGAATTTCATAGCTGGCATGGGCAGTTCTGGAACTGTACTCCAAAAACTAACTTTTCCATGCAATGCTTCTTTCAGTGTGAGGAAAATTACACAGGCCATTTCCACATGACCTCCCTATAAGACTATAGCAGTGGGTCCCAGGAGCCATGCTTCTGTACGATGTTGTCACTATCCAGCTGCTATCTTGTCTCCAAGCGTTGCCAAAGCACACTATTCTATTTTCAGAAAAAATCTGTTAAGAGCCTCCTGTAGTGCTTCAATCCCATCAGCCGGCTCAGTGCAGTACCATTATAGCGCTTGAAAGCACTTCCTGTTATGGCAGATCCAGCAGCAGGTGGGCCATGGGTGTGCCCAGCTCGTCCCTCCCTCAGCGACTCCCATGGGGTGGTAACTTCCTATCACCTCTCCCTGTTTATTTCAAATGTCTTCTTTGAGTCAAAACTTTTCATTTTTAAAATAATTTTTAAAAAAGTATAGGGCAAAAGTGCAACAGAGTACTGGCATGTCATGTAGTTACAATATGGCTGCATTAGTACAGTTTCCAAAACAAACAAGCAAAAGATGACCGCCCAATCAGGGGTGGTGGGGCAGAGTGAAGGTAGGGCACAGGAGTGGCCAAGGATGCTGTAATGTGGAAGGAACACCGGTGGCATTTGTTACCCACCTGCTTAAAGGGGAAGGGTGCAGAAAAGAGTGTCTCTAACCTGATGGCATCACTTGAATGGCGATGCTGCCATTATAATGGTATAACACACTAATGGCCTCTAGAGCAGAAATGGTCACACTCTTAGAATGGCTGGCTTTCCAGTTTGTCCTGATTATCAGATGACCACTGAGAGCCCCTGGACATGGGCTCGAAGGATAAGTGCTCATTTAGTACAGAAGAAATAGCACATTTTGTTGATATTCTCAGACCAAACCATTGGTTTCTTCCTTTCAAGGCAGAAGAGGTCTATAGCTCATTTGTAGAGAAAATCCTCTGCTTGCTAATGGTCTCAGGTCAGTTCTCCAACATCAGTAATAATAATAATAATAATAATAATAATAATAATAATAATAATAATAATAATAATAATAATAATAATATTCCCGTCTCTCCTGATGGATCGAGGCGGCAGCACAACAGCACATCAAATACATTAAAAGCAATTAAAACATAGCCCATCCTCCCCACCCACCAACCCATCTAAAACCCCCTAAAACACATTGACTATTAAGAACAAGAGGACAGTTGGTGGGAGGCGGTGGAGTACTAGTCTGGGAAGGCCTGTCGGAAGAGAACAGTCTTGATGGCTTTTAAAGCCGTCAATACTGGTAATATGCTGGGTCTCTTCCGGCAGGCCATTCCATAACTTGGGAGCGATAGAAGAGAAGGTCCTCTGGGTAACTGCAGCCAACCTAGTTCTGACTGGCTGCAGTTACCAGAGGACCTTAATGTGTGGGGCGGATTATATGGGAGAAGGCGATCCCGCAGGTAGGCTGGCCCCAAGCCATGAAGGGCTTTAAAGGTAAGAACCAACAGCTTGTACTGTGCCCGGAAACTAATAGGCAGCCAATGAAAAGACTTCAGAATTGGTGTTATATGGTCAGTTTTAGATCTTCCGGTGACCAACCTGGCTGCCATATTCTGAACTAATTGAAGTTTCCGGACTAAGCACATGGGTAGACCTATGTAGAGCGCATTGTAGAAGTTTTGAGGTGTTCCAGGTCCAGGGAGGGGCGCAGCTGGCGTATCAGCTGAAGCTGATACCAGGCACTTCTGGCCACCGCATTGATTTGAGCTGTCATCTGAAGTGGTGAGTCCAGGACCACCCCCAAGCTGCGGACACAGTCTTTCAGGGGAAGTGTGACCCCATCTAGAACTGGTTGACAAACCTCCATACGTGGGCTAGGACCCTTAACAACGAGTACCTCCGTCTTATCTGGATTCAGTTTCAGTCTGTTTTTCCTCATCCAGTCCATTACTGCTTCAAGGCATTCATTTAGAGGCAAGATGCCACCCTTAGTTGATGCTCTTATCCGAGGCATGGAGAGATATATCTGGGTGTCATCAGCATACTGATAGCACCTTGCTCCATGCCTCCTGATGATCTCTCCCAGCGGTCTCATGTAGATGTTAAATAGCATTGGGGACAGGACGGCGCCCTGAGGGACACCAGATTTAAGCTCCTTTTTCGAGGAGCAGCTGTCCCCAAGCATCACCATCTGGTATCTACCTGAGAGGTAGGACCGGAACCACTTAAGTACAGTGCCCCCAATCCCCAGCCCTCTCAGACGTTCCAGAAGGATACCGTGGTCTATGGTATCAAAAGCCTCTGAGAGGTCCAAGAGTACCAGCAGGGTCACACTTCACCTGTTGATACCTAGGCGAAGATCATCCACTAAGGCGACCATGGCAGTCTAGACTCCATATCCTGCCCTGACGCCAATTTGAAATGGATCTAGATAATCTGTTTCATCCAAGACAGCTTGGAGCTGAAGACCAACAGCCCTCTCGATCACCTTGCTTAAAAATAGGAGATGGGAGACTGGTCTATAATTATTCATATCCAGGGGATCTAAGGAGGGCTTTTTTAGAAGTGGCTGTATAACCACTTCTTTTAAACAAGCTGGAAAATTGCCCTCCCTGAAGGATGCATTAATAATATGTCTTAAATGAGTCTTAATGGTAACTCCTTCCTGGACGACCAGTCATGAAGGGCAGGGATCAAGAGGGCAAGTTGTCTTTCTTACCTTTCCAAGGAGCTTTTCTATGTCCTCGGTACTCACTGACTGAAACTGATCCAGTATAATCCTGTTCACGGAGTCGCCGGACACTCCATTTGTAACTTCTGCTATAACACCAGCATCCAAGTTGGCTCTTATCTGAGAGATTTTATCTGCGAAATGATTATTCAAAGCATCACAGAAAGCTACGTTAGGTTCTAACAACGAGTTCAGGGGAGTGGGTAACTGAGTCAGATCCCTTACCACCCTGAACAGCTCTGCTGGACGAGAAGTCGCAGACTCAATATGTGCAGAGAAGAAAGTCTTCTTCGCTGCATCTATTGCCACTCTATAGGAATGAAGGAATTCTCTATAGCGGTCCTGTCAGATAAGAGTCGAGATTTCCGCCAGTTGCGCTCTAGTCGTTGTCCAACCTGCTTCATATTCCTGAGTTCTACTGTATACCAAGGATTACGATTTGAAGCAGGCTGGAAAGGACGCTTGGGAGCAATTGTGTTGATAGCCCTAGTAAGATCACAATTGCAGGTATTAACTAGAGCTTCCACAGGATCACCGGCGATACCAACCATAAGACCCTCCAGGGCTTTCTGGAATCCAATAGGTTCCATTAACCTTTGAGGGCGGACCATTCTAATAGGTCCACCACCCCTGCAGAGGCGGATAGCATCCATTAGTCTAACCCTGACCAGGAAATGATCCGTCCATGACAAGGTAGCATTTATTATCTCCACCCACGGCTGTGCCTGTTCCGTACTAAAGACCGCATCGAGGGTACGACCTGCACAATGTGTTGGCACAGAGGCTAACTGGGATAGGCCCATGTTTGTCATGGATGCCATGAACTCCCGAGCCACACCTGTCAAACTGGTCTCAAATGGGATATTGAAGTCGCCCAGAACCAGAAGTCTGGGCGATTCCAACACCAACTCTGACATCACCAAGTAGAGCAGGGAAAATACTTCTTTTGGAAGCTCCAGAGAGCCACTGCCAACCAGTGTTGGAAATAATGTATCCTATGTACTAATTGTCTGAATCAACACAAAGCAGATTCCTATGTCTAGAATCTTAGTGAAGCAGCACAGCTGAATGGCAGAGCACACACTTTGCATGCAGAAGGTCCCAGACTCAGTCTCAGGTGGGGCCGGGAAAGATTCATCTCTGAAACACCAAAGAGTCCAGGCAATGTAGGTAGTACTTAGCAAGATTGATCAATGGTTAGAGAGCAGGTTTCTGTGTCCTGCTCCTTGTCACTATTAGAAATTCCTCCCCCAATCCATTTCTGTGCTAAAGACAAAAGCAGAGAGTAGCTAGCAAGGTTGCTAACATGGATGTGACTCGTTTGATGAAGTGAATGCTAATTGTCTCCTAATTCTAATAACCAATGTCATGTGAATTTGCAGTCTCCTGCTGGTCTCCTGCAATAATGTGTCTGGGAGATAATTAGCCTTGGAATAATATCAGTGTACTGAAGATAATTTAATATTTGGAAATATGTCAGCAATGTGCCAAATGTTACCGTGCATAGTGCAGTGCCATATATTTGACCTGAACAAGAGCTCTGTGGCCCATCTATCAATTTCTGTACTGTCTGTTCATCTGCTCTGGGTTCTTGTAGCTGAGTCCTTTAATTACAGTTATCATAAAGATTAGTTGTTCATAATAACCATCAATAGTCAATTCTCTGAGCTTTCCTTCCTGTTTCTGTACTCCTTATCCATCTTAGCATTCCTATTCCTTTTTCTTAGTGGCTTTTCTTTCCAAGATAATGTGAATGCAGTCATTTAGGATTATGATGTGGGAGTAAAATCCCCAAATATAGGTTATAGACATATGTTGCTTGTATTGCTAAGGATGTGAGAGAAAGAAGAATTTTGGAGAGGGAAGGCTTGAGAGAAATGTTGCTAGGCCCCCTATTTCTGAAATTCTGGCCATGGGTAAGGGCCAAAGCTGTAGACGAATTGGTGGCCAAGATGAATTACATTAACAGTTTCTAAATTTATTCATTACATTTTTGACTTCCTCTCCTGCAAGTAATTCAGGATGGTATTGGAGATGGATGAATAAATCTGTCAACTGCAGTTTCTCTCAGCAACTCATTTTTCCCATTTGTCCAGTTTTGTTTTGTCCCATGTCTGTATTAGTTTGCAGTTTTTTAAAAAATTCATGTGTTACCCTGATTTCTGGGGTCCCGTGACGGACACCTCAATGTGCTCCAATTACTGGGGAATGGGAATTAGCAAGAGCACAAGCTAAGCAATGCAAGAGGCAGGGCAACCTAACAAGATCTTGAACCCAATGTTTACTGGTTCAGGCCAAGTCAATAATCGAACAGAAGTAAATAATAATTGTTTTCTTTATTTTGAAATACAGTCAAAACATACGTATGCAATCACTCACGCAGACCAAGTGAAAGAAAGGTAGGAGTTTGATAGAGGTTTTTGAGAGGGATTTTTCAGGGGAAATACTACACCTGATCCTGAAGTCCGGGTAGTCAGAAGAAAAGACAGTTGAGGCGGAGATTCTCAGCATGTGGATCTGAGGGGAAGGCTTGTCGAACGGAGCAGCAGCAAGGCGGGATGGAAGTCAGAGCGATCCAAGCAACCCGAAGAAGCGCTCAAAATTAGGGGTTCTTATAGGGGAAAATGTGCCTGTAGGCTAGTATGTTCCCAGGGAAAACAATGGGTTTTGGGCTGGAGACAAAGCCTCCGAAAGGTCAGTATTTAGCATGATTGAATTATGACAAAGTTGTCCATGGCACAGACAGTATGCAAACGCGGAGTGCTTGACCGTTGGATATTCGGCTTGTCAAGCTGCCTGCTTGGGGCAGGGGATCTTTTGTAAGCTGCAAGCATACATAATGTGATCTTAAAGTGTACTTGCATGGAGGTCTCCTGAAGCAATTACTGGCCTGCCTGGATTTGTTTTGAATAGTTCAGCTATTTTCGGCCGTGCCTGTGTGCGTGCTTGTCCGGGAGCCTCGCAAGCATGTGGAAAGGAACAGTATGGGAAGGCCAAATTCTTAATATCAAATGATATCTAATATACCACAGTCCTGGACTAGAAACTACAGTAACACATGTGCTTTTTAGTACACGTTTCTATATATTGTATGTGCTTTTGTCTAACAGAAACATTTTGTATATATAGCCATATAACATACACAGATATATGAATTCCTTTTTTAAAATGTTTCTTTCACAAATATTCACGTTTTTGTGCACATTTCACCCTACCACTTCACAAAATCTGCAAACAAATAATTGCATGCAGATTCAGATTTTTTACTACTACTACTACTATTATTATTATTATTATTATTATTATTATTATTATTATTTATCCACAAAGTGGAAATTAAAGTTCATTTCAAAATGCAGGGGAAATAAAATTCCTCTCCATTCCAAGGTAGTATACAAGGTTCCCTTCCCCATTTTATCCTCAAAACATCTCCCTGAGCTAGGGCCCTTTCCGCACCTTACCTTTTTCCAGCGCTGAGGTGTGGGGATTGTGCAAGCAGCCTCTGGCGAGAGGCTCTTGCCTCCAGAGTCCTTTGGCTCTGAACAAGCTGCCTGTTCCGGCGAGAACCCCACCTCTTCTTTCGCAGAGCAGCCTGGGAGTTTCCCAGGCCGCACTGGGGCAGGAAGTGCGACCGCTGTGGCTCCAGAGGCTCCGCACGCCAGGTAAGTGTGTGCAGGGCCTGGGAGCAATGCGTGTTCATGCACCATTTTCGGCTTCTATCTGAAAATGAAAAGGTGCGCGATTGGCGCCTGCCAGCCCCTGGAGCGTTGCACGATTGTGAATGTGTCATGTAGATTGCTCCTCACAATCATGTGATACTTCAGGCCCTCTTTCGCATGGAAAATGCTGTGCAAAAAGGGCCTAGGTTAGGCTGAGAGAGAACAACTGGCTCAAGGTTGTGTAACTGCCTTCATGTCTGAGTGGGGGAATTTGTGAATCTCAAAGGCTCGTGGTTGAGTCTGTGACCCAAGGGTAGAAAAGTATGACATGTGCGTTATGTGAAGCTTTCTGAGACCATTTCGAGCCTTGATCATCTTCAGTAGGTCTCTTTCTCTCTCTTTCTTTCTCTCTCTCTCTGTCAGGTGTGTGTGTATAGGTATGTATATTAGAAGCTGTTAACATAAATACACACACACGCACGCACACACACAAAACTTTTCAACTTCAGCCTTCTTCAGTGACCAAAGATGAAACTGAGCTGTAAACTGCTGAGTGGCAGTTTGGAACGTTGTATTATCAGCATCCTTAGTAAATGATGGTATTATCCTCTAAGATGAGGCCATGTGGCCTTAGAGGTTTTAGTCTATAAATCTCCCTTTTGTCCAAAATGTCTGAAGGAGATGGCACCTCAATGCCAAACCAAGACAAATCGGGGAGGTTGTGATGTTCCAGATTGAAATGCCTGGCCAGTAGTTGCTCTACATTCCTGGTTAAAAATAGCAACCTTGTGGTTACTGACATGCTTATGCAGGTCTGTGGGAGTTTTGCCCTCGTATTGTAGATGACATCTTACATGTCTGCATTCAGTCATATAAATAAGATTGCAGGAGTGGCAAGTGGTGTGTTGTTTAATACAGTAGGTCCTGCCAATCACTGTGCTCCTAAAAATGAGAGTCTGCGGAAGGTATCTTCAGGTTATGCAGTGGTTTGAATCACAAGGCTATCATCCTGGATTGCTGACTGGTATTTTGAGGGTAGATTTTACTAGCAATCTCCATATGTATATACCTGTGTCCCATAGGAAGTGAAAAGGGTATTTTTTTTAATTTGGGGGCCTCCCAATTCATAGTTTGCTTTCTGTTTTTTAAAAGGCCTCTCTTTGTCAGCAGTAGCAACCTTAATATGCTTATGTTTAACAGTTACCACAATTGGCCCTCCACATTTGCAAGTTAAGCATTTGCAGATATGATTATGTCTGGATTACTGGAGGGAAGCGGATAGGGCAGGAGGAGGGAGGATTTGCATGGTTGCTCAATCTCCCACTCATGTAGGTGGGAAGGGGAAGGGAATGGACATGGGTCTCCTTTTTCTCCCTCTACCTACTCCCTCCCATCCTATCCCCTTCCCTCTTCCCACTTGCATGAGTGAGCAAGCAAGAGAAGGAATGTGTGCATGGCCAGAGCAAATCAGCCTTCCAGTGCAGGTACATTTTTCTGTGTTAAATATCGTTTGGGGTTGGGGGTTATGATATTCAAGATTTTTCCACTTTTGCCAGGGATCCTGCTCTCCTAAGCCCTGCAAAATTGGAGGGCTGGCTGTAGTTTGCATGTCTTGCTGATAATTTAGGAATGACATGTATTCATGTCATTTTCTGCTTTGTGCAAATAATAATAATAAGGAGGAGGAGGAGGAATTGTTTATTTATAATGCTCTTTACACCAAAGGGTGGAACATTGACATACACAATCAGGGACAAAGACAATAAAACAGAACACCACAACAATACATGGCATGAGATCCCCAACACCCTACCAGTCGCTACCCATCTCAGTACCTTAAACACAACTCAGTGGCTTAAGATAGTGAGTCAAAGAGGAAGGTCTTCAACCTTTTACAGAAATGGACGAGATCCTCCTCCAGTCTGAGGTCTAAAGGAAGACTGTTCCACAAACATAGAGCCAGATCTTGAAAGGCTCACAGCCTTCACAGAGCTGTACACATTGGTGGAGCAGACAATAATCTTTTGCCTGTAGATCTCAAATACCTGGGTGCAACATACCATGTCAGTTAGTCAGCAGTTAGCTGAGATTATTCATCCTCCTTTTTGTGGTATGCAGTTCTCTTTCTCTCACTCTCTCTCCTCCATGTTGAGCACATATTACACAGCCTCTCACCATTAATTGTTATGAAATATCTGGTATTTGTAATTTAGCCTACTTTACAGAGCACTAAGCCTGCTCTATTCCTCTGCTAGACCATGTGATGGGGCAGAACTGGTTATTGCTCACTTTCTGACTATAAACACCAATTACTCTGCTTGCAAGATGCACTACTAGGATTATTTTGAGTTTTCCTCTACACTCTTGGACATAAAATAGCCTGCAGGGGCCAAAAGTTTGGTAAAAATCTCCTTTATATAATAGCCTTGTTATGAGAGCTCCACTGGCTGCCAGGTCATTTAAGGTGCTGGTGATGACTGAGAAAACCCTGTGTGGTTTGACTCTGCCTGGAAATACCATACTTGTAATAGTATGTCTTCCTATATGAGCCTGCCTGGGCTTTAAGATCTTTGGGGAGGTCCTTCGCTCAGCCCAACCTTCTAACTTGCACATGTGCTGGGAACATGAGAGAGTGTTCTTGGTGGCTGCTCCTGAGCTTTGGAATTCCCTCCCTAGAGAAGCTAAGATAGCTTACTCTTTGATCTTCCTTGTTGTCAGTTGAAAACTATGCTGTGCTAACAGCCTTTTAGGAACTGATTGCAGGGGTTTTAATAGTGAGTTGCTTTGCTGTCTCCTGGTTCTTCATGGATTTGTTATGAATAGTTTTACTTCTCTAATTTAATAGCATTTTTAATAATATTTTTGTATACAGGAAGTGGACCATAAAGCTGTGCTGGAGAACCTAGAGCAGCGGTTCTCAACCTGTGGGTTGCGACCCCTTTGGGGGTTGAATGACCCTTTCACAGGGGTCACCTAAGACCATCGGAAAACACATATTTCCGATGGCCTTAGGAACCGAGACACCGCTCAGGGCGGGAGGGGGGCCGGGGTTCAGCTGCAAGGAGGTGAGTGGGAGTCCCGGGGGGGGGAGGGCTCACCTTGGCCAGCTCGTGGGACCTCTCCTTGGAAAGACGCCGGCCTCCTCGAAAGGGGTCCTGGGGAGGCTTTCCAGGAGTTCGCCCCTCAGGCGGCCTGAGGTGAGCATAACCAGGCGAGTCTGGCCGCTGAAAACAAACCTGCTGGAGGGGAGGGGAGGGGAGGGGAGAGGAGGGGGTGTGTCAGGCCAGGTGCCTCTCGGGGAGCCCTGGGGGGGGACGGGGCAGGCGGTAGACCTTTGGGGGAAAGGGATGCCAAAGGAGAGGAAAAGGGGACTTTGCCCCACTCCCCAGACTCCCCCCTTAAAAAGAGAGAAAGAGAGAGAGATATCGGGCCTCTTTCCCCACTCCAGCCCCTCTCCTTCCCTCCACTGCCCCGCCCGTCCCCCCTGCGCCTTTGGCCCTTTAGCTTCAGGGTGCTCAACTCTCTTTCTGACTGAGGCTCAACTCAAGTCCCTGCAAGCCCCAGCATGGAATGCTCCAGGGGGAAGAGACCCCCCCGGGCCAAATCCTGTCCACCCCCTCCTGCCCTGCGGGGAGAGACGGTGCAAGCCCCCCCTTGGAGAGATGGCCCTCCAGCCTCCCTCAAGAAAGGAAAGGCAAGCATTTTCCTGACCCTCCACGGAGGCAGCGTCCCGCCCCTCCTTCCATCAGGAAGGCCCTGCCAGGGTTTAGGTGGAAACTCATTTCGTGGAGTCTGAAGGGAAACATGGGGGGGCTCTGCTCTCCTTCAGACAAACCCGCCCCACAGTAGCTCCACTCTCGGCAGCAGAGGGGCCAAGGGATGCGGGAGAGGAGAGAGAGGAGGAGCACTCACTAGATTCGCCCATCGGGTTCCCAGTAACCGAACGAGGCCATCCTGGCAGGCGGAGCGCATCGGCTGTGCCCCCAGAGCCCCGGTGCAGCCTTAATATGGGCACTGGGGAGCCCGCGGCCCCTCCTTGAGTGCCAAGGGGCCAGGAGGGAGAGCCAAGGGGCCAGGGGGGAGGTGAACGGCATTCCCAACCACAGGAGCAAACTCCACGTGCTGGCTGGCCCCGCGGGCAAGATCCTTCCCCTGGGCTGCCAAAGCCCAGCATTGGCTGGGCCAGGGCTGCTGCTGGGCAAGGTGCTCCCTGGGCACGCAAGCCCGGCTGTCAGGTGGGTGCCAGGCAGAGGCTGGGGATCAGCACCCGAGGCCACGCGGTCGCTGCCACGTGCTGGTCCAGCAACACACCCACTGGCAAGCCTGGGCAAAGGGAAGTCACGCTGAATGGGAAGGTCGGGTGAGCAGGGCACAGGTTCCTTCCCAAGCCTGACGCCCCTTGAACTTCAACATCCAGAAGCCTGGGAGTCCTGGAAGTTGGGGGCCCACCCTGGAGAGGGGTACTCCTGCAAAAACCTTTCCTGGGCAACTCAGCCCACTATCTGGGTGCACCTGGGACACCACCCCCAAGGAAGGGGCTCAGAAGCCAGTCCAGGAGGAGGGCAAGAGTCGCAGGGAAAAGGCCACCCCTCGCGGTGGTAGTTTCACTGGAGGGGTAAGGGAGGAGAGCGGGTCCTGCACAGGTGGCCTTGGGAGCCCTTTCCCTCATGAAATGGGCTGGGAAAGAGGAGGGATGGTGGCGAGCGCACCCATGCCCACCCACCTCACAGCCCGGTCCTAAGCATATTTACTCAGCAGTAAGTCTCCAGGGCGGCTTCCTCGCCAGGCTGTGTGCATAGGATTGCAGCCTTAAGCCATCAGCTTATTGTCTGTAGTGTGTCCGCTCCAACAAACTGAAGAACGGGGAGATTTTTAGTTTGGATTCCTCTGATTTTTTTTCCCCCTCGGTGAAAAGATGCACGTAGGAAGAGGATTGAGCATTTTCCAGAGGGATGTGTGTGACTGTAGCCATTTCCGCACTGGATTGTTATAGTACTGCTATTCCACTTTCAACATCCTATGGAATCCTGGGGTTTGCAGTTTAGGGAAGGGCCTCTGCAAACCCCAGGATTCCATAGGATGTTGAAAGTGGAATAATAGCACTATAACAGTCCAGTGTGGAAATGGCCTGTGTTGTGTATTTTGGGATGTTAGGGTAGAAGCATCAGTGGGTTGGAGAGAGGCCATTTCGCCACATGTGTTGTGGGCTACAGGTAGCACAATCGGTTGGTTCAGTCAGCGCCATGAGCCTGAGGGTGGGCTGCCTCGCTCCCCACAAGAAAGTTTGAATGGTAGGAGTCATTTTCACTTGGCCACAGCCTCTAAAATTTCAACTGTGTTGAAAGCAGCAGTATTGGAAGTAAAATGACTCTTCATGAATTATAATTACTGGGTAAATGTAAAATCATGTACTGTAAAATCATCAACTACTGCAAAAAAAAAAATCTGTACCATGGGAACTTAATCTGGATGCTGATTGGTCTTTGCATATCAGATATTTATATTATGATTCATAACTTTAGCAAAATTACAGTTATGAGTAGCAAAGAAAATAATTTTATGGTTGGGGGTCACCACAATATGAGGAACTGTATTAAAGGGCCGTGGCATTAGGAAGGTTGAGAACCACTGACCTAGAGATTCCTAGACAGAATATTTCTCTAAGCAGTGCTAGGTCATCCAGTGTGACTCTGTATCCCATTTCAACTGGTAGTAGACCATAGAATCACACTGGAGGACCTATAGATTCCTAGAGAAGTGTTCTCAGGTTAAAAAAAAAAAAGGAGCATTTGCAATTTTTATTCACAGTTTTTCCACTTTTGCATGGGTCCTTCTCCTCTAACCCCTGCAAAAGTGGAGGGTTGACTGTTTTCTGTTTATGTCTTTTATATGCTTTTAATTATATTTGTTTTACTTTTTATAAGCCTCCTTGAGTCCCAGTTTTGGGGAAAAGCCAACATATAAATGAATAATGGGGATGATAAGGATGATGAAGAAGAGGAGGAGCAGAAGGAGGAGGAAAATGGCGGTGCATGGGAAGCATTTAGATTT
Organism: Ctenosaura bakeri; assembly: GCA_948474755.1. Taxonomy (NCBI): domain Eukaryota; kingdom Metazoa; phylum Chordata; class Lepidosauria; order Squamata; family Iguanidae; genus Ctenosaura; species Ctenosaura bakeri. The sequence goes on along the minus strand of CAOLHI010000455.1, from coordinate 319,428 downwards.
ATATCCACTATACAAAAGTTTGTGAGTGAGCTTATCTGTTTGTGTCAGGCAGGTGAAGACTTCATATGATTGGCTGCTTGTGATATCTAATATCCCACAAGTCTGGGCTAGCAACTGTGGTAACATGAGTATAAATTGGATTGGGGAACATAGGGAAGTTACAGGTGCTGGACAAGGCAGTTTGGAGAATTAGAGACACAGGATCTCAAATCTGTGTATTTCAACCACATCTAATTCCTGAGGTAAGGTAAGGTATTTCCTAATGTTACACTGATCTCTAGGGGTCCTGGGAGGGGCGCCCAAATTACCTAATGACAACAACATAACTTTGGGGAAAATTAGCTGGAGCACTCACTAAAGCTAGCGAGAGACAGGGTAACTTAGCAGAATCCTGCAACCCAGCGTCTACGGGGTCAGGTCAGTCAAGCAGTCAGAAGGTTTAAAATAGCAAAAATGATATTTTATTAAGTACAGACAAACATTAAAGACACCACAATCACGCAGCTAACTAAAGAACTGGAAATAGGGATTTTCAGGGGGAAATGGGTGATACGACACCTGTCTTGTAGTCCTGGAGAGGTATGAAGATTGAGTTCATTGGGGTGTAGCTCAGCCCGGTTCACTGAGGGGAGCTCTCCGACCAAAGCGGCAGCAAGGCTGTCTGGAACTCGGGAGCGATCCGAGGAAGGTCTCGGAATCGGGACTTTTATAGGGAGAATTGTGACTGCAGGCCATACCTTACTCGGTGAGAACAATGCGATTTAGGAGCAGGACAAAGCTTTGGAAAGGTCAGAGTTTAGCATGATTGGCTTAGCGCCGATTTAACAAGTATGCAAATGCGGAGCGCTTAGTACAGCTTTGTAAGGCTATCTGCTCGGGGCCGGGCGCCTTTGTTAGTCTTGCGCATAAGCAAAAGGGTGTTTGCCAGAGAGGTCCCTAAAGTGGCAAACTGGCTCTGTCCGGCCTACCTAGGTGGAGAAAGGAATGTCCAGCAATTATCGGCCGCACCTGTTTACGTACTTGTCCGGAGGCCTCACAAACACGTGGAGCGGGGTGACAGAGGAAAGCCAAATGGTTTGATATCAAAATGATATCAAGTGCTATCTCCCGGTAGGCCTGGACCGCGGTAACACTAAGGTATTTCTAACCAGTATTACCTAAGAGAAAATAAAATCCTAGGCAATGTCGGGTATATACACTAGTTTTTTACAAAACTAAAAGAAAATGAGGAAATGGAGAAGAGTACTATGTGTGGTCCTCTAGGCCTCAATGTGAGGCCCAGTGTGCCACTAATGCCTGACAATTGCCATCCCTGCTCTACTCACTAGAGTGTCTCTGTAACTACAACAGCAGAGTGATGCTCTCAACAGGAGACAGTGCAGAAAAGCACAGTGTGCAGTGATCCCATTTTACAAGCAGGGCTGGCCCAAGTGAGGCAAAGGCACCACTCCTATTTCATCTAAAGAAGCAAATTAGACCGGCAGTTGAATCACAAGACAACATGGCCCCTGAGGGCATCCAGTTCCTGGAAAAGAAAAGTCAAGGGGGATACTTGGGGCATTGGCACTACTATTCTCTTGCATTTGACACCGGGGGGAGTTGCCTCCCTGCCTAACAGACAGACCAGCCCTTTCTCTAACTCGTCATGCAATCCAGATGGGTAAGGCTTTGTTGAGTTTCATTCCAGTGCCTAAGTATTACTCGAGTCATCTCCACATTAAAAGTAAAACTTGCTGGAAATGAGCGACTGGTATTGGCTGTAAGTCATTTTTATGTCAAAACCTTGGCAAGTAATTGCTTTAAAATCCTACTTTATTGCAGGCTCATGGTTTAATCTAGCCGTGGACGTGAGTCACATCAGGAGTGGATGAAGAAAGAACCTGGAAGCGTCCTTCTCCCCTCCCATCCTTGCCTTCAAGTTTCTTCCCAAGGGCAAATCCTCGTCCCAGTTTTCACATTTTGGTCAGCATACCATATAGGAATGGCCTAACATTATGCATTTGGATGGGCACAGTATATAGGATGGACATAATGCTTCACTTCTAGCACTCTGCCCAATCCAAACAAAGCACGGATCATTTTTCCTTGTAAATAAATGAGAACTCTGTAGTTCAAAACTGATTTAAAAAATGTTGGTCTCTAATTTATCGTTGTATATATACAATGATATAGACTCTCTCCCTCTCCCTCTCCCTCTATATATAGACACACATGCACAGAGATATTTAAAAAAGATTCTGGGTATTGTGTACCACAAATCAGCTTATTGAACACTATATTAGGTTTTTCTGATGGCATGCACAGCTAGCATACAAATATGGACAGAGACAAAGAAAGGCAGTCATCTAAATCGGTGTTTGCAATGCTCTTGCTCAAAGCAGTGGCTTTTACAGGAGGAGAAATATATCACAAAATCTACAGGAAACTGTACTCAAAGAGATTGGGGCATATACAGCATCAGCAAGAGAAGATACTGCTGACTGGCAAGCATTAATTACAAGAGTCATGCATAACGTGCAGCACAGCCTTATGTGAAATTAAGTCTTTGATTTACTGGAATGCCTTTATTCCCAATATGCCCCAAAGAATAAGATTTGCTTTGACTCTTGATTTTTATAAATTGCTTTGGCATTTTAACATTGCCCCCCCTTGCCAAAAAAAAAAAAAGGCGGTTTTAGAAATCAGGTCTTTGACATTAGATTGAGAAAATATCACAGTGGGAAAAGTGATAGGCTGTGGAATGGTGGCCACTTCACAGTGACCAAAGGAGCATTGGCCAGTTTGGAACAAGAGGTTTATTTATTTATGTATTAGTTCAATTCATATCTTGACTTTCCTCCAGCAAGCTCAAGATGGCACACATGCTTCTTCTTTTCTCCATAATATCTTCACAACAACCTTCTGAGGTAGATCAGGCTGAGAAAGAGGAACTGGCCCAAAGACACCCAATGAATTTCATGTAGGAATGTAAAGAATACTCAACTTGGCAGGTGGGGTGAGGTCCTTGATGACAACCCATTGAGAAAGTACTCAAATGACAATGAAAATGTTTTTATTTTTATGAAAATGTTTGTGGTTTGTAGACCTGACAAGATGACTGGAGAGATTTCCCTGGGGCAAAAATCAGTGATGTCACAAAGAAGCTGACAAGACTTGTGAAGCCCTGTGACCATTAGCCCTTCCTTTTAGTCCACATGGGAACCAATGACATGGCAAGGTGTCATTGGGAGCATCTGTGTAAAAATTAAAGGGGAGAGAAAAAACAGGGATGTCATTTTGGGGGTCTACTACAGACCTCCAAACTAGACTGAGGACTCAGATGAGGCCACTCTAAAACAGATGACCACACATTTAAAAAAAAGAGAAATAGTTGTAATGGAAGATTTCAACTATACTGATATTTGTTGTAAGTCAAATTCTGCCACAAGAATATCAGATCTAACAAATTCCTCTCTTGCCTTGCGGACAATTTCATTGTTCAGAAGGTGGAAGAGGCAACAAGGGGATCAGCTATTTTGGACCTGATTCTAACCAACAGTGATGACCTGGTTAATGGGATGGAAGTGGCAGGATCCATAGGTGTCCTGAGGACAGGCTTAGGGAGCTAGGTATGTTTAGCCCAGTAAAAAGTAAGGTTAAGAGGTGACATGATAGCTATGTTTAAATATTTGAAGGAATGTCATGTTCAAGATGGAGCCAGCTTGTTTTCTGCTGCTCCAGAGACTAGCGATTGGAGCAATGGATTCAAACTACAGGAAAAGAGATTTCACATAAACATCAGGGACTTCCTGATGGCAGTGATGTATTTAAGTCTTTTACTCCAAGTCTCAAGTCAAGTCTCAAGTCTCTTCCTTGAAGTCTCAAGTCCTTGCAAGATAATACAAGTCAAGTCTTGAGTCAAGTCCTAAATTTGGAAGCCAACTTTATACCCCAACCTGTATTCCAGAATTTCTGGACAGAGTCAAATGAAGTCATTTTTAACAATAAAGTAGAGTCGGCTCTCTACTTTGGTAATCTTCTCATTTGCAGTTTTGAAAGTGAGGAATAGGATCCTTTTTATTCCCCATTACTGAAGCTTCACAAGAGCTTTAGAAGGAAGAATTCTTCCTCTTCAAGCCATTGTCTAACACATTTTCTGTTCCCCTCTGAGATATGCATCTTGCACTCTGGGTGCAAATCTTGCCTTCTGCCCTTACAAAAAGTTTTAGAAAGCTCCTTCTATATGTAGCAGGGACAGGCTGCTCAGCAGACCTCAATCCCACCGCAAACCCATTGCATTACCCACTTACTATTCCCACAGAAATGTGTCCACACTTTGAACTTGAGACAGATTGTCATGTGACCAGTAAGTTGCAAGGTTTCTGGATGAATATGTTATGTTATTGAACCAAGGGCAGCAAGTCAGTTACTAAAAATATGCAAGTCTCGAGTCAAGTCAGTGTGTAATTTTTGCCAAGTCAAGTCCAAGTCAGTCACTGAAGTGACTTAAGTCTGACTTGAGTCTGAATCAATTGACTTGAGTCTACATCACTAATGGTAAGAGCCATTCAACAGTGGAATATGCTGCCTGGGAGTGTGGTGGAGTCACCCTCTTTGGAGATTTTTAAACAAAGGATGGATGGCCATTTTCTGGGGGTGCTTTGAGTGTGCGGTCCTGCATGGCAGGAGGTTAGACTCAGTGGCTGTTGTGGTCTCTTCCAACTTTATGGTTCTATGATTCTAAAATTCTAATTCCTCTCCTTCACAAAAAATATCACTTATGAAAAATGTTCTTCTGAAAAAAAGGTGGTTTTCCACAAAACCAAAATTTTTGCAAATAAAACTTTATTTTGCCCCAAATACATTTTTCTGTGCTTTAGTACTTACTTTTTGCACAAACTGATTTTTCATTAAAAAATTCTGATGTGCGAAAAAATTATTGAGCAACGTGCCAAAACTTGTGTATTTTCTGCTAGCAGGGAGAAAACTTTCAAATTTCTATATTTTTTCCATGTGAAAAAAATAAATATTTGTGTGTGTGCGCGCACACGCACATATGTGCGCACGCACACATACACACACCTTCTAGTTCAGGTAATGGCAATCTCATGAATTTCATAGGGTTTGCATCCCTAATTTCATGACTCAGGGATGACTAGAACCCAGATCTCCCAGATGGATTTTTTCAATGTAATTAGAGCTTGACCTTATTTCTCATCATCACTTCTTTGTCACTTAAGTCCCCTCTCTCTTTTTCTAAGGCCAGTCTATACAAAAACTTACAGATAGGCACCCCTCACTCCAGGACTTGATAGCTGCTGGGTGGTGGTGGAATTTTGAAGGGCATACAAAGGGCTGGTGAATAGTTCCTTGTAACCTGTCCCAAAGAAGATATCCATGTGTGTAACCCTGTCATCAACAGGATGGTAGCTGATACTCAAGGAGAATGCAACAACCTCTTAACTGACTCTGTGCAGTACCTGGAGCATGTTGCTTTCTTAATGACAATCTACACCAACTTATCCATCTCGGGCAGTTGCTCCAGGCCAGTACTGAGGCAATGAATTCCTTCTGCCTTGCCTGGCTATAGTCCTGTAGTCTAACCACTGGACTGTAAGGCGGAGCAGACAGTGCTCTGTCTGCTGGGTTCTCCTGAGCTATTTGTCTCCCTCCTGCAGAAGGCAGCTTTCCAGCAATGGGCATGCTCCCAAAGTCATTTTGTAACTAGAGAAAGGTGGAGGGGTGTGTGTGTGTGTGTGTGTGTGCACCTGGGTGGGATCAAGTGATAATTTTGCACCTGGGAGAAGAGAACAGATATTATTCTCCCAAATTTCCACTGAGTATACAAATGTACACTGAAGACCTAGGAGAGTAATGTCTCTTCCACCAGTGTTAGGTGCAAAAAATTTTCTAAGCATTTAGTCTTTCATTTCTGAGTTCCTAAGCAATTCTAAACAAGCCATTTTGAGGGGCAAAAATCTTTGAATACATGTTGATTTGAATCCATTCTGTTTTACTGGCTTCTTACAAACTGCTAATTGCAAAGAACTATGTCTAAATTCAAGGCCATAAGATAAGGAAGTAAGAACAATTTAGTAACTCTGAGAATATCCACTCGTTTATAGGAAAGATGATGCTACCACTAGAATGGTCACAAAGACTCTGTTCTATAGATGTTAAGCAAGTTTCCCTCATGCGCATCTTATCTCTGTTTATGTAATATGGAAAGTTCTACAAATATGCTGATATTTCAAATAAAGTTTGTCCATCTGATCAAATCACCACTTGCAGCCAGGCTGAGAATAGAGTCTGAAAGGATATTCCCTCCTGGCCAAAAGTAATTTTGTTTATTTTCTTCCAAATTGGATTCACGGCCCAGTCCAGCTTCCCACCATTGGGAAGGTGTGGTAGGAGTAATATTTCAATCTAACCCAACACCGGCTGTGCAACTGCAGCAGGGTGCTTGTCAGGAACAGATTCACCCTCAAACGTAGCAATAAACTTTAGTAGAAGATTTATTGAAACATAGTGAATGATACTGTCTATCAGACGTTAAAGCTCGAGAATGGAATGCTTTCCCCCCGCCTTACACTTAAACAGCAAGTTTCTCCTGAGATAGTTGTAAAAGGACGAACGTCATCATGCCAAATGGTTCCTTTGAAATTCCAGCCGGAAGGAATGGTTGGCACCTGGGAAAGTTAACAGCCTACTATCACTATTTCCCCAGGCTACTGCTATCCTAAAACAACAAACATGGAGGACTCCTGACATCCTGCCCCACTTTTTTTTTTAAAAAAAAATTCATATACATATAGATACGCAAAACAAGTAAAATATTACAGAACAACAGAAATACAAGAAACCCATGCAGTAATAACAAAGTCAATCGGGGCGTTGAGGAACATCAGTCGGCGAAGAATCCAGCGAAGGGGCTCTCTTCAGCAAACTGGAATGAAAGACAGGATGAATTGCCTTGAGGGAAGAAGGGAGATCCAGTTCAAAAGAAACATCGTTAATAGCTCTTTTCACAGGAAAAGGACCGAGAAATCGAGGGGAAAGTTTTTTAGAAGGAGAAGTAGACGAAATGTGCTTAGAGGAAAGAAAGACCAGATCCCCAGGTTTGTAAGAGGGGTTAGGCTGCCGTTTGCGGTCGGCAAAGCGTTTGTGAGAAGCTTTTGCAGACGCTATAGCATCCGAAACGGATTGCCAAATGCCCGAAAATTTAGAGACCCAAGCAGAAACAGAAGGAGGAGCAGAGGAAGGGAGGGTGAGGGGGGGAAAGGAGAAGGAAGAAAGCCGTAAACTATTTCAAACGGGGGTTTCCCAGTAGAAGCATGAACAGCATGGTTTACAGCAAACTCAGCAAACGGGAGAAGCGAAACCCAATCGTTCTGGTTTTCAGAAACAAAGCACCTAAGAAATTGTTCAAGAGATTTGTTAGCACACTCAGATTGGCCATCTGTTTGGGGGTGATAAGCACTGCTGAGTTTCTGAGTGATTCCCAGGGTTTTCAAGAGGCAGGTCCAAAACTTGGAAGTGAAAATTGGATCCCTGTCCGAAATGATCACCGAAGGTAGTCCGTGAAGTTTCCATACATGATGAACGAATAGGTCAGCAAGTCGTTCAGCATTGGGTACTTTCTTTAGAGGAACAAAATGACATTGCTTGGAAAAGTGATCAGTAACAACCCAAATAACATGAAAGCCATGTGAAGAGGGGAGAGAGACGATAAAATCCCATGCGATAACCGACCAGGGGCTACAAGGAGCAGGCAGAGGTTGTAGGAGCCCTTGAGGCTTAGATGTGGGCGATTTAGAAACGTTGCAAGTAGCACACTGTTTAATGTAAGTTTGCACGGAGGAGTTTAGTCCAGGCCACCAAAAAAGGCGGCGAATCGCATGCAATGTCTTCAAAAACCCAAAATGTCCAGCAGGCTTGGAATCGTGATGACGATGAAGTACATGCTCACGGGCAGCAGGGGGGACGTAGACCTTGGTGCCATAGAAAGGGAGATTGTCAACCCACTCAATTTTGTCCTTATTTGCCGGGAGCCATGAGTCGGCATGCGCTGCATGAACGATAGCATCGCGGAGAGCGGAGTCACAGAGGGAGGAGGCAGAAAGCCTTGTTTTTGCTAATGTGCGAGTAGTTACTTGAGAAGCCAGGGAGGAGGCAGGAAATAAGGCTTTGGAGGGGGGGGACGTAGCAGAAGGTCCCTCAAAACAGGGAAGGCGAGATAGAGGGTCCGCCAATTGGTTGGAACGGCCAGGTTTGAAAACAATTTTAAACCGGAACCTCTGGAAAAATTCAGCCCATCTCGCCTGCTTAGGGGAGAGTTTCTTAACCGACTGCAAGGCTTGCAAATTTCTATGATCAGTCCAGACTTCAAAGGGGAGTCGGGCCCCTTCAAGTAAATGTCGCCAAGTGGTCAGCGCAAAATGAATAGCCTTGGCTTCTTTCTCCCAAATAGGCCAATTAGCTTGTTGATGAGAAAATTTCTTTGAAATGAAAGCACAAGGCTTGAGTGCTCCCTCAGAGTCATGTTGCAAAAGAACAGCGGCCATGGCAAAGTCAGAAGCATCTGTTTGCACAATGAATTGCTTAGCACTGTCGGGGAAAAGTAGCAATGGCTCTGTAGTGAATTTAGATTTCAAATGTTCAAACGCCGACTGACATTCAGGGGACCAACGAAGTTTGTGCGACTTACATGTAGATTCGCCTTTAGGTTTCCGTAACAGGTTAGTAAGCGGAAGCGCTATGGCTGCAAAATCCTCGATAAAGTTCCGGTAAAAGTTTGCAAAGCCAAGAAATTGCTGCAGTTGCTTCAAAGTTTTGGGGACGGGCCATTGCAAAATAGAGTTAATTTTCGAAGGGTCCATTTTAAGTGAACAATCTTGAATCCTATAACCCAAGTAATCAAAGGTTTGGGTGTCAAATTGGCATTTAGACAGATTAACTACGAGGTTATTATCTATCAGCCGTCGAAGCACTTCCCGAACCAATGATACATGAGATTCCATGGAGTCTGCATAAATTAAAATGTCATCCAAATAAATCAGAACCCCCTGATACAATAAGTCATGGAAAATGGTGTTCAAAAACATCTGAAACACAGATGGTCCAGATTGTAATCCAAAGGGGAGAACCGTCCATTTAAAATTCCCCAGTGGGGTTGCAAAGGTGGTGAGCCATTCAGAGTCTGGGTCCATCCGAATCCTATGAAATGCTTCTTTAAGATCAAGCTTAGTGAAATATTTTCCTTGAACAAGATGGTCTAAAACGGTCCGTATCAGGGGAATGGGATAACAATTGGAAGAGATAACCTGGTTAATAGCAGAGTAGTTAACTATCAGCCTCGGATCCGCTCCGGGATCTTTTCTCTTTCGGAAGAAGACAGGACTCGCCGTAGGGGCTGTAGAAGGCTTGATAAAGCCACGAGCCAAATTTTTATTAAGGAACTTTTTGAGGGCAAGGAGTTCTTGCTGGCTCATGGGGTAGATTTTTGGTTTAGGCAGCGAGGCTCCGTCAATCAATTCCAATTTACAGTCAAATTCAGTGTGGGGGGGCAATTTGTCAGCCTCCCTCTCATGAAAGGCCTTCTGTAAATCACGGTAGTGCGAAGGAATTTGTTGCAATTCTTCATGGCCAATAGAGAAGCTTGCCTCGGAAGAGGATAGAGTGCCAGCGGTCCAGTCTATTTGGGGATTATATTTACGGAGCCAGTCGATTCCCAAGACCAATTCGAACTGCACCGCCTTGGGAACTAGGAACCGCATGCTATAATTATTTTGGTCCATTTGAAATGAGATGGGCATGGTGATTTCGCTTATTGCTCCTCCAGTCATTGAGGTCCCATCCATTTGAGTTAACTTGATGGGGCGTTCCAAAGGCTCATATAGAGTTTTAAGGGTCTTGGCCAATTTGGGGTGTAACAAACTTCTGGAGCAGCCAGAGTCAATTAGTGCCCTATGTACATGCAAGGTCCCATCTCCGCCAGTAATCGTAACCGTGGTATAGAAATGGGGAATTTTAGGAGTACTTACAGCTGTTCCCGCTGCTTTCAAACCGCCACCGTCGGGTTCAGAATCCCCATCTGTGTCCGAGGAATACGAAGAAGAGGTTTCACCGTCGGGAGCGGAGTCTCCTGTCGCTGCTGCAGGGTCCTTATGAGTGCGTCTGAGCGGTTGTTTGATGGCCGTTGTCTGACGTGTAGATTCTTTATTCCTGGGGTCTGCTCGTGCTCCTTTAGTCCCCACCGTGGCTTGGTTACTGGTGCAGTTGTTGGCAAGGTGACCCGGTTTCCCACAGGTGAAACACATGCCCAAACGGAGGCGTTTGTTTCGTTCCTCAACATTGAGGAAGGTGGGACGGCGAGGTTGTCGTTTTGTTAAGTCTTGTCGTTGTCGGTTCAACTGAACAGTGTGGGTTATACCCTCCACTTCAGTAGCTAGTCTGATCCAACCTAGCAGGGTTTGTGGGTTGGCCTGCATTAGGCACCCGTGTAAGATATCAGGATCTAGTCCATCTTTGTATAACTCGATAAGAATCTCATCATTCCACTGCACTTTGGTGGCCAGGTTTCTAAATTCACGCGAATATGTTCCCACGTCGTTCCTGCCTTGTTTCATTTGTTTTAGTTGATATTTAGTTTTTTCTAGTAGATGGGGGTCTTCAAACCGTTCACGCAAATGGTTCATGAAGAGCTGCAGATTTTCGGTTTCGGGGGCACGGGTGTCATATAGGTTTGCTACCCAGTCAGCTGCCAGTCCTTTCATTCTCTGGCTGAGGTATCTAATTCGGGCTGCATCATCCCGAAAGAGGTGGCCATGATCGACCATGAAATTATTTGCCATAGTCATAAAGAAAGAGAGTTTCTCACCCTTCCCGTTGAAGGACGCTTTCAGGTCTCCCACGTTTCTGAGTAGCGGTGGCGCTGGAGCTTGCCCTGCTGGTTGCTGGGGCGGACCAGGGGTGCCTGCCGCTGGCACAGCCGCTCGTGGTTCGCGTGCTGGTGTTCTCAATGTCTGCGAGGGACGGATGCTCATCTCACGTAACATGGTCTTGAGTTCGAGTATCTCCTCATCTTTTCTCTCCAGTTCTGTTTCCATTCGTGCCATTTCCGCCAGAAAGGAAAGGTCTTTGGCTGATGTGTCCCATCTAGCAGCCCTTCTGCGTTGTCTTACCGACATAAGCGGCTTCTCTCCCCAGACCCAGGTTTGGCCGCTTGTGGGGGTTTTCATAGCCTCGCTCAGCGGTAAATTTGCCTTGGTATCCATGGACGCTTCGGTCTCTGCAGTTCCATCAGATTCTGCAGATCCTCGTTCTTCTTCAGTAATTAACTGATCCACTACTTGATGCATTTTAGGAAAAAAAGATTCTCGAGCTTTCTGTCAGGAACAGATTCACCCTCAAACGTAGCAATAAACTTTAGTAGAAGATTTATTGAAACATAGTGAATGATACTGTCTATCAGACGTTAAAGCTCGAGAATGGAATGCTTTCCCCCGCCTTACACTTAAACAGCAAGTTTCTCCTGAGATAGTTGTAAAAGGACGAACGTCATCATGCCAAATGGTTCCTTTGAAATTCCAGCCGGAAGGAATGGTTGGCACCTGGGAAAGTTAACAGCCTACTATCACTATTTCCCCAGGCTACTGCTATCCTAAAACAACAAACATGGAGGACTCCTGACAGTGCTGCCCTGGCACACTCACCCTCCCCAACCATGAAATGGGTGTAAGAGCACTAATAAACTGTATTTCATGAGGGTGTGCATGGTGTGAGTAGGTACTGAATACATCCTTCCACAACTTCCCTGGAATTATACATCCTGACATAACCACAAGTTATGCGAATATGATTTCAACCTGTCTCTAGGATGCTGATACGACCTCAGCAGAAAGCTGGATCCAGAACCCAGGGACCGTTCTTTCTCAATTTCATTTAGACTGCTGTCTCATCTCAGTGGTGAAAACTATGATGTTTTAGGAGATCCTAATACACTTGTCAAAGAATGTGCTTAAGAAATTCAAACAAACCTAGAGTTTTATGAAACAGGTCTACCTGTAACAAGTTTCTGTTTTAAACAGGAAATGATGCGTCAGTAAGAATTTTTGCTTCTACTGTACTTAACCATTTAGGTGTATATGTTGGTACGCATGAAGTAAGGAATCTAGGTAAGAATGAGCTATATGAATTTTATATAATGTATGTTTTATGTTTGTTCTCTGATATTTGTTGTCAAAATAATGTGAATGATGTGAATAATGTTCTTTTCTTTTTTGAAGCAATTTTTGTTTTATTGTTGTTGTTGTTTTGGTTGGGTTTGTTGTGCTTTTTGTCTTGAAGGTAATGTTGTTTTCTGATTGATGTTTTGACTTTTTAATAAAAAAAATCTTTAAAAAATTTGTTTCAGTGAAGTTCTTTTTTTTTTTAAAAAAAAACAACCTACATGTCTTAGTGATAAAATGTTTTTAATTAATTAGTTTTTGTTTAATACAGATTGTATTATTAAAAAGGAGGAAGAAAATTATTTCCAAATAATTCAGAAGAAAGGGTACCCTAGTGTTTTTAGGAACTTAAAAATGTAACACAAATTAAAGTATTATTCAAGTTCTTTAAGAACATGTTCCTCCTTTGTAATCAGCGTGGCAGCCAAACACTTAACCCTTAGACTTTGTAAAGAACTTTTTTCCACCCTCTACATCGGTAGCGAAGATTAAAAGAATGGAAAAACAATGGAAGTAGAGAATAATTAAAGAAACTTTCTAGTTCATGGGGAACTTTCCTCTCCATATTGGTAACCTTCACTGATTAGCAATGACCTAAGACAGCCTGGTCGCCATAGCAGCAACTGCTTGATTCATTATTTGCAGGTGAAATTACAACCCCCTGCTTTTTTAAAAATTGAAAAGCTGTCAGTTTGAATAGAGAAGGGGATGGGGGGTGCTGCTGCTGCTTAACCCTTTCTCTCATTATCTTGTCTGTTCAGACCTGCCCTTCCCAAGCTTCTTTGCTACCCATGAAGATAAAGACGTGAGTAAATTGAAAAGAAACTGGATAGGGAATTTTGAGCTAACAAATAACATGAAGGGAAAGAATTTGGGTTGCCAGATATCAGGCCTGATCCTGAGTCTCCAGTTTCAATAGATATTTCTAGATGGGAGATGACTGTGAAAATTCACTAATTTTGGTGACCTCATCACTGGGAAAGAAGAAAGGGTTGCATGCAAATCTTCAGCTCAATTAATAGAGGAGCTATGTTATTCAAGCTTTAATTGATTTGTTGCTGCAAATAGCAAGACCCTCCAAGGAGTCCATTTATTTAGTTTGCTTTCACCTTTTCTCTCTGTTGTTTAGTGCCAGGACTCACCCTCTGCTCTGCTTTGTGTCTACTTTCTGGGTAGAAGCAAGTAGGGTAGATGAAATGTTCTTTATCTAAGTAGGTGAGAAGGAGTAATCCCCTCTGGGACAGGGCTTACTTCTTTTTCTCTCAGATTGGTATGGCAGCTTCTCAACATGATAAAGTGCCCTGTCTTTTCCACACAGCTTTATCTCCCCTCCCTTATAACACCACCTCTATGTAAAAGGGTGAAGCCTTTCAATGGTTATTAGGAACCTCATTATAGTTCTATGGTAGTGTGTTTTGGTATGGTAGTTTTGGTTATGGTAGTGTGTTTTCTATTTCTATTAAATACCCTATACCACTCAGCCAAATTAGTGTTTATAAAAATAAACTGTAATATTTATTAAGATAACATACAGAACAATGTGTTGTAGTTCATATGCAGGTCAAAAATTAATAGTATTCTTCAGAGTACTTTTAGTTAGTTTCCTTATATTTTTAACCTCTCATAAGCACAAGTATCACAAACAGCCCTTTGGCTACCCTGTAACCGAATGCTCAGTCCCCAATCTTGGTCACATTTTCTGATCAGAATCTACGATGGTTTAATTACTCCTCTGCTTCTCTCTAGGCTTTTCCTGAGAATTAAACCCTTCCCACGCAGGCAACCTCCCTGGCTGACGGAGAGACTTTGCTCCAGCATTCTTTCTCACTGAAGGACTGAAAATGATAACCATTATTTGCCTTTATGTATCTTTTCTTCTCAGCCACCAGCACCTCCTACATACTACAGGGTAGGTTTCTCTCTTGAGGAGCTATTTTGGTTGCCTGGCAATCTATTTCTAGGCTGCTCTGGTACTCCAGATAGCCATACCGCCAGACCTCTGTCACTCCTTCATTTCGTTTGACATGGAAGCAACCTCTTTAGATCTTAATTTCTAAAGAGGAAAATATGTTCTCTCTCTCTGCATGCATATATTTGAATGCCAGCCTGTGATCAACTGTGATTGATACTTACGCATAATACTTAATGACATGGCCAGGGCCATCCCTGGGTCTCAGGCTTTGGCTGGAAATCTCAGGACTTGGAAGAAACCTGAATTGGCAAGCATAAAAAGGATAAATTATCCACTTACTCATTACCCTGTCTCTTCTCACAGTCTCTAAGGGTGATTTATGTTCATGTTCATATATTTCCTGCGTAATATCTATGTAGGCTTCTAGCTAGTTAGCTTGTTGTTCCTAGAATGTACCCTCCACAACAGATATGACATTGGGTAAACCACTAGAAGTCAGCCTACAAGCCTGTCCCTCTCCAATAACTGGATATGAAAGAGAAACAGCTACAAATCTAAGATGGAGAGGTCACATCAGCCAAGAAGTCATGGAGAAAATGTTGCAAAATGCCTTCAGAGGAAATTATATTTGTGTTCACTAAGAGAGATACAGCATGATGTAGTAGTCTGAGTTTTGATCTACAACCAGAGCAGAGTTTGAGTTCCCATTCAGACATGGAAACACACTGGTGACCTTGGGTGCATCACACACTCTCAGCCCAAGAAAACCCCTGATAAAGTCACCTTAGAGTTACCATAAGTCAGGAAATGGCTTGAAGGCACACAACAAGTTAAGAGTGGGCTTCTAGGCAAGCAATTAATTAAAAGATGAGGAAACTTTTATATCCCAACGAGGAAAAATATTAGCATAAAAGTAAGTTGACTCAGAGCAGAAGTATATGTCTCAGGTAGGAACTAACTGGGCAGCCTGCTTTCCTGACTAGTAAATGGCCCTGAAGGTTTCTCTTTTTCTTTCTGTTTACTCCTTTCCCATACTTTGCTAAAGTCTGCTCAAGCTCTTAAATCTTCACTCTGCCAACCTTCCCTTAATGAGAAATCTTTCTCCCTTTTTCTGGGTGCTCTACCTCATTTATTTGTTTAATTTATATCTCAGTCTGCTCCAAAAAGGGGACCTCAAGCTCACAATGAAAATTAAAAGAAAATAATTAAAAAACGTATTTAGGACAAAACTTTAAAATGCCATCAAGCAATTAAAGCATTATTTTCAAACAATTAAAAACACATTCAGAACATAACAAAAGCAACAGCACACCCGTTAAACAGCCTTCTTCTTAATGGTTTAAAGCGTATGGTTGGTTAAATAAGTCTAGTATATAAAAGTCAAAGTTTGTGAGTTTTTCTGTATCAGGCAGGCAAGAACTCATACGATTGGCTGTGTCAGGTGAGAAGACCTCATATGCTTCTATGGAATCCTGGGGCTGGCAGTTTAGGGAGGGGCCTTTAGAATTCTCAGCCAGAGAGTTCTTGGTCCTCAGGCTGGTTGCTATAGAGATGAGGCCTACCAGCAAGAAGGAGGAGGACAGTGTATTTCCCCAGAAACTGAACCTCTGTGTGTTAACAACTCTGAATACAAATTGGATTGGGGAATATGGGGGAAAGTTACAGGTACCAGACAATGCAATTTGGGGAATTAGAGACACGGGATATCAAATCTGTGTATTTCAACCACATCTAATTCCTAAAATAAGGCAAGGTAATTCCTAAGGTATTTCTAATAAGTGTTACCTATAAGAAAATAAAATCCTGGGCAGTGTTGGGTAAATATGCTAGTAAATAAATAAAAACCTGTTGCCTGCCAATCAAAAGAGAACAGGGGCAGGGAGCTAACTGAGTTGCCCTTGGGAGCAAGTTCCACAACCTAGGAGCAGCCACCAAGTAGGCTTTCTCCCATGTCCTTAATAAATAAGCCTGCAAGGGAGGTGGAACCAATTGAAAGGCCTACCCAAGGATTGTAAGATTCAGACCATCTCACATGGACATGTTGTTTAAGTCTATCTCCATAGATCTTCATGGCAACTCTATATGAATCGGCCCTGTTCTCACTCTCTCTTCCCACCAGTCTGCCATTTTATCCACACTCATCATAACCACAAACCCATTATTATTTTCTTCCTTTCCCACTTCTTCTGTCTCTATTTCTCAGACAGAGAAACTTTTTGGTCTCTGATACAGCATCAGCCTCCCTAGAACTTCTTGCAGCATCCCCCATCCCTGTAAAAGCTCAATATTTTCCCCAGCTCTTATATATTCTTCCCAACAGCTTTTTATTCTGCCCAGCAGAGAAGGGTGAGAATCATGTGGTCCTCCATATGTTGTCAGACTGCAAGTCCCAGCAGCCCTAGTCAGTATAGTCAGTGGTGAGGAATGCTGGGAGTTGCAGTCCAGCAACAACTACCTGATTCCCATCTGCACAGCAAAATCTCATGTACCGTTGCTTCACTGTCACACATTTCGTTGGAAATAGGCAGAATTATGTAAAACTTAATATGCTTAGCTTTTAATAAAATCGCAACTAGACTGCATTTTTGTTACCTATTGATTTCATTGCACTGATTTGTTACCAAGGATTTGTTGTGTTTCTTTTCCATGGCCTATTTTACTATTATAACAAAGCATGATTATTTAATTCACCTTAAAAGAGACCCAGTCTCTGACTGAGCAGAGGCTCACTGTTTCCTAAGTTAGAAACCCAATAACCTGAGTTATGGGAGAGAAGGTTACACATTGGAAGACAGTTTCAAGGACCAAAAACTTTATCCCTAAATCTGCCCTATGCTAACGATATATGTATGTAGGAAGATGTCCCCGGGCAATATACAGATTTATAGATTTATAATAGATGTATTTTTCCTATGCAGTAGTAAGATTCATGGATAGAGTCATAGAAGTCTGCCTTTTAAGAAGTCATCAGTGATGATGACCACACTAGCTGGCAGCATCTGTCCAAAGTTTCAGTAAGTGCCAATTGATGTCCGTCCTAGTTGGTGGGAGGAAGATAGAGTAACCAATGTGGGCAGAAACAGACTAAAGATGTGCACACAGGGGAAAGTTAGCAAGAATTCACACACACACACAGGCATTTACTCAGGGCAAGAGTGCTTTGACTGAGCTGGAAGTCAGACAGTACCTGTTTGCTAAGATCAGCTTCCATGAGCAGTGTTTTTTACGACCCTACCTGGAGACCTTCAGCAAACAATTAATGTACTACACCCACTCTTCTGTCTGTCTGTCTGTCTGTCTGTCTGTCTACAGCAAGCTAGGTTTGATCAGAGCTTAGAAACATTACTTTTTTTTAAATACCACAACCCATAGGACTTCCGGGTATGATGGCGGACCGAACGGTCGTGTAAAGGCAATCTGCCGATACACGATCACCCAGCGAGGTGGAATTGGCTCTGGAGAAATATACAAGAGCCGATCAAATACTCCCCTGGTAAAGGGAGTTCAGAGGGTCCTGAAGGGGGCTTGATAACTTGCCTTCTGAAGACCTTAGGAGAGACTATTCTTCTAGGTCAGGAGACGAAGACAAGTAAGAGCCGAAAGGAACCACAACCACGCTGGGTAGCTGTTATACAGCGAAGGGACGCCGATAGCCTTTTTTAAAAATAAACAGCAAGTAGATGCGATCAGCAAAGAAATAAACTTACCTTTCAAAAGAACGTAACTGAGATCTCATCAATACAGACTGAGCTTTAAAAAAAAAAAAAGGTAAGCAAGAAGAAAGAATCTTGAAAGATTGGATTAAGAGAAAAAGCGGATTTTATGTTTAGTTGATCTCTTTTTTTGGGGAGATAATTGTAAGACATCAGTAGAAACGAACTGTGAACATTTATTTGAGAAAATATTCAATACTCAATTAAGAACTGAGGAGAAATGGCGGGAAGTGGCTGAGAAAGAGAGAGTGCAGAGTGGAGTGGAGAGTGGCAGCAGGACAAAGACAGAGTAGAATGGAGGACGGAGTTGGAGTTTGAAGAGAGGGAAGAAGCGGTGGCTGTGGCGGAGAAGCGAGGATTGGTAGAGGGACGGGGTAGTGTTGGAAGGAGTCGGAGATGGAGACGGAGATCGTGGAGAAGAGAAAAGCGGCGTGTCTTGATTCGGTGACACAAGCGGTGAGCAGCCAAAGAGGAGCGAAGGGAAGCGGCGGCGGCAGTAGAAACGGAGACAGAGTCGGAGATTGAGGGGAAGGGCAAAGCGGCGAGTGCTGACTGAGAATACAGGAAAGTGTAAGAAAGGACGGTGTTTGAAAGTGGAAAGGACTTGGAGAGAAGAAGACGGATTAGAAAGGTGCTGAGGTGAAGGCGGTGAGTGTGTGAGAGAGAAGTGAAGAGACGGCGGAGAAAAGAGTGGGGAGTGTGATGAGGATCGAAGACCGGAGGAGTGGAGAAGAACTGTGTATGGGATAGAGTGAAAATAGGAGAATTGTAGAAGGATTTGAGAATGTGGAAACACATAAAGACATCATAAAAATTAAATTATTTATCAAGGGGGTCTGAAGATGATTGATATATATTTCTAATATACAGTATAATAGTGCTTGAGGACAGTGTTATAAACAAAGTGTAATAAGTTTGAAAGGTAAATTCAGATTGTATTTACAGAAGAGGAGGAAGAGAGAGTACTTTTGAAGAGAACATTCTGAGTAGAAGGGCGGAAACAATTTGACCTTGGAGGGAGGGTATTAAGATAAACAAATTATTCTCAGCTGGGCTAAGACGAGATAATATTTGGATTTGTAAACTGTGTTTGAAATGTAGTTAAGTAGCACCACCTAGTGGTTAAAATAAAAAACTGTCCTTTTTATGAAAGAGGGCACTAAGATTTTTTTTTCTTTTTTTCCTCTTCTCTCTCTAATTCTCTTCTGACTTGGTGAGTGCTATTTCTGTTATTGTTGGATTATTATATTACCATACTCTTCTTATTTGATGTAAAATTGATAACCTGATAATTTGAATATTGATAGATACATTCAAATATCTGAATAAGAAATCTTAAAAAAAAAAAAAAGGAAGAAGGAGGAAGAAAGGGAAAAAAAAGAAAAAACTAGACAGCACTAATATTATTGAAAAGAATATAGTATTGTACATATTTACATATTTATAGAACATAGTATTGACATTCATTGACACTTACTGATATTTGAGAAATTGCTTGATACTCACTGGTTTTGCTTAAGGGTGGTGAATAAGAACAGGAAAATATAAGTGCAGGTTAGGGAGAAGTGTAAAATTGCTAGTGTAATTTGAAAATTGATCATAATTGTTGAGAAGTTATTCTAAGAATTATCACGTTATTATAAGAATTTAAGTTTGGTTTAGAAAGTCATAATTTGTTTTGTGATAACTGTAATTGAATTTAATATCTGTTGATAATGGCTACAAGAAAAAAGACCACAACCCAAACTCAGCTAACACTTGAAAGAAGAGGTTCTGTTGAACAGTCTTCACAAGCCGGAGGGATTGAAAAAATATTAGAAGAATTGATAAATTTTAAACAAGAAATAAGACAAGAACTGAAAGATACGAGAAATGAAATAAAAATGGACATTAAAAAAGAGATGGAAAGTATTAATAAAAAGATGGAAAAAATGAATAAAGAGATGAAAGCAACGCAGAATGAAGTAAAACAAGTTGAAAAAAGACTGTTTAAAATGGAAGTGGAGGAGAAGGAAATGAAGGAAAGATTTAAAAGACAATATAAGGAAATAGAAATTCAAGAGTTGAGATATAGAGACAGATGCTTGAAATTCAGAGGTTTGACAGAATGCCCAGCTGAAAATCTTTACGAACGTCTCATTCCGGAATTAGCCATGTATATGGAAGTGACGGAGGAAAGAATGGAACAAGAAATTGATAAGATGTTTCGTATCAATTCAAAAATGGCGAAGGAAAAGAATCTTCCAAGAGATATCCTAATTTGTTTCATTAGAACAAAGATGAAAGAGAAAATACTTTTAAGAAATTATGATGAAAAATTCATTATGGATGATATTGAATTGAAGATTTTTAAAGATGTGCCATTCCAGACGTTAAAAAAGAGACAAGAATATAGGATTCTGACAAATTATTTACAGAAAAATAACATTAGATACAGATGGGAGCGTACAGAAGTACTTTCTTTTACTTGGAATTTCAAAAGGTACAAATGCACAACGACGGATCAAGTGGATGGATTGCTAGATGAATTAAAAAGATACAAGAAGAAGACAATATATAAAAAACAAGAAACGTCAGAAACGATGCAAAAAAACAGAGAGGGAGAGGAATTAAATGAAGAATTGGAGAACGAATCTGAACATGAACAAGAAAAAGACCAACTGAACTTGGAGATAGAAGATAAAATAACTGAAGAAGAGAACTGAAAAAATGGCCTTAAAATGTGTTTCCTGGAATGTAAAAGGTTTAAATTCGAGCTACAAAGTGAGACAGATCTTCCATCATCTTGAAAAAATGAAATCTGATGTAGTTTGTCTACAAGAAACTAGAATTAGAGACAAAGATATTAAATACTTGAAAAATCCAAAATTAGGGCAATGCTTCATTTCTGCATATGGAAAAAAGAAAAGAGGAGTGGTAATGTACATAAATTCAAAATTTCCAACACAAGAAGTATTTTTAGATAAAGAAGGACACTATGTCGACGTAGAAATTCAAATCCCTGAGAGAAAAATTCTATTAATTGGAACATATTCACCATTAGAGAATAAAAGTAAATTTTACGAGAAAATAAAGGAAAAAGTACACAGATATATTGAAGATAGAAATCAAGACAATATTCTCTTAATGGGGGATATGAATGGAGTGGTGAATCCCATGACAGACAGAACAACGACATCAACGAAAAAAAAGTTACAGGGTAGATTGCCGAAAACTTTTTTCAATTTGATGGAAGACTTATCGATGATAGATGTTTGGAGAAACAAACATGAAAAAGGTGGCTTTACATTCTACTCTGATAGTCATAAAAGTATGTCCAGAATTGACATGTTTTGGATTTCGAAAACTTTATATTCATTAGTCAAAGACATGGAAATACTTCCAAGAATTTGGTCTGATCACAATCCTATTCAATTAGAGTTAAACTGTAAAAAGAAGACCAAATATAGTAATTGGCGCGTTAATGATTTTCTTTTAAGAAACACAGATTATTTGAAAAAAGTCAAAGAAGCATTGAAGTATTATTTTTCTGAGAATGATAAAGATGGAATAGCAGCAAAGACGGTTTGGGATGCAGGGAAAGCCGTAATGAGAGGCCTGTTGATAATGTGGAATTCGGAGTGGAGGAAGAAAAGAGAGGAAAAGATAACAACTTTGGAAATAAGAATCAAAGATTTAGAGGAAGAATTAAGAAAGAATCCAGAGAACAAAAAGATAAGAAAAGAACATAAAGAATTACAAATGGAATTACAAGCAGAGAATTTGGTTGAGATCGAGAAAAAATTACGCACGCTTAAACAGAGAAATTTTGAAAACGCTGACAAACCGGGAAGATGGCTGGCGTATAAATTGCGGAAAAGAAAAGAAAGAAATTTAATTTTGCAAGTGAGAAAAAAAAATGATGAGATAACATCAGACGAGAAAACTATACTGAAAGTATTCAGGAAACATTATAAAGAACTTTATCAGAAACAGATAAAAAGTAATAGAATGATGAAAATAGAAGAATATCTTAACAATCAAGATTTGATAAGGATGACAGAAGAGCAAAGGAAGAATCTAAACGCAGAAATTACATGTATGGAAGTAATAAATGCTATAAAAGATATCAAGATTGGGAAAGCTCCAGGTCTGGATGGGTTCACTGGATTGTACTATAAAGAAGTACAAGAAGAATTAAGAGAACCGATGAGGAAAATGTTCAATGAGATAACGAAATATGGTAAACCGGACTCTTGGAAAGAAGCAAACATTACTTTAATATTAAAGGAGGGAAAAGATTCGACAAATCCAAATAGTTATAGACCGATATCACTATTAAATATAGACTACAAAATCTTCACAAAAATACTTGCGAATAGATTGAAAATTATATTACAGGAAATGATACACGAAGACCAGAGTGGATTTTTACCCAAAAGATATATTAGAGACAATATTCGGACGGTAATTAATATGCTGGAATTTTATGAAAAACATAACGAGAAAAAATGTATGATGGTCTTCGTGGATGCAGAAAAGGCTTTTGATAACGTGGATCATGAATTTCTTTTTAAACTGTTAAAAAAGCTTGAATGTGGCGAAAAGTTTATAACTTGGATAAAACAATTATATCTTGATTGTAGAGCCCAACTATTAATAAACAGAGATAAGGCTGATCCGATAAATATAACGAAAGGTACTCGTCAAGGTTGTCCACTCTCCCCTTTATTATTTATTATGGTGCTTGAAGTCTTACTAAGGAAGATAAGAAGAGATGATATGATCAAGGGACCTAAAATAAAAGGAGATAACTATAAATTAAGGGCATATGCTGACGATTTGGTAGTATTTTTAGAAGATCCGGAATCGAGTATTTCAAAATTTTTAGAAATTTGTGAAGAATTTGGAAAAATTGCGGGGTTTAAAATTAATAAAGAGAAAACAAAGTTTATATCCAAAAATATGAGAAAGGAAGAAATAGAATTAATAGAAAAAAGAACGGGTATTAAAGAAGAGAAGAAGATTAATTAGCTAGGAGTTATAATCTCTAAACAAAATAATGCACTATTTGAGAACAATTATGTCAAGAAATGGGGAGAGATTAGAAGAGAAATGCAAAATTGGTCAAAACTGAACCTTTCACTATTGGGCAGAATGGCATCAATTACAATGATGGTCCTTCCAAAGATAAATTATTTATTTCAGAATCTCCCAATTATTACTAATTTCAAGTACTTTAAAGAGTGGAGACAAGATTTATCGAAATTTATATGGGCAGCCAAAAAACCAAGAATCAAATGGAAAATATTAACAGATAGAAAAGAAAGAGGCGGCTGTAATGTTCCAGATCTAAGACTATATTTTTTTGCAAATGGAATGAATTGGATCAAAGATTGGATAGAATTGAAAAATGAGAGAATTTTGAACCTTGAAGGCCCAAATTTAAGATTTGGATGGCATGGTTACCTTTGGTACCATAAAACAAAGGTTGATAAAGAATTCCTTAATCACTATATAAGGAAACCATTATTCGGAATTTGGAGATACTGGAGAAAGAAAATATATTCGAAAATGCCATTGTGGATTTCACCTCAAGAGGCGCTGATGGGGAGATCGGAACAAAAATCCAGAAGATGGCTTACATACAAAGACCTAATAATCATAGATACCAGAGGAAACCAAAGAATTAAGACTAGAGAAGAATTGACTGAAGAAGGTTGGGATTGTCAATGGTTCCTATACATGCAATTAAAAGAAAGATACAAAATGGATTTAAAAATAGAAGGAATCGAGACAAACTTTAAATTGAACGAATGGGAGAAAATAATATTTGAGAAAAGAGAACATTTAACATCACATCTCTATAGATACCTTCTAGATATGGAATTAGAAACTGAGAAAGTTAAAGAATCTATGATTGTTTGGGCGCAGAATATTGGTCATGCAATAAACTTAGAGCATTGGGAAAAAAGCTGGGCTATTACACAAAAATTTACTTTAGCCCAGAATTTAAAAGAAAATTACATCAAAATGTTTCACAGATGGTATTTAGACCCATCGAAATTGGCAAACATTTACAAATTAGAGAATAAAGCATGTTGGAAATGCTCGCGAGATATTGGAACTTTCTATCATATGTGGTGGAAATGTCCCAAAGCAAAGGTTTACTGGAGAAACATTCACAGATTAATGATAGAAATCTTAAAAATAGAGATGCCTATGACACCTGAAATATATCTCTTGAACATGCTGCACCAGATTGATAAGAAACACACTAGATATGAATATATAATTCTGTATATGGTCTCAGCAGCCAGGATTGTGTATGCAAGATATTGGAAAAAGAGGAAATACCGGATGTACAAGAATGGTTACAAAAAGTTTTAGAATTTATCATTTTAGAAGACCTTACACTTAATCTGCAAGATAAAAAACAGACAAAAAAATTGGAGAATCTGAGGTCAATTAAGACAATGATAAAAGGAAAATTAGACATAGAGAACGAATAGGGGAAGAATTGTGGAACAAGTGTATGCTGACTCGATTTAAATTGGATTTATATTTTATATACATATTTGTATATATACATATACATATACATATATATATATATATATATATACATGTAGTTAAGAAGCTAGTCTACATTAGAGTACATATGGTTATTGAGATCACGATAAGTTAGAAAAATAGAAGTTCTATTGAGAGGTGAGAGGAAGTTATACGAGAATTATACAGATTGTATGAAATACACGATATGTAAGCTTGTTTTTATATTGTAAATTTGATAATACAAATGTGCATTGTGAATTAATAGATGTTGTTTAATAAAAATAATATAAAAAAAAATAAATAAATACCACAACCCATAGAATTCCCCAGGCAACAAGGCCTGGTTTTGAAATCTGATTCAAAATTTGATGATTGCAGAACAGGCATTCCAGATCAATCTGACTATAGCTCTCATTACCTCCTGAAAGCATGGTTTTTGGGCATGAGGGCTGGGGATTATGGGAATTGTAGTTGACATTTCTGGAAGGCACCAGATTACTGTTGTGGAATAACCAAAGACCTACAAGTCTTTGCCTGGGAGACCTGCTCTCAGGGATGGTGCCTGTAGAGCAAAGAGAATTCCCATTTCATTTCTTTTAGAAGTTGTAAAATTTTAAAACCATTTTCATGTCACAAGCATTTATTATATAATTTTGCTGTTTTTATTTTAATATGATAAAATGGCAGTGCTTTTATTTGTAACAGAATTCAAAGATTCTTTTAAGCAGATTGGATCTCATGGCTTTAAAAAAGGTCAAAAGTAGAAGCATCTCAGCTTCAGTGGCTTGTAATAATTCTGGCTGAAAGCAGACAAAGTTTCCAGCCCAGGTTTTGACTCATGAGGTGAGGTAACCAGCTTTCAAAGATAGTTTTTAATTGCTTTCAAAAACTCATCTTGAGGGGGGGGGAAGTGATAATTCTCTTCAGAATTATAATAAATTACCTTTGCTAATTGATTTTCCATTTATTAACAGATCCTGCATAGTCTTCCTGAATAATGGCCCCACAGTCCGATAAGATAAACTCGTGCTGACTGCAGTCCAGTGTTGCCTCGGCGTAGCATGAATATCCACACAAAGAGATATGCTGCATGAGCACGATGCAAGCCTGGAATACTATAACTCAAGCCATTCTTCCACTAGACTGTTATAGTGCTATTATTCCACTTTCAACATTCAATGGAATCCTGGGGTTGCAGTTGAGCTCCCCCTAAACTGCAAACCCAGGATTCCATAGAATGTTGAAAGTGGAATAATAGCACTATAACAGTGTCATGCAGAAATAGCTTGACTTGAAGAGGAATGAACTTGATAAGATGTTATTTAAGGATTCCTGGATATAAGAGTGTGGAGCGGATAACTGAAAGCAAACTAATCCTGGCACAAAGAACTCTGCAAGCAGAGAGAGGGACTACAGTAAGAGGAAGAAGGAGTTTTTAAAAAGACCAGAGTTTGTTCATGACCATTGGAAAATTAACAGGTTTCACTTCCATGGGTTTGGTTATTTGTGAGTGTCTCCAACTCCTGCCCCTCCACACACCTCAAGTGCTTCTTTTCCAGGGGAATCTTCCTTCTCAGTGATTCCAATCAGGCCACACAACTCTTTAAAAACCTGCCTCTGTTCCTCCTTCTTCTTCATCAGCCACTGCCTGGGCAGCTAAGCATGGGTCATAGCTTGATCCTTCACACCACAAATCCTCTCTAGATGCACTCCCCTCTAGGAAGAAGATGGACAAAAGAGAGGAAGTATAGGGCCACCATGGTGACTCACCCCCTTTTCCCTTTCCCTGACCTGGCTTGGACCCTGGGTGCCCAGTCTCCCCGCCATGGCCCCCATCCCACAGAAACACACACACACATTTTGATAGTTGTGGGGGGTTTTGCACTACTGCAGGGATCCTGTATACCTAATGCTAACAAATGTGGAGGGCCAACAGTAGTCTGTTAAAGGAGTAAGTTATGAGGGTCTGAGGAGACTGTATGAATTTTGGGTGCCTGAGCAGATTTAAGGAAAAGTGTATGACAGCTTAATTTGAACAGTGTTAATTGTTTGGAACTAGAACTAGAACCTGAAAGCAATAATTTTCTTCTGTTATAAGTCAAACTATATGTTATTTTGCAACACTGACTCTGGACAGCATCATTTATCCTGAAACAAAGGAGAGTCAGGCTTACCATAAAGAAAGCAAGTCTAACACGTGCACTAAGCCACAGTGAAGTCACCTGAAGGCCTAGGACTCCAGATCCAAGGAGGGATTTTAAAGGGAACTGGAGGGCAAGGTGTCTGTGACAGGTTTACAAGGAACTGTCAGGCCAGCCTAAGAAGGAAATACGCCACAAAGCCCTTTATGGAATAGCAACATTATGTGACATCAACGTCTAGGTATCATTGCACACACACAATACAGCAGGCTCCTTTGGGGCCCCTCCCTAAACTGCAAACCCCAGGATTCCATAGGATGTTGAAAGTGGAATAATAGCACTATAACAGTCCAGTGCGGAAATGGCCCTAGTCCACATAGTTCACAAAATTTCTAGGGCCCTGTAGCCCTCACCCCTGGGTTACAGTATGGATTGAAATCCCTGACAAGGTCATCCTCACATGAATGGACAAATAAATACTATAGTTTTCTTCCTGCAGAGGGAGAAAATGGATATTTCTGTGCACTATTCTTCCAATACTTGAGCATCCCAAAATATTCCAGGAGATCTTTCTGTACACAAAAAGTGGAGGTTTCACAGAAAAAAAACACATTTTCTTTGCAGAAGAGAGTAAGGTGCACCAAAAAAACACAACAAAATAAAACAACCCCCCCAACACACAAAACACGAGTCTTTTGGTGCACACGCACACACGCACGCACACACACATCCTCCAAAACATATCATGTTGGTCAAATACTGAAAGAAAAACTTGTCAAAGTTGGTCCACTCTACTGTTCTTCTCAATGGAGTTTCCAAACAATTGAGAAACCCATTTTTTCAACTGGGAAACAAATTAGAGAATATTCTTTCCAGCTTTAGGCATTCTGATTTCCCATCCAAAATCTAAATTGGCTTCTGGTTCTCTGTGGATTTGCCGTTGCAGGTCATCAAGCTTTTTTGTGACTCATGCCAACCCCAAGGTGAACCTATCACAAGGTTTTCTTGGCAAGATTTGTTTAAGGGGTGTGTGCCTTTGCCTTCCTCTGAGGCTGAGAGAGTATGACTTGCCCAAGGTCACCCAGTGGGTTTCTGTGGTCAAGCAGGGTTTTGAACCCTGGTCTGCAGGGTTGTAGTGTAGTGCTCGAACCACTACACCATACAGGCTCCCTGTGGGTGGGGAGTGGTCTTCTGCTCTTCTCTGGTGAGCTTGGGGAGTCATCCTGGCTTGAGAAGTAGTCTAAAAAGTAGTCTAAAAAGTGACTTTACCATGTTTGCCCTTCAATTTGGGCAATTAAATGCAACAATTTGCCCTTCAGAAGTTCTGGCCTACAGTTCAACCCAGCACTGCCAGTAATGTGGCATTGTGGGAGTTGCTGCTTTTCCCTAGTATTACCTACTTGAGGCAAGTGCCTCACTTTCCCTAATGGTAGGGCTGGCTTTGCTTAAAGGACAGCTGGTAAATCCTTTGTTGGGGAAATAGTGAATCTACCCTCATTATTGCTTGTCTCCCAGTGCTAAATCTCTGAGATCTGGCAGCAGCAGAGCTTCTATTCAGCTTAGAGCTTCTGCAGGAGAAACTGTGGCAAAATCAAGACAGGATTTATGCCCCTCTCCTCTCCTCGACCAATCATAAAAATCATAATCTAAAACATTCACTATCATCATAAGACTCCTTATTGTTTCATCTTAAAATATACTTTTTGTGTGTCTACCTGCTTGCACACACAAATGCAGGAGAGAATGAAATGAGCATGAATTTGTCATCTTTAGTCTTCATAAGTTTTTGTACTAAAGATAGGGGTGCACCATTTCATGAAATCACTTGTTAAAAATCATTGTTATGAAAAATTTTCCATCAGCTAAAATGGTGCCTTGTGAAGCTCTCTATTATGGCAATTGTACAGGTTTGAAAATTTGAGGCTGCACACACAGCTGGGCTCAGCACAGAAGCATCTGTTGTATGTATGTTTCTTTCTTTTCTTTTTTTTTAAATAGCTGCAGGCTTGTTCTGTTAAAACTGTCTTGCTTTCTGAAATTAGTTTCCTTCTCCAAAGCCAGCCATAACAACAAAATTTTACACATAAGTGGTTCCAAAAGGGGAAGAGAGACTGAACGGTCGGTTGAACACCCTCAGTTTACGAAACCTTCATAAACCTCCCAATGTGGTAGTGCCAGTTGAAAACCACGTGCAAAGATGTCTTGGAACTGGGAACAGGGGTTTTGTTTTTCATTAGGGCCATTTCTGCACTAGCCTGTTATAGTGCTATTATTCCACTTTCAACATCCTATGGAATCCTGGGGTTTGCAGTTTAGGGAGGTGACTCAACTGCAAACCCCAGGATTCCAAAGGATGTTGAAAGTAGAATAACAGCACTGTAATAAGCTAGTGCAGAATCAGCCTAAGAATGTTCCAGTGTTTACAAATTTTGTCGTAAATACGAGGGAAAGAACTTGATTGATTTAAAAAAAATGAATGTAGGAAACAGTGAAATGAACCAAATGAACCAATTTGCTCATCCAAGTAGGGACCTTTGGTTTCTTAAATTTTCAGAGTTTTGTCTACTTTCGAATTTGTGCATTTCAGCCATGTTAGAGTTTTATCACACAGGCAGGTAAATCACAATTAGAGCAGTGTAATAATATCTTTGGCTGGGACTTATCACATGAAGTTGTTCTTTTTTTGTTGTTCTCTCAGTGGGGCAGCATCCAGAAAGCTTTAAAAAAAATTAAAAAGGAGGTCTTCACAGATTTTTTTGTGTTTGTAAAAGAAATGCTTTCCAAACAGTTTCCCACTGAGAGAACAACAGAAAGGGAACTTCATGTGATAAATCTCAGCCAAAGATGCTATTATTCTGTTGTAATTGCAATTTACCTGCTTTGTGTGGCAAGGTCCTTAGTTTTTCTGTGAGGCCCATTAGTAGCATCTATGTGGCATGGAGGAACAAAATGATCCTTTCCAAAAATCACTGTACGTATTGAATCAGGCCAGTGACACTGTCGTCTTGAATGTGACAAAGAGATCTTCACATTTAAAATGCATGAATATAATAGAAAACAAAACAGACAGATGACATCCTTTTCTAGTGAAGCAGTTTTAGGTGAATTTACAAGTGTTATGCTGGAGGAGAAAAAGAAAAACAACTGTAGGTGTTTGTTGTGGTGGTGGTGTGCCTTCAAGTAGTTTCTAACTTGTGGCGACCCTAAGGCAAAACCTATCATGGTTTTTTTGGAGGAGAGCTGAGAGTGTATATGTCAAAGGTTACTCAGTGGGAGTCCATGGCTGAGTGGGAAATCGAACCATGGTCTCCAGGGCTGCAGCCCAATGCTCAGATCACTACACCACGTTGGCTCTCATGTTTATCATCTGATAAGTGGATGTTGCTTCAGCTCTGTTGTTGTTTTCCCTATAATATTATAGATTTTCCCAGTGAGATTGGGAAATGTGTTTAAAGTTGAAATACATTGAGGCTACTAAGACTTTTTTTAAACTCCATATTAGCATAATACTTTTCTTCAGCCAACCAAATCAGCAATAGTTCTAAGCTTACAGTAGGATTTAATGGGCAGTCAGTAAGTAGTAAGTGGCAGACTTCTGTTGCTGGAATGGTAGAACTTAGTAGACCTGGGCCATTCCCAGACTAGACTGTTACAGTACTATTATTCTACTTTCAACATCCTATGGAATCCTGGGGTTTGCAGTTTAGGGAAGGGTGTCAAAGGCCCCTCCCTAAACTGCAAACCCCAGGATTCCATAGGATGTTGAAAGTGGAATAATAGCACTGTAACAGTCTAGTCTGAGAATGGTCCTGAAAAGAGAGTAATTCTCTCTTCCTGCAGTAGCCCCCTGAGTACCCCAAAACCAGAATCTGGAGAGCTGGATCAACTTCCAGAATCTGTTTTGAAGTGGCACAGAGGGCTGCAGAGGGCAAAGAAGGTGAAATGGCTGAGGCCTAATTGTTCTTCCCAGCTAGAGTAGACCAACTGAGTCAATGTACGCTTGGTAAGTCAACTCTCATGTAAATTCCATTGATTGAAAGAAACTGCTGTAGTCAGGACTAGAATTAGTCTCTTCTACCCATGGAATTTAGATTGAGTCTTGTATTTTCAGAAATGGGAAGTCAAATGGAAATCTATGACTTGGAATCCGTGTGTATGGAACCTTGTTTTAGAAGGCTGTCATCTTTATGTTTTTCCCTTCAGATGCTCCTCATCTTTTTTTTAAATATGTTTTATTAAAACACTTAAAGATATAATAAAAGAACATATAGGGGGAAACAAACACAATAATAACATACCAACTAAACAAAATTACTACACAAATGCACTCTACAGATTAACTAATCAAACTATGTCAATTTCCAAACTAGCCTGTTATAGCGCTATGATTCCACTTTCAGCATCCTATGGAATCCTGGGGTCTGCAATTTCAGGAGAGGCTGAGGGGCCCCTTCTGAAACTGCAAACCCCAGGTTTCCATAGGACGTTGAAAGTGGAATCATAGCGCTATAGCAGGCTAGTGTGGAAAAGGCCTATGAAAAAAAGGGGATACACTTTTGACCTCCTACTCCCTAAAGGCAATCAGTTATTGTTATACCTTCATTGAATTTACTCTACATTTCTTATCTATATTTATAAAAACAGAAAAATATCAGCAAAAACATGAAAGTTAACATCAAATATTATTAAGCTATCTTAATATCTTTATTCAGATAACATGCTACAACATAGGAAATCAACCATACAAGTTAATCTAAACCTGTTAGTGCTTGATTCCCTTCAATCAATTTTAAGTATGTTATAACGCTCTTCCAGGCCCTTTTTGCAGCACCCTCCCAGCATGCAGCACCCTGCAATGGGGGCAGGAGAAGGACAGGACTGCGACTACATTTCTGCATGACTTTGTTCTTTGGAGGTTTTTAAGCAGAGGCTGGATGGCCATCTGTCGGGAGTGCTCTGAGGGCGTTCCTGCATGGCAGGGGGTTGGACTGGATGCCCCCTGTGGTCTCTTCCAACTCTACATTTCTATGATTCTATGATTCATCCTTCTCTCATCTCCAGGAGGTGCGATCGTAGATTAAATCCTTTGTGCCACCATCCTGGACTTACCTGTCCTGCGTAAGTAAAAAGTACCCATCTATGGTGCAGAAGGAAGAGGCATGGTCATCTTGCTCCCTTCCATAAGGAGCCAACTGGTGCAGAGGGGAGTGCCACCATTGTGCTCTCCTCCTGGCAGAGCCACTGCCAGGATCCACACCGGATGACTGCAAAAAAGGTAGGGTGCAGAAAGGGCCCCATTGTTTCTTGCAGTCATTCAGAGAAGCATCTCTCAATAATGTTGTCAATTTATCTATTTCTGCCATGCCCAAAAGCTTAATGATCTAGTTTTCCTGAGATGGAGATGTTCATCATCTTTAACAGAGGTATGGCAAGCAGATGCAACATGATTCTGTCCACACTGGGACAGCTGTGTCTATTGAAACTGACAGATGATAGACAGCATCATTCAGGTCATTTTCTGAGAAGAACTTTATTTTTAAAAATGTCTTAGTAAATGGGATAGAAAGAATGGTGGAGAAAGCAAAATGGACAGTTTTGTCCATTTCTAGTCCCAACTAAGTTCATGCCTTGAAGTACCTTAGATGAGGAGCAATGAAAATCTGATGATGGTGCCAACACTGGTCTTAATTTTGGATTGGAGAACAGAAAAAGCAGCCATATGGAAGGCAAAGCTGAGATTCTACCCTGGAGCAAAATTAAATGAGCCAAAAATAGTGCATTCTTGGGAAGATATTCACTGGCCCATCCTATGCAGAGAAAGGTGTGGAAGAAATAATGCTCAGCAAGATGACATTCTGGGGCAATCTTGGTAAATTCCGAAAACATTTCTTCCCTGTATTGTAAATGATCAAACCTGCACAGTCCCTCAGGATATGTAACATATATTTCAGAAAAGGCTGTTGCACATTTTACAATGGGATTCTTAATTCACATCCATTCATGCTGTCATTCCCTTCCAACAGCTGGAGGAAGCACAATACATATAAAGTTACAAGACTGATCATATGCTGTGGCAATGATGTAAAAGATGTGTGCTTTCTTAATTGAGTTTTATTCTTAGAGATTTTTTTTCAATTTTCTCTTTGTTTTTTTTTTGTAAGACAATTAATGGAAGCGATAAATGGAAAGTGCAAATGCCAGTTCCTTTGTATTTTCTTTATATTTTAGTTCTATGTATCATATGTGGAAAAAAATGCTTTTTCATTCATGTGCCTTTCCTTGCAATGGGAAAATATTATTTTTTAAAAAAGCATAAATTTCAGGGGAAGTGTAACTCCATCCGTCACAGGCTGAATCTCTATTCCTTGATCTGCCTGTTGACTGACCAGGAGCACCTCTGTCCTGTCTAGATTGTTACATTTATTTATCCTCATCTGAAAACCACTGATTTACAACCAAGACATCATCTTTGGATTGAAATGGAAAAGGGTAGTAGAGCTGGGTGTCATCTGCATACTGATGGCACTGGACTTCAACGCTCCGGACAAACTCTCCCAGAAGGATATGTGTATGTTAACAAGTATGGGGGACAGAACTTGAGGGACTCCACAAGTAGGCCTTCTGCACCAAAAGGAATTCCAGGAGCTCAGTTGGATCTGTCAACATCAAAGCAGGGACTGGTTTGGCTCCACTCAGGGACAAGGGATGCTTAGGATTGATAATAACCACTGCCCTGATCATTTTTCTATCACAATCAGAGCTTTGGCGGAATCGCCTGCTAAGGCAGTAGGAAACTCCCCAAGAGCTTTCAGGAAACTACACAGGTACATAGGCGTCCTGGGACAGACCATCTTCATGATCCTCCACCTCTGCACAGGTTCCAAGTTCCAGGTCACCATCACCCCACGCAGCACAGAAAACAAGGTCCAGAGTGTATCCAGCAGAATGAATAGGATCAATATCAATTGGGACAGACCCAGTCCTGACAAGACTATCACAGTGTAGATTATGAAGTCCCCCAGTATCACAAGGTGAGAGGTTCCAACCCGAAGATAATCCCAACTAGCTCAGGAAGAAGAAGTATGTTGGCAGTTACACCAACAGAATCCTTATTCTGTCCCTGAGCATCCACTTGAACCCAGAAACAATGGACTGGTCAGGACACTGGAATCCTGATAGACCAGCACTGCAACTCTGCATCCCCATCCTCCTAGAACTTGCCTTCTGCTGATGGATATAGCTCAGAGAAACTGAGGTCTCTGTGATAACACACCTGGTCAGCGTGCTCATCCAGGATCCAGTACTGCATGGCAATGATTTTACCATTCACTGATTTGTCATTCAACAGCAACATTTTCAATGCAGGGCAACTATTGCCAAGGTTATCCAGGTTATCTGGAATGGGCGAGACCTTAGGGGCAACTAGCACTCCATTATTTTATCATCCTTTTCTGTATCTCACTCTACCCTGTACAACTGAAATAGCTACTCCTTGAGACCCAACATCTCCCTTCCTCTTTGGAAAAACATCCTTAAATCAAGGTAAACTGCAAATAGATATAAAAGGTCACAGAGTTATCGTGTCATAGAATCAAAGAGTTAGAATAGGCCTCATGGGCCATCAATTTCAATGCCCCCCTCAATTCTCAGGAGGTAGCTATCCAGCCTCTTTTTGAAGATGCCCAAGAAGGAGACCCCATCACCTCTCTGGGCAATTGGTTCCATTGCCGAACCACTCTTTCTGTCAAGTGGTTCCTTCTAATGTTCAGTCAAAATCTACTCTCCTGTAATGCCAAGCCATTAGATCTCTGGGTAGAAGAGAACAGGCCTGCCCTCTCCTCTTTGTGACAGTCTTCAGATAATTAAAGAGTCCAATCATGGCTAGGCTATCTGGTGAATCATATCTCCCTGTATGAGCTGACTTAGACTCTGAGATCATCAAGAGAGGCCCTTCTCTTAGTCACATGCCCATTGCAGTTGGTGCAGATGCCAAAGAGGGCCTTCTCAGTGGCTGCCCCTAGACTCTGGAACTCCCTTCCCAAGGAGTCCAGAAAAGCCCCCTCTTTGTTGTTCTTCTGTCAGCAGGCTGAAACCTACCGTTACTGTTGCTAAAGCAGCCACAGCTGCAGCAGGATGAAATGGCACTGGCTTCTCATTGACTCTTCTGGAAAATGTTCTTGGGTCTCTGGAAGAAATTCAACAAGTCAGGTTGCACAACATCAAAGCATGGCCATGCTGTTATACTCTCCTACCTGTTGCCTCTTCCTTCATCAGCTGATTTCATAGGCAGCTGTTCAAAGAAGACAGGAACTCAAGCAAGGAAGGGCACATATCAGAAAGTTACATAGATGAACTAAACAAGGAGGGGAAACACAGTGAATAGTCGTATAGACCAAAGGAAAGAGGGGGCACTAGAGGAGAGAGGCAATAAATAATGAAAGGTCAACGCCACCAAAACTTGGAAAAGTTCCTTTTGGGAGTATGAGGACTACCAGAAATTTCCAGCCAACATGGCCAGTAGTTATATTGATTGTGAGGATTGTAGTAGTTCCCCCAGTTTTCCTAGCCCAGCTAATTTAGACACCTTGTTATTGGTTTGTATCCATGGCTCCACTGACACCTTTTTGCATTCCTAGATATCAAGCAAGCCCTGGCACCACCATTGTATATATGCTAAAAATGGAGGGGGCTACAGAGAAGCGGTAGTAAGTATGCCACCTGCTAGTATTTCTCTTTCCTGTCCACCTACTGTCATGCATGCATTCTTGTGCTTTGATGTCCAAGCAGACATATGTGTGACTATGTGCCCTTAAGTCACCTGTTGCATTATGGGAACCCCATAAATTTCATAGGATTTTCTTTGGCAAGGAATACGCAGAGGTGGTTTTGCCAGTTCCTTCCTCTGAAATACAGCTTACAACACCTGGTATTCATTGGTGGTCTCCCATCTGAGTACTAACCACAGCTAGCCCTGCTTAGCTGTTAAAATCAGACAAGATCTGGTGCCTTTAGGATATTTAGGCCATTTGCTCAAAGAGAAATTTAACAGCTAAAACTCAGTACACCCATAGAAGCAAAAAACACACATCCTCAATTTATACGTGTGATATTCTGCTAAAATTCCAAAAGCCTGAGAGAAAGAACAAAAACATTGACAACTTTAGGTAATGGGGATTTTTTTTCCAGATAACTGAAAATATGTGAAATGAGATGCTACTTATGCCAATACAATTTGTATCGTGTTAATTGCTTTCGGGGCTGGAAGGAGCTATAATTAACCATATCTGAAGAATTCTGAACACACTTTGATAGTGTTAGGTCATCTGAGCGTGGTACCCCATGTGATATGACTTCTAAAGTTTGACAAGAATTTAACCAGTGAGCAGAACATGTAGCTATTTAAACCACAAAATTTTGTTCACGGTGTGTTGATGATATCAGGATGTTTTGGGGTTATAAAACATCATGCCCTTTTGTGCTAGTAAACTTCTATACATTTATACTGAGAACACTGAAAAATTGTGAAAGAAACATTTCTTCTAATTCCTGCAATGTAATAAGTGTCTCTCCCTAGCAAGAAAATTGGAAGTAATTTTAAAGTTCTCTCAATTTACTGACATTTAACTGCGTTCCCATTGGAATTCCCTTGTTAAAATGCCATTATTAGTAAAAATGGGTCAAAAGAGCAACAAAAGGTTTAGTGTATTGGACTAGAAAAATGAACTTTTTTGTGTGAGGTGTGAATGTGTTTGTTAAATAAACAACTTATCTTTTTTGCGTGCTGTACAAATCTATGAGTAAATAAATAGAATGGTGGTAGCTGTAGTAATAGTACAGAAATACCTCTTCAGAGAGCTTTTTATTCCCAAAAGTTTTGTTTCATGAACAACATTCATTCACTTCTTGTACATAGCTGGCAACAAGGAAGGAATTATTCAGATTAGGAAATTTAGAAGGAAGCACATCCATCTTGCATCCCTGCCATAGATATCTCATTGTAGTTGGCTGTCAGCTCATGATCCAGGCGCACCTTCTCTTGCTTGGACCACAGGATGTTACTTAGCACCCAAGGGCTGCAAAGCAGTGGCACTGTGAACACATGAAACTATGTCAATATAAAATACATGTAGGCTGTGTTTGATATTGCAATTTAAAAGTGTAATCTTAATTTTTAGGTTTTTTCCCCTGTCACTACTGCAGTCATTGCATTCAGTAATATATGAGAACTATGATTTACGAATAATGTTAGTACAAAAATCATTCCTAAGGATTCTGTATGGTCTGGTGTGGGAAGAGGTCCATGGGGATGACACCCATGAGTTACCGCACTGGGTGACACTCAGGCCATTTCCACCCTATATCGCAATGCATCACGACAATCAAATATTGTGACATATCTATTTCTTTAAGGGTGATCCAAAGTTTTTCACAATCTCCACAATGAAAGGCTTTTTCTATAATCTATGGCCAGTTCTTCACTACATTGTTACTGGGCTATTATTCCACTTTCTTTTTTTTCCTTTTTTTTAAAAATATTTTTATTGAATTTTACAATACAAAATAAAAAGAAATAATCTCCCCTTCCCCACTTCCTTCTTTTTCCAGTTGAGTCTGCTTGTTTATCTTAATACATACATATTTTTAACTTTACAATAATCTTACATTGTTGCTCTTGCTTTGTTACATTGCTGCTTGATACATATCTTATACATTGTTTATTATTTCTTTATCCAATTCAAGACTTCTCCCCATTCCCTTTCAAAGTTCTGGATAGGCTTATTTCTCAATAAAAATGTTAACTTTTCTGTTTCTACCATATCCAGGACCTTAAGTTTCCATTCTTTTATTTCTACATATTCCCTTTTTTTCCAGTGTTGCACATATGTCAATCTTGCAGCAGTTATCATATATAACAATATCTTCTGATGGCATCTTATTTCTCTTTGTTGCCCTAACATATTTAACAAATAAAACTCTGGATTCATTTCAAAATTAAGACTATAAATTCTTTGGATATCATCACGGATTTCCTTGCTATCTTACAGGTCCACCACATATGAAAAAAGGACCCCACCTTTTCATCACATTTCCAACATCTTACATTTCCCTTTTTAGTTATTTTTTGCAATCTCTCAGGTGTCATATACCATCTATAAAGCATTTTATAAAAATTTTCTCTCAATTTTAAATTTGGTGTAAATTTTATATCTGTCTTCCATGCCTTCACCCATATGTCATGCTCTATAGGATGGCCAATATTTTGTGCCCATCTTATCATACTATCCTTTACAGTCTCTGATTCCATTACTCTTTGCAGTAATATTTTATAAAATTTAGAAATTCTCTTTTTCTGGTCCCCTTTCGTCAATGCATCTAGTTCATTTTCATTTCTTTCAAATCCATATAATTTTTGGTCCATCTTGAATCTCTCTTTTAATTGTCTCCATGGGAAACAATTAAATTCATGTCCCAAAGCTTTTAATTCTTCTTCTTTGCGCATTTTTGGCTTGTCTCCTTCCCATTTCAGCAACTCTTGTTAAGTCAATAAATTCCCTTGTTTTGTTGGGGCAATTTTGTAAGCTTCTTGGGGTGAAGTCCACATTGGAAGGCTTCTATAAAATTTATGCATTATTTGTAACCACACTTTCAATAGAGTCTTTCAAACACAATGATTATTAAATTCCTTATTTACCATTGCTTTATCATAGCATAAATATCCATGCCAGCCAAATCTGTTATCTATTCCTTCCACTTCTTTTATTGCTGTATTTTCGACTTGAATCCAGTCTTTAATTATATCTAAACAACATGCTTGATAATAAATTTTCAATGATGGCACCTCAAATTTTCCTCTTTCCTTTGCATCTTGTAATATTTTAAATCTCATTCTTGGTTTTTTTCCCTGCCAAATGAATTTCTGTAACTCTTTTTCCCATTCTTTAAAAATCTTCTCCCTTCCTATTATTGGTAAATTCTGGAAGAGAATCATTATCTTGGGTAATAAAGACATTTTAAAGGCATTTATCCTTCCTAGGAGAGACAATTTCAAGTGCATCCATTTTTCCATTTTGCTTTGAATCTCCTTCCATATCTTCAAATAATTATTATCAAATAACTCTTGATTCTTATTTTTTATTATTATCCCTAAATATTTTTTTGTAATTTGATATCCCCATCTTTTTTCCAGACCTGCTTGTTCTTCTTTTTTTATATTTAAAGTCATCATCATTGTCTTTTCTCTATTTATCTTATATCCTGCCATTTGTCCATATTTTTGCAAAATGTCCATCAACATCTGTATAGATTCTTGTGCTTCCTCCAAAAATATAATCACATCATAAGTGAAAGCTTTGTATTTTATTTCCTTCTTTTTTTTTAAGCCCTTTATCTGTAAATTCTCATTTATTGCAATCAGTAATATCTCCGGTAGAACTATAAGCAATAATGGTGATAGTGGGTACCCTTGCCTTCTCCCCTTATTAATTTCGAAGCTTGTCATTTTATCTCCATTTATTATTAACTTCATTGATTGGTCCTATTATTCCACTTTCAACATCCTATGGAATTGTAGGGTTTGCAGTTTGGGAAGGAGCATTTAGAATCCTCAGCCAGAGAGCTCTTTGGCCTCAGTGAACTACAAACTCCAGAATTACACAGGATGTTGAAAATGGAATAATAGCATTATAACACTATAGTGTGGAATGGCCTCATTCTAGTGATGCCACTGCAGGCTGGGATCTTTATTCAGACAAGAAAGAGGTGCTCCTAGTAAGTCAAAAGGCAAATGAAGGATCATGGGTTCAGTCTGTACTGGAAGGGATTACACTGTCCCTGAAAATGCAGGTTCACAGCTCTGGAGTAATCTGGAGTCAACTCTGAGTCTGGAAGCTCAGATTTCAGAGGTGGACAGGAGTGTGTTCACACAGTTAAGGCTTGTGTTTCAGCTGTGTCAGTTCCTTGAGTCGTTGGATGTTGCTGCAGTGACAATGACACGTGCAGTAGTTGCATCCCATTTGGATTATTGTAACATGTTCCAAGTGGGAATGCCTTTGAAGAGTGTTCAGAAACTTCAGCTAGTTCAAACAGCTGCTGCATGATTGTTAACCCAGGGATGACTATAGGGAGCACATAACTCCACTGTCTTCCAGTGTGCTTCTGGCACAATTCCAAGGGGTAGTTATAATCCATAACACCCTATACGGCTCAAGTCTAGCTTTCCTGAAGAACTGTATCTCCCTTTATGAGCCTGCCCTGGTCTTGAGACCCCTTTTTTTCCTTGGGATCCCTTTTTTTTCTTTGTTTCACCACCCTCACAGATAGGAATGCCATAGAGGACTTTCAGAACGGCTGCTCCCAGGCTCTGGAACTCTTTTTCTGGAAAAGTTAGACTGTACCTTCCTTGCTATTTTTTTTATAGACTATTGAAGAAGGCCATTTCCACACTACAGTGTTATAGTGGTATTATTCCACTTTCAACACCCTATGGAATCCTGGGGTTTGCCATTTAGGGAGGGGCATTTAGAATTCTCAGCCAGAGAGCTCGTTGGCCTCAGTAAAGTATAAACTCCAGAATTCCACAGGATGTTGAAAGTGGAATAACGGCACTATAACAGTCTAGTGTGGAAATGGCCTAAGTTACCTTGAGTCCCAGACCGGAAAAAAAGTGGGGGGATGATGATGATGATAATGATATGCATACAATACGTGTTTTAGAAGAAGCATATAACAAAATATGCATGAATTCCCACACAAAAAGGATTGTGTACAAATTTCCACATGGGAAAAAAGGAGAAGAATCACCCCTCAGACTGGATTGAACATGTATACTGGTGGGAGTCAGACAAACAGAATAAAAAAGAAAACACTTTCATTCCCTTCCAGAGACTTTGGAACTGCCCAAGGGCATCATGCTGGCCATTGCTGAGAACGGGATGCTGAAACAGATGACCCCTTGGTCTGGCTCCCACTCAAGTTCTATTTACCGTTTCTCACATCCAAATCACTTGTCACATTTGGATCACTTCAGCCAAGTGTGAGGAACCTGTGCTCCTGTAGAAGTTGTTGGAATCAAATACCTACCAACTACAGCCAGCTTCCATGCATTCCTTTGTGAAGAGGAAGTGGGAGGAGGTTGATGGGCTGAAGATTGAAATCTTCTTCCTCTCTCGGCTGATTACCAGCATTAATGGTCCAATATTGTTGTTAGGTAGTGCTCCTGGGGGTATGGAGGGAATCAGTCAGGTAGCTGGATTTTACCACCTGTGTATTTTACCATCGCTCCAGTGGTGGAGCTTGGAGTATGTGGAGGGGGGCGGGAGGGGCGCTATGACACGGTGGTGTTTCCACTGTGCTTGAGGGCATGTCTGCAGTGCGTGGGGGAATGACCAAGGCACTTGGGGGTGTGGCTATGGGTTCGGCCACCTGAAAAACATTGCCACCCTGGGGCAAATCGCCCCCCTCACCCCCCCATTCCTACATTGACTACATTGTTCCTCCCATGGCTGCTCTGAGTTGAAAGGATCTCCCAGACTTCCAGCAGTCCACACCTCATTTCTCTTCCCCTGACTGCAGAACCGCTGCTGAATACTGCCTGGCCAGCTCCCCTTCCCTCCCTCCCTCCCTCTGATCAATAAGCAGCTGCTCCAGTCCCCCCCCGCACAGCTTGAAACTTGCTTAATGAAATGATTGGATGCAATGTTGCACAAGGAGCCAATAAACACCTTCTTGTACAGCAGAGCTTTACAAACTTTTCATGTTGGTGACACACTTTTTTAGACATGCATCATTTCATGACACAGTAATTTATTTATTTTATTTTATTTTATTTTATTTTATTTTATTTTATTTTATTTGTATCCCGCCTCTCCACATGGATCGAGCCGGCGAACAACATGAAATACATTATACATTACAAATAGCATGTATGGTTTACAATGTGTTTTAGCTAATTGCCCCAACAAGCTGGGTA
The DNA here is from genome assembly GCA_948474755.1 of Ctenosaura bakeri. Taxonomy (NCBI): domain Eukaryota; kingdom Metazoa; phylum Chordata; class Lepidosauria; order Squamata; family Iguanidae; genus Ctenosaura; species Ctenosaura bakeri. Next base: position 277,951 of record CAOLHI010000455.1, on the reverse strand, counting down.
CTCATTTTACTGACCTGCGGAAGGATGGAAGGCTACAACTAGCAAACCAGAGGTTAAACTAACTCCTTATAAGAGATACAGACACATACGTAAATTGTAATAACAAAATATATGGGGATACAACATATCTCATGAAAACCTTTCATATATTTTTAAAAATATATGCTTTATAAATAATAACATACATTTCCAAGATTGTGGGCAACACACCCACACACTTCAGGTGACACACTAACATGTCACAGTACACCATTTGGAAAGCCCTGTTGTACAGCATTCTAAAAAAGACACATATAAGCACATAATCCTTGGCTACACAGATGTATATCACCAGTAGGATTCCAGCTAATGTGTTATTAACACCTTACATTTTTTTAAAGAATCAAGCCAAATGTCCCTAAACAGTTCATCCCCCCTCCCCCCCCAAAAAAAAATTCTCCCAGAGTAAAATTTCTGACAGAGGGGTCAATTCTTAATTCCTGCTAGTGTGCCTGAAACAGTGCATAAATTAACACTCAGGTAAATTGTACAGATCCAATGGATCTGCTTTAGCTGAGACTGGCAATTAGATTTGGACCAAAAAGTAAATGTTATTGTTTGTGAAAAACCCTAAGTCCTACTCAGTAAAAATTATTTTAAAAATTAGTTTTAATAACAGTTTGGGCCCTTGTTACTGAAAAATGTGACAGCACTTTTAGTATGTTATTTCCAAACTCTGAGTTTACTTTTGTTGTGAAGCACTATCTTGTGAGAGAGGTAGAGCAGCAACCCTGCACTGAATGTACTGTCCAGTTTCTCCCTATAAATTTATATGACTTTTATTTGTATATGACTGCACTTGTAATATTGTAGGATTTTTGCAATGTGTATTATAAACAAAACAGGATCTCAGACATTAAATGTGAAATGACTCCAGAATTGTATTTATTAAATATGATTGAAAGAAGTAACTATCTCAAAACACAAAGAGAAGATAATGCTATATTTAATTACAGCAACAAGATTGTACTATGCACAGCACTGGAAAGAAGGAATAGAACCCCCCCTTTGATGAATGGAAGATAAAACTAATGGACATTATAGAAATGGAAAAATTATCAAGCTTGCTGAATGGGAACTCAACCCAACAGTTTGAAAAGGAATGGAGATCAATCATAGAATGGATGAGAAGGAATTAGACACCAAAGAAGGACCTAGGTAAGAAGTCAAGATCTGTAGTAGTAACTTATACAATAAGGGTGCAAACATAGGATAAAAAATATTAGACAAATTTAGTTATAGGTAATAGGTAAATATTGGTGTAAGAGTATGACAACAAAAAGATAGTTCACAATATGGAGGTTTAATTTAAAATAAATTTAATATTAGGATTGGACTTGGGGAAAACATGAGATAAGAATAGTAGGGGAGTTGAGAGGGGGGTTGAAACCAGAGTAAAAGGGGGAGGGGAAAAATTATAGGAACCAATTAAAATTGTATATTAATGGAGCTACAAGTAGATCAGGGGAGAGGAGGGAGGAATATAAAATATGGGAAATATAGGAATGGAAACATGAAAGAAACATAGTTATTTTATATTCTAGGGAAAATCTTTCTTCTGTAACACTTTGAATTGTAATATTTGATTGTCTGCTACATAAAAATTAAAAAAAATAAACAAAACCACTGAAAGGGAGCAAAAGGAGATTCTATTCTTGAAACAGGGAAAAAGAAATGGAGGAGAAGAGGGAACACTAGAATAATCCAGTATTTGCTGACTTCTGGCTGTTGCTCATTCGCCAGGCCCCAGGGCTTTCGTGGAGAGAGATGTACTTCATTGCAATGATAAAAGAAGTACGGCTGGGATTTTTTTTTTTTAAAAAAAGCCCAGCTGGGGTTTGTGAGACCAATTATCAGAATACTGCGAAGGTCACACTTTCTACAGCAATTCTGAATTTGTGTGTGATCTTCACAAGAGCAAAAGGTGTATCTGACATTGCATCAAATGCTCATATGGGAAATGGAGAAACAACGGTAGGTCTGTCATTTCATCATGCCTCCAACAAGAGACTGGCCTCACACAGCAGCCCCAATCCACACGCACATTCCTCTAGAATCTCATCTCTGGATGTGTCCCAGCTAGATGTAGGAATTATTTCAACTGAAAAGCATTTCATGTAGGGGAGAATGAAAACAACTCTTTTTCTGGAAAGTTTGCACTCCAGTAGCCTTTTTATATGGGCAAACTGTCAGTGGAAACAACTGTCATTTCCATTGCAGCTAACTTTAGGCAGGGAAGTAAGCAGGTTCTGCTTAACGGGACTTACTCCTAAGTAAGCATGGATAGGACTGAAGCCTTTGTGAGTACAAACCCAACTGCTAACTGTTGGGGAACTGAGAGATTTTTAGTAATGTGTCTCAATCAGCAGAATATTTTGTAAATGTACAAATGGAAGTTGAACAAATTACCAGCCCCACTTTATCATCTCCACCCCAGAGACACTTAATCTAGCTCAAAATAAACACAAACAGTTTGGTTAAAAAGTATGAAATGTTTACTCACAAAATCTTGTGCATAGTTTACACAGGTTCAATTGTTGAAGAAAGTAAGAAGAAATTAAGCATTCACATGCCCGCTGAAAATAATCCCTGTTAGGAGATCTCAGAGCATGCTTTCAGAACAAAAGGCGAAGACAAAAGGGAGAGGTCTAAAAATAGCAAGAGAATCCTTTAAGAACAAAGAATGTGTGCTTGCTGGAGGAAGAGGTGTTGACCAAAACAAACAGGAAGTTTACTCTAGGCTATCTCTCTATGCCTACAATAAACATGCAAACTAACTAGCCAGTTAATTAAGCGTGCAGAGGTTGCCACTCCTAACACTAACTGATCCTTACTTTGGCCCATAGTTACTACTACATACTACCAGGGTTAGCAACCATGAAAAGTACAGGGGCCAATTTTCTGCACCAGGACCTCTGAAGGACCACATGGACTGAACAGCATGCCCTCCCCCCACAAAAAAATAAGGAAAAATGTTAACTGCACATCCCCCAGGATTTGGCCATGGTTGGTTTTGCCTTAGCCAGCTCACTGAGTGGGAGGCAGGTGTGACACCAGAGCCATCTGGAGAGGGCATTGTCCCCATTAGGCGTTGTGACCTGTAGCACCTTATAAGGAGGAGTAGGTGGAATAGGCAGATGCCCAAATTCTTTTGGCCTGGTCAAGTAGGCAACATGGTTTAGCAGTGGAGTGAGAAGGGAGCTTCTCTACCCTCCTGCTTTTCCAATCTCTACCACTTTGGCACTGTTAGTAACTGTATACCCCCCACATTTGATATGACTTAATTGATACAGATCATATACTGCTATGTCTGAAAGCCAGGCTGAATAAGGGGCAACTTGGCTGGATAAGCAGGTCAAAGGAACCACTCCCAGGATCAGCTAGATCATGGGAGAACAGTTACCAGAAGCCTTCAAGTGCTAATGACCTCCCATCTAGCAACCAATGAGATAAAAGAGTCTCCAAATGCTTGCATGGAAATATTGATTTATATATTCCTGTTTCTTCTCCCTTCAGTACTTATTTCTTTGTCTCTCAGTCTGCTCAAATGCAATAAGACTATCTAACCAGCGATTAATGCCTTGTCACCTACATGCTAAAGCCATCAGCCTATTCTGGATCCCACTGTACTCCTTTGTTTACTCCACCATAGTTTGTCTGCCCTTAGATGCAAGTCTAAGCCACATTGCTGTTTCTTCATTACTCTTCTGGACTGACAATTATCACTCCAAACCCTGAAGCTTTACTATCAGCTTTTCCTCTTTTTCCTAGCTCTGGTGTGAATTGTGACTGAATCTTGTGTGTATGTATGTGGTTGAATTCCCTTCAATAAATACATTTGAGTTTACTTTTGAGTCTTTGGCTGGTGTTCCTGCAAGGACCCCATAAACATTAGTGAAAAAATCTCACTGTGTTACCCTGCCTCTTGCAGCTTTCCTAATTAGAACAAATTAGTTCCCCATTTTTGCATGGAATTGCGTGTACTGCTGGAGAACCTCTGTCTTTGGGGGTAAAAACTCTCTTGGCAGGTGCTTACAACTCTCCATCACAGCTAGGTTGCTGGGCAGTTTCCCCTTGCATTAACAGTTATGGGGACATCTGGAGCAATTCACAGAGGCTCAATTGAGCAGTTCCTGCCTGTCCCAGCTGCAATGCTCTGTCACTGCAGTAGGTGTTGTGTTGGGCTTGCCATGCAGCACCATGTGGCCTACTCTGGCTTTGCAACACCTTCACTGGTCATGGAAACAACACATTTGGTGGATAGCTTCTGCAACTTCCAGTGACATAGATCCTGCTTTGATGCTACTCTGAGCCTCCTGTTCATACTGGCAGAGAAAGCAATGGAGCCTCCACTCATGATCTTGCAACTGGGGGCAGACTGCAGCCGACCAGTAGGCCTTTTCCTGGTGCTAGGCCTGGTTTTTCCTTCACTGGTATTTTAGACTTGATGGTCTATCCTGTTCCTCTCCCACCCCTTCTTTCATTGTGGTCTGGGCTTGCTCACCCCAGTGGTAGAGGTGACAAGACCACCAGTTGTTTTGGGTAGTGTTTTCTTGCTGGGAAGTGGGAATCCCAATTCATTCCACCAGTCCAGAGGTATGATTTTGTGGATTTTAGGGAGCTCTCATGCATATTTCACCCTTAGTTAGGTACCCCATCCCACCAAAGAAAGTCTCAGTCAAAAAGGAGGAAAGTCTCTTTCTTCAGTTATCAAGAATCCCTCAAATGAGGACAACCTGTCCACCTGTTGGTCAGTTTGAAATCTTAGAATGACAAAGGCAGGTTAATACACCTGTTGACACCTCCAGGGCACTCAAGCAGATCCCTAGGCTATATATTAAAGTGCCCGACATCATGTTGTTAAAGAATCTTTCTACCTGCAGGTTCCGGAATTGGGCAATCAAGAAGATATATCATCCACTTCTCACACTCAAGAGGAGGCAGATTGCATTCCCTGTTGTGTTAACAAAGCTGCAGTGTCAGGTTTGCCCTCAACCAGGTCCTGGTGGAAGCCCAGCAGATATCCTTTGGCAACACCATTAGTTACCCTATGATCAGTTGTTGGACCTTGCCAACTATCATATGAAGGCCACCCTGCTGGTACAGCAAGATAGCCTGATGTTGTACCAGTTTTTAGATCAGTTTAATGGGTTATTGCTTTGGCAATGGGAGCTGCTCAAAAAGATCTCTAAAATTCATTCTGTTACTTCTGGCTCTTGGGGCTTTGGTGTCTACCTCCATGGTATGGCTGGAGCTAGGGAGTATTAGGAAGTGCCATAAGTATTATGGAGTCTTGGAGAGTAGACGTATCAAAGGTGATAGCTACCTCTTTAACATCTTCCACTAGTCACAGTGGAGTAACAGAAGACTAGGGACAGAATGAATCCAGAATTTTCTGAATCTGGATCTGAATCCCTGAAAGGTTCTAGGAATCTATGAATCTCACGGATCTTGAATCTTTCAAAACCTTTTAAAAAAAAAGAGTTTAAAAAGCAAGGGAAAGAAGGATAATCTTGGGCAAAACACACTCTATCTGCCTTAGCAAAAGCCTAGGCAAAGGCAAACCTCCCTCTGAAGAAATCTTGGCAAGACAATTGTCATAGTTTTGCCTCAGGATCTCCCCAGATTGAAAGTGACATGAAGGCCCTTTCTACATAGGCAGGAAAACGTGGATTAATCCCACATTTTCCTGCCTGTGTAAACAGGGCCACATTCTACAGCGGAGAGCTAATTCAGGTCAAAACTGGATTTTCTTTACATAGTTCCTTCTGGCATCCTGGGGTTTGTAGTTTGATGATGCACCAGTACACTTCGTCAGAGAAGGCTGTGACACCTTTAAAACTGCAAACCCCAGAATTGTGTCTGAAAGAGGTTTGCAAGAGAAGTATACAAAGGAATGTTTCAGCTGTCCTTGAAATCTCAAGCCTGTAGCTTCCAGTCAAGTACTGAACTTAAATATGAAATGTTCAATTTAAATATCTTAGAATACAAGCCCAGATGTAATTTGTGAAATTGTTAGCAAAGGCCATTATTACTCCAAGGAAAAACCTCACCTACTTACTATCTTTCCTGGTCTCCCAGGTTTTCAGGCGTCCCACTCACCCTCGTTTTCAGGCATCCCGGTCTCCAACAATCTATTTGGTTGGTGGGTTTGAAAGATTAGGTTTGCCTATTTTGGCACAAGGATTCGGATTCGGGAACCTCAAATCCTTACCCAGGATGCAAGGATTCGAGGATTTGGTTGGCCCATCCCTACAGAAGACACATCAAGGATTCCCATCTGTTTAAAAGTTGGATTCTGGCTCTGGCTGCTTTCCCTGAGCCCCTAAGATGTTTCACAATTTCCCTTTGGGACAGAAACCCAGGGCAATTGCAGCTGCCTGTCTGATTGGCATTTAAGGCCAAGTCTGAAGGGTTCCCAGACTGGAGAATGGAGTTTTAGTGATTTTACGCTAGAAAGGGCCATCACATCTCACCATCTGCTTGCAAATGTTACATATATTGAGTTAACAGACTGCAAGGGAATCTTGCAGCACCTTTGAGACTAACCAAGAGAAAAAAGTCAGTAGCAGAAGCTTTTGTAGGCGTAAGTCTACTTCATCAGAAGTATGGAGTGAAGTCAGTTCACTCCTTACATCTAAGAAAGACTTAAGTCTATGAAAACTTATGCTACCAACTTCTTTCTTTCAGTTAATCTCAAAGATGTTACAAAATCCCTTTGCATACTGATCTAGACTAACACAGCTATGGTTTTGAGTTAACAGACTGTTATCATTGTCAATTCTCCTTTTTCTGAGGTTGGGGGTGATGCTGGTCCAGCTCTGGCTTTGGTACTTATTTGGTCCTCAAGTCACTGTTTCATGATTTGGTTCCAGGAATGTGTACTGACCTGAGTTGGTCCCAGTCCTGCAACATGTCTCTCCTGCCTCTCCTGTTCTACACTTATTTCTCCTGCATCTAGGTAAGAATGATTTGGCTAAGACAAATGGTCAACTGGTTTGAACCATGTCCTATGTGATGACCTAGCTTGCATTATGGTAGTAATACAAAATTAGTCCCAGCTTGGGTTAAGATACTGGAGAAGCGGTTTGCAGAGAAGCAGTTAACCTTTTGATAGGGCCTGGCATGGGGCCAATAAGGCTTGTCTATAAATGGCTGCTGCATGTGGCAGCATTTATAGTCAAGAGCATGGCATAAAACATGACAAACCTAATCCTTTTAGGGGTTATGGGGGATCCAACTTTCTCTTGCATTTATCTCAGGAATCTGCAGCTCAGTTTGTGGCATTTTCTGAGTAGATGAGGTAAGTGAGGCTGCTTAAAGTGTGGGCACTTGCTTACTTAAATCAGTCTGTGCTGTCTTTCCCAAGACCCCAGAAGGTGAAACCCACATACTTCTCATTATCAACCTGCAAGAAGGGTGGAAAGAGCAGTTGCAGTGTGAAACCTCTTCAGGATTCAGGACCACTTGAGGGAGTCAACTTCCCTCCATGAGAATCAGATGATAATGAACTGCAAGCGTTTCCCCTCATGGTTCCAACCCAGAAGGTTTACACCTCAGGGAGCCTCAGCCTAACTGGGCCTCCTATTATCTCAAGCTGCTGTATTGCAGATTTCTGTTGCTTAATAAAATAGTGGTCAGTATATAACCCATCTTGTTGTCCAGCATTATCATTCCAGGTGGGAAGGCAAATAGTTCACACAAAGACACACACAAGCACAAAGAATAGGCAATCTATTTAAAAGGTGTGCACAGATGGATATATCAGCTCTATCAACCCTTGGAACAATGAAATCGTTAGTTAGGGTGAAATGTGAGCATAAGTCTGAAAAATGTCTGACACTTTCCGCTACCCATGGAATCACATAAAGCCTTCACATATATAAGTTTTTAACAGATGATGAGATGGGAAAGATTTCATGGTATCCCAGTACAAGATAGGTTGTGTATTTGTGAAGAGCCAGTCTTAGGAGATTTGGCCCACTACATACTTGAATGTCAGATATATAACATATAAGAGAAAGTTATTTAGAGCCAGTACTAAAGAAAATAAAATTTTGGGATGTAAAAGAGAAACCTAGGCCATTTCTGCACTACACTGTTATAGGCCCTTTCCACATGTGGAGGGGGGGAACGGGCAAAAACACCCAGAAACAGAGCTTACCAACAGCCGGGCGAGTCCGTTGCCACGTGGAGCAGCGCGAGTTGGCTGCTCCACAGTCCTACGGTGTTGCAAATGGTAGCCTCTGGTTGGTAGAGGCTCTCCACCAACCGGAGAAGCTCGCCAGCTGGAAGTCCACCCCCGGCAGATCTGCAGGCACGCACTTGCGCACACCTGCAAATCTGCTTCGGAGCTGTGCAACGGAGCGGCACGGGGTTGGGTGCTCTGTGCTTTTTAAAAACCTCTAAAAAGAGGTTTTTAAAAAACACACCACGTGATTGAGGTCTGGAACTACAAAAAGTAGTCCACCCCAGTCCACACTATGGTGCAGAAGACCTCCTTTGGAGGTCACTCTGCACCATTTTAAAATGTTAATGTGGAAATGGCCATAGTGTTATTTTTCCACTTTTAATATTCTGTAGAATTTTGAGGTTTGTAGTTTCCTGCGGCCCAAGAGCAATTTGACTGAGAATTCTAAATACCCCTCCCTAAACTGCAAACTCCAGGAATTCATAGGAGGTTGGAAGTGGAATAATAGCCGTATAACAGTGTAGGGTGAAAATGGCCATTTTTTTTTAATTTTATATTTTGTTATGATTAGAAAATCAACATGTGATTCGGAGGGTTGCTGCATTTGTGGCAAAAGCTATCAGATGCAGGGAAAAGTTTCTGGAATCCATTTCAGGTTAATTGTCATAGAACCCTAAATGTGAAATGTGCTTGTCATGTTATGAAAGATTAATGCTTTCTTCTGTTATCATAATGTGATTTATTTTATAATATAAGTGATTCATTTTAAGTTTAGATACATGTTATACAGTTAATTTTAATTGTGATTTTGTAATTGTAAGTGTGAATGTTTGGATGTTTTGCATTTAAATTTGCAATGGTGTTAGACTAAGCAATAATTACTACTACTATTTAAAAGGTGAATAGCAACACCCAGAGGCTCCCAGAAGAGGTCACATCTTATTTTTTTCTTTTTTTCCCAAACAAAGGAGAGTCTACTGAAGCCAAGGGCTGCTTTGTGTGCCCTTATATTGTACCTATACAGCTGTGATACATGAATCAGTCCATGTCAGGTTCATGTTGATTTTCATGGAATCATAGAGTTGGGAGAGACCACAGGAGCCATCCAGTCTAATCCCCTGGTATGCAAGAACATACATTAAAGCATTCCCAACAGATAGTCGTCCAGCCTATGCTTAAAAACCTCCAAAGAAGGAGACTCCACCACGTTCCAAAACAACGTAATCCATCGCCAGACAGCGCTGACCATTAGGAAGTTCTTTCTGAGGTTCAGGTGGAATCTCTTTTCCTGCAGCTTGAATCCATTGCTCCTTGTCCTAGTCTCTAGAGCAGCGGAAAACAAGCTTGCTCCCTCCTTGACATTGCATCCCTTCAAATATTTAAACATGGCTATCATGTCCCCTCTTAACTTTCTCTTCTGCAGACTAAACATACCCAGCTTCCTAAGCCACTCCTCATAGGGCATGGCTTCTAGTCCCTTCACCATTTTGGTCACCCTCCATTCCAGCTTGTCAATATCCTTCTTGAAATGAGATGCCCAGAACTGGACACAGTATTCCAAATGAGGTCTAACCAAAGCAGAATAGAGAGGTACCATTACTTACCTCAATCTAGACACCATACTCCTGTTGGTGCAACCAAGAATTGTGTTGGCTTTCTTGACTACTGCATCACACTGCTGACTCACGTTCAGCTGTAATCTACCAAGACTCATAGATTCCTTTCACAAATACTATTATCCAGCCACATATCCCCCATCCTATATTTGTACATTCCATTTTTTCTGCCTAAGTGTAGGACCTAACATTTCTTTCTGTTGAAATTCATTTTGTTAGCTTTGGCCCAGCTATGCAATCTGTCAAGGTCATTTTGACTTTTGAACCTGTCCTCTGGAATATTAGCAACAATTTTAGATGAATTCATTCAAATGTCCATTCTATCCAACGCCCTCTCCAGTTTGCAATTTTAAAAACAACAGCATAAAAGTCTACATTTTTGTGCATAATTGTTCCCAGTATACAACTGTGTATGACCATGTTTCTTTAATGTACTCATTTTTGCATGCAGTGTTCCTACCTTCTCCTTCTCATATTTAGGAACAGATAGGATGATATGGAAAGGAATAGTTCTCAGGGCTAAAGCCTGGGGTAGAGGAACTTTATTCCTTCTACGGGTTTGCATTTCAGTCCTGGACACCCTGGTTGGGATGGTAAATGGAAAGGGAACATGGAAATTATTATCCAAATCATCTAGAGGGCCAAAGATTCCTGACCCCTGCCAAAGCCCACCAGAGAACTCACCAGCAGTTTAAACTGTGCCCCAAAAGCAGAGGGGTAAGGACTGTAGCTCTTACCATACTCATGATCCCATGGCAGGGGGGAGCCTGCTTACATCCTTGTAGTTGAAGCGGAGATTCCACAAACACTTCAAACATTAGTCCTGTATATAATACACAGCAATCCAGGCTGGATTATTAGCTAAAGCACATCCAGGTCTCTAGTTGTTATAAGGAACAGAAAAATTAGGGCTACCTATCTTAAAAGAGCATCTCCATTTCTATGAAGGAGTCTGACCTCACTCCTTGACATCCATTTCCCTTCCACTCTCTTCCCAGTTCCCACAGGAGATAAACTTTTAAAAAGACCAAAGTGCCTTTTGACTTCTAATGCCTTTTGACAGAGTGCATCTCATATATAAGCTGGGCTTGCCTATTACTGAACATCAAACCTCAAACTCCCTTCTCACTTCCTAGGATGATTTTTTGCCTTCAAAGCAGCTCTCTCCTGGAAACTTTTCAACTCCTTTGAGTCCTCTGGCTACTTTAAACTCTCTGTCTACATGATATCATTACATCAACATAACTCCCTTCCAAGTTGCCAGTCTTCTCACTCTCTCTGTGTAAATGTGAAAGGTAGTCCCTTCATCTGGCTAACAGATGAAGATCTATTAGAAGTTTGCACCTGAGAGGCATAGAGCAATTGTGTTGGTTCCTGTTCCCATGATCTGAAAGTCTGATGGATGTTCTTATGATTCAGACTATTGGTTCATCACCCTTTTTTTTTTCTTTTTTTGCTTGCTACCATGAGCACTGTTGGATCCTTTATTGAAAAGGGAAATGTGTTATTTTTCAAAAGTAATTACAGTTATGGTTTCAAGGCTCACAAAGTACTTGCTATCATAGTTTTAAACATCACTGTTTTCTTTTTCATTATTCAAAAATAATTAACTTTAAATAAAACACAAAACTAAAAATGCTACAAACTGGGAAACATATTGTAGTAATTAGCTCACCCTCCTATAACTATAAATTGTTTAATTCATTTATTTAAAGAAAATGCATATCATGCTTTGTATCATTAGATCTGAGGGTGATGTATGAAAAATATCAATGTAAAGACAATGTAAAAAGCCAGCATGATGTAGTGGTTTGAACACCAGACTGTAGTCCAGGGTTGTAACCCTAGAGACCAGAGTTTGATTGTTCACTTGGCCATGGAAACCCACTGGGTAACTTTGGGCACTTCACACACTCTCAGCCCCAGAAAACTCTCTGATAGGTTCACCATAGGGTTGCTAGAAGCTGGAAATGACTTGAAGGTACACAACAAAAAACAAAGACAACTTAAAGCAGTGGTCATACAGATTTTCTGCACTCCAGCTCTCAGAGTTCCTGACTGTTGGTCAAGCTGGCTGAAGGCTTCTGGGAGTTGAAGTCCAAAATACCTGGAGAATCAACATGTGGGAATCAGTTATTTAAAGTAACTTAATATTTAAAGTAGCAAAGAATAATATAAACAGTCTGAAAGTACATTAAGTAATTCAACAGTGTAAATAAAATAAAAGAGTTTAAAAACACATACCTGTATAGGCTAGACAAAATCATTCAGTCCCTAAAACTTTGATAGAAAGCCATGATCAAACCAGACACCAGAATGAAGCTAGTGGCTGAGCTTCTAAGGAGAGATCATACCACTCTGGTTTGTTTTTTTTAGGAGTCTGGTGGGTAGATTATCTAGGAAGCTGGATAGATTATGGGACACATCATTGTCACAAGGAGCATTGCAATCCCTATGGTATTATTTATTAATTAAAATATCTGCTGCATCTTCTCCCTTGTTTACTACAATTGTTCCTCCATATTCACAGGTTTGGCCTTCACGAATTTGATTATTTGCAAGGCATGTGCTTGCCTTCCCCCTCCCATTTTCCTCCTCCCATTCTTTGCATTCCTCACCCCAGGCTTGCTAGGCTTTCTTTAAAATGGACATTTTTTCTTTTGAGTGAGCAATGCCCCCTCCCATCGCTAAAAGCATAGCCTCTCTGCCATGTGGTTGCACATTCTGCTGTGTCTTGCCTGCTGATTGGTCAGGTGCCACTTTCTCAAGATGGCCACCAGAAGTAATTAGAACTCCAGAACTCCCCTTTTCTCTGTTTGAGGGGAAAGTACCGGTAAGCCTTTTGCGTGTCTTTCTTCTCCCCATCCCCATGCTGGGGCCAGAGGCAAAGGAATGGGAGGGGGAAGCTCTGGAGGGGAATGGGAGAGGGATGGTAGGGAGGAATTATTTATGGTTTTTCTACTTTCGCAAGGGTTCTGTGCCTCTAACCCTTGCAAATGTAGAGAGGCTACTGTAGTGAAATCCAAAGCAGCTTACAATATTACATGCAGTAAATAAATTGCAGGTAGGACAAAAAGAGAATAAAAAGCTTTTGAACAGATTCAGTTGCAGCAGAAGGTACACTGAAATGGTTCTTTCTCAGTTTTGGACTAAGAACAAGATAAAGCAGAGGTTGGAAAACGAAGCTCATCTCTTGATTCAAAACCTGCATGTTTCTGTAGTCACTGTTAAGAGCGCAAAGAAATGTCAACGTGTATCACAGGAATGTGAATAAGTATTTGTGACCATAAGTCTGGCTAGTAGAATATGCAACAATTCATCACTCCCAAGACCTCACTGCCAATTAGGAAGCTTGTGCAGCAAAAGTGACTCACCCGCTGCTTATCTGTGCAGTTCATCCTGTCAGAGATATTATGAGGCTGTAAAAGATGGCTGTTGTTGCTGATCATTTATTCACAAGAGAGCATATCCTCCAAATCCACTCAAAAACCATAATGGTGAACGATGTCTTTCCACTACACAATGTCAGATGGATCAGCATTTCTTTGGGTTAAGACTATATATTAATAGCCAGCTCATGTTCTGAGTGCAGAACTTATGTAGCACAAACCACTCCATTCAAAAAATTAGCAAGCATGGGGTTTGCAGAAGTTTTTTTTTAAAAAATGTTTGGACGTCTGAAAGTTCAGTTCTGGGCACCTCAATTCAAGAAGGATATCGACAAGCTGGAGCATGTCCAGAGGAGGGTGATCAAAATGGTGAAGGGTCTGGAAGCCATGAAGCCTTATCAGGAGCAGCTTAAGGAGCTCAGTATGTTTAGTTTGCAGAAAAGAAGGTTAAGAGGGGACATATTAGCCATGTTTAAATATTTCAAGGGATGTCATTTTGAGGAGGGAGCAGGGTTGTTTTCTGCTGCTCCAGAGACTAGGACAAGGAGCAATGGATTCAAGCTGCAGGAAAGGAGATTCCACCTGAACTTCAGAACTTCCTGATGGTCAAAGCTGTCCAGCAGTGGAATATGCTGCCTGGGAGTGTGGTGGAGTTTCCTTCTTTGGAGGCTTTTAAGCAGAGGCTGGATGGCTGTCTGTTGGGGGTGCTTTAATGTGGTTTCTTGCATGGCAGGGGGTTGGACTGGATGGCCCCTGTGGCCTCTTCTAATTCTATGTTATTTTAAAAGGAGTGGGGCACCTAGAACAGCCTGGTGGGGATGAAATGCACAGGATGGAACACTGAACAAAAGCACTGCACCTTACAACACTTTCCTTCTGGTCCTGCTTGTGTGATTTCAAATTCTTCTTGAATTAATGTCTGCATATCTTTATTGATTCAAATACACTGAGTGGCTATTTAAAATCATTGAAGGGCTTCACGGAATGCCAGCTGCTGGGGAGCAAAAGCAAGGGGGGCAGACCTGCCTTTCTGGTTTGCTTGGGTGCTCCCCATTGGTGTCACATGGGCCACTGTGGGAAACAGGATGTCAGGCAGCACTTCAAAATATTTTGGGACTGTAACTCCTAGAATTCCTCAGCCACCACAGCCAGAGGGAATCGTGCTCTTATCTAAAGATGTATGCAGATGGCTTCTTGAAACTCTCCACCCAATCTGAGGGCAGAAAAATTAGAGGTAGGGGCATATCTCTCCAGAATTCTCCAACACTTTCCTACAAGTGAACTCACTTCTAACAGAAGCAGAAGCGTAGCTGCTGCTTGGTTGTTCATTCATCCTACTTATATACCGCTTCATGTAATATAATATGAAATATTGTATTCATATTCATGTAATATACCACTTCATGTAATACTCTCTTAAATGATTTACATTAAAATGCTTAATCAGAGGCGTATATCCTCACTTCTCTTATTCATATGCATGAGAAGACACTATACAGTTTTTTTCCATCCTTGAGACAGAGATAGACATTTCTTGCCATGTTTGGTGATAGTGCTCACAATTTGCAAGGGTGATTTTGCACAGGCTGTGCATCGTGCCAGCTGGGGTAGCTGACAAAAACTGCAGTTCCTAGTTCGTGGACTTCTGAAAAATAGAAGCATCTGATGAGTTGTTTATACTTTTTCCATCTATCAACATTTGCTCTATGCTTCTTTCTCTCTGTACTTTGCTTTGCAAAGGGAAGAGACAGTAGTTTTGTGCAGAGACATGTTTGTACAAATTACAGGGAAAAAGCTCTCCATTGCTTGTTCTTGCATTGGAGGCAGATTCTTTCCAGGAGGCTGACAGCCTGTTAAAAGAGCACCTCTCACTGAGAACAAGAAATGTTGTCAAGATTCTTCACATCCCTAAGTTACATAATAAATTTTAGAAATGTATAGCAATCAAAAACTGTTTTAAAAGTAACTTAAAAACACCTTTATTTATCTCCTCCTCCTCCTCCTCCTCCTCCTCCTCCTCCTCCTCCTCCTCCTCCTCCTCCTCCTCCCCCCTTCTTTTTCCTCTGTCGTTGCAAATGACAGCAGCAAGAACCATGTCACCCTAGTGAATATTTGCATCCTCCAATGTGATCCCAGGCTTAATTGTGGATCATCCCAGGGCGCAGACAAAGGACAACGACTAGAGTGCAGATGGTGGGAAACTTGACTCCTATGTGACAAGACATGCTATAGGGAACATCTTTGTTTCTACAGGGTGGCAATATGTTCAGCAAACAAAATTTCCTTCTCGACACAAGTTGCATCTGTGAATTCATGTCCAGCTGAGTTATTTGGGGTGGTGAGAGGTCTAACCCAGGCACCCTTCCTGCTGAACCCAATTCTAGACCTTTCAGTCACTCGCTGTGATGCTTTTAATGGTCAGTTCACAGATAAAATCTCTCACATAAGGGCCAACTTAGATGCCATTATTGGAGCAGAAGTTGATACTGAGGTGTCCAGTGACTCTGTGAGTAGGATTATACCGGATCAGTTTCAATTGGTGAGTACTGCTGACATGGACAAACTGCTGGGGCAGGTAAGGAAGATGACTTGCTTCCTTGATCCCTGTCAATCTTGGCTGGTTGTCCAGGGAGGAGATGCAATTAGACTCTAAATACAACACATTATTAATGCATCTCTCAGGGAGGGGACCTTTCCATTTTGTTTAAAAAAGGCAGTGGTTAGATCATAGAATCGTAGAATCTTAGAGCTGGAAGAGACCACAGAGGCCATCCAGTCCAACCCTCTGCCACGCCAGAACACACATCAAAGCACTCCCGACAGATGGCAATCCAGCCTCTGCTTAAAAACCTCCAACTAAGAAGGCTCCACCACACTCCAAGGCAGCATATTCCACTGCCGAACAGCTGTGACCATCAGGAAGTTCTTCCTGAATCTCTTTTCCTGCTGTTTGAATCTATTGCTCTTTGTCCTAGTCTCTGAAGCAACAGAAAACAAGCCCGACATGACATCCCTTCAAATATTTAAACATAGCTATCATGTCCCCTCTTAACCTCCTCTTCTGCAGACTCAACGTCCCCAGCTCCCTAAGACGCTCCTCATAGGGCATGGCTGCCAGATCCTTCACCACTTTGGTTACCCTACTCTGGACATGCCCCAGCTTGTCAATATCCTTCTTGAAATGATGTGCCTAGAACTGGACACAGTATTCTAGATGAGGTCTAACCAAAGCAAAAGCCCTTCCTAGATCCCCTGGACCTTAATCATTATAGACCAGTTTCTAATCTTCCATTTTTGGGCAAGGTGATTGAGAAGGCAGTTGCCTTCCAGTTCCAGGTGGTATTAGATGACACATACTTCCTTGACCACTTCAGAGCAGGATATGGAGTTGAGACTGCTATGGTTGCCTTAGTGGATGATCTCTGTCTTAAGCCCTTTTCGCATGGGCTTTCTGTCGCGCGACAGCCCCGTGAGCCTCGCAGGAGTGGGAGCGTCACTCTGCACGACGCACTCCCATTTCCGCCGGGCTCACGGGTTTTTTGATTTTCGCCTCAAAGCGAAAATCACCCGCACTCGTGCAACGCTCCTAGCGCCCGTGCACACTTACCTCCTGTGCGGAGCGTTGGGGAGGCGGCCGGGTTGCGCTTCCTTCCCTCTGCCCCTGCGGAAGGAAGGGACGGGGCGGGGTGCTAGTGCGATGGATGCGACAGCCTCCTGCTTGGCGTGTGCGGAAGGGACGGACGTGACAGCCTCCTGCTTAGCACGCGCGGGGGGGACGGACGCAACAGCCTCCTGCTTAGCACGCGCGGGGGGGACGGACTCAACAGCCTCCTGCTTAGCACGCGCGGGGGGAACGGACGCAACAGCCTCCTTTCTCACGCACGCGGGGGGCGGAAGCGCGAGCCGCTGCCGCCTCCGGGAGGCTGCCGCTTCCCCGCTTGTTCCTTCGCCTGCGGAAGGAACGAGTGGGGAAGCGGCAGCCTCCTGGAGAAGGCTTCTTGCGCGAGCCGCCCTCCCCCGCTCGCGCGAGAAACCTTAATGCGAAAAGGGCCTTAGTATCGACAAGGGGAGTGTATGCCTTTTGGTGCTTTTAGATCCCTCAGCGGTGTTCGATAGCATCAGCTATGCTATCATTCTGGAATGCCTGGTGAGGTTGGGAATCGAAGGCACTGTGTTGCAGTGGTTCCTATCTTACCTCTCAGGCAGGTTTCAGACCATGGTGCTTGAGAATAGCTGCTCCTCAAACAAGGGGTAATTATATGGCATACCACAAGGTGCCATTCTATCCCCAATGCTGTTCAATATCTACGTGAGAGCATTGGGAGAGATCATCCAGAGGCCTGGGGTGGGGTGCTATCAGTATGCTGATGACACCCATGTCTTCACAAACAGCCTCTGCTAAGGACAGCACATATCCTCTGAATGAATGCTTGAAGGAAGTAATGGGCTGGAGGAGGAAAAACAAATTGAAACTGAATCCAGACAAGACAGAGGTGCTTACTAGGGATGGGTCAACTGAATCCTCAAATCCTGGGTAAGGATTCAAGATTCTTGAGTGCGAATCCCTGTGCCAAAATAGGCAAACTAAATCTTTCAAATCCACCAACCAAATAGATTGTTGGAGACCGGGACGCCTGAAAACCTGGGAGACCAGATATACAAGGAAAGATAGTAACAAGGTGAGTTTTTCCCTTGGAGTGATAATGGTCTTTGCTAACAATTTCACAAATTACATATGAGCTTGTGTTCTAAGATATTTAAATTGAACATTTCATATTTAAGTTCACTACTTGACTGGAAGCTACAGGCTTGAGATTTCAAGGACAGCTGAAACATTCCTTTGCATAGCACCCTTGCAAATCTCTTTCAGACACAATTCTGGGGTTTGTGGTTTTACAAGGTGTTACAGCCTTCTCTGACAAAGTGTGCTGGTGCATCATCAAACTTCTAACCCCAGGATGCCAGAAGGAGATATGCAAAGAAAATCCAGTTTTGACCTGGATTATCTCTCTACTGTAGTATGTGGCCCTGTTTACATAGGCAGGAAAATGTGGAATTAATCCACATTTTCCTGCCTACGTAGAAAGGGTCTTCATGTCATTTTCAATCTGGGGAGATCCAAAGGCAAAACTATGACAATTGTCTTGGCAAGATTTCTTCAGAGGGAGGTTTGCCTTTGCCTAGGCTTTTGCTAAGGCTGATAGAGTGTGTTTTGCCCAAGATTATCCTTCTTTCCCTTGCTTTTTAAACTCTTTTTTAAAAAGAATTTGAAAGTTTCGAGATTCGTGGATTCCCAGAAACATCCAGGGATTCGGATCTGGATTCGGAAAATTCTGGATTCATTCCATGCCTAGTGCTTACTGTTAAAGGCCCTAATCTGGGGTTGGAGGTGTGCCAACCAGTTCTGGAGGGGGTCACACTCTCCCCTGAAGGACTGTGTTTGCAACTTGGGAGTGCTCCTGGATCCATCCCTCCAAATGTCTGCTCAGATAGATGCAACAGTCAGGAGTGCTTTATTATCAGCTTTGGTTGATACGTCCCTTCCTAGAATTAGATGACTTAAAGATGGTAGTGCACGCACTGGTAATGCTTCTCCAGTCTACTCTACATTGGGCTACCTTTGTACCAAGTGTAAAAACTCCAACTGGTCCAAAATATAGCAGCCAGATTGATTGCGGGTACATCCAGGAGTGAACATGTTACACCAATATTGAAATCACTCCACTGGCTGCCAATTGGTTTCTGGGCAAAGTACAAAGTGTTGGTTATTACCTTTAAAGCCCTGCATGGTTTGGGTCCAAGTCAGCTGCAGGATTGCCTCCTTCCATACAATCTGCCTCTGGGGGCCATTTACTTAAACTGCCTAAAACAAGACTGGCAATGGTCACCCAGAGGACTTCTCATTGGCCGCCCCTGGACTGTGGAATGGTCATCCAGAAGAGATCCAACAGCAAAATATGCTGTCCGAATTTTAAAAACTGCTAGACTTATCTCTTCTGGCAGGCCTACCCAGCCTATTTTTAACTATGATGTATTTTTAATTATGATTTTAATTACGGTGTTTGAATGGTTTTATGCTTTTAGTGTATTTTAATGCATTTTTAACTGGTATGCTGATTTTAATTGCATTTTGACCTTTGTTGTACACCCCCAAGCTTTGAGGAGAGGCAGGTAACAAATTTATTATTATTATTATTATTATTATTATTATTATTATTATTATTATTATTATTATTATCATCTTAAAAATGACTGGGAAAATGGAGAATATTCTGCAAAATAACCTTCTTTAAGAAGCTATCATCTGCCAGCTGTTATCCACTTTATTTATATCCTAGTTTCCCCTATTGTGTGTGTGTGTGAGAGAGAGAGAGAGAGAGTGAATAATTTCAGAAACTATCTCAGAAAAAATGTTTCCAGTTTAGCTCAATATCTTATCCAAGAGATTTCTTGCATATTCTTAATAAAATATCATTCTTTCACTATGAAGGTTTTGTTTCAGAAAGTAGATCAGACTGTCTCTGAGTTGTGCTTGTTCTATTTTGTCTTTTCTGTCACCTGTTTTTGCATTTTGCCTTTTTCTGCTCATGAGGCATTTTTTAAAATCACACTTGTCAAGCAGTTTAAATTTCAGTTTTTGGTTCAATGTTTTGCTTTGTTTTGAATACTCTATTGGATTCATTGCAGAACTTTGAAAAGTTACTTTTTTGGACTTCATCCTCTAGAACGCCCCACCAGTATGACCAATGGTTACGCAGCCTAAAATAGGAACTTCTCAAGTGGTAACATGGTTCTTATTAATTCATAATTGCATAAGAAGAGCCCTACTGGATCAGAACAAAGACCTCTCTAGTTCAACTTTCTGTTAATACAGTGGCCAAACAGTTGTCAGTAAGAACCCACCAGCAAGATATGAGTGTTACTGCACACCTTGTCTTGTACTCCTCAGGAAATGATATACAGAAATATTCTGTCCCTCATAGCGGAGGGGATATATAGCCCTCCTTGCTAGTAGCCACTGATGGCCCCATCTTCCATGAACTTATCCAATGCTTTTTAAAAATCTACCAAAGTGGGCAGCTACCACTATATCATATGGCTATGAGTTTGAGTACTTCCCCATTAAAGAAGTATTTCTAATTTATACCTGTCTGGAATCTTCTACCATTCAGCTTCAGTGGGTTACACTGAGCACTAGAACTATCAGAAGGGGGAAGTTTTCCATCCATACCACCCAGTGATTTTTTTTAAAAAAAACTATTAACATGTACTTAGTATATAAAATAAAATATAGGGACTTCCAAACACAAACAGTAAGTAAATAGACAGAGAAACTCTAACATCTAACCTGATACTAAATTAAACTAAGCTACAACTAAACTAAAAAGGGGCCAAAATGCATATGAATGACTTCTATCTCACCAGATTTTCATTCTAAGATAATCTACAATATATTTCTTCCAGTGTGTCTGTCATTACCACACTACTGATTAGTATTTAATAACAATATACTTAACTTTCAAAATCAATAGTTGACTTTTCCCTCCAACAGTCTCTTAGATATAAAATCAATTTATCCCAATCACTTTAAAATTTAACCAAAGATCCTTCCTTAATTAAAATAGTTAATTTATCCAATTCTGCCAAATCCAGCATTTTCAACAGCCAGTCTTCATGCAATGGAACAGCCATACTTTTCCATCTCTGTGAATACAGCACTCTTGCCACAGTGATCATGTAGTGACAGATTCTTCCCACCTTTTTATCAGACTGTTCATCAGTCAGACTCAGTAAACAAGTTCAGGTTTGAGTTGAATCTTTATCTTTAACATGTCTTCCATCAGTCTGTGTATCATTACCCAGAATCTCTTAGCTTTCTTACAGGTCCACCACATGTGATAAAAAGTTCCTTCTTTTTCATCACATTTCATTTCCAACAAACATTTGAGGAACCCGTCAAATTAGACAACCTTTCTAGTGTTAAATACCATACATCATTTTGTAAAAGATCATAATTCAGAGCATATTTCAGATCTTTTACTTACATCCTTTCCCTTTGTTTCATCTGGATATGATGCCCCACATTTTGTGCCCATTTAATCATACAAGCTTTCATTTGTTCATCTTCTGTTTCAATTTTGACTATATAATTATTCTTCAAATTCAGATTTTGATATTTCAAAACCATATAAATTCTTATCCATTTTAAACTATTCAGTCAGCTTTCTGCATGAAAACCAGCACACACCATAAGCTTTTTGGATGAATTCCCATTTGATTTGATTTTAAATTGCCCACTTTTCACCATACCATCCCAGTGACTCTAATTGGACTGGTCCTTTCCTGTTGGTATGTGCCTTCAAGTCATTTCCAACTTATGTTGATCCTAAGACAAACCTATAATGGGGTTCTCTTGGCAAGTTTTTGTTCAGAGGGGTTGGCTTTTGCTTTCTTCTGAGGTGGAGAGAGTGTGATTTGCTGAAGGTCACTCAGTGGATTTCCATGGCTGAGCAGGGATGCAAACCCTGCTCTCTAGAGTCATAGGCCAATGCTCAAAGCACCATGCTGGCACTAACATCAGGCAAAAGGGGGCAGCTGCCTGTCAGGGACTCAGCCCTGCCATGAAAGTATTTTCTATCTCTGCTTAACTTGCTTTATTGGTTAATTGATTGGCCACCTTTCTTTCAAGATGGGGACACAAAGTGGATATTTAGAGATAGATCACTTTGTAGTCATGGTGTAACCAATGATAATTACTGTTTGTAGCAGTGGATTGAATATCAGCTGGCCAGCAACAATGTATTGCATTTCAGTGGTGGGGAAAGGTCTATTTTGGGGATCAAAGGACCCAAGTGTGAAGCTGTAATACCCAGGAGCATCTGGGCAGGAGAAAAAGGAAACAAAGGACAGATAGTGTGTGATCCCAAGAAGACATTGTAAACAACCTGAAGGGCAGGTAAGAAATCTGGGAAGATGTTAGGCTCCCAAGACGTTAGGCATCTTATGTGTGTAAACTTCTGTCTTTTCTGGGAACGGTTTGGGAAATGGGATTATGCTTATGGGCCCACCAATGAAAACTGTTAATGTTCAAAAGTACCTGTTTCTATATAAACTGTTTGCTAACTGATGTACCTCAGCTCTAGCAATTGTTCAAGCTGCTATGCATTAGTTGTACATCAATAAAGCTCTGCTGCTAAATTCTGAGTGTTTCTTGAGGAAAACTAGTTCGCCAGCACATGACACTGCCAGAGACCATTCTCCTCTGTGTGGTACAGGTCCTGTCATCTATCCCTATAAAATAATCTGCTAATGTCAAATGCAGAGGAAGATGTTGTCCTGAACATGAATCAGCAAGAGCCCTAGACAGCCGGTTGTTGGTGCACTTGAGCAGTCAGTCCACTCCAGTCCAGGTTGGTCATGGGTTATCTGAGCAAGAGGAAGGGGGAAAGCATGTAGTTAGTCCAAAGTCAAAACAAAACAGAAGTGTGAGAGTACGGCCAGTCAACCAGATAAGCCAGCATTAAGACTGGGATGTAACTGCAGGGATATTTATGAGCAGCTCCTTGAAGGCCACAGGTACCTCATTAGTGCTAATTGGGTCAGTATTTGTTATTTGAGCATCATAGTTCTCAATGAAGGATGGGGATATGTTGCCTTCAGTGTCTGTAGCCTTTGCCACATCCTGCTGGGGAGCAGGATCCTCTACTTCTTCAACCCCATCTGCCCAGATTCAGAGGGAGCTGCAGCTTCTTGGCAATCTGCCTCCTCCTCCTCTGAGTCCTCCAAGGGATGAGTTATGACAGATGCCAGTGGTGAAATAAATGTGCAGTACATGGGGTGGGGGCAGGAACATTTTCTTCCATCATCAAAACATCCTGCATTGGTCCTATGGTACAGTACTTTTTTAAAATAGCTGTGTGCTGTTGGTTTCCCTCAGAAAGAGAGTATCTTGCAGCCTGTAAAAGGGCACCACCTTAATTCTCTATAGGACCTTATGAACATTCTCTGCAAGAGTACTGAGTAAATATTGCACTTCAGTCAATGTAGTTAATTCTGCTCTGGTCAGTCAGAAATGCAGGTGGGTGGAGAGCCTATACTAGCATAATTTTTGCCTAGGATCTGCAATGGAGAGAATTTAGCTCAGTTTAATTGCAATCTGTTTCTAAACTGACCCAAATGGTTCCAGCTAAATGCACCCAGCTGTACATTTTTCAGCCAGAGGCAAGGTTGGTCTGAATTCTGCAATCATTCAAGTCAAAAGGTGAAGAGCAAATACAAAATGCTCCCCAGAGAAGAACTTCAGATCTTTTCCCATCTAACACCTGAAACCATTTTGATTTCACACTGCTGCCACTGGTATCTTCTGAAGGCTTGCTTGAAATGGCATACAGTTAAAATGATGCTGAAAAAAATGGGGCAGGGGGACAAAGAGCAACTATCTTTTCACCTGTGCAGGAATGCACTGAAAGCCAAGTTCTCAGAAGAAATGATTTCCAGGAACAGGTTTGTATGAGTTCTATTGTCTTTTCTCTTTTACACCCATCAAATCTGAAGCCTATTAAAGCATACAGAGGAAGGAAAATTTGAAAATGTGGTGGGTGTGCATGTGGGTGTTTTCCCCACAAGCAGTTTCCTGTCCCATCTGGCTGTCATATGCTCCTATCTTTTTTTTTTCTGCTGTAGTTCTTTCAGTGGTTATACTCCTCCCCACCCTCACATTCCAAAAGTATATTAACTAAGCCTACATCTGGACAAGCATGCTGGTTTTACGGAAAGCAAACTTGCTTCCCTCCAAGGGATGAGGTCCAATGCAAGCTGAGAAAAGGCTTTAGCTCAGATGGCAGAGCATATGATTTACATGGAGAAGATCTTCAGCTTTTTCAAATAGGCCTGGGAGACACTTCTTTGTGAAAAGCCAGTTCTTCTACTCATAGGTCAAGCTCTCAAAGCCAGGAATCCACAAGAAAACCACAGTTTTCACCATGCTTAAAGGAAGAAATAACTCAGTGGTAAAGCAGATGCTTTGCATGTAGCAGACATCTCCAGATAGGGCTAGGAGAGAATCCTGCCTGAAATCCTGGAGAACTACAGCCCTACTGTGGGAATTGGATGGACACTCAGCAGGCCAACATCCTAATTCCAAAAGCCCTTTGCAAAAAATTTTCTGTTGAAGAATCACTTGTCCCTCCTCCAGAAGTAGTAGGGAAAAACAAACAAAAAGGCAGAGATTGGAAAACTTATTTGTACTACAGTTCTGAGAATGTACCACCTAGCATGGCTACAGTGTCCATTCTGGCTCAGTGATTTTGGAAGTTCTAGACTAACTAGAAGTAACATCTCCAAGCAATTAATGGGTTAGTCCTCATACCTTTGTACCTTACCTCTGCTCCCACTCATTACTGCCTTTGGATCTTCTGCCACCAGGATGTGATCCCAAAGAGATTTCCCCCAAAGAAAAAATGTGGCTCTTGGCAGACAAAAAGTTTGTCACCTACAATGTAGGCAAAGTTGGACCAGATGGAGAAATGGAACATTTCAGTATATAGTAGCTAACATCACTGACCTATATGGTCATCCACAGAGATTAGCAATACTGACACTGCAGTAAATCCAGTTCTTGTTTCTTCCTAATATTCCTCATCATCGTCTGCTCCTGCTGTTACTTACTGGCTGAATAACCTGTGTCACAACCTGTTTTTCCTCTGATTCATTTCCATCTTCTTGAGGAAATGAAATTAATGGCAAAGTCTTCCTCTATCATAAACAAGATATATTCATTTGTTCTCCTTCCTACATTGTTCATCAAAGCCCTAAGTAAAGGCTTGACTAAAACAGGCAGAATTTCACATAATAAAATGAGTTTACCATGAAAATAAATGCTGGCTTGCCCCTGAGCCAGCAACTTTTTATCAGCTGCAGGAAAGTTAGACAGATAGGTCTTGGAGGTGCTCTATTAGTGGGAGAAGTTATTGCCCTGTCAAATTAATTTAAATTAAGTTGCACGGATAACAAATTATGATTAGAAAACAGGGATTTGTCCAGAAAGAGTTGCCATGGAGGACACAAGGTATTAAAAGATAATTATATCAAACTGGCCTTCTGAACTTAAAAGAGATTCAGCAGGTTAAGAAGCTGAATATGTTAATTTAAGATAAACCTAAACAGAAAAACAGAAAAGTTACAAGGGGAGAAAAAATAGTCTCTGTGTGTGCGTGCGCACACGCATAGCTTATCTACTGGAAAGCAAAAGAATGTGCCTGTCACATTTTAAGCATCTTTCAGATAGCCAAAGTGGAGTGCCCCCTAAGATTATCAAAAGTAGACTGACAATCTCTCCCAGTCCTCATCTTTTCTTAATTA
The DNA here is from genome assembly GCA_948474755.1 of Ctenosaura bakeri. NCBI lineage: Eukaryota > Metazoa > Chordata > Lepidosauria > Squamata > Iguanidae > Ctenosaura > Ctenosaura bakeri. The sequence continues at coordinate 252,356 of CAOLHI010000455.1, read as the reverse complement.
CTTTGCAGTGTGGTTGGAAGTTGCCACTAACCTATCTTGTTCTGCAAGTGTATTGACCTACCGTATTCCAAATATCAAAAGTCCTCCTCAAGAGATGAATTCAAGGTCAGATAACCAATCTTATGTAGAGCAGTGGTTCCCAAAACTGGGTCTTTGAGGCATTTTGGACCTCAGCTCCCAGAATTCCTGACTGTTGGCCAAGTTGGCTGGAGTTTCTGGGGGTTGAAGTCCTAAATACGTGGAAGACTAAAGTCTGGGAATCACTAATATGGAAGTTCAGGGCTGGATCCACCATTAGGCCAACTGATGCAACTGTCTCAGGAGGCAGAGAGTGATCAGAAGCAGTGGCATTCTTCCATCCCAGCTGTTTCTCCACATAAAGAGGACATACTTGTCATACATCTCCAAAGGAAAAAAGTCAACATCCTTCCTTTGCAGAAGACTTTATGGTGCAGTACTACAGTTTAAAATGTGTACACAATGTATATAATAATACTTTGGGTAATTTTTGGGTAATTATACCCATGAGTATATCTGAGTATATATCTGAGAAAACAATACGCAAAAGTATCAGGGAGAAAATAAAAAATTGTTTGAAAAATAACACATATTAGGTAACATTGTATATGAGAATGCACAGGCTAGCAAAAATGTGTGTGAAATGTGCAAATTTTTAAAGAAAATTGTAAACTGATGGAAAAACAGGACAAAACAAATCTAAGACAGGAAAAATGAGAAACTATGTTGAATGAAAAATGGCAGATTTGTTTACATCAGTTTACATATATGGATTACCATTATATTTTTTTTTATTGGGGGTAGGATGAGCTATAAACTTTTAAAATAAAATGGAAAAAATGGATTTAAAGATTCAACCTTCTGTATCACCTTATTCATCTCTCTCTTGGTATTTTCCCTCTGGGTTTCTTAATTAAATTTCTTAATATAGAATCTGGGGCTAGGCTGCATATTTCTGACAACTGGATGATGTTTTCCCTACAAGTTAGGGGGCACTTTCATCTAATCTGTTTCAAAGCAGAAGAGATTAGGAGAGAGGAGACTGAACTCATTCATTGATGCCTGGGGAGTAGGGATGGGGGATTTAGATTGGTTTGTATTAGTTTTATACATATTCAGTGACAAGGCCATGCATTTCTCCTTCAGTCTTCATATTTGTTTCAATATGCACTAAAAATCTAAAATCCCATAAACAAGTTCCTTCAACACATGCATTTGGTAAGCAAGTTTCCCTAGCATATATATTTTATGTGGCGATATGAGTTGACAACTGCATAGGAGAATTCTAAGATAAATGGGGTCCAAAGACCATCCATGTTCAGAGTTCCAGAGAAGTGCAAATTAGGATGCTTCCCTTGCTTATTTTACAGGTTAGGGGCCAGAGCATTGTCAGAAAGCAAAAATGATCAAAATGTGGAAACCGTCTATGTAGGGAACATGAAGACTTAGAGGCTTGTATGGGATTGACCACGTGTACGTGCTGCTTGTGAAGTCTTTCTGATGGCTTGGTATCTCCCCCCGCCCTGCCGACCTTGCTTTGCAAGCAGTGCGTGTGCAATCCCAAGTGATCCACTGAGGGCAAGAAAAGCTGAAGGAAGCCTGCTGTTTTGATGCTTGTAATATTGACAAGTTCCATTAATCCAATCAGGGCATGTACTCTTTCCATAGGCAAGATTTGGGACCCTGTGTGCAAATATTCCTAAGCAAGTCTCCATAGGCAAGAAGAACTGACTAAAGAGTAGATCCCACATCTATTTAATGGAACTTGTCATTGGAACACCAAGTAGTCAGATAACAGGGCAATGAAAGGCAGGGGCTTCTTGTATAGCAATTCTCCCCAGTCCCTAGTGGGGTGCTCTTGAATGGATTTTTTTCCTCCTAAGCTAACATTAATGTAGAACTCCTATAGGATCCTATCACACTACACTCTTATAGTGTTATTATTCTGCTTTAACTATCATGGCAACATTCAGTGGAATTCTGGAGTTTTTAGTTTCATGAAGTCCAGGAGCTCTTTGGCTGAAAATTCTAAATGCTCCTCCCTAAACTGCAAATCCCAAGATCCCATAGGATGGAACCATAACAGTTAAAGTGGAATAATAGCATCATAATAGTGCAGTGTGACAGGGCCTATATTCTTGCTTGAGAGTTCGGTAAGGGGGAATTGAAAAGTACAGTGGTAGACTTACGTTGGGCTGTTTGGGACTGGCTATTGCCCCATAGCCACTGAATATCTCCACCTGAATTTGTCAAAATAATCTTAAAGTAGAACCAACAGATCTAATGCTTACTTAACTTTCTCTCTTGATATTCATGTTTATTCCTTCCGTTCAACCACCATGCAAACTTTGAATGGGAGGTGGGCAGGTGATTAATTCTAGGCACTGCTTAGTCTAAAAGAACAAGACCCAGAGGTAAAACATATCGACAGCTCTTTAACTTGTCGTAATGGGCTGCACAAAGAAGTCCCCCAATGCTCTAAAGGTATCCAGTGGAAGAAGCAACCAGCAATATATTTAGCGATGAATTAATATACTTAAAATATTATACGCACAAAACTCTGGAGAAAGGTTTCCCAGCTCATCAAGATTATACATGAGTGTGAAAGGAACACAGATACACAGATTCTCATATGCACCATGTCCAAATCAATCACTTCTAGTGACAAATCCTCCCGTTTTGAATGCCATTGCAATTGTGCAAGAATTCTAATGGGACTGGAAAAGACAACAGTTCTCAAGAGCCACTGCTAAAGTCTATAGTATAAAATATATTAGATCTTGATCCTGTTTTTCCCCCTAACATAGGCCATTTCCACACTAGACTGTTATAGTGCTATTATTCCACTTTCAACGTCCTATGGAATCCTGGGGTTTGCAGTTTAGGGAGGGGCAAGCTCCAGGATGTTGAAAGTAGAATAATAGCGCTATAACAGTCTAGTACAGAAATGGCGATAGATTCCTCTTAAGGGACAGAGGAATCAATCAGTTTTGCTTTCTCCCACATTGTGATTTTTAAAGTCTCAATGTATTAGTCATATTTATATTCTGCGTTTCCTCCAATTACCACATAAGATGATTGCCTCACTTTGCCTAATGGTACAGCCAGCTCAATCCATCTTTTTCCCGCTCTTTCCCTCACTTTGAGACCAAGCAGAGAGCTTCCAAGAAAGCTGATCAGGCACCACTAAACACTACGACATGAGCAGTAAGCAAATTCTGTCCCTCTAGTTGACAGACCACAGCTAAATGATTGCAGCCACTGCTTGTTAGGCTATAATGGGAATAGCTAACAATCCATCTCTCCTCTTCCTTGAGGGGTTGTGGGGAGGCAACCTCCAATCTGCTCATTCACTGGCTATAAAACGCCACTTGCCAGCACTGCCAGTGTGGAGGAAATATAGTACCAATTTCTTTAGATAGTTAACCTACTGAAAAAGAAAAGTGTGCGCTTTAAGGGATGCAAGGCCAGAGTCATCATTTCTCTTTTAAGAGGAAGATTATCTAAAATAGTAAATAAAAGGTGGGGGAAAGTATTTGCATTTCACATATCTTCCCAGGACTTAGCTCCATATACCATAGGGCTACAGACCTGCTGGGTCGTGTCAACAGAGAAGGACCCTGGGGCAGAAGTCCAGAGCCACACTCAGCAGAATGAACAGGAAAACTCCATCTCCCCCAAATGAGGTGGGGCTGTCTTACCTCTTTGTGAAGGTCTTTACTTTCCTCTTGCAGTTGCTACTATGAATACTGAGTATATTGTTTTATTCTCCTGGTACTGCCACATCAGTAGTGGCAGCAAGCTACGGGAGGTGGGTGCAGAGTGCACCTCTCCTCTTTGAATGGTTCCCCTACTAATCACAGACCATTTCTGCACTATACTGTTATAGTGCTATTATTCCACTTTCCACATCCTGTGAAATTTTGGGGTTTGTAGTTTACTGAGGCCAAAGAGCTCTCTGACTGAGAAATGTCCCTCTCTAAACTGCAAACCCCAGGATTCCATAGGAGGTTGAAAGTGGAATCATAGCACTGCAAGAGTCTAGTGCGGAAAGTCTAGTGCGGAAAGTCTAGTGCGGAAAGTCTTGCAACAAAGAGCCAGGGCAGTGCTTACAATTCCTTGTTGCCTTCATCCATCATCTGCCACCTGAGATGACCATCTCACTCTGCCTCAGGGTGGGCCAGCCCTTTAGCCATCAAGGTCTATTGCCCTGCCCTACCTCCTTCTAGTCAGTTCACATGGCCCTGTAAACTTTATGGGCCTAAAAGGAGAGCATGGAAAGGATGCTGCTCACTCTTATCTGCAGTGCGGTGAGATAATTTTAGACTCTGACTTGATAGCACTTATGCATCCTCAAAAAGGAGGAAACGCATCACCAAGAGAGAGGACAAAAGAGGGCACATATTTGTATAACATTTGCATTTTCTAATTTGTATGGATAGATGTACATTTAGAAACAATTCCTATAATATAAACAGAAATACATAGTACATAGTGGGGGAGACAGGCAAGGTGACCTAGGTACCTGCTTACTCAGCTCTCCCTCCAGATGTTAACTGGAGAAACTCAAGGCTCTTGCCCTTCCTTCTTAGAGGGTATTATATTCTGACCAGACTTGGATCGTACAGTTCTTCAAGTAGAGAATGCTTTCTAACAGAATAGTCTCTCCGAGCCTGGTGCTTTGGACTACAATCTTCCATCAGCCCTGACAATTGCCATGTTGGTTGGAACCAGTGAGTGTTGTAATCTAAAACAAAGGGAAGATAGCATGTTGAGGGGACACTGACATAGAAGACTATCCTCTGATAGCTCATTGAATTGAAGACCATCCTCTGTGAAACAGGTCACCCTGTTCCTAACATGGTCCCACACTTGCAATGGTAGTGAAGATTTTTCCCCCACTTTCTTAAAAAATGGGAAGACTGCCTTGCTGCATTTGAAGCCTTTCTGCTGATGGGGGTGTGATGAACCGGGGGGGAGGCATAGCCAGCACAGTTGCCCTAGAAACAGGGGAGATTTAGTTTGATTGTCTCACTGACTAAAGACCCCAGTTTAGCCAGAGGGAGGAGCTAGGTGCAGGAGTCAGCATAACAGAAAAATGACAGAAATAGGGATTGAAAAAGAGTTCCATCTGGGGGTTTGAAAGGAGAAGAGTTCCTTCAGAGACAGAGAGAGAGGGGGAGTTGGGGAAGTGTTTGCCAGTTAAGAGCTGAAAGTCCTTTGCTGTTTGATAACATTTAATTGCCAAATACCTTTCCCTTGTCCGTTTGTTTAATAAAGATTTTATTATATATATATATATATATATATATATTTAAGAGCAATCTTCATACAGTGTCTCTTTGATTTGATTTCAGTTACACACTCTACCACCAGTGACATATTCATTGGGATAAACTGGAAAATGCTCTGCCCCCTATCCACAAGGATTGTGGGTTTAGGGAAAGTAGAAGTAAGATATAAGTGTGGAGAGGGAACCAGGGGGTGGGAAAATATATAGAAAGATGCTGCTTCTCCAGGAAGGGAGAATTTAAAAGCAGATCTGGTCAATCATAGTCCTGGCTGCCCCAGATATTCACATTTTGACAGAGGGTCCCAGCCCTATACCCCAAAGTCCTACTCTCATGACCCAACTGACATGTATCACTACTTGTTATGTTCATTATAGACAGGTGAACAGATGAGAACAGCAAGTGGAAACGGGAGGGTCTGGGGCCCAAAGCTATAGGACTCAGCAAGTGCCCAAGACAGCAAATCATAGGATTGACCCTGTGCTGTGTCCACTCATGTCCATCTGTTCCTCCCCCAATCACCATCCTAACAACATTAATCTAGGAAGCCTTAACCAATTGGGAATGGCAATGCAATTTAGAAGCACACACCTGTGGCAGGAGAGCTTATTAGCTTCCCCTTCATTATTCTAACAGGGTAGTGATTTAATAATTGCAAATCACAGTACACCCCCAGCATGGGAAAGGGGCTGCTGGTGGGCAAATGAATAGCCTCATAAAGAAAGAGGGAGTAAATAAACAAGGCATTAGCATATCCCTCAGAAAATGCGGGATCAGGCAGTGTGTCAGCTTTTTTGCTTGTAGTCATTAAGGTGAGCTATTACACTCGGCCAGCAGCACTCCAAGTCTCCATGCCGATCCTCACCTGTAATTTATCTCAGCAGAAACATTAACCTTTGGCACGCAAGAGTACCAGCCTCATCCATTAAAAAACAAGGGACGCCAATGAAGAGGGAAAATATCACACACACCCCCCCCAGATTTCAGCACTATAGAACTATATGCTGATGTGGTATAACTGCAAAAGGTCTTCAGATAATAGCTTGCATCCTACCCAGTGGATTTAGGGTTCTCACTAACTTAAAATAATATCAGCTCATAGTATAGGGTCAGATGCCAAGTTGGTAGTCTTTTTATGCATGTATATTTTTGTTTCTCAGACTGCAATAAGAGTCCCCACTATTACCACCCTCCCAGGTGCTATTAGAAAGGCCATGAAGCTTGAATATCCATCACCTCTGCAGCTGTGAAGGAACTTCTGGCCCTTCAAATGTTAGCATCAACTCCCATCAGCCCCAGACAATAAGTCAGGGCTTGGGGATTAGGGAAGCTTTATTCATTAAGCTTCTAGAAGGTATTATTTATTGCGCCCTCACTGAAGGAATCCTTAAGATGACAGACAGAGGAAGAAGTATGCCTGCTGAGTTTATGGGACATCTCAGAAGATCTTGGGTCTCTTGGGAAGAATTTGCAAGGCCCCCACCTCCAAGATATAGGGATTTCTGCTTTGGAGCCTGAGGAAGAAGAGACTATGCTGCCTCCCGGCCCCAGGGATTGGCATTATGTAGAATGGAGACAGGACTATTTCAGGTTTAGAGTTGCCTAGTTTAAAATTGGAGACAGCTCCTGTCCCTTTAATGCTTGCATAGAAGAGGGAATTTCAGCAGGTGCTGCTTGTTACCTCATTGCATGATAAGCAACATCTGCTGAAATTTCCTCTCTCTACTTACTGTTGTATGCCATCAAGTCATTTCTGACTTACGGTGACCATACAATGAATCTATCATGAAGTTTTCTGAGCCTGAGAGTATGTGATGCACCCAAGGTCACCCATTGGGTTTCCATAGCCAAGTGGGGAATTAAATTCTGGTCTCCAGGGCTGTAGTTCAACGCTCCAATCACTACACTATGCTAGCAGTCCCTCCATTAAAGGGATAGGAGCTGTCTCTAGTTTTCATTCTGGGAACTCTAGGTGTGCTTCTCTGTGTTAAGGGGACTGTTTTTCACCTCCAGGATTCACTGAAAATGCCAAAGTGCCTCCTCAGATAGTGGCTGGCTATCTGCTTCTGTTTTAGATTATTTGGATTGACGTTACTGCAAAATCACAGCTGCCAGAGGTGGAGAAAATGAAAAGGGAAGAGGGAAATCCAGGGGCTGCTATATGCAGGCTGTGAGCTGCACTTTACCCAATCTGATCTAAAGACAGGGGTTAAATTGGCATACCCGCCAGCATTTCACAGATGAAAACAGAAACACATGTGGCCAAGCAACATCAGAGCATGGTCAAGTTGGCAAAGGTTATTAATGAAGAAGACCACACAAATTTGGACAAGCTGGAGTAATTTGCTTTTGCCTGCACCTACTGGGAAGGGCAAGGTTCTGCTTTCTCCTCTCCCCCCTGCTCAGTTAATTGAGTGCAAATGACTTTTGTTCAGCTACTACAGACTAAGTAATCAGGACAATGGGGATTGGAAGAGGAGAGAGAAACTAGGACATTCTAAAAGCAGCTGAAAAAAATGGGATGCCTAGAGGTTAGTCGGGACTAACCCTGCTAAAAGGGGAGAGTTGGAGGGTATGGGTTGCAGGCTGTGAGGTGGAGTACCCCTTTTCAGAAGAAGGCATCTAAGGATTATAAGGTTCTTTGTGAGCAAGGACCTCCTTCTAAGCCAGACTCCTATCTGTTTGCTGACCTGCAGCTGAGCCTTGTGTGGGGCTCTGGGAGCACGGGCTTATAAGCCTCACTCTGAAGCATACAGGGAGATTGGCTGAGCAATGCCTATGTGTCAGCTCCAAAGTCTTCTAGCTGTCTGTCCTTGATTTTCTGTCCTTGCCCTGCTGGACCCTCTCACATTGGATCCAAGGGCAAAGTCCTTAGATTGGCCTTTGCTTGGATGCCTGCTCCTTGTTTGGCCCTTGCCAGCCTACAATCTCAAATTGCTTCCATTCTGTTTCTGCAGCCTTGGTCTTGCCAGGACCATCTTCACAGGATCCCTCACTCTTTCAACAGAACTGAGCAGCTGTCCCACATCTGAGCCCCCTTGGAAAATCAAACCAACTGCATAGAGGCCATTTCCTCACTATACCATTATAGTGTTATTATTCCACTTTCAACATCCTGTGGAATTCCAAGGTTTGTAGGGTATGGAGGCCAAAGATGCCCCTCCCTAAACTGCAAACTCCAGGATTCCATAGGATGTTGTTACCCTGTTTACTGGGGGTCCCGGGAGGGACACCTAAATAACCTTACAATTACACAAGATGTGAGAAATTAGTCAAGAGCACTGGTTGGCACTACGAGAGGCAGGGTAATGCAGCAGGATCTTGTAACCCAATGTTTATGGGGTCAGGCCAAGTCAAGAAGCAAACCATGTTGGAAATAATGAATGATCTTTATTAAATACAGGCACACTATGTAAGCAAAACACTCACACAGATAACTAAGGAAAATAAAGGTGTGAGTGTGATAGCGGGATTTTCAGAGGGATAGTTGATTCGGGTGATACAAAACCTGTTCCTGAAGCCCGGAAAGAAGATAGATAGATAGATGCTGGAGTTCGATGTATCTCAGCACGAGGATCTGAGGGGAAGCTCACCAAGCAAAGCGGCAGCAAGGCAGTCTGGAACTCAGGAGCAATCCAAGGATGGTCTCAGAATCAGGGGTTTTTATAGAGAGAAATGTAACTGCAGGCTATGCCATACTTGGGGAGAACAATGTGTTTTAGGAGCGGGACAAAGCTTTGGAAAGGTCACAATATAGCATGATTGAGTTGTCCAAACTGACAAAGAGTTAGCCAGTATGTAAATGCAGGGTGATTGGCAGTTGAGTATTCAGCTTGCCAGGGTGCCTGCTCGGGGCAGGGAGTTCTTTGTAAACAGCGTGCATACAAAATGATGGTGTTTGCAGAGAGGTCTCCTAAAGCAAGGATCTGCTATTTCTGGCCTGCCTGGGTGGAGAATGGAATGTTCAGCAACTAGTGGCCAAGCCTAGTTCTGTGCTTGTCTGGGGGCCTCACAAACACGTGGAGAGGGTTGGTAGAAGAGAGCCAAATTACTGATATGAACAGGTTGCTTACCTGTAACTGTGGTTCTTAGAGTGGTCATCTGTGCCATCATACACTAGGAGCTTTAGCGCCTGCGCGGTAGCGTTCGGAAACTTCTAGAGCTTGTTCGCTTGGCGGGAACCCCTCCCCCACGCCGGTACTGCGCATGCTCCTCCCGCCGAGCAACGGTCTCTCCTCAGTTCTGTCGTCCGCCGTAGAACCTACAGGGACCTGAGAAAGGAATCCACCCGTCGCAACTATCAATACAAGTGGCGACGCTTCCTGACCTTCGCTAACGAGAGGAGTGAGCCGGTATCGCCCGCGGGGCTCTCTACCGTCCTGCATTTCCTCCTGCACCTCCGGCAACAGGGGCTGGCGTTTCCATCCCTGAAGGTGTATCTCTCCGCGATCGTGGCATACCAACCGCCACGGTCGGCTGCCTCGGCCTTCTTCAGGAACGATACCGTTAAGCGGTTCCTGAAAGGACTTCATCATCTCTACCCGCCGGTATCGCCGCCGCTACCGCCGTGGTCCCTCTCGCTGGTGCTCTCGCAGCTGACAAACCGCCCTTCGAGCCGATGGCGACCTCGGATGATAGGCTCCTGACCATGAAAACTGCCTTCTTGGTAGCGGTGACCTCAGCGAGGCGAGCGGGTGAGATCACAGCTCTTCGATCCGATGAGCCCTTCACGGTCTTCCACAGAGACAATGTGGTCCTGAGACCTGACATCTCGTTCCTGTGGTCTGGGGGCCTCACAAACACGTGGAGAGGGGTGGTAGAAGAGAGCCAAATTACTGATATCAAAATGATATCTAGGGGTATCTCCAAGGAGGCCTAAACTGCAGTAACAATGTTGAGAGTGGAATAATAGCACTATAATAGTGTAGTGCAGAAATGGTGTGAGGCACAGACCTGCAGTTTGGGTTGATGAAAAGAGGGAGTTTTATTCCATCTAATATCTAAATTGAGGAATAGGATTTTAAAAGCTGCCTTACTACATATGAGTCTGGGGTGGTGAAAGGCATGACCTCCTTGTCAGCACCCCCAGATATAGGAATGAGGTCCATGAGACAAGGATAATAAACAGCCAAAGAGGGAAGGGTATCCCTAGGAAAGTGGGCATTTTGCTTTGGAAGTGTCAGCCAAGAGGATTTCTCTGGACTAAGAAAGAAGCCATGCTTCTCCTTTCATCCTTGTGTGAGCTGACTTTGTAGGCAGAGTGCAAAGAAAAATGTGTGCTCTTGAATGTTGAACAAAAGCAGGAAGTGTGCGCGGGGGTGGATATCCTATGCCTCTTAATTGGGAGTGAATGCTAGGACTTGGCTATACCCCCAGGAGTTGATCATAAGACAGATATGCTCAAAGATGTCTTTCCACAGCAGGAGGAAAGGTGTTGATTATGAAATGTGTGATCTTACCATCAGAATAGGGAGGTGAGGGATAGAAAGATGGAGATGAACTATCAGTGAGACAATACAGCATAATTATTGAACACAGTGCAGTGGGAATAATGGCAAAAGGACAACCGTGGAGGAGGCTGGCTAATTTCACATTAACATCAAGGCAGGCTCTCTTTAACAGGGGAGTGGAGAAGTCTAATTGCTTCTCTGCAACCACAGGAAGACAAAAGCAGACTCCCTCTGAGTAAAACTTACCCCAAAAATCCCTTAGGATCACCATTGTTAGAAAGGGGAGCATGCACTTTCCTTTCAAAGCTTCTACTTGCCCAACCTCACTGGTGATTGAGGTATAGGAGGTAGAAAAGCAACAATTATGACTGCTCAAAGTTAGAAACTAAACCTAGATTTAAAGCAAGTTTGGCACGGTAAAAAAAAAAGTCCTTAACTAGGGCAAACCCATTGAATCAATGGGAACTTGATAAGTCAGGGGAAGCTAGACATTGTAAAACAAGGAATGGAATGTATAAAAATTGCAATATGTGGGGTAAGCAAGCTAAAGCAGACAGCAATGGGACTTTCTGAATCAGATAATTTCCCAAGTGTTTCACTCAGGAAATGAAAATCTAAGAAGAAATGAGGAGTCAAAGGCTATCATGCAAAGTCTGAAAGAATCATATCAATAAGATTTCAGAGAAAATCCATCAGTATAACAATGATCTGAGTTTATGCTACAGAGACAGGAGAAGGAGAAGAAGAAATTGAAAGATTCTATACTGGAATCAGAGACTAAGTTGATCACACATAGAAACAGGACTTCTTGTTAATCATATGCAATTGGGATGAAAAAGCAGGAGACTTAGCAGAATCAAAGACTGTAGGAAGACTTGGCCTTGGATCAAGGAATGACTGATTAAATTTTTGTGATGCCAACAATTTGTTCATTGCAAACACATTTTTCAAGCAACCAAAGAGGTGGCTGTATACACAGACATCATATGATGGCCAATATAAAAATCAAATAAACTACATAATCACAAACAGAAGATGGAGATGATTCATTCTCTCAACAAACAAAAACAACATTAGAAGTAGATAGTGACATAGACCATAAATTACTGACATAAAAAAATAGATTAAAGCTAAGAAGAATACTAAACCAACCATGGTGCCAAAATACAACCTGAAGAACATCCCAGTAGAATTTAAAGATAATGTAAAAAATAGATTTGCACTGTTAAGTCTAATTGTTCAGGAGCCAGAAGAACTCTGGACTGATACTGGGGACATTGCAAAAAAAGAATGCAAAAAGAAACTATCTGCAGTCAAAAGGAAAGAGAAATCTCAATGGATGAAACCCTTCAAACAGTTAAAGAGATATACTATGTCCTGAGGATATACTATGTCCTGAGGATCATAATTATTTTATATCAAACATAGTGAGCCATAGAGATCTACTGGAAAGACACATAGGCAGTGGAACTATGGATACATATTAAAGGGTAGCCCTATTTCCTGTTACACATCCTAGGTGAATCTCGAAATGGTTCTCACAGACCATTTGAATGGATTTTCAGCAAAAATAGCACCAACAGGAGACAAGAGGTCCCTGGGATGAAATAAACATTCCAAACAGCCAGGAATGTGACACCTTGGAAGTATGCATCCCCGGATGAGATAGTCACCTTGCAAGGAACTACAAGGAAGCCTGGCTGTATTTTCTTTGAACTACAATGCTGAGATCCATCTTCATAAAAATGCAGCCATCTGGTCCCCAGGATGTATTCAGCACTATAACTAGCACCCCTTTTCTCCTCCATTTTGGAGTTCTCCAGGCTTGCAAACAATGCCTCTGCCAGGGGAAAGCTTCCCTCAGCCCTGCCCCCTGAGGCTGAGTTGGGCTCTTCGCTTCTCTTTTCCCAGCTGAAGACTTCTGGATTGGTACAATTTTACCCCAAAATCCTTACTTCTCTCTCTCTTAATTTTCACCTCTTTCTAAATTTCTGTAGCCTTGTATGCTTGTGGTAGTGAATGCAGCTGACTGATTGTATGGATATTTACATCTATTTCAATAAAATACTTTTGAACAGTTAGCCTGATTCTCTGTGATCCAACTCTGTAAAGCTGGGCTCAAGATCCTTAATTACTCTGCCCTCTTTGCATTGCTACAGTAGTGTTCATAGCTAATTTTCTCCACAAGTAATAATTTTCACAAGCGTTGGGAATCCCCCTAACGGACCCCCAGCAAGCAGGGTAACAGAGGGACAAGAAGCAGAAGCAAAAGACAACAGAAACAGGGTCAAAACCCTGAATTCAACTGCTATGTGACTTTTACACAGGGACAAAGAGAACTACATTGCAGAGAAACAGAAAATGACAACCACAAAGGAAGAACAAAAGACCTCTTCCACAACATCTGAGAAATCAAAGGGATGCTACACAACCAGCAGGAAAACACATTACTTGACCAAGCACAAATAAAGAGCCCATGGAAACAATAGACTGATGAACTACATAAAAGAGATGAAAGGATGACAGGATTGTTCAAGGAAGGACCATCTGAAGATGGCTGTGCAATTTTAGAAAGTGAAGTAGAAGCTGCATTGAGGGCACTTTGGAGAAATAAGTTGCCAGGAACAGATGGCATACAATGGTGCTGCTTCAAGCTATAGAGACAGAATCTACTCTGTAAATAAAATCTGTAAACAAATATGGAAAACGAAAGACTGGGCCACAGATTGGAAATACTGAGTATATATTCCAGTTCCCAAGGAAATGGACACCAGGGATTTCAGTAAGAACAGGACCATTGAAGATCATTTTGCTTCCATGCAAACAAAGCGATGCTCAAAATTCTACAGCAAAGACTTTTACCATACATGGAACAAGAAATGTCAGATGTCCAAGCTGGGTTCAGGAAAGGAAGAGGCACTAGAGATCATATTGCAGGCATAGGTTGGGTAATGGCACACACCAAAGAATTTCAGACTGTGCTTTGTAGGCCATTTCTGCACTACAGTGTTACAATGCTATTATTCCACTTTCAACATCCTGTGGAATTCTGAGACCAAAGAGCTCTCTGGCCGAGAATTTTAAATGCTCCTCCCTAAACTGCCAACCCCAGGATTCTGTAGGATGTTGAAAGTGGAATAATAGCACTATAACAGTGCAGTGTAGAAATGGCCATAGATGATAGAAAAGCCCTTGATTGTGGGGATTGTGAAAAACTTTGGATCACTCTTAAAGAAATTGATGTGTCACAACATTTGATTGTCCTGATGCATTGTGATATAAAGGCCAGATGGATGTCAAAAGTTTTATTCGGGAACACAAAAGCAACAGCTGCACACCTTGGCAATTGCCAAGACTAAAGACTTGGGTTTGCAGTACTTTATAAGGTTTAACATTACCAATTTGCACATACAAGCATCCTATTTGACAGCTAATTAAAACAACTCTTTTCCAGAACCTTTATATTGCCTGCCAATTACATGACTTTGCAGCTGCATCTGTACATTCCTATCAGAAGCTTGTTACAATAACAGTTTCTCACTCATGGCACACTGTTTTTCACTTGATCCCATCACCCTCTTACAACACAATAAAACCCATTTTCAAAGTATTCCATGGAAGGGAGAGCAAAACTGACCTGACATGCATAACCTATACTAAGGACAAGAAGCTAGTGTCAGAACAGAATAAAGAGAAACTGAACAGTTTCCAGTTAGCAGAGGGTCAGGCAAGGCTGCATTGTTTGTCACCCTATCACTTAACTTGTACACTGAACATGTCATATATAAAGCAGGTTTAAACTTGGAGGAAGGAGGTGGGACAACTGGAGGACATTGAAATAGTTCAAGATTTTCCATACCTTGGCTCAGTCTTTAACCAGAATGGAGTTCATGATCAAGAAATCAGAAGACTAGGACTCAGAAAGGCAACCATGAAGGAATTAGACAAGATTTCCTAAGTGTAAAGATGTATCATTGAATAGTAAAATCAAGATTGTCCATCCCATCATATTTCCAGTTTCCATGTATGTGTAAGGCCCCGCTTTGGGGGTCCCTGATATTAGTATGGTTTGGATGGGCACCATACTTAATTGACATCATATATAATTGGCAACACATTTTATTGGCTCTGATATCAAATTCAAGCCTAAGAGGTGATGGAAAGGTCAAACCGAGCTAGGGAAAGAATTTGACTGTAAATGTGAGAAGGACAGGTCAACTGGAAACTTCCTCCAGGTAAGACTGACTCATTTGTCAGGCAAATTTACACACCATTCCTGTGGATAATAGGCTTAAATAGAAGCTGAAATTTTCCAGGGAATCCAACTGCGAGGAGCCCAGCAGGACACTGATTGACAGATATCCAGTCCCTTGTAAACCTGGATTCTCTCCTCTTTCCTCACAGCACCAACAATAGAGAGCTATTACAACACCCACCATGTCTTTGTCAATCAAAGCACTAAGCCCATCAACAAGCAAAGGACTCATTGTCCACAACAGATTTCCTTTGTCTTGCATCTGGAACCTTCACAGCCACAAGCCATTTTCAGGGTACAAATACCCCTGATTTGAGGATGCCCAGTACAGTCTCTTGAAGGTCTACCCATCACTCTGTCCATCTGGCTCCTGAATGAGAACTGTCCTTAGGTCCTACCTAAGCCAAAATACATTTCTGCTCTTCACTACTCTTCTGGACTGATAATCCTAAATCCCCCAAACCCCTCAGCCTCTCTATAATTTTTCCTCTCTTCGTCTTTCAGTTAGCTCTTGTGTGAATGTGTGATTGTGTGTATCTTGTGTGCATGCATGAGTGAATTCTCAATAAAACGCATTTTTAGCTTACTTCTGAATCTCTGTCTGGTTCTTTTCCTGCATGTGCCCATAAATACTGGTAGGAAAGATCTCACTAAGTTGCCCCCGTCTCACAGCCTCCTGATTGAGCTAATTAATTCCCCACTTTATTTGGAATTGCAGGGTGGCCCTTGTGGCACCCACGTTTTGGGGTAACGTATGGTTGTGAAACCTGGACAGTGAAGAAAGCCAATAGAAAGAAAATAAATTTGTTTGAAATTTGGTGCTGGAGAAGAAACCAGGTATCATGAACTGCTAAAAAGACAAATAGATGGGTTCTAGAGCAAATAAAACCTGAACTCTTTGCGATAATGGGCTCTTCCCCTAATCTAGTCAACATAGCTGAAGAGGGATAGTTCTTGCTCCAGGTGAACAACGGATTAATGAGGTGTTGGGTTTAGGTTACATTTATTGGGGGTCAAAGGACATCAGAGATCATGAGAGTCAATCAGCAAGACCAGATAGGAGAAAAACTTCAAGATGCTTCCGTTAAAAAGTCTTTAAAAAGCCTCAAGGACCACAAGGCTGGGAGAGAGAGAGACAAAGGGCCATCCACAAGAGACAGAGAGCTGGTGGTAGGCTGGGAAAACACTAGGCCCATCCTTCTGGCTTTCTCTCCCCCTGCCATCCCTGCATCTGGATAATAATGTGAGTAGTTTAGAAATGTTCCTAGCTAGTTGCATTTAGGGGTTTTTGTTCTTCAAAAACTCTGGCTGAAATGACTTAGGCTTGTCTGTGACTTGTAACTACTAAGTAACACTGGAAGAAGTAGCCTCCATGAATAAGATACCTTTTGCCATTAGATTGGCTGTTTAGAATAAAAACTTTCCTTAAAGAACTTTCTATCCACACTTTCTTTCTCCATGTGCTTGCCGGCTATGCATGCAGATAGAATTCCTCTCTTCCTCAGAGGGTGGGGGAGGAAGGGGGGTCTAAGTTTAGTTATTCTTTTCCCCAGTGGCTTCCTTCTGAGTCACAAGAAAGGGGGGTTAAAATCAGTAGGTGGTGGCAGCAAGATTTCCAAGGTTAAAGGGGAGCTCCTATCTTCTACTTGAGGGCAGGAATCAGCATCTAGTGGGAGAATATAAACCTCCCCTTTCCTTCATACTCTTCCTAGAAGCTAAAACGACTAAACTGAGACAGTCATGAGAAGACACAACTCAGTAGAAAAGACAATAATGCCCGGTAAGGTGGAATGCAGTAGAAAAAGAAGTAGACCACATTACAGATGGATAGACTCAATCAAAGAAGCCACAGCCCAGAGTTAGCAAAGCCTGATGATGACAGGGTGACTAGAGATCTCTCATTCAAAGAGCTGCCTTAAATTGAAATCATTTTGATGACAGTTAACAACAATGCTGGTAGGGTCTAATGATTAGAAATTGTCCCTTATCCAAATGTTTGACGTTCAGGTGTGTCAGGCTGTGAGTTCCGTTCCTTACATATCCAAAATGACATCTGCCTCCCTCCCTCCCTCACCCACCATATATCAGCAAGATTAGGTGAATCCCAAGGTTTGCAGAAGCACAACCCAATAGGTGGGTGCAGGAATTCCAAACACTCAATGGGAATTGTACATGTTCAGTGGCCTTGGCATGCCACTGGCGACTGACAATAGGGGGAATGAAAAAGAAGAAGAATGGAATGAAGTGGTTGGACTCTTTTGATCAGCCACGCTGCAAACTGTTGTTGCACTTCCCACTGCTTTCATCCGAAGGCCAATGAGAACAAAATGGTTTCCTTCATAGATAAATAGGTAGGGGCAGTTTCATGAAGGCTTCATATAGCAGTCACAGTGCAAGGATAATGCATGCAAACAGAATGAAATGATAGAATCTCGAGTGGGCTATATACCATGTGGGTGATACAATTTTTCAAGTGTTACCTTCTGGACTTGTTTCAAAAACAAAATGAAAAACAAAAATACCCAGTTCATTCAATGGAAGAAGACAACACTTCTCCGTTACATTTGTAGTTCTGTGGATTTTGGTCTGTGTGTGCAATCTGTACATTCCCAGATTGCAGGGCCTGAACCCTTTTCTCTGGACTTCATGTCAAGAAGGAAGAATCTCAGGGAAAGAGCATGGTCTTGAAAAATGTCTCTGTATATATATTTGTCTCCTTTGTTAGACTTTGTTGTTTTTTTTCCCTTTTTTTTTAGTTGCATAGCATACTAATGTATCTGTGGCTGATGCTGAATATATCACGCTGCTATACGTTGTTGTGGGTTTTCCAGGCTTTGAGACCATGTTCTATTAGTATTTGCTCCTGACATTTCGCCTGCATCTGTGACTGGCATCTTCAGAGGATCTGGTGGCACAGAAGTGAGACAGAGTATACATACTTGTGTAGTCCCTGGGTGAGATGAAGCAATTTGCATATGTTACAGTTGGCCTGTGTGATGGCCTATTGTTAAATGGGATATCCCCTAGGGTGAATTGTTAGTCAGGGAATATGCATAAACTCAGAAAGTAAACAAAATTTGGCTACCAGTACTGAAGAACACTAAAATCAAGACTCAGAAATATGCCAATGAACACCACTCAGACTCTGGAGGTCCCTCTACAGGAAACAATACAATGGATTGCTAATGTACTTAATGCACTGTTATGCATATCCACCAACTAACAATACAACAAGGGGATATCTCATTTAACAATAGGCCATCACACAGGCCAACTGTAACACATGCAAATTGCTTCCTTCCCCCCAGGGACTACACAGGTATATATACTCTGTCTCACTTCTCTGCCACCAGATCCTTTGAAGATGCCAGCCACAGATGCAGGTGAAATGTCAGGAGCAAATACTAATAGAACATGGCCTCGAAGCCTGGAAAACCCACAACAACCTATGGATTCCAGCCGTGAAAGCCTTTGACTTTATATCATGCTGCTGTTTATGATGTCACCCTTGTAACACTACCAGATCCTGCCCCCTGTGACATCCCAGGTCTCTGGTTTTTGTACTGAAATCGCAGTGCCTGGGATACTCCTGATCTGGTAATCCTAGTTTCTGCCTCAGAATAGAAAGCTGTTTTGCATTATTTTTGTGTTTCTGCAAATTTTGTAATGCATGCACATTAAAATGTGATCAATCATCAGCCAGCTCATCCCACTGGACTGCAAGACTAGGCTTTGGAAAAGACTTTTGTCCTGGCAATTTGATGTTTCAAAACAAGCAGAACTAACACAGATTAGCTTCATGGGATCACACATTTCAAGCAGTTTATACCATCCAATGACCTTTATCACAGGAACTTCAGCCAAAATCAAAAGAACATTTCAAATGCAAATATCGCAACCCCTTTAAAAAAAAAAAATTCTATTATCTGTTCCAGTAGAGTTTTTTTTCTCATGTTCCTTCAGAACTTAGAAAGATCCAGGCTGTAATTTATGATTGCAGTTATTCACAATCCTCACGTCTTCACAATCATGACAATTGTGCAGGGAATACATGGAAATGGCAGTAATGTAGGGAATACATAGGAACAGGCAGCAGCCACTGTGAGTAACAGAACTCTGTTCTCTGATTGATTGGGACTCAACAGACCGCTATTTTCACCTGCTGGTGAATTCTGGTGCAAAACAGAATTGCACCAGGGGTCATGCTTTTGGTTGTTGCACCAGAGTTCGCCAGCAGGAGGTGGTAGAAACATTGTTTGCTGCATCTTATTCAACAGGAGAACAGACCTCTGTCACTCACTACAGCAGCTGCCCAGTATGGCAGGACTGAGGGAGAGGGTTGGATCAAGAGACCGCACTCAGTTAATTGTTTAAATGCTTTACTATTTAATTAAATATCTAAGTAGTACTTAAGTAGCTGATCTAGAAGCTCAGTCCAAATTCCTCTAGCAACCTGAGTGAAATCTTAGCAGAGATACAGTGAAGACAACTGGAAGAATAGAATGGAATACGTGCGTGCGTGCATGCATGCGCACATGTGTGCACACACATGCATTAAAATGTGCTCAGTTTTCAAACAGCTCATCCCACTGCACTGCTGGACCAGGTTTTGGAAGAGACTTTTCTCCTGGCATTCCGGTGTTTCAAGACAAGTAGAACTCCCATGGATTAGCTTCATGGAAGCATGAATGTGTCTTTCAAATTGCCGCTCTTTTAACTTAAATAACTTGTGCCTTTCTGCTCTGCTAAAGCTGTTGACATAATTTCTATGCCATCTCTGAAGAAACCAATTCTAAATATCTTTATGTTACTGTAAATGCCACTGAATATAATGGAATGAGGGGCAGAAAGGAAATTTGTCTCAAACCAGAATTTTCACAAGTTTAGCCCATTAAGCAACACTATTAAAGAAAGTACATGCATCACTTCTACTTTTTTGTTATTGGGAGGAAACCACATTCAACTATTTATTTTTAAAAATTATCTGCAAATAAAGGTGCGTAATCAAAAATAAGTATATTTGGGAAACTTTAGTTGCAGGACATGTATAAAAATGCCTATGCAAAGAAAATGTATAAAATGTAGATATTAAGGGAAGTGATATCAAAATACACTTGTACCTTTGTGAGAAAGATTTTTCCCCCTCAGCCTCATATGCAGTTTGTGCAGGAAGAGAAGGTTCATGAAGAAACCTGAATGGTTGACTAAAGAACTCTCAGCTGAGCTGAGAGTTAAGAGAAACATGTATAGGAAATGGAAGAAGGGGGAAACCACCAAAGAAGAATTTAAGCAAGTAGCCAGGAGATGTAGGGAGGAGGTCAGAAAGGCTAAAGCACAGAACGAACTTAGGCTGGCCAGAGACATTAAAAACAATAAAAAGGGCTTTTTTAAATATGTCCGCAGCAAAAGGAAAAAGAAGGAGACGATAGGGTCGCTACGCAGAGAAGATGGCGACTTACTCACAGGGGGGAGAGAAAAGGCAGAACTACTTAACACCTTCTTTGCCTCAGTTTTTTCCCAGAAGGATGCAAGCAGTCAACTTGGCGGTTGGGGAGCAGGGGAGGAAGCAGAGGAAATGAGGCACATAATAGGTAGAGAGGTGGTACAGGAATACCTGGCCACACTGGATGAATTCAAGTCTCCAGGGTCAGATGAATTGCATCCTAGGATATTAAAAGAACTGGCAGAGGTCATTTCGGATCCACTTGCTATAATCTTTGAGAAATCTTGGAGGACAGGATAAGTTCCAGCAGACTGGAAGAGAGCAAATGTTGTCCCCATCTTCAAGAAGGGAAAGAAAGAGGACCCAAACAATTATCGCCCAGTCAGCCTGACATCAGTACCCGGAAAGATCCTGGAGCAGATCATTAAGCAGTCAGTTTCTAATCACTTAGAAAGCAATGCGGTAATCACGAGAAGTCAACATGGATTTCTCAAAAATAAGTCATGCCAGACTAATCTTATCTCTTTTTATGATAGAGTTACTAGCTTGATAGATGAAGGGAATGCTGTGGATGTAGCATATCTCGATTTCAGTAAGGCCTTTGACAAAGTTCCCCATGACATTCTTGCAAAGAAGCTAGTTAAATGTGGGCTGGACAGGGCTACTGTTAGTTGGATTTGTAATTGGTTGACCGACCGAACACAAAGGGTGATCGCGAATGGCTGCTTTTCATCCTGGAGAGAAGTGACTAGTGGGGTGCCACAGGGTTCTGTCCTGGGCCCAGTGCTGTTCAATATTTTTATCAATGACTTGGATGAAGGAATAGAGGGCATGCTCATCAAATTTGCAGATGATACCAAATTGGGAGGGGTTGCTAATACGCCAGAGGACAGGATCAAAATTCAAAATGACCTGGAAAGGTTGGAGAGCTGGGCCAAAGCTAACAAAATGAAATTCAACAGAGAGAAGTGTAAGGTCCTACACTTAGGTAGAAAAAATGGAATCCACAAATATAGGATGGGGGACACGTGACTGGGTAGCAGTATGTGTGAAAGGGATCTAGGAGTCTTCATAGACCACAAGCTGAACATGAGTCAGCAGTGTGATGCGGCAGCCAAGAAAGCCAATGCAATTCTTGTCTGCATCAATAGGAGTATGGTGTCTAGATCGAGGGAGGTACTGGTACCACTCTACTCTGCTTTGGTTAGACCCCATCTTGAATACTGTGTCCAGTTCTGGGCACCCCAATTCAAGAAGGATATTGACAAGCTGGAGCAAGTCCAGAGGAGGGCGACCAAAATGGTGAGAGGCCTGGAAACCATGCCGTATGGGGATAGACTTAGAGAGCTGGGTATGTTTAGTCTGCAGAAGAGAAGGTTAAGAGGGGACATGATAGCCATGTTTAAATATTTGAAGGGATGCCACGTAGAGGAAGGAGAGGGCTTGTTTTCTGCTGCTCCAGAGACCAGGACAAGGAGCAATGGATTCAAGCTGCAGGAAAGGAGATTCCACCTGAACCTCAGGAAGAACTTCCTGACAGTCAGGGCTGTCCGGCCGTGAAATGTGCTGCCTCGGAGTGTAGTGGAGTCTCCTTCCTTGGAGGTTTTTAAGCAGAGGCTGGATGGCCATCTGTCGGGAGTGCTTTGAGGGTGTTCCTGCATGGCAGGGGGTTGGACTGGATGGCCCCTGTGGTCTCTTCCAACTCTACATTTCTATGATTCTATGATTCTATGAAATTCTGAAAAATACAATTAAAACAAAACTGACACATTTTCATGTCTCTGATTGTGATTTAAGTTCTAAGTAAAAAAGCAGCATGCCCTGCATATGGTAAAAAAATTGACCCACAAGGCTAAACATTTCTCTATATTCCTTAAGGACGCACATTTAAAATTCTTCCCCACCTTTTGTAACACTAGGACTTGGTCCTGTTTTGTCTTTAGTGAGGGACAAACAATGCTGTAATGTAATGGAAGAGCAAAACTATCTTCCTCTAGAGATAATTACTTTGAAGATAATTAAATCTGGAAAAGGGCAATTGAAACTCTCTGACTTATTTCTGACTGTGTGGTTTTTTTTTTCATGTATCTTGCAACTTCAGAGCACTCTTCCTCCTCTCATCCTCTTCCACTATGACTGACTCATGAAGTCAATTTAGGAGTAAGACAATTGTCACGCCATATCAAAAATGGATATTCTTTCTGTCCAAAACCTTTTTCAACAATATATCTCCATGAATGGGGGAGGGTTCAAGTCCCTGCATAAAATAAAAAAGCAAATGATCATGTCCTGTAGTACCTAATGGTGGCAATGTGTGTGCAGACACTTCAGCATGCCATTTCAGGTATGGGGCAGTCTTGCTTGCTTAAAATCACATGTCCAGAGATCACAGGTAAGGTAACTGTAGCTATGTTGCTATCTGTTTTAAAGGGGAAATGTCAGAGACCACAGAGTGCCACTGAAAAAGGAATAGCCTTCTTACTCAAGCATATGGCAAATACTCAGGACTAACTACATCACAGTTGAAATGCATTTTTCCTTTTCACAAATCTTTAAAAGCAAAGGAGCTACTGGGGAGCACATGAAGGGCCACAAAGTATGAGAAGTGTCTATACTGTTGATGGTTCATGTGCTCCCCAAGTACTTTTCTGCAGTATTTGAACAAACTTGATTAGGAATATTTCCTACCTCGGTGATAAACCTGTTTGTCACCTGTTCAGTGACAAGTCTGCTCAGTGACAGGTCTTTTAACCAGTGTCACAGCCCAAGGTGCTGGCAGCAAGGGTACAGGCACCAGGGCTGGGCCAAGAGATGGGTACTGGGTCAGGAAGCCAAAGGTCAGGGCACAACAAGAGTCCAAGGCAGCAGTCCTGCAGGTAGCAAGAGTCCAGGGGGCCAGAAGCAAGGAGCAGGCCCAGGAGACAGGCAGAAGGTCAGAGCACAGCAAGGGTTCAAGATGGTAGAAGCCTACCAGGTAACAAGAGTCCACAGGTAATAACACAGGTAATAACAGGTAAGGTAATGTATGGAAAAGGCCCAGGAGTGGTGGTGCGCAAGTGTGAGCCATGCACTGGCGTCCTCCTGCCCCCTTTGGCGGGAGCGCATGCAGCCGCACACGCTCCCGCCAAAGGGGGTAGGAGGATGCAAGCACTTGGCTCCTGCTTGCACACCACCACCGAGGAAGGAATGGAGCCTAAGATCATCAGAAATACGTATTTTCCGATGGTCTCAGGCAACCCCTGTGAAAGGGTCGTTCGACCCCCGAAGGGGTCGCGACCCACAGGTTGAGAACCGCTGAGCTTGAGATTCCTAGAGAAGCGTCCCCAGATTTTTTAAAAAATTTGTCGTGTTTCCCTAAACCCCAGAAAGCAGAAGGCTGACTGAACTTCTTTTTGTCATTTTCCTCCCAAACAACAGATTGCCAGGGCAGGACTGTATGTGGTCTGAAGGCTACTGGGTCCCATCTGTTTTCTAAATTGAAGTCCAGCACATGCCTGAATTCCTTTTGCACAGGAGGCCCACAACTGTGCTCAAAGGGTGTATGATTCTTGTCTGCTCCCTCTTTCACCATATCCAGCTAAGATGTAAAGTACCTCTGAGTCTTTGTATTAATATGGTTCATCAAACCACATGGTGTGAGGCACCTGATTACACATGTTCATTAGAATGAGGTCATTAAACATTGAATAAAAAGTAACAATGCAACATTCAGAGATTATGAGTGTCTGGTAGTCCTTTTAGCTCCATGAATGTCATTGTAACATAGGGATAATGAGAACAAAGATGAAGAAACAAAGGGACTTGTGATAAGGCTAAACAGTTTTGGATGTAAATATAGCTTATGATACAAAAAATTCTGAATTGTCAAATCTGCAAGAACTCTGAATTATTCTTACTAGGACTCTGGGGAGAAGACACGAGCACTGATAAGTATGTCACACCAAAATGTGGATGACTCAGGGTCCACTCACCTCCATGTGACAGAGGGGAATTAACTAGCTCAAAATTAGGAGTCCTGCAGTGAGGAGACTTAACAAGATCTACCACCTATATGAGGTCTTTGCAGGAAAGAACCAGACAGAGAGTCCAACTATGAAACCAGGGGCCATTTCTGCACTAGAGTGTTATAGCGCTATGATTCCACTTTCGACATCCTATGGAATCCTGGGGTTTGCAGTTTCGGGGGGTGTGTGGCCAGCAAAGATTCAAATGTTCACACATGCACACAAGAGCTAACTGAAGGAAAAGGGAGGAAAGTGAGAATAGAGGACTTTCAGGGATGAGGTAATATTTACAGGTCTGGAGAGCAGTGAGGAAAGCAGCGACGTGGCTTAGGTAGGCACCTAAAGTTCATGAATCAAACAGACAGCAT
Source organism: Ctenosaura bakeri (assembly GCA_948474755.1). NCBI lineage: Eukaryota > Metazoa > Chordata > Lepidosauria > Squamata > Iguanidae > Ctenosaura > Ctenosaura bakeri. The sequence continues at coordinate 227,527 of CAOLHI010000455.1, read as the reverse complement.
GGCATTCAGAAAAGTGAGAGACTGCACTGAACTGCTCAAAATAGGGGGTTCTTATTCTCAAAAAACATTATGTGGGTATGGGTGTGAATCGCTCTCCCAGTCAAGCAGACAATGAGAGTTGCAACACAAACAATGAAGTTTGGACATTGCTAATGGTCTTAGTTTTTTCGTGACAAGAGGATAATGGCTGTTGTAATGATCCAGTATTGCGGTGTGGTTGGAAAGAAAATAGAGAAACATCTAAGTGTGTGGGATCAGGGTTAAGACCATCACAATTTGGTCAACTCTGAGATATTGGGCTCGTTAGCTTTAAGCCTGTTGTCTCAAGAGTGGCCACACTATTAGCCTGATAATGACTTCGTTTCTGCCTAGGAGGTGGGTGTGGCCGATCTGCCTTGCTGTCTCATGTTTACAGGCAGTAATCTGTCTCTTCATTTAAATCAATGCCCACTAATAGTGCCAATTAAATAATATTTACAAGTAAACCATGTCAATTGTGTGGGGTAAGTGGGGACGTAAAAATAAATAACAGAAATTGCTTCATTACATGTTCTTGGCAGCAAGATTAGTCTATGCAAAGTATTGGAAGAAAATGGAGATCCCATCAATGGCTGAACGGTTTAATAGGTTGATAGCAATAGTGGAAATGGATAGATGTATAGCCAGAATAAAGGGTAATATTGAAGGAGATTTTGTTTTGGAATGGAAATCTTTAACTGATTGTTCAAAACAAAATGAGGATGAATTGATGATTTTAGGATTTTGAACTTGCATGTTGAAGTTTTTTAATATTTAAATGTCTATTTTTGGTGTTATCATGAGAAAGATGCTGTGAAAATAATAGATGACTTTAAATTGTTGCTATACTAATATTCATTTATACCATAAGTAAGGTTTAGTTTAAAGAATGTGTGAAAATCTATCAGTAATTTATAGAATTAATTATCCTCAAGCACTATGATTTTATTTGTTATAAATAGATAAGTTGGAGCTCAGTAGTTAGAATAGCTTAACGTTAGAATAGTATAATTATACTAATAATGATTTCTTTTTAGGTATTTGGTAAAAGGTATAAAACATATTGAGCGGCAAAGTTAAAATGGAATTCAAGTAATTATTTTAAGTTAAGCACATTTATTTAGTAGGAGGTGTCTGCAACAAGGGCAGGAATCAATTTTTAAATAGTTGTAGTTTATTTTAGTTCAGTTTTGAATCATAGTTTGGTTATATAAGAGTTATGTATGTATTATTTGGTATTGCTTTGTTTTGTTTTGTAATTTTGATTTGATGTATGGGTTTGTATGGTCTATGTGTGTGTTTTATGTTTATGTTCAAATGTTAATAGAAATTATTTTTTAAAAAAGATGAGGAAAGAAAAGGGAGCCATTAAAATTCTGAGAACTATGCACAGCAATATTTTAGAATGCCTGTGATTGTCATTAGGAGTTTTGGTGATTCAGCCCTTGTTAACATTTGACATCCGATCAACCTTCCCTTTTGAGCCCTGGGTTCCTAATTCTTGTGGCCGCTTTTCCAAATCCCATCTCATTGGAGAAAAATAACTGTGGTACTTTCTAATTTGGCCTGCACAGATGGGCAATTTTTAATAGAACTTCAGTGTAGTCTAGTCAAATTAATGATCCCTGAAGTTATTTGGGCCCAATTAATGGTCCTTTGACACATACTGTCTATTAAATCTGTGCAAGAGATACTGAAATGAGGAGAAAATATGAAGCTCTTTAAACTTATAGATAGGAAGAACACTGAGAGATAATATCAAAGGATTGGAAAAGACGAAAGACATAAGGATGCATCCTATGGTTTTGAATATCCTATGAAATTCAAATTATCTCATCAACTGAATGTCATTCCCTCTAGGGTGAGAGACCCACATCTGGGCTACTTCTATTTGGAGGCCAGTCTGGCGATGACTGTCCTCTGAGTGCTTCTGAGCTCAGCTTCCATGTGTCATGTACTGAAAATTTGTAGAGAATGGATGAAAATAGATCAATTGAGCAAAAATACGGGGAGGTGATTGTGCTTATAGTTGCTTTTTGCATGCACAGCAATTAAACTGTTTAGTTTGATCTTTATTTATAATTTGTAACTTCCATTTTTATCCTGCTTCTCTCCCACATATGGTGCTAAAGGTTCTTTTAATAATCAGAGCCCATGCAACTGAAACATGAAGTGAATGTAGAAACAAAAATTAAGAAGTTAAAAACACACCAATAAAAGCCATGATGTTGTTGTTGTTGTTGTTCCTGTTGTTCTTGTTGATCTTGTGTGCCTTCAAGTCATTTCCAACTTATGGTGATCCCAAGACAAACCTATCTCTGTATTTTCTGGGGTTAACAGTGAGTGATGCAACCAAGGTCACCCAGTGTGTTTCCATGGCCATACAGGGAATTGAACCCTGAGTTCCAGGGTTGTAGTCATTGTTGTTGTTGTTGTGCCTTTGATCATTTCCGACCTACAGTGACTCTACAGGCCTTTCCGCACTACACTGTTACAGTGTTTTATTTCATTTTAAATGCCCTGTGGAATTCTGGGGTTTGTAGTTTTACTGAAGCCAAAGAGCTCTCTGGCTGAGAATTCTAAAGGCTCCTCCCTAAACTGAAAACCCAGGAGTCCATAGTGGTTGAAGGTGGAATAATAACACTATAACAGCATAGGGTGGAAAGGCCTTAAGTCAAACCTATCACAGGGTTTTCTAGCCTGAGAGTGAGTCACGATCTGCCAGTGAGTTTCTATGGCCAAATGGGGAATCATACCCTGACTTCCAAGATTCATAGTTCAGCACTCAAACTACTACACCATGGTGTGTTGTTATACTCAGCCTATTAAAAAACCCTTCCTGAACAACTTGTCTAAGCACAGCCTATTCTTATTCCTTCTACATGATTAAAACTGTGTAAAGCCCAAGGTTCCCAACCACAGTGCAGGGGAAACTGTCTTTCTTTGGCTATGTTGTTGTTATGTGTCTTCAAGTTGCTTTTGACTTATGGTGAGTCTAAGGGAAACCTATCATCAGGTTTTCTTGGCAAGAATTGTTCAGGATGGGTTCACCCTTGAATTCTTCTGAGGCTGAGAGAATGTGGCTTCCCAAGGCCACCCAGAGGGTTCCCATGGCTAAGCAGAAATTTGAACGCTGGTCACAGGTCACAGTCCAACACTCAAACCGCTATACCACACTGACTCTCAGTGGCTATAGAAAGTTTCATGTGTCTTTATAATACAGGAAAAATAGTTCAGAGGCTCCAATGCTGCCTAGTGATTTTTTTCACCTGTTCCACACCCCTTTTGCCAGGAAAATGGCTGATTTGCTATGCCGTGATCCATTTGACATTTATTTATAACTAGCGTAATTACTCAGCATTGTCTGGGATTTTATTTTCTCATAGGTAACAGTTGTTAGAATACCTTAGGAATTACCTTACCTTACCTTAGGAGTTAGATGCAGTTGAAATATACGGATTTGAGATCCTCTGTCTCTAACTCCACAAACTGTGTTGTTCAGTACCTGCAATTTTTGCCCATATTCCCCAATCCAGTCTGTATTCAGAGTTCTTAACAAACAGAGGTTGGGTTCATGAGGGGATTTGTTCCTAGGCCTTGTCTCCATAGCAACCGGCCTATTCAGAGCTCTCTGGCTGAGAATTGTTTGCTGAAAATTACATGCCACTATGTTCAAAGAGCTCACCATCTAGAAAATGTCCATAGAATTACAGTTTTAGGCCCTTTCCGCATGTGTGAAAATAAACAGGCAAAAATGGGACTCATCGACTTTCTTCTCCATCCAGGTGAGTCCGTCGGGATGAAGAACAGTGCGAGCTCATCGCTCCGCACTGTTCCGGCGTCCAAAATGGCAGCTTCCAGTTGGTGGAGGCTCTCCACCAACCGGAGAAGCTCGCCAGCCTAAAGCCCGCCCCCAGCAGATCTGCAGGCACGCAGTTGCACGCGCCTGCAAATCTGCATTGGAGCGTGGCGACAGAGCGACACAAAGTCGCGCGCTCCGTGCTTTTTAAAAACCTCTAAAAAGAGGTTTTTAAAAACACTCTGCATGACCAGTTCCAGTTGCTCCGGAGTGGACTGAGGTATGCAACTACAAAAAGTAGTCCACACCAGTCCACTCTACGGTGCAGAAGAACTCCGTTGAAGGTCGCTCTGCACCGTTTTAATAGCCCGGTGCGGAAAAGGCCTTAGTTTTTGGTGATAACACAGACATTTATAACATTGCATTTAAATAATTATTTTCTGTTTTGAAAAATGCTATAAACAATGTGTGTGACTGTGGCCACTTTCGCACGAGGCTGTTATAGCGCTATGATTCCACTTTCAACCTCCTATGGAATCCTGGGGTTTGCAGTTTCGGGAGGGGCCAGCCAGCCCCTCCCAAAACTGCAAACCCCAGGATTCCATAGGAGGTTGAAAGTGGAATCATAGCGCTATAACAGCCTCGTGCGGAAGTGGCCTGTGTTGTGACTTATTTTATACTATTTTGTGCCTTACCTGTTAGCACAGTATAAAATATTCTCTCCCCCCTCCGTCTTTCCATTTCCCCCTCTATCTGTGTTTATAGAACTTGAAAAATAGAGTATTTCTATTACACTGACGTAAAACTAAGTGTTCCTGAAGACTACGACCAACCAGCTATTTATGCTAACTTAAATTCATTGTTAAACACTAACCTTTATCATCAGTTTCAGAGAAGTCACATAAATATCTGAAAGTAAAAAGTGGCATACAAATTTGTTCAACTGTTTTGAAAGGGATTTTAAAGATTTTTTTTATCAAGATTTTATCAAGATTTTAAAGACTTTTAATCAAGATTTTTTCTCAAACTGCATTTTCTCATTGTAATTAACAAACATTATTTTCTCTCAAACCATTCATCTACTAATATAAAAAGTCAAAGTCCGGTTGTATGTCTGTGTCAGGTGAGAAGACCTCATGTGATTGGCTGCCTAAGAAGATTCTATGGAACCCTGGCTTCGCAGTTTAGGGAAGGGCCTTTAGAATTTTCAGCCAGAGAGCTCTTTAGCCTGGGTGGTTGCTATAGAGATGAGGCCTAGCAGCAAAAAAGAGGAGGCCAGTGTATTCCCTCAGGAACTCAGTCTCTGTATGTTAATAACTCTGAATACAGATTGGATTGGGGAATATGGGGAAAAGTTACAGGTACTGGACAAGAAAGTTTGGAGAATTAGAGACACAGGATCTCAAATCTTTATAACAAATATCACCTATGAGAAACTAAAATCCCAGGCAACACCAAGTGTATACGTTAGTATAATATAAAATTAGATATCAATTTTTTTCTTGTTTTGGGGTTCATGAGTGTTTTGAGTGTCTCAAGCTTTTGTTAGTGTTGTCATCCAGAATAAATACTTTAAGCTGCAATCCTTTACAGTTACCCATAAGGAAGCCCCTTTGAAATCAATGGGATGAAAGCCTGAGCTGATACGCAGAGGGATGTGTTGATAATGTCTCCTGTCCCCATTTTCTACATCTCAAACTATAGGAAATATTCTGGAATATTTATACATTAGTCAGTGAACAAATGGATCTCTAAGTCATGTTTACTTATGTTGTGGCAAAATGCTCCTCAACCACCTCCCCTACAAAGTTGGGGATACATTGGTAGTTTAGAGTGTGGAGTTTGAATGGGGTAAAATGGGGTAAAATTTTTCAGTAGATATGATTAAACTTCTAGCTATTGGTGGAAGACAATTTTTTTTAAATAGCTTCCAGATGTAAAGCAGGAAGAACTGCTTGTACTCCAGGTCTAATTTATAATTATGATGGCAAGTTATCAGATTACACTGCAAGGATCTAACCTGAGTCGCTTGGAACAGCATTACAGTGTTCTGTTCCCACATTGGCCAACCTGTTACATAAAATCCACAAGCAAAGCAAGAGCAAAATAGCACACTCCTGCCCATAGCATCTGTTATACAAGCCATACTGCTTTTGTTAGAGGGAGTAATACATAGTCATCATGACTGGTAGCCCCTGATAACTTTGTCTTCCATAAAATTTTGTACCCTGAGGGTGGAAATAACTTGGCCCAAGTTGTTGCTCACTGCTGATTCTCACCATTAGTTGCTGTTGTGAGAGCTTCTAGGAGCTGCAGACCAAGAATGAAAGGAATATGATTTCCACTCCAGTCTAAATAGTTATTGCTGTCTGAGTTGATTGCTTAGCACTACATCTTGAGAAAATGAACAGAGTTTAGAAAAGCTACTTTGTTGGGATTGCAACTTGCAGATTTCCCCAGCCAATATGGCGACCATAAAGATAATTTTTCTAAACTCTAGTAGTGAATGCCATAGCTTAATTGTGCAGCATAGGAAGAAGTGCTTCCTTTTATTGGTTCTAAATTTTTCACCATTCAGCTTCAATGGATAGCCCCAGGCTCTAGCATTATGATAGAAAGATAGTGGCAGATGATAGCTACCCTGAGACACCACTTTTGAGCTGTAAAACTGTCATGCACTGGATAACCCACACTCCACGAGCTTCACTCTGAGACAGACAGTAGTTTTTATTTATAGAAAATCCAGGCAACAGAGCACACTACTTCTGAAGTTGTTGAGACTAAAGCAGGAAAAAAATCCAAAATTTAGGCACACAAAACTGTAATTGGAAAGGATCGGAAGTCTAGCATGGCACCACTTCTTCAGACAACTTCCATATCCGTGTTTGGTTCCCATTTCTCATGATCCCTGAACTGAGCACATATTTCCTGCCTCTTATCATAGGCTATTTCCGCACTAGACTGTTACAGTACTTTTATTCCACTTTCAACGTCCTATGGAATTCTAGGGCTTGTAGTTTACTGACGCCAAAGAGCATTCTGGCTGAGAATTCTGAGTCCCCTCTCTTCTAAACTGCAAGCCCCAAGATGCCGTAGGATGGTGAAAGTGGAACAATAGTACCATATCAGTGTAGTGCAGAAATGGCCATAGGGACACTGGGTTCTTAAAACCCAAGCCTCTCTAAACCTTTATTTTCACCTAGCTCTGATCTTCCCTCTCACCAGATACACTGTAGCAATAGACAATAAAGCAACTAACCAATTTATACTTTGAAACAATACAGGCAGGCTCCAAACTGATACATTATTGCATTCATCAATTAGCACTGGATACTTTGTAGTATTACAACTACGCTTACTACAGCAGTCATTTCTACCTTGACTACAATACACTATTTCAAATATACACACCCAGCAGACCAACATATGGCAGGAGATATGCAATCTGACAAAAATGTTCTATAAATCAGGTTTGCTTCAGTCCTACTTATATTTTTATTGATTTCTTTATGTTTCTTCAGTGTCCCATTGACAGAGCATCTCTGAGCAGAGTTCAGCATAAAACACAGTAAAATCTCCAAGGAATCAACACCAGTGCAAACGAAAATTCCAGTGTATAATAGTATAATAGTAAAAGCATAATACCATAAAACAAGACATAGTTTAGAAAAATTAACTAGAACCAATGGGAACAATAGTGAAAAGCAAGCCACAGGGATTAAAATGTGGATCTTGGGGGAGACACAAAAAAGATGGCCCTGACTCTGGTCATTTCCACACTAGACTGTTGTAGAGCTATTATTCCACTTTCAACATCCTATGGAATCCTGGGGTTTGCAGTTTAGGGAGGGGTTGACTGGCTTCTCCCTAAACTGCAAACCCCAGGATTCCATAGGATGTTGAAAGTGGAATAATAGCGCTATAACAGTCTAGTGCAGAAATGGTCTCTGTCAGTAAGGTAAGTATCAAGAAATCTCCCCTGAAAAGAGCATCCTAGAAATTCTAGAATAGCGGACACTGCTGAGAAGGTCAGAGTGTGAGGTATGCACCTCAGAGCATGTGCAGAGTGCAGAAAGTAAGAAGCGGTGCCAAACCACTGTCAGTTGCTCCATACAGGAAAAAAATAGCCATGCAGGCTCATTGCATTAAAACTAAGTGCTGTTTATTCAAACAAAGCACAGGATAAGCAATAGGGCTTCAGGCAGCATGCCTAGAAGGAAAACAACAAATATAAAAACAGCATGGAAGGCAAAGAATATGGTCAAAGGCAGGTCCAAAACATGGCCAAAAGCAGTTTACAGAGCAAAACCTGAGCCTTTTGAGGGCTTAACCACACCCAGGTATACATCAGGTGATCCAATCATCCACAGCATACATTGGAGGCTTTAAACAGACGCTGAATGGCCATCTCTTGGGACTGCTTTGATGTGTGTTCCTGCATAGCAGGGAGTTGGACTGGATGGCCCCTGAGGTCTCTTCCAACTCTATGGTTCTATGATTCTCCCCCTGCTGGATGCCTTCTCCTGAAGCAGGACCTTGCAGGGCAAGCTAGCTAGCCATAACAAACCTTGCAGCTATACTGCCAAGGTCAAACTACCTCAACTTTCTGTCCACCAGAAAAACCTTCTTGGACATACCACATTCACATTCTGAATGCCCTGACAGCCCTCTGAGCCACTGATGTGGGCTTGCAGTAGGGAAAGAAAGAAAGAAAGAAAGAAAGAAAGAAAGAAAGAAAGAAAGAAAGAAAGAAAGAAAGAAAGAAAGAAAGAAAGAAAGAAAGTCATCGAAAGCCTGACACATATTGTCAGTATAAAATGTTTTTCTTAAGCTTTATTCCTGTGATTCTTTCCACTTAGACTCTTGCTGCCATTGAAGTAACACAATATAGAATTTTATTTTGAAGTGAGCTGCATAATCAAGCAGAATGAAGTTTACTTACAAATAGCTATTTGCATGCTATTATCCATCATCATTTATGACACTCATTATTAAAATGCACCTTTAATTGGCCCAATGTAAACAGATGTCAGGGCTCAACAGACAACTGTGCAAACCTTCACTTGCATGATGATGGAGTTTTATCAGTTTATGCAGGGGTTATACAGTTATACTCTTGCAACCATAAACTCTGTAGTTTGGTTCAAAGTTATTATGAAAGTTTTGGGGGAAAGTAGTTTTGGGTTTTTCACACACACATGCGCACACGCCTCTCCAATACCAGCAATTACATTGATGCATTTCAGATCTCTCTTTGGGCTTCCAAGGGGATACAAGATTAATTTTTTGCTCAAAAGGGCATCATTCTTTGACTTAGCTGTTTTTGTTGACCTTTTGGGTGCTTGTAATATGAGGAATCTAGAAAGAAAATAAGGCTTATTTTTAAACAACAGTGCTAACAACACATTGCGGTACTGATCCTTTGAATTAGAAGAGAAGAGTGGATTAGATCGGGTTCACAACTGCATGGTCAGATGTTCTAGATGCTTAGGTTGCAATGCCACGGGTCCAGCTAAAGAATGAAAAAAAAAAATCAAGGCTATCACTGGTAGCATCTTTCAAATTATATTCTAAAGATACAGGAAGCCGCCCCACCTTTTGACACCCCATTCACTCACTCTTTTGATGCTTCCAAATTAAGGACAAGTTCCATTAGTTCAACATGGAGTCCCGCAGTTCTTCTTGGCTACAGAGACTCTCTTGGAACTGTTCTCATGTTTTAACTGCTTGCAAAGCATGCTGAGAGGGGGAAAGGTTGCCAAGCCAGGTGAGAGGCTTTGCAAGGCAGCACATATGCAGCTGGTCACAAGTGAGCCCTTGCTAAGCCCCTTCATGCTTCTTACCGTATGGTAGGTGGGTTCTGCTTTTCAATTTTGTTTTCTGGCTGTGCTCCAGTCCATAACCTGCAGATAAGTGGGGGAAGTCTGTAGTCAATGAATACCTGAGAGACAGTCAATGAATATTAGGTGCTGTAGGCTATATTTCAGAGGAAAGAACTTGTCAGTTTTATATTTCTGTGTTCGCTTTTTTCAAAAAAAAAAAAGCTGATGCTTTTCTAGTCTGCTTAATTGCTAATTTTAGTAATTGTTTATCAATAATGAAATTAACTGAATCTCTCCCAGCTGCTAAATTCTTACCCCCATTCAATAGGTACAGTAATTTCCAGCATCAAGAGGATCTTGAAAGATTAGGAGCCTGTGATGCAAGTTTGGAAGTCAGAGAGGGGCAAAATAAGGTAGCAACCCTAATTCAGTACTAGAAACACAGTTTAATACATAGGGATTCTGTCCAAGATTTTGAGATACAGGCCCTTTCCATGCCATATCCCATCAGTGAGTTCTTCCATTACAATCCCGGCATTGCCATTCACATGATGTTGTGGGGTTAGGAAAGTTCTCTTCCACATCACAGATGTTCCTTCCTCACTGAAGAATCCTTGGCCACTTCCCTTCCCTACCTTCACCCTCCCTCACTACTCCTGATAGGTTTGGCTTTTGGAGGGGCTTTTTTTTGGAAGCTGTACTAGTGCAGCCATGTTGTAACCTCATGACATGCCAGTACACTATTGCATTTGTGTACTATACCATGTATTTTAAAAAAATTAAAAATTAGTTCAAAGGAGATATTTAAAATAAACAGGGACAGGTGGTAGATTCCAAACTTGCCATGCCATGGGAGTTGCTGAGGAAGGTGTTACTACGGTTATGGTATGTCTGGTGAGAGCACTAGATATCTCTTGATATCAACTAATTTGGCCTTTACTTGACCTTTCTCTGCCACCCTACTCCACATGTTTGCAAGGGCCACTGGACAAGCACGTAATAGGCGCGACCATTTATGGTTGTACATTCCAAACCTCATTTAGGCAGGCAACTTAATGCCTCTTCAATGCTTAAGGGACCACTCCTTCTTGCAAACCAGCCTTGCTCAGCGCAACTTTACAAAGACGCCCGGCCGAGGGCCGAGCCATTCCTTTATGTTGGGCCATACTATTGTCATCCAGCGCTAAGCTCATCATGTAAAACCTGACCTTTCCCAACACCCTTGTCCAGCTACAAATTTCCTTTGTCCTCACTGATTATGGCATGGCCTGTAGGTAAAATCCACCCTATAAAAACCTCCCAATTCTGAGCCTTCCTCGGACTACTTTGGACTTCCATCCTGCCTTGCTGTCGGTTTGTCCAGTGAGCTCCCCTCAGCGAACAGCGCTGAGTTTCTTCCCCTGCAACCTCTGTTTCTCTCCAGGACTACGAAACCAGGTGTCGTATTACCCATTCCCCCAAAACTCTCCATTTCTATTTCTCAGTTAGTGTATGTGGTGTCTTTTATGTTGTTTATTCTCAATAAAATATTATTTGTTGCTTTAGAACTTGTCTAACCGCTCTCTGACCTGACGCTGTAGACATAGGGTAAAAGATCCCAACTAAAGTTACCCTGCCTCTTGTTAGCTTGAGAGAGTGGTCAAGTCTAATTTCCCCCATCTTGTGTTTTTATTTGGTAATTTGGGCGCCCCTCCCGGGACCCCCAACATACAGGGTAACAGAGGGACAAGTTGGGCACGCCCACATCCCACCCACTCCCAGGTCCCTGACAACAGGAAGCACTATCGAGCATTATTGCAGTACCACACTGAGCTGGCTGACAAGATTGAAACACTAAAGGCGTCTTTTAATGGATTTTTTCTGGAAATAGAATAAGGTAGTTTGGTGATGCTTGGGGACAGGATAGGAAGTGAATAGGGATGACACTGTGAAGTAGTGCAACTTCTGGACCGGAAACAACCCACTGTTGTTGCAGAGGTTGCACGGAAATGGCCATAAGCATTGAAAGCTTCTCTGTATAGTTGCATCTATCAGTTTTGCTTTCTCCAGGATAAAAAACTTTAAAACCTCAGATTCTTCCCACCCATAATGAAATTTGAAAATGTTAGTAAATTCCTGTAAATCTCTCTCTCTCCCTCTCTCCCTCCCTCCTTCTCCCTCACACATGCACACACACATGTTTTTGGAGATGCAGAGGAACCATAGGACGGGCTATATGACAACACTTACCATTACAGCAATACTGCTTCAAGGTAATCCCTTCTTATAGGCCTTAAATGCAAGAGTGTAAGATGGAGATGCCAGATAAGTAAGATGGTAAGATGGATTCAGTAGTGGGGACTAACAAGAAAGAAAAAAGGCACTACAGAAGAGATGTTACCCTGTATGTTGGGGGTCCCAAGAGGGGTGCCCAAATTACCAAATAAAAACACAAGATGGGGGAAATTAGACTCAAGCACTCTCTTAAGCTAACGAGAGGCAGGATAACTTAGCTAGGATCTTTTAACCCTATGTCTACGGCGTCAGGTCAGAAGAGTGGCCAGACAAGTTTAAAAGTAACAAAAATGATAGCTTTATTAAAGGACAAGCAACGAATAAGACAACACATGCACACAGCTAACTGAGAAATAGAAATGGAGAGCTTTCGGGGGAGTGGGTAATGCAACACCTTTTCACGTAGTCCTGGAGAGAAGCGGAGGTTGAGGGGAAGAAACTCGGCGTGGCTTGCTGAGGGGAGTTCTTCAGACAAACCGACAGCAAGGCAGGATGGAAGTCCAAAGTAGTCCAAAGTAGTCCAAGAAGAGAGGCAGACTCAGTTATTGGGAACTGAGGGGAAAACTTCACCGGACAGAGCGGCAGCAAGGCTAGATGGAAGTCCAGGGTGATACGAGGAAGGCTCGGAATCAGGGGGGTGGATTTTATAGGGTGGATTTTACCTACAGGCATGCCACACTCAGTGAGGACAAAGGAAATTTGTAGCTGGACAAAGGAGTTGGGAAAGGTCAGGTTTTACATGATGAGCTTAGCGCTGGATGACAATAGTATGGCCAGTATGCAAATGGCCCAACATAAAGGAATGGCTCGGCACTCGACCGTGCGGCTTTGTGTAAAGTCACGCTGAGCAAGGCTGGTTTGCAAGAAGGAGTGGTCCCTAAAGCATCAGAGAGGCATTAAGTTGCCTGCCTAAAGGAGGCTTAGAATGTACAACCATTAACGGTTGCGCCTATTACGTGCTCGTCCAGTGGCCCTTGCAAACACATGGAGTAGGGTGGCAGAGAAAGGTCACATAGAGGCCAAATTATTTGATATCAAGAGATATCTACTACTCTCACCAGATATAGCATAACCGCGGTAACAGAGATACATTTCAAAGGCCCTTTCCGCACGGCATTTGCCATGCAAAAGGGCGCCTGGAGCCTCGCGTGATTGTGAGGATCGATCTGCACAACACACTCACAATTGCGCAATGCTCCAGGGGCCGGCAGGCACCAATTGCACACCTTTTCATTTTTGGCTGGAAGTCGAAAATGGTGTGTGATTGCGCATTGCTTCCAGGCCCTGTACGCACTTACCTGGCGTGTGGAGCCTCTGGAGCCATGCCTGTTGCACTTCCTGCCCCAGCGCAGCCTGGGAAACTCCCAGGCTGCACTGCGTAAGGAAGAGGCAGAGCCCTCGTGCAAGCAGGCAGCTCGTGCAGAGCTGAAGCAGCAGGGATGTGAGAGCCTCTCGCCGGAGGCTGCTCACGCGATCCCCACACCTCAGTACCGGAGAAAGGTACGGTGTGGAAAGGGCACAGAAAAGAGAGAAAATTAGGGCAAGAAACCGTGCAGCAGTAATAATGAAGATACTAATTGGGGTGAGAGAAGCACCCACTATTAACGACGTATCAAGCAATACCAAGAAAAAAGGTCACTTTCTCATTTGCATTATCCTCATTTTTTATCTCATCATATCACTTTCACTTGCTTTGCTTTACGGTAGTATAATCTATAGGAAGTAGGCCCTAAATACCATAAAGGCACTAGATCCTGTCTGATCTTAGAAGCTAAGCAGGGTCAGCCCTGGTGAGTATTTGGATGGAAGAATGCCAATGGATGTTGTGACTGTATTTCAGAGGAAACAGCTAGTATACCTTGCCTATTTCTCCTACGAAATTCATGGGGTCACCACAAGTCAACGGGTAAGTTGAAGGCACAGATACAGTATAGTCACTAGACTATAGTGACCAGATTTCCTGGGTATTTTATGTGTATTAATGGCTGATATGACACCATCCTATGTCCTCTATGATTCCTAATTGCATCACCTAAGTGTTATAGACTGAAAACATGTTGCATTTCTAATTGGCTATAAAATATTGTGATGACTTTGTTTTTATTTTTGAATTCTTAAATGCCTTGGGCCACCAATATGGTCAAAAAGGAAAAAAGCAACCATCAGAAAGGTTCTAGAGCACGTTGTTAAACTGTCTGTGAACTAGATGGCCCTTAGAGTCTCAGAATCACAGAATCACAGAGTTACAAAGAACAGCAAGCGTCATCTAATTTGATCCCCTGCCATGCAGAAATACACAGCTGAAGCACTGCCAAGAGATGTCCACTCAACCTTTATTTAAAGACCCCCAAAGAAGGAGAAACCACCCCTTCCAAGACAGCTTGTTTCACTGTCAAACAGCTCTTACTGTTAAAAAAAAAAACTTCCTAGGGTTAAAGTAGAATCTCTTTTCTTGTAATTTTAATTCATTGGTCCATGTTCTAGTTTCTCTGCAGCAACAGAAAACAAGCTCACTTTATCTTCTACATGTCATCCTTTCAGATATTTCAGTCTTCTCCAAGCTAAACATACACAAGAGAGCTCCTTGTACAGCATTCCAAAAAAGGTCATATAAGCACACAATCCTAGCATACACATCTGTATTCCAGCTAACATGTCATTAACACTTTACAATGTTGTGTTTTTTTAAAAATCACCCCAAATGGCTCAACACCCCCAATTAACCTCAACATAATGTTTCTGATACAAAGGTCAAAATCTTATTCTTAATTTCTGCTAAAATATAAGAAGAAATATATAATTCAACACTTGAGCAGATTCCATTGATTCAGCGGATCTAATTGTTGAGATAAACAATTACATTTAGACCAAAAAGTAAATTTTATTGTTTGTGGAAAATTGTCATGTTAATATCCTTGTCGTTGAAATTATTTTAAAAGTTTATTTTCATTTGATAAATTCTGTAATTGACACAAGAAAGGTTCCAGAGAGCTTGTCAAATGCAAATATAACTTTGATACCTAAGGAAGAATGTGATACAACTGATCCAAAAAATTATATACCAATATCTCTTTTAAATAATCACTGTAAGATTTTTGTATGGATTTTAGCTGAAAGACTTAAAATTAAGCTCATGGATTCATGAAGATCAATGTGGATTTTTATCTAATAGGCAACTGAGAGGCAATATGAGATGCTTAGCAGGTATGATGGAATATTTAGAATTTCATTAAAGAAAAACAAATGGCAATAATCTTCTTAAATGGGGGCGAGACTTTAGATAATGCAAATTACTTAAATCATTGAATTGTGGTCCTTTCAAATTTAATATTAGGCTAAAATAAGCTAACCTGGGGAGCTGGTATAAAGTCTCTGATCATACTAGGAGCTGACAGAAAACATTCTAGGGTAGCCACAATGTGAATGGATCTCCAAAATAAAATCAGAAAGAACAGGAGCAAAATCTTTGTTTTTCTTGTATTTTAAATGGGTCTGGATGTACCCTATTTCTCCTTTTTGAAATATTTGGTCATTTGTTTTAGGAAGGCATAATTCAACTCTTTAATCTTCTTTGGGAACCTATAATAGACCCCACAATGATGTCACTGTTTCTTTTGCTTTTCATTTTTGTCCAAATGATCTCATCTTGTTTTCCATGCTCTAAGTCATGGATCTTCTCACATGCCCTTAACATATAAGGGTCCTTAACATCCTTAAGATATAATGCTCTTCCTTCTCCCTTCCTGTTTGATCTATTTCTTTGAAATAGGTTACACCTCTCAATTGCTATGGTCTACTCACAAGACTCATCCCCACCAAGTTTCAGTAATGCCTATTAAATAAATTTTGCCTTGCTGTGATATTGCTATGATATTTGCCTTGCTGTTCATCTTGTTCATTCCCCATGCTCTGTGCATTAGTGTAGCAACATTTAAGATCATAAATCATCCTGTCCAGCTGATTTCTTCCTTTTTTTCCTGATTACTCTTAGGTACATTACTGAGATTATTGTCCCCAGTACTTAGGGTCTCCTGCCCTCTGGAATACTGCCTTCTTCTCCCATATAACTCATTTTAAATCCCTCCTGATCTGATGTGCAAGAGTCCTAGCAAATACATTCTTAGAAATTGCTGTGAAGTGCGCTCTATCTCTTGGAAGAGATCCTACATGGTTCAAAAAGCCAGGATGGCCCCATCTGTGGAGCCAGTTGGAGCCAGTTGTTCATTTCTAGTATTCTCTTCCTTGGCCACGTCTTTCAACAGGAAGGAGTGATGAAATAACAGCCTGTCTCCTGAAGTCCTTAACTTCCTCCTGTGTTAGAATCCTACATCTTGTCATATCACTTGTTCTAATACGCATCAGAAGGGGCAACGTTTGATTTGATGAGTCTTGTCAGCCTCTCTATTACACTATGGATTTTGCCCCCCGCATACCTCTTGAGACATTTTATCAGACACACATACCACTGCTTCTGTTTCTCTCAACAGGGAATCACTTACCACCACCACATGCCTACCATGCAATAGTAACAGGAACCTTTCTGTACATAGAAGACTACAAGAACATCTCTATGACTTCTTAGGAATGAGGCTATGCTCCCTGTTCCTGTATCTCATAACTGCTCATTAAGGGAAGAAGTCGGAATCAATTGGTTAGCTCTAAACTTGCAATATGGTTCTTGATAGCTCTGCTTCTGTGGATCAAATTCTTGCAAGTATCTGTCTCCTGCATTTGGGAATTGCCCCTTTCCTAGAAGCCTTCTCCATGTCTTCAGGGAGAGTTAGCTTCATCCTTTCCCAAAAACTTCATCCTTTCTGATAAGCTAAAGTGTAGAAATGCAGGTCTTAAGTTGCTGTACCTTCTCTTCTAACAAGGCAACAAGTTTGCACTTGCTATAATTATAACACTGCATATTCTCTGTAAAGAAAATAAAGTGGCAAAGATGTTGCAGGTCACTGAAACTACTCCATCATCATCTATGTTCCTCATCCTATATATGTAGTGATACAGCTCTCCAGGCTTCCTGCCTCAAATGCTGTATGAAATGACCACACAAAATGCCTTTTTCCCTCTTGCCGATCTCCAGGAAGCAGCTATGTAAGCTAGTAGCTGATAGCTCCACTCCACAAAGTCAGTGACCCAGTAGAAGACTTTATACTACGTGCACAGGGAGAGTACATGGCCCCAAACAAATAAAAGCACTCACACAAGCCACACAAATAATCAACCTGACTCCCAAAGCAAAAGCCCAGCTTCTTTTGTCTCCCCTCCTTTCTGGCAGAGATCCCACAGATACTGAATGAAAACAAATGAAAACTGGCAAAAGGAAAAAAAAAAAAAGGAAGGGAAGGGAAAAAGTCAGCCTTGATATGAGGAGGCAGACAGTGGAGGCCTCTAGGGCATTTGGGGAACTGGGGCAAAAAATCAAACATTTTGAGGGCCATGTGGGCTTCCTATATCCCTGATGTTTGGCTCCAGAGCATATACAACATGCAAATAAAAATTAAATGAAAAACATACTTAGTGAATGTTATTCACTTACTGGCGAGACCTTCAGTTTTTTTTCCCTAGCACACAAAGTTTGTTTTTTGTTTTTAAAGGCTACTGTGAGTTCCCCTTCTCTATTCTCCAGGGCCAGGAGGTAAGACCAGTCTTTGTTCAATGAAACAGCTAAAGAGCCTTGATGTTTTCTGGGGCTGCTGAGAATAGGTAAGTATACCTCCTGGTCTGAGAGCCAGCATGGTGTAGTGGTTGGAGCATTGGATGACAACCCTAGGGAGCCTAGGGTTGGATTCCCTGCAAACCCCATGATAGGTTTGCCTTAGGATCACATTCAGTAGGAGACAACTTGAAGGCACACCACAATGACAACAAAACCCCCAGGTGTGATCTAGACTGTGGAGAACATGAGCCACTTCTGCACTAGACTGTTATAGTGCTATTATTCCACTTTCAACATCCTATGAAATCCTAGGGTTCCTGCAAACCCCAGGATTCCATAGGATGTTGAAAGTGGAATAATAGCACTATAACAGTCTAGTGCAGAAACAGCCACGGTCTTAGTTCATGAAGCAGTTGTTGTTTTAACATGACTTGCTTAATTTTATGAGTTTTCTTCTGCTGGTGAAGCCATAGGCTAAATTTTTAATCTATTCCCCTAATTAAACAAACAAACAAACAAGCTCCTAAAGGGGATAGTTTCCCTAGAGCACATGGCAGTGGGGGAAATTACATGGGGAAAATGGCACCAGTGTAAATCACAGAAGTAATCCTGAACCTCAGAAGACAGTATACAATAATATGACGCATTATTCCACTGCTGCCTGGGGTTTATATATGCTACTGTCACTTTTATGCTGTTCTCTACCACTAGTAATTTTCTCTCAATCTAATTTTTATTTCCCCAAGGGTTTGCCAAGGTTAAAGTGCTAGAAAACCAATGACGGTTCACTTGCTAAAGGACAATAAATTAAGTTAACCGTTGTTGGTAGCAAGCAATGCACTGGTCAGGACTATTTATATGTAAATAGGCAGAAGGCCCTGATGGACTCTTATGTGATTATTAGCATCTCATTCCCAGGGCAGAACATAACATTAAAGGCCGTTGTTAAAGTTGTGTGCTTGCGTGTGTGTTTATTCCTGCATTCTGTGAGGGGAAACCTGGTTTAACCCCTCCCCTCCACTGTCCTGTTTAAGATTCTTTTGTTATAATTGGAATTTCTTCTTGTTCACTTCACAGCAATTAAAATCCAAACCTGATTGTTGCTGCTATTTATATTCTGCTGGGTTTCTGGTGCTTTAGAACCATATTGGGGTGGTGGGGACATGGGTTGATGAAGGGGTTGACTTTGGAAGCTGCTAGTTATATCACCATTAGGTTTAATTCTGTTACCATTATGGTTTTATGATTTGCTTTATTGGATTTTAATGATGATCCTGTATTGTTTTGCATATATTATTAAAGTAAAGTTGTTTGTCACCTTGGGGTCTCATCATAAGCCAGAGGATAAAAATGAGGAGAAAACAATCGTTCACAGAAGCCCTTCTTTGCTTTCTGCTGGGGTCAGAATTCAATTTGTTTGCATGTCAGAGAGGGACAGAGAGCTGAGCTTAGAACCTAGAACTCTCTGAGAAGAGAGGCATTGCTGGGTCATGAAGAACCTTCTGCCAAGCTAGTAGTTTTAATCTCCTTGATTAAGAGGTGGCCCAAAATACTGTGCTGCCTGAGATAGAGGTCATCTAGACTGTTATAGTGCTATTATTCCACTTTCAACCCTGTATCTCGGGGTTCCCGAGAGGGATACCCAAATACCCAAATATTTAACACAAAGGGGGAATTTTACTAGAACACACTTGCTGGCTAACGGGAGGCAGGACAACGTTAGCGAAGATCTTTCACCCTATGTCTACAGCGTCAGGTCAGTGAGCCAGACAAATTCAGAGTAAACCAATTAATGTTTTATTGAAAAGCAACATATAGGACAACAGACACACTGCTAACTTAGAAATAGGAAAAGGAGAGGAAAAGGAGAGCTTAAGGATGGGCAATACGACACCTGATCACAGAGTCCGGGAGAAACGGAGACAGAGGAAACTCATTGAGGCTCGCTAAGGAGAACTCGCCACATCAACTGACAGCAAGGCGGGATGAAACTCAAAACGATCCGAGAGTTCCTCGGGAGTCCCCGGGGTTCCAGGATTTCCAAAGAACTCTCAAAATCAATGGGTTTATATAGTAGAAATTGTGCCTGTGGGCCATGCCATAAACGTTGAGAACAAAGTAAGTTTTTGAACTGGACAAAAGGCTCAGAAAAGGATCAAAGCTGCTGCGATAGGATCAGTGCGGGTAGATCAATCATGCAGCCCGAGTGCAAATTGATGGGCACTTATCGTGGTCTTGCTAGTTATGGGCGTGAATCCGGCATCATTGTGAGATTAAAGGGATCTGCAAGCCAGGTCCCAGAGCAACGACCAAGGCTTTTGAAATGCCCACCTGAGAGGGGAAGTTGGAAATCCCTGCCATTAACAGCTGCTCCTTGTGTACGTGCCTTTCTGGGGACCCTTGTAAACACATGAGCCAGGGTGCCAGGAATCAAAAGAGATATCTAGTGCTATCAACGTCCAGGTCTGAACCACAGTAACAATCCTACAGAATCCTGGGGTTTGCAGTTTAGGGAGGGGCCTCAAAGGTCTCAAAGGCTCCTCTCTAAACTGCAAACCCCAGGATCTGTAGGATGTTGAAAGTGGAATAATAGCACTATAACAGTCTAGTGCAGAAAGGGCCAGAGATCAAGAGGTCACCTTCCCTGCTGTGTTTACCAAATCTAATTCCACTGGCAGCTGAACCATACTTCAGTGTGGGCAAAGAAATAGAATCTTCTGTTGAAGCTGAGGTACCTAGAGAGTGCAGGATGTGTCATGTGGCTTGCACAAGTCAACCCTTTGAAACAGAGGAACGACTTGGGGGAAAGGGGGAATCAAATGAAACAGACAGGAGACAGTGGCAACAGCCATCCCCAGCATCTCTTGACCTACTCTAATGGTAAGGCCAGCTCTGCTTTGGCTTATTAGCTGATGTGTTTTTCTGGCTGTCCTGTTCCAGTTGTAATAGTTTTACATTGTGCTATTGTGTTGTTTATTACCGCTGTGTTTTCCCCCTGTAAAGCATGGTATAGTTGTCTGAGCATTGGGCTACAGCCCTGGAGACCAGTGTTCGGTTCCCTATTCAGCCATGGAAAGTCACTGGGTGGCTTTGGGCATGTCACACACATTCAGCCCAGAAAACCCCATGACAGATTTGCCTTAGGGTTGCCATTAAGTCAGAAATGACCTGAAGGCACACACCCACAACAAACTTTCTTGAATATGCTGTATTGAAAAGCAGAGGCAGTGGCGTGCCAAAGCTCAACAACATCTCGGGCAAACACTGAAGTCGCACCCCTAGGTGTTGCTGCCTCTACCCCCCACCATACTGGGCCAGGAAGGACCTAGCAGCAGCAGGGTGAATAGTGGGGAGGGGGTGAGCAATGATGGGGGACGGGGCAAGCGGCAGCGGGGGGTGGGGTGAGCAGTGGAGAGGAGTGAGCGGTGGGGGGCAAGTGGTGGTGGTGAGAGCAGGGCAAGCAGCGGGGGGCAAGCGGCAGCAGGGAGCAGAGTGAGTGGCAGTGGGGCGAATGACAATGGGGGAATGAGGCAAGCAGTGGCAGGGCACAGGGCGAGTGGCAGCAGGGCGAGCGGTGGGGGGGTGAGGTGAGCAGTGCAGGGGTGGGGTGAGGGGGGCAAGGGGTAGAGGCAGCAGGCAGGGGTTGCTGCTGCTGCTGCCCCCCTCCTCACACCAGGACAGAAAGGACCCTGGAGGGGTGAGGCGGCAGCAGGCTGGCCCTACAGGGAGTTCCTCTTTTTGTACCCCTCCTGGCATTGGCCCTTGGGGCACATGCCCCAGTTGCTCCATCCTAAATACACCTCTGGGGGGAGACATACTTATATAATAGAATCATGAAGAACCCACTGTATTTCCAGGGTAGAAATCCTCTGACTCACCTCAATGATTTTCTTAGGCAAATTGTAAGAAAACTCAGTGCAGCAAAGGCAAGAAACCTAGGGCAAAAGAATCATGATAAACTGTGGCATATGGGGGATGTGCCCCCCGACATGTTGTTGGACTCTAGCCCATTGTTATACTGTTTACTGGGGGTCCCGGGAGGGACACCTAAATAACCAAACAACAACACGACTTTGGGGAAAATTAGCTGGAGCGCTCAACCCAGTGTCTATGGGGTCAGGTCAGTTGAGCAGCCAGACGGGTTAAAGTGATAAAAATGATGTTTATTACGTACAGGCAAATATTAAAGATGCCACAGTCACACAGATAACTAAGGAATCAGAGATTGGCTTAGGGATTTTCAGAGGGAAATGGGTGATATGACATCTTTCTCATAGTCCTGGACCTTGAGAACGAAGTTGGGGTGCGATGAAGAAACTCGGCGTGATAGAGCAGCCTGAGCAATCCGGGGGTTGAGCAGTCTCAGCTACTAGAACTGAGGGGAAGGCTCACCAAGCAGAGCGGCGGCAAGGGTGGATGGAACTCAGGAGCGATCTGAGGAAGGTCTTGGAATCAGGGGTTTTTATAAGGAGAGATGTGACTGCAGGCTATGCCTTACTCGGTGAGAACAATGAGTTTTAGGAGTGGGACAAAGCTTTGGAAAGGTCAGAATTTAGCATGATTGAATCAGAGCCGAATTAACAATAGTATAGCCAGTATGCAAATACGGAGCGCTTAGTACAACTTTGTCAGGTTGCCTGCTTGGGGCAGGGAGCCTCTGTTAGTATCGCGCATATGCAATGAGGTGTTTGCCGGAGAGGTCCCTGAAGCGACGAACTGGCTGTATCTGGCCTGCCTGGGTGGGGAATGGAATGTCCAGCAATTATCGGCCATGCCTGTTTGAGTGCTTGTCCGGTGGCCTCACAAACACGTGGAGCGGGGTGGCAGAGGACAGCCGAACTGTTTGATATCAAAGTTATATCGAGTGCTATCTCTGGGTAGGCCTGGGCCACAGTAACACCATGTCAACCCAAGCAGTATAGCCAATGGTTGAGAATGCTAGGATTCGCTGTCCAGCATCTGGAGGGCCATTGGATTGTCTATTTTTCATTGTCTATCTGTTCACACACCCCCTTAGATCCATAATATCTGCATTCATATTTGGAAGCGACCCAGGCTAACAGAGTAGCACTCATAAATAATCCACTCTTCTTCTCCATCTTGTTTTCTTATTTTGGTGTATGCTTAGTCATAATTAAGCCATTATTGATGTAATGTTTAAATCATTTCTGCATGAATGCTGCCCAAGGGCCTACACGCAAAGCTCTTTCTGCTGATTCAAACAGACAAAACAAAGAAAGGGCTTTTTATCAGGGGCATAATTTTGTGCTATTATAATAAAAGCAAAATAAATTATTGTTCCACAATTGCTGTTTCTGGGTGGTTTTTTCCCACTTCTTCCATACAGTGTTTGTAGTTGGGATGGAATACTTTTTTGTAATTAGATAAAACATGATTTATCCAATTATTTGGGATGCTTCTGCCTCAAAATTTCTTGCAGTCTTCTGAAAATCCTTGAAAATATGACAGTAGAGAGAGCAACACAGGTTCTTCAAGCTGTAACAACACCCACCCAACCTTTTAGGTAATAGTTATAAGAGTGGAGGCTGTCACATAGGGGAAATCTAGATATAACCATTTTAGATTAATATAACCATTGTAGACATAACCATTGACAGATATAAACATATAGACATAAACATTGATGTAACCATTGTAGACCATTAATACAATCATTGTAGATGAAATCCCATTTATTTCATTTTCCATTTATCTTCATTAATCTTCAGGAGGGATGGCCAAATCTGTCAATTTCCATTTCACTCAGTTTCTTCTTCTTTTTTTTAACCTTACATTTTTGTTATATTTCTGCAACAGTATATAAATTTTGTGTACAAAAAGAAACATTCACAAACATTCACATGCAATTTAATATGCATTTCTCCCAACTCTATGCAAATTAATATGCAATGTTGCCTAATATGTTTTTTTTCCAATCAGTTTCCACTAATGGGAAAGTTTTTTGTATATTATTTCCCACTAATATATGTATGCATTTTATGACTGGAGAAGAGCATGATAAAATATAAAGAATAACTTTATTTCAGTTTAAACTGTACTCAGGACATGAAGCTACTGTCAGGCCAGAATACGGAGAAACATGATAATTTCCAATTGGCAAGGAGACCAGGCAAGGCTGAATTCTATCATCCTGTCTGTTTAACTTGTATGCTGAACATATCATATGCAAAGCAGGATTAGACTCATAGGAAGGAGATGAGAAAATTGGAGGAAAGAAAATCATCAGTTTAAGATATTCAGAATACACCATACTAATAACATAAAATAACAAACAGTTACTGAAGAAAGTTAAGGCAGAAAGTGCAAAGGAAGGTTTACAGCTGAACATTAAGAAAACAAAAATAATGACTACATATGATTTATATAACTTCAAAGTTCAGAGACATTGAAATAGTGGAAGATTTCCCTTATCTTGGATAAGTCATTAATCAGAAGGGAGGCTGTAGTCAAGAAATCAAAAGAAGATGAGGACTTGGAAGGGAAGTTATGAAGGAACTAGACAAGATCCTGAAGTGTCAAGATACATTATGGAATGCTAAAGTTAGGATTGCTTGTACCACCATATTTCTAATTTCTGTGTGTGGTTGTGAAAGCTGGACGGTGAAGAAAGTTGACAGGAAGAAAATCAACTAATTCAAAACAAGGTGCTGGACAAGAGTTCTATGGGTACTGTGGACTGCTAAAAAAGACAAATAAATGGATTCTAGAGCAAATCAAGCTTGAACTCTCCCTAGAAGCCAAGATGACTAAACCAAGACTCTCGTACTTTGGGCATATCATGAGAAGACTTGACTCACTAGAAAAGACAATAATGTTTGTTGAGGTAGAAGGCAGTAGAAAAAACGAAAGACCACATTACAGATGGATAGACTCAATCAAGGAAGCCACAGCCCTGAATCTACAAGACCTGAGCAGGACGGTTGATGATGGGGTAATTTGGTAATCTTCCATCCATAGGGTTGCCATAAATTGAAGCCGGCGCAACAGCAGTTAACCACAACAGCTAGGAATAGTTTACCACTGAATAAGCAAACACATGGAAATGTAGCAAGTTATACATGTATGGAATATATATTGACTCTAAATTAATCTTGCCAAATTGTAGTGCCCTGTCTAATGCAGTTCTGAATTGTTTTCTGTCTTGGTTGTCATTATGTAGTACTGAATTCTCTAAACTCTCATCTGTCAATATTGTAGGCTGCCTGCAACTGCATCCCTTAATCATGACAGTGTTCTTTCTAAAGGAATCATTTTGGATCAGCCAAAACACATGTGTGTGCACGCATGCACATGCATAATCTCACTGTTCACATTGCCTGTAAAAGCACATTTTTCTGTAGGATCACAGCTGGCTCCTTAAAGCAGGTGACATTTCCATTATAAAACAACTCCAGCTGGTATGGTAATACTCAAAAACAGCTTGTGGGCATTGATTTCATTTAGTTTTTCTTCTCTTTAGGTTAAAAAAGAATGAAATTGTGGATATGTTGATAAAGCATTTGCTTTCTTTCAGCCTATTCTTGGAATACAAAGATGTAGCATCCAATGTTAAACTTTTGTGGCTGAGATCTTCTCCTTACCCAAAAATATGGTGTTCCTGCTTTGGGTTTTTGGGGAACAGAATTAGTTGAAAGTGGTCACTGTTTCTGTAGCTTCTTCATTCTCCTCCTCTTTTGCTACCCTAGTCAAAATAAGCCAGCATGACAAGAGTTTTAATCCCTGCTCAGCCATGGAAACCCAGCTGGGTGACCTTGGGCAAGCCACACTCTCTCAACCTCAAAGGAAGAGAAAGGCCAACCCTCTCTGAACAGATCTTGCTAAGAAAGCCTTGTGATAGGTTAACCTTAGGGTCACCATAAGTTAGAAATTACTTAAAGATACACAACAAGAAGTCAAAGTAAATATTCATATTTGTTTAAACATTTATAATCATTTTGAAGGTAGAATGCAGGTTTTACCAAGTTGGAAAGACTTTGAGTACTGCCCCTAAGTGTATGTATGTGCGTGTTGTGTGCCATCAAGTAGATTTTGTCTTATGGAAACCCTATGAATCAGTGATCCCCAGACTATTTTATTGTATAAATTGAGGTGAGAAGAAGAGGCAGGCACAGCTCTATCATGTCTAGGCCCAGAAGCAGAGGAAATGCCTTCTCTCCATCCCAACTGCTGCTTCCCTGGACTTGGAGGGAAAGAAGAAGAGGCAGGCACAGCTCCATCATGCATGGCCAAGAAACTAATGAAAGGTTCTCCTTCCATGTGAACTGCCACCAACCTGAGACCTTCGAGGGAGAGAAGGAGTGACAGCTCCATTGTGCTTAGCCCCAGAAACAGAGGCAGTATTTATTGGACTTATTCCCTTCCCACACTGTCATTCCCGTTGCCTTTTGTGTGATGTCTTAATTAAATAGTAAGCCTGAGGGCAGCAAACTGTTTTGTTCTTTTATTTGTAAATCACCATATCTAGTGTTGAATTTAAATGATGATGATGATGATGACAACGATGATGATGATAGTAGTAGTGGTAGTAGTAGTAGTACACTTCTTGGGTCTTGCAAACTCAGGATCATAGATTCTGTTCTGAGTCAATGCATCTTTTGTATGATCTTCTTCTTTTCCTACTGCCTTCAACTTTCCCCAGCATTATTATCTTTTCCAGTAAGTCATGTTTTCTCATGATGTGTCCAAAGGATGATAACTTGACTTAATCATTTTAATTTCTAGTGAACATTCAAGCTTGAGTTGCTCTACAGCTTTTTTGTTTTAGGCAGCCTTTGCTATCTGTAAAACTCTCCTTCAGCACCACATTTCAGATTAATCTTTTCCCTGTCTACTTTTTCAAGCATCCAGACATGTTTCACATCCAGACATAGAAATCAGATGTACCGTGGTATAACCAACCCTCACTTTGGCATCCAGCACTTGAGAACTTTTTTTCTAATCCAGCTGTTCTTCCTAATCCCAGTCTTGTAAATTATCAAGTACACTACTCATTGTGATTGATGACCAACTTTATGCTTGACTAGTTGGCTAGTGTTCATGGGTGCTGCAGTCCAACAACTTCTGGAGGACCACATGTTCCTTATCCCTGCTTCAAAGTTTGTTACTTCTCTTTGTTACCAGACCTATATCCCTGTGCCTAGCCTAGGCACTCAGCAACTGATTAAGATCCAAAGGTTCTCAGAAATGTCCCATGGGATGCTTACAAACTGTTCAGTAAGGGCTGAAAGGCAACAATGCTTTCTCTGTCCCTCAAATCCCTTCTTCACTGTTTATTAGCATAGCACGGGAAAGCATGACCAGAATTTTGTCACCCCAGGAGGGTGTCTAGTTTGCCTTGACTCAGTGCAGTTTCTGAGTTGTCCTTCCCAAACCCAGAAGCCCCAGCAGGTATGGTCAAAAGAAAGTTGTCACAGGAAGCATCTGTAAGGACAAAAGTTCTTTGCCTTTGTCTTATAGCCAGCAGTTTCACACAACTCCACTTACATTATTTTAATACCAGACAGTAATTGGAAGTTAAAGATCTGACACAATGCAATCCTGCAAGTAGTACCCCATAGAACAGTATTCTAGAGGACAGCACTAGATAAGAACAGACTTGTTTTCTGCTGCTCCAGAGACTAGGACAAGGAACAATGGATTCAAGCTGCAGGAAAGGAAATTCCACCTGAACCTCAGGAAGAACTTCCTGACAGTCATAGCTGTCTGGCAGTAGAATATGCTGCCTCAGTGGAGTGTGGTGGAGTCTCCTTCCTTGGAGGTTTTTAAGCAGAGGCTGGATGGCCATCTGTTGGGAATGCTTTGATGGGTATTCCTGCATGGCAGAGGGTTGGACTGGATGGCCCCCTTGGTCTCTTCCAACTCTATGATTCTATGATTCTACAACATGTACTGGCAAAGCATTGTAAACCAGAGTGGTATAGTGAGTTAAATGCTGGGCTAGGACTGTAAGCCTTTCAGTTCAAATCATCATTCCAGCCATGGAGCTTACTGGGTATCCTTGGGCCAACTGCACTTTCTCAACCTAAACAACCTTGCTGGGGTTAGGGTACAAGTGAACATAGGCCATTTCCGCACTAGAGCGTTATAGTGCTATTATTCCACTTTCAACATCCTATGGAATCCTGGGATTTGCAGTTTAGGTAGGGGCCTTTGTGACCTCAGGGGCCCTTCCCTAAACTGCAAATCCCAGGATCCATAGGATGTTGAAAGTACAATAATAGCACTATAATGCTCTAGTGCGGAAATGGCCATACAATGGCAATGCATATAAATGTGCTATACATTGTATCTTGAGCCTTTGTGATAAAAAATCACAAGGAAGACCTCCAACAAAAATCAATGTAATCTTAGGCTGCATCAATAGAACTATAATGTCCAGATCAATGGACGTAATAGAATCAAGTCTAATCTGCTTTGGTCAGACCTCACTGGAGTACTTTGTCCTATTCTTGGCACTGTGGTTTAAGGCGTGGTTTATTTACTGCTTCTTCCCTTGCTGCCCCATGCCATTTTTAATAGGGGCTTACACGTTTTGCCTCATGTTTGTGGTCTCCTTGCAAACCTTACGACACTGAGAGAACCTGCGAACACTAGGCAAGTCTTGTTAAGTGCCTGTTTAAAATGGAGTAGGGAAGCAGCAGAGGCAGCAACAAGCCCTGGAAACTGCCTGTCTCTGCCATGTGAAGGAACTCTACCACCTCTCAGGCAGAACCAGGCATCTGGCATGCTTCTCACCATGTGCTGTATATTTGAACCCACAGTGGGCTGAATCTGCAGACTGTACCGTTTTATGTGTATTAAGTGTGGTTTGGGGAGCCTAGGGATAGTCACTGGGTGACCTTAGGCCTGTCATACATTCTCAGCCTTACATAAGCCTGTGATGGATTCATGTATACAATCTTTTCTCTTTTTTTGTCCATAAAAGAAATTTATTTAATAGTCATGTTTCAGTGTACAGTTATTAGTCATTGGTCAGCTGTGCCGTAAAAAATACAATATATTACCAAAAAGCTTGAATTTCAACTTGAGTTGCATATTAGGTTGCAAGAAATGTTTCACAAATGGTGATTTCCTCCTTCACCATAAAATTTCAAAATATAAAATGGTGCAATATAAACATTTACTTTTTAAAAAATTTACAATGGACTATTTACAGTAAAAACACATTTGAACAGAAACCTATTTGAGCTATGTGAGTCTATGTGTGTCTCAAGTTTTCTGTGCTCTCTTTGCCAAAGCTGAGAATAAAACATATTTAGTTTGTGTTTGCCTACATCTACTTTCTTACTAACTCCGATACATATTTTTCTGCAAACATGTATACAATCTTGAGGTGGCTACCTTGCTCTGCCTAACAGTAAAGCTTTCTCTATCCTCTTCCTCATAAGCTTTCCCCACAAGCCATTTAAATGATCTTGTATTCTTGCTTGGCTTTGTCTTTTTGCCTCATGTTCAGTAGCTCTGTTACTTCCGGATGGTGAACCCGTGCTGAGTATTATAGGTGTTACTCCTGGTTTCATGGGAGCTATCCAAAGTGCTGAACACTGTGGGGATTCACCAGCCCAAAGTGATGGAGTTGCAACCTTCCTCTGCTGTGGTTCATTGCACTGTATTCCTCCATGGCTGTCAGGTGTGCTGGTGACATTCCAGCATGCTGTGTGATGTCACCAATTCATGCTTCCACAGCCAGAGGGAAGGAACATACTAGCAAGGCCTGACACCTTCTAACAGCAGCTTGTAAATGTAATAAACATATACATTTTTGTCCAGCTTTAATTGTTTCCCTTGCCTCTTTTCTCAAATTACATGCCTTCTAATGTTTAACACTTTCCCCGAAAAAGACGAAGAAGTGGGATGGAGGAGCTGAAATCTCATTCCTGGGTGAAAAGATTTAATTAAACTTCCAGCAAAATAATTAGTGTGGTTATCTCAAAAGGCTGCTTAAAATCAATGTGGTTCTGAGGACCAAATGGAGTTAACACTGTCACTGAAGATCAAAGCCATCAAAGAACGTGGCTGAAAATTAAACCTCCGGCAACTGTCGCAAGAAGTGGATTGAAGTGGTTGCGATTTTCTGCCTTGTGGGTCCCATCTACAAATTGATTTGACATGGAAAATTTCCCACAGGAAACTTTAAAATGGTAAATTTAAATTTCCATTAATTATATAGCAAAGTATGTTCTTTCTCTAAATTATACTCCATTAGAAAAAAACACAACAACTTGGGATCTATGGTGGCTGTTTCAGCCGTGCCATAATTTATGTTTCTTTTCTTGGCTTTCAACTTAAGAAATAAATGGAGAGACTTGTATGATATGACTTCACAGGCAGTCTGTGTGGTTTCTTCAAGCCTTCATATATTATAGAAATGCTTCAGAGTGGGCTGGTGCAGACAGAAATCAACAATCTGAGAAGCTCCGGTTTCCAAGAAGAAGAAGAAGAAGGAGGAGGAGGAGGAGGAGGAGGAGCAGCAGCAGCAGCAAGGAACAAGGCCACATAGAGTTTTCATAGGCCTTAGGCAGTCTTGCCCTGCCTCACTTTGATATACCACTAGGGATGTTTCTGTAGGCCCTAAGTACTGTACCTAAGGTGTCTAACAGATAAGGAGATCCTGGAAAGGAGCAAGGATGTACTGCCTAGGTCAGGGGTCAGAATC
The DNA here is from genome assembly GCA_948474755.1 of Ctenosaura bakeri. Lineage (NCBI taxonomy): Eukaryota > Metazoa > Chordata > Lepidosauria > Squamata > Iguanidae > Ctenosaura > Ctenosaura bakeri. The sequence goes on along the minus strand of CAOLHI010000455.1, from coordinate 197,276 downwards.
ATGTGTCCCTCCAGAAGTTGCTGGACAGCAACTCACCTATTTACTTACTTATGGTGACCCCATGAAGTCCACGGGGTGTTCTTAGGCAAGGAACACTCCAAGGTGATTTGCCATTGCTTTCCTGTGAACTATAGCCTACAGCACTTTGGTGGCCCCTCATCTAAATACTAACCAGACCTGACCCTGCTTAGCTTCCAGGACCAGATGAGATCTGATGCCTTTGAGATATTTAGTCTACCTGATGTCTACACTCTGAGTACAAATTATCAGTATGGGTGAACAAGAGAAATAAAGGGGAATGGCTCCTTATAAATCTAGTTCTGGCTCAGCCTGCTGCTGCCTTCCGCTCTGGTCACCATCACTATGTAGCAACAAACAGACTACCCCTACAGGAATGTGCTCTTGCTATAGAAATGTTCCCTTCCCTTTCCTTAGTCTTTTCTCCCCTTCCTTTGAAGTCACAAGCATCTCCGCTTCCAAGCTGCAGATTTTTCTCATGCCAGTTGCCTCATGCCTCTTTGCTGCTTCCCAGAAATAGCAGAGCTATATGTGTCTTCAAGTTGCCTTTAAAACTTATGGTGACCCCCATGAAACTCATAGGGTTTTCTTCGACAAGGAATATTCAGAGGTGATTTTGCCATTGCCTTCCTCTGAAACTAGCTGACAGCAGCTGCTTTTCCTTCATAGACTCCCAGTCAAGTACTAACCAGGTCTGACCCAGCTTAGCTTCCAACTTCAGACAGGATCTGGTGCCTTCAGAATTCAGGCCTTTCAAGACCTTTAGGGTGAATATAACAAGGACCTGACTTAAAGGATAGCATTAAATATACAAGACCATTTCTTACCAAGATTGAAAAAAGTGCTTGAGAAAAAAAAAGTGGCTTCTTTTAGAGCCACAATTGATCTGTGTAGAATTTTCCTTGGTTGAACTGTAAAAGATTTGAATAATTAAATTAATTGAGGAAGTTATGCTAACACTCTGTGTCAATGTAACCCTGGGGAATGGTAAACGAAATAAAGAGTGTTCCTTCTTTAGTCTTCAGGCCTGTATCCTTGTTTGCATTTCTCTAATAAGTAGAGCTGTAATGCTGTCATGACTCCTTTTTATTTACTTCTATTTACACCAGTAATTGTTTTAAAGTTTCATTAAAACTGAAGCCAACTGATTACAAAAGAAAAGGGATTAAGCACTGTGATTTTCATGAAACTTCAGAATATTCTTAAAGATCTCTTTCTACATCCTCCATGCATTTCATAGTACTAAGCAGACACAATTTTAAAAAAGTTACAAAAACTAATTCCTGATCACTCTGCTAAGCCCACAGTTCTAGTAAACTAAAACTAGAGACCATTTGTTGGTCAAATCAATTGTCAGATGAGCACCAGCTCTTTCAGACATGAATGAATGTGTCTATTTAGTCAACACTTTAGAGTCCATTCCCATATCTAAGCTCACAGAGGATTATTTTTAAAAAATAGCAGCAGCAGCAACAACAACAACAACAACAACAACAACAGGTTGCAGACATTAAAGAGGGGCAAAGTATGTGTAATGTAAGCTTGACACAGGCAATATCATACTCTTAGGCCATTTCCACACTAGCCTGCTATAGTGCGATGATTCCTCTGGAATCCTGGGGTTTGCAGTTTTGGGAGGGGCCAGCTGGATTCCAGAGGATGTTGAAAGTGGAATCATCACGCTATAACAGGCTAGTGCGGAAATGGCCTTAATGATGTGAATCCTTAAAAAATGTTAATGAGAGACTACTTTGGCACTTCTCCAGCTTCTTCAAAAGTTCTCCCCACCAGTATGGAAAGAACAAGAAATGCTTCACTTTTGGTAAAGTGTTCCACAGTTTTGGTCACCACTACTGTACTTTTTGAGCAGTTGTGCAACTTGCAGTGGCATAGCTAGAGCTTTTGCCAACCCCTGGTGTCCCTGCATTTGCCGCCTCTCTCAATGAACAAGATTTTTAAAGGGGAAGGGAGAGGAATTACTGGCCAGAATGACATCACCTTTAAAAATCTCTCTCCACCACCCTGTTCCCCCACTACCTCTTCCAAGGAGAGTGGGGAAGGCAGGCGGAACCCCCAGGGCCAGCCCTGCCCTCTCTAGCCTCAAGGACAAGGCCCCAGAAGGGGGGTGCACATGAGGGGCATGTTCATGTGCTATGGAAGTGGGTTGTTCAAGACCACTGTTTCCTTTCCCTCCCTCCACCCACCCACCCACCCACAGCCAAGCCAGAGGTTGCACTCAGGATGGCAAGGGTGACTAGGTGGCAGCAGCAGCAGCAGGTGTCACCTTCAGCAGCTGGTCCAAGGCATTCTGTGCCTGCAAAGGCTTCCAAGTGCCTCCAAGGGCATCGCCAAGGAGGGAATCAGCCCCCAGAGAGTGGAGGTAGCCTCTTCCTCCTCTTCTTCCTCCCCCCACTTCCCCCATGGGCACTTCAGCTCTGTTCTGGAGGGGCTGGGGCTTCTTCCAGGAGACCCTCCTCAAGGGCCAGCAAGGGGAGGAACAGAGAGAGCTGCTGCTGCTTGCTCCCACCCCTCCCTGTGCCCATCTGTCCAGGTTGCTGAGCACCCAAAGGGCAGGGGGTCTTTCTTCTCCCCTCCCCAGCACATGAAGGGGGCTGTGGGACAGGGGCTCACTCACTCTCTGTCTTACCCCCTCAATCCAGATGCCAGGCCAGCTGTTAGGCAGGCAAAGGTCAGTCCTGCACAGGCAGCAGCTCCAGTTTGTCCAGGAAGGCCAGTGGCTCTGCAGGGAGGCTTTGGCAGGTGAGCAAGGCAGGCACCAGGAGGGCTGGACCAACCCCCCTCAAAAAGTGCTGCCCAGGGCAGACTCTACCCTCAGCACCGCCCTCGCTCTGCCACTGGCAACTTGCACAAAAGTGACACTGACAAACATAAGAAAGCTCATAGACAAAAAGCAGGAAATATCTCAAAGTGGGAAAAAATGATGCTTTCTTGTTCAAGGATGTGAGAACAAGAAAAATGAAGATCAGTATCCCTATATTTTGGATATTATTGTTGTTTTCACTGCAGCTGTTCTTTAAGAGATGGGAGGCCAAGACTGGGCTGACCTCTAGAGGAAACTGTTTTTGGACCCCCTGTGGTCTTTTTCATTATCTCATCTAATTGCAAAATGAGATAGTGATTACCAACAGGGTCAGAACCAACAGTAGACCACTGAGAAACAAGAGGGAGATCTTGGGATCCCCGATGGAACCCTGCAGTTTGCAGAAAAACTGAAAAACTTTATAAAAGGACAAGTTCCACCACAACCACCAGGGGGAAAAGAAAGACCCAGCATTCTGAGCAGCAACTTAATCTTGTTAGTTAAAAAAAGGTACCCTGGGATTTGCAGGTTTTGGTGGGATATTTAAAAGGCAACAAAGGTATCAGGAGAAGAACAGGATTGGGGATCAGATCAGTTTAATTCTATAGCACAGACTGGCATATACATTGGCAATTGTAAATACTGAAGAGGATGCCAGCTAACAAAAATAGCCCATGATCTTGTTGGGCATAATAGAGAGCCTACTCAGTTTCATTATCTCCTTGAGGATCTGAAATCTACAGTCTTTCAACTTTTAGTGAGGGAAATCACTCAATTTTCATGAGACTGTGGTGGAGTGACTGCAGCTCAGTGGCAGAGCTCTTGATTGGATGCATTTCATTCCAGGAAAGCTCCATATATCTCCAATTGAAAGCACACGCAAGACCACATACTACGTCAAGTACTTTTAACTGGAGATGCCAAAAACTGAACCTGGAACATTCTGCTTGGGTTTCTTATTGCCTTACAGGTCGTGATGGGCATTGGCACTGGTGTGTTGTGTCACTAATATAGAGGAGTGTGTGCATATACATCAGTAAAATACCGCACAAAGGAATCTCACTTGGTGGGGTATATCTATACCCTCTGCAGAAGCCTGCTTTGGAGGTATTTGGACCACCTTTGAAGTGCAGCGGCTCTTGTCCAAAGCAATGAAGTATAAAGTCCACCATTCCTGAACCCTCAGACTAGCTTTAGAGAGTACTGTCAAACTGACAGCTCTAGAATCCAACCAAGGAATGACTCTCCAGGGTCCCACAATTGGAGTGGTTGGGATGGGATAATTGAAGTAATTCATGAAAAATTGCTCCAGCCGTTTTAAGACAGGAATTATGCTTGAAGCTTTGTTAAAATAAAGCAAAACAAACAGTGTACCTTTTGTGGTCTTTTTAAAAATAATGGTTCCCACAGAAGACGAAAATTACTGATATCTGAACCTCACTCCCAAAGAACCGTAAGCCTTTTTGCCCTAACCCCATCAGTGCCAAAAAGAGCATATGATGGATCCTTTGGCTCTTCTCTAACTTAAATGTACCCCATGCACCAATAGTCTTCTAGACATACAGTTGTTTCTATTCTCAAAACTACTAGGAAGTGGCTTCCAAGCCACCTGAAGTGAAATCACCAGCAAATTTCTTTTGCTGCCTCCCTCTCTCAGATTTTTTTTCCCCTCACAATCCACATTGATTTAGGTAGCTGTCACTTCAAATTCCTGTGTGGGGTACGTAGCCCATAATACGGTACTTCTGAGCCAACCTATTCATTTGTTACATCTGATGCTGCTCAGATTTCACCTGCCTGGCAGTATAAGCTTTTATTAATCCAGTGGGTTAACAGGATTGCTGTTAACAAAAAGGGGTGGGCGGGGGGGGAGAAAAGAAAACATAAAAATTTGACACAAAGCAGAACAGTTCCGGAAAACTGTTGGAAGCTTTGAAACTCGGCGCTTTAGGTAAGGGGTAATGGAGTTTATTCACATCAAGCAAGGAAGAGCCTTAGCAGGAACAATGTAGACAGGAAAGGTCAAAGGAGGTCTGAATAACTATTCATCAGGATGTCTTTTGCTCTCAGCAATTCTGGCAGGAACATGATTATGATGTCTATGATTCAAATACAGTCAAAACGATTTTAAGAACTGGGACAGGGGTTCTCACATGCTTCAGGCAATGAACTTCTGAACAGAACAGCCTTTGGCTATGTTCCCTGTCTTCTCTTTTCTGTTTTCTTTCCTTGTATAATGTACTTTTGTAAGGATTTGATCTGAGATAGCTAAACAGAACTTGTGTGCCCATGGGAGCCTTTGGAAGAGAAAAGGCACCCCTCCCTCCTGATGCTTTGATTTATTTTACAAACACCAGTAGGACTGGAGAATTTACTTTTTTTAAGTGAGACTAGGACAAGGAGCAATGGATTCAAGCTGCAGTAAAGGCGGTTCCACTTGAACCTCAGGAAGAACTTCTTGACAGTCAGGTGTACACAGCAGTGGAATATGCTGCCCTGGAGTGTAGTGGAGTCTCCTTCTTTAGAGGTTTTTAAGCAGAGGCTGGATGGCCATCTGTTGGGAGTGCTTTGATGTGTATTCCTGCATAGCAGGGGGTTGGACTGGCTGGCCCCTGTGGTCTCTTTCAACTCTATGATTCTATGATTTTATGAATAATGAAGAATAGATTGAATATGAAGGCACAGTTATTCCACTATAGCCCTGCATGGGGCAATAGTGACTCAATGAGTGCAGAAGGAATAGTCTATCCTGCTTTTTCCATCATTATTCTCCATGTATGGCAGTACCACTCTGAAGCAGAGAGCTTCTTCTGCTTGTGGAGACCCTTCATGTGATCAAGAACCCTGATTTTTTTTCAGGGTAATGAATTATGTGAAGGACTTCCCCATGTCATTGGGGTATTCCTCTTCAGAAACCCACCCTCCAAATGAGACTGGTGATCAAGGACCGTGGGCAGTGCTAATTTGTTCTGTGCCCTCATATGTTCATATAAGCTGCTCTTATAAATTCATATCAGTTCATACAGGTTCTTATATAAATTCATATAAGCTGTTCTTATAAGGGAAATAAAATATATTGCCACAGAGATGAAAAATGTGGGGGCCTTCGGGTATCACCCTCCACTAATGGGAACCTTTGAAACTTATGACAACTGCCACTACATCTCATCACTGACTATGTTGGCTAAGACTGCTGGGAGTTGCAGTACAAGAACATCTGAATGTCCATATGTTCTCCACCTTGATTTATAGTTTGAGAACAAGATATTATAAAGAAAAAATGGGTCCCTGTGGCCCTGCACTCCCTCCCCCAACAAAAGTAACTGTCCAATCATTTTGGTGTTACACAGCAGGATCCCAGAAAGTCTTGGGTCTGCAAAAATGGTCACCCAGACCTGTCTACCCATGATTTAGCCCAGATTGTGAAGCATGTTCCGCTCAGATCACACTCTACTGTCTCTGCTTTTAAAAAATGGGTCGAAATGTTTGTCTTTTAAACTTCTTGTGTTGTTCCTTTTTTGAATGCTTTTATTGATAATTTCTTAAAGGTTTTTAATGTTTTTATGATGATGTTATTCCTTGACCAGCCCCCATATCAACATGCCACAAAGAGGGGTGGACAACCTACAGGGGATGAGAGCTGCATTCTCCCTCTGCATCTTTCTGGAAGCCCACATGTTTTGCCAGAACCAGAAATAGCATGACATCACTTACAGTTTCAGTTTTGCTTGAAAACTGATCTATTTTTCAAGTTTCTTTTTCATTTGTAGTTTCTGGTGATGGTGAGAAAATCTATCCAAAGTGCCACGTTTTGGCAGTGGTTTGGCAATGTTGTGCCGGGGGGTGGGGGTGCTGATTGTTCAACTGGAGAAGTTTGTTGAGCAGGGAGTGACTTGGGGATTTGTCAGGAGTCTGAGGCTGCAAAAATATCCTTGGATAAGACTATGCGGTTCATCAGCTACAGTTTTCCTACTTGCCCACAAGCAAGCATACATTTTCAGCCTTGACTGGTAGCAGGTGTCCAAGGTTCTGAGGCAGAGGTCTGATCATTTTTTAATGTTGAGGTGCCTGGGTCCTTCTGCATACAAACAAGCTATAGCCTTCCCCATCACGTGGTGCATGATCTTTTCAGCAAGGATGCCAGAGACTGAAGCTAGGATGTTGTGTATACTCTAGTACTATGGCTGCATTGCTTATGTCTGCTTAGAAGTGTGATTTTATTTTTTCCTTTAATTTTTATTAGAACAGTTTTGATATACAATACAAACTACTGGTAGGATCGTACAGACAAACAGATAAAGATGATGATGATGATGATGATGATGATGATGATGATGACGATCATCATCATCATCATGTAATTTGTTACCTGCCTCTCCCCAAGACTTGAGGCAGGGTAAAGCATAGATATTTGACTAACTATAAAATCTATGAACTACAAAATCTAACCACTAACAACTAACTGTAAAAGAAATTTTACACACACACAAACACACACACACAATTTTTCCACTTGGTTCTCAACCCCATGGAGGACAGACATGACTGCAGAATATTAACATACCTCCAAATTTAAAAATATTTAATACTAAATTATTACTATACAATACTTATATAAAAAAATTGTATCAAAATCCATTGCTACCTGGATTATACTAAAGTATTGAATAATATTCTACAAAATGATCAATAATAAGCAACATAATATTTAATAATATTTGGTAACTATTTCATATGTTTAGTAAAATATGCAATATTTAAATATATAAGAAAGTATATATAAATACTAAAATCAGGTAAGATAGTTATTTTACCATAAGTCATTTTGTTGTTCTTGCTACTCAAAATCCAGTGTTACTTATCTTCTCACAGTACCTCTTAAATAGATCACAACTTTAGGTTGTTGTGGGTTTTCCGGACTTTGAGACCGTGTTCTATTAGTATTTTCTCATGATGTTTCACCTGCATCTGTGGCTGGCATCTTCAGAGGATCTGGTGGCATGGAAGTGAGACAGAGTATATATACTTGTGTAGTCCCCGGGTTGTGGCGGGGGGGGGAAGGAATTTGCATGTGTTACAGTTGGCCCATGGATTGGCCTATTGTTAAATGAGATATCCCCCACGGCTGAGTTGTTAGTCAGGGGATATGCATAACAGTGTGTTAAGTACATTAGCCATCTATTGTATTGTTTCTTGTAGAGGGACCTCCAGAGTCTGGGTGGTGTTCATTGGCATATTTTGAGTCTTGAGTTCTTCAGTACTGGCAACCAAATTTTGTTTACTTTCTGAGTTTCTTCTTTCCTGTTGAAATTGTCCATGTGTTTATGGATTTTGATGGCCTCTCTGTGCAGTCTGACATAGTAGTTGTCAGAATGGCCCAGAACTTCTGTGCTTTCAAAAAGCATTCTGTGTCCAGGTTGGTTTATAACATATTCTGCTACTGCCGATTTTTCTGGGTGGATCAGTCTGCAGTGTCTTTTGTGTTCTTTGAATTGTGTTTGGACGCTGTATTTTGTAGTCCCTATGTAGACATGCCCACAGCTGCAAGGTATGCGGTAAACTCCAGCAGAAGTTAGAGAATCCCTCTTGTCCCTTGCTGAACATAGTATTTGTTGAATTTTCTTGGTTGGTCTGTAGATTGTTTGAAGGTTATGTTTCTTCATCTATTTCCCTATGCAGTCAGTGACCCCTTTGATGTATGGTAAAAACACATTCCCTTTGATTGTCCGCTTATCTTCACTTCTGTGGCTTTTTCCAGGTCTTGAGGCTCTTCTGATGTCTGAACTGGAGACTATAACTTTATCCCACTGAGATCTAAATTCTAGTAAAGATTCTTCTTTCATTAATGTCATCGATTTATTCATCTCAGCCACCTCCAGCAATTTCATAATCCAGTCTGCTTGTGTTGGTAACGTTGGTAATCTTTGTGCATACACTAACCTCCCCATAGTAGTCCTATACTGAATTAAATGTGACTTTGTTTTCTAGGGGAGATGGGAAAAGGACCTACGGACTGCAGTCTCTGCAGAGCTATTGATAGCATATAAGTAGAAAAATAGTTTTTAAACCAGACCCACACATATATTGGTCTTCCAGGCCTGCATAATATTAAAGTCAGTTTAAGCACCACTCATCAAAATGGCCTGAATCTTGAAATGAATGAATACATGATCATTTATGGAAAGCATTCCATCGTGCAGACAAACATGTAAGGATGCCAGACAAGAAGACATAAGCCATTATCCAAAACCATGAAGCTCAGCATCTCTTCATGTGGAATAGCTAGAAAAGAATAATGGATGGTTTGACAGTTGCCTTTGCTCAAAGAAAGAAAACCCTGAAATCTACCAAGTTGTCATCTTAACTCATTGCTTGAATACCATCCATATCACTGTTTTGTGTCTGGAAAATAGGCCCTCAAGGCCCCTTCCTAAACTGCAAACCCCAGAATTTCATAGGATGTTGAAAGTGGAATAATAGTGCCCTAACAGTCTAATGTGGAAATGGCCCTTGTCAAGGTCAGGCTATTCTTGCTTGAATGTCTGCAGCTGATTTGGCAAAGATGCTTGGAGCTTGGTCAACAGTGCTCAGGTGGGTGGAAGGAGAACATCATGCCCCAGCAGTGAATATTCAGTCTCCATGGTCACAGGGATTTGTCTAGATCTGGACTTCCAATTACTGTGAAAGAGAGACTGGGAGATTAGCATTGCTACCATGTCCTAATGAGATATGTAAATCAGCATCCACCTGACTGATAACGTTGCTATTAATTATCATGAATGATGAAGCCTGAGGTTGGCTTTGGTAAGTGAAAGAGAAAAGTACTCTTTTACTCTTGGGAGGCTGCTGCACACACATTGCCATAAGTCTCTTAATAAAATTAACTGAAATTAATTAGGTAGTCCCACCTTAGATCTTTTAACTGTAATCCCATATCATAAAAGCATCATATTCAATTTGGCACAAGCTGTTCACAGGAGAGGTCTGAATCTAAATTAGCTTGTAATCTAAATCACTTCTCAGTCCCTGAAACATTGTCCTATCCTGGCTTGGTTAAAGTCATTAGTGATGAACTGTGTACATTGCCTGATAGAAACAGGTGCTTTTGTCCAGCAGCAGAATATAGCCTGCATCCCTGGCATCTCTAAGAAGATCTGAGGAAGATTTTTTTTTCTAAAATGCTAGTGAGCTACTGTCACAGTTGTCAGTAGGTGAATCCAATGAGGACTATATACTTCCTGTTATGGCACCGCACACCCCTCACAATTGGCATGGTTTAATTAGCAAATTATATTTAACTGGTGTTGATATAAATAATACCTGAGGTGACTGAGAGGTCATACTGGAAGAGGCATATTGCTGAATGTAAATGTGAAATTACAAGGCAGGTCAGCCACACATACCTCTTCGGCAGGACCCAAGTCATTTTCAGGCTAATAGCACAGACTCTCTCAAGACAATAGGCTTAAAAGATCATAAGCCTGACTTCTCAGAGCTGAAAGGGGGGAATGTCTACAAAACTGTGATTGTCTTAACTCTAACTCTGAAACCTAGATATTTCCCTATTCTTTCCCAACCTCTTCACAATATCCACTATTACAACAGCCATTATCCTTTTGTCATTTAAACATGAAGACCATTCGCTCCATCCAGATTTCATTGTTTGTGTTGCAACTCCCATTGTCCAGTTGGTTGGGAAAGTGATTCACACCCATACCTGCAAGATATTTTCAGGGTGTAAAAGCACCTGATTTCAGGCTGTCCAGCAGTTGCTTGCCTTTCTGAACATCACACTGTCCATTTGCTTCCCAAATTAATGCCTACCTAAGCCATGTCACAGCTGTCATTGCTGCTCTCAGAATCAGTCATTATAGCCTCATCCCTGTAAGTCCTCTATCACACTTTCCTTCCTTTTTCTTCAGCTAGTCCTTGTATACTTATGTGAGTGTTTGGATCTTTGCATACTTGTGTGAATTTCTCTCAATAAAACATATTTCTAGTTTACAATTGAAACTCTCTGGCTGGTTCTTTCCTGCAAGGATCCTGTAAACATAGGTGGCAGATCTTGCTAAGTTACCCCTCTCTTGCAGGCCTCCTGATTTTGAACTAATTATTCCCCACTTTTGAACAGAGGTACTAGCATACTAGTACTAGGTAGTAGCCCTCATGGCACCCACATTTTGAGGTAACACTCCCATAGTTGTAAATGCTTCAGTATTTGTCTGGGAGGATGGGAGGAGGAATCACCCTTTTTCTTGTTAAATTGATGTAGCTATTTACTTTACTTCTCTGAAGAATTCCCTTCTCTGCTCTCCAGTTCACATGCTCTTTGTGTTGATTTAGAGCTTTATCATAAGAGGCAGATTGTGACAGATGTCCTTCTCAGACTGACCTGCAGTTCCTAATCTGGTGAACCTGTCACCTTGCTGTCCAGTCCACCTTTAAAATCCTTCCTTGGAGACCTAGGCCTTCAAGTGACCTTATTGTGGACTATTCTGTGTGTTAGCTTTGTTTTCTTTTTTGGTAAATGTGATCCACTCTTTGTTTAGAGTTAATAATGCTGACCAGAGTCAGTTGTACAAAATAACAAATAAGTTAATGTTATTTAGTAACATAGAGAAAAACTTCTTTCTCAAGTTCGAATTCTTAGTTCCAGACTGTTACCCCAAAATGTGGGTGGCTTCCCATGATGCCAGTACCTCTGTGCAAAGATGGGAAATTATTAGCTCAAATCAGGAGGCCTGTGAGAGGGAGATAACGTAGCAAGATCTTTCCATTAATGTTTATGGGACCTCTGCAAGGAGAAACCAGCCAAAGACTCAAAAGTATTCTTAAATGTGTTTTTATTGAGGAAGGTTCAGTCACAGACATACAAATCCAAACAGTCACACAATCACAAAAAGACTAACCAAAGGAAAGGGAGTAAAGTTTGACAGAGAGAGATTTGAAGGCATAGCAGGTAATATTTACCAATCTGAGGTGCAGAGAAGCAGCAGCAATGTGACTTATACTCATGCCTAAGGACAGTACTTGTTTGGAAATTGGACTGACAGCATGGCTACCAGCAAGCAAAGTACTGCTTCGGACTGATTAAAACAGGGTTTTTATACCCAATTTCTACCTGGAGGGCTTGGGTATGAATGGCTCTCTGGATTACTAAATAATGGGGCTCATAGAGGAGACAATGAGGTCCAGAATGGGCTAACAATCTTAGAGTTGGATGATAAAGAGTTAATGGATGTTGTGATAGCTCTGTAATAGTTGGACAGGTATGGAGACAATGGGGAAATTCATAGGTTGGTGGGAAAAGGTTCAGTGGTTTGGTGGGAATTTCCCTGTCACTATTGTTTCACAGCAGAGTTGTTACAGCTTAGCTTAAGCCTATTATCTCTGGAGTTATCTCATAATTTCCTGACTAAGACCTGGTTATACCTGGGGGGCGGCGGCTCTGTGGTCCTACTTTGCAGTGCATGTGTTCAGCCACCATCTTCCCCTTGTCCAGCTTGGCCATACAGTCACATCAGGGTACATTGTATATCAACGCCAATTAATACATCTTTCCAATTAAATCATATTTCACCAATTAAATCATATTTCACCAATTAAACCATATCAAAGTGTGGGAGTGTACAGCCTGGTAACAAAACCATTAACACTGTTCCAGCTGAATTATGGTAGACCTGTACCTTTAATCACGCAGGCACTCAATACTCAGTAACTCCTCCCAGATTTCTCAACTGATTCCTCCAACAGTCTGTTTCCAACTCTTCCCAATGAATTCTCTTTCTCCTTTCCTCTCCTTGCAGACTTCTGTCTGCTGGTATTGGCTGCTTTTGGTTAGTCACTTCACACCCTTGTATCCTGGTGTTCTTAAATAACCTTTTATCAGGTACTCTTCCTCTTCAATGAGTTACAGTTTTGCACTGGTATATTGCAATTACAGCAGGATAATATTATCTTTGGAAGGGACTTATCACATGAAGCCATTCCTCTTCTGTTGATGTCATGGGGGAGACCGTTTGGAAAACATGTTTGTTTGTTTGTTTGTTTGTTTGTTTGTTTTGCAGAGGAGATCATTAGCAGATTTTTAGTGTGCTTATTAAAAAATGCTTTCCAAACGGTCTCCCACAGGAGAACAAGAGAAGAAGAATGATGTGATGTGCTAAGTCCCTTACAAAGAGGCTTTTATCCTTGCTACAATTATGATTTATCTGCTTTGTGTAATCCTGTATGATGATCCAGTTGGTACACCAGTATCCCTTTGCATTTTTGGGAGGACCCAGTTTTTCCATCTTTTTCACTTCCAAAACCTAGGCCTTTGAAGGTTTATGCAATCCAATCCAATACATGTCTCAGAAATAAGCCCCACTGACTTCAGTGGAACTTACTCTTGCCTGTACTCAAAAGGGGTGTGACATTCCAAGAGGCAAGCATGGGCCAGGCCTGCAGAGAGAGATAGCTTTGGGATGCCTCCTTCTCTAGCTCCCCAGAGAACATGTCGTACCTTTGGGAAGCAGGACATCCTAATAAGATAGGGCAGCAACCAACTTCCTCAGCAAGAAGTGGAGAAATGGAGAAGCAGAGAGATGGTGGAGTGGGGCTTATTTTTCAATAACTGCTAGAATTTTGAAGCTTCATGCAGTACAATCCAACATGTTTCCACTCAGAAGTAAGCCCTGTTGCCTGCAGTGGAACTTACTCCTTCCTGCCTTCACTGGATCTCATGGGTCCACATGATGATTTCTGCACCAAACAGAAAAGTATAATCACAACAGCAGATCTGAGAGAAAGAGAGAGCAAGTGGTTACAGTGGAAAGCTGCTGCTTCCACATGACAACACCCACGGGGTGGAGGGCTTTGGGCACACATGTCAGCCAGAAATTTTGTGGCTTTTTTCTGGCTGACATTTTGGTTTGTGAAATGAAGGAAAGTAGGTCTTTGTTAATGAGGCAGACTGCTACAAAAGGAGAGGAACAAAAGGAGCAAGGGACTGTGAGACACCAAAATGTGTCCCCAAAAGATGTGACTGTGGTTGGAACCAAAAATTAAGTATCATTTTAAAGTACTAAGAAAAAAGTGCTGCTGCTCACAATAAGTCACAGAAATGGCAATGGAGGACTTTGGAAGGTTGCTTGCAGTCTATATTGTTACCGTAGTTTCTAGCCCGGACCTGTGGAATATCAGATATCATTTGATATCAAGAATTTGGCCTTCTTTACCCATTCCTCTCCACATGCTTGAGAGGCCCCCGAACAAACATGTACACAGGCATGACCGAAAATAGCTGAACCATTCAAAACAGATCCAGGCAGGCCAGTAATAGCCAGACAGCCGCTTTAGGAGACCTCCAGACAAGTACTCTTTAAGATCATATTATGTATGCATGCTGTTTACAAAAGACTCCCTGCCCCGAGCAGGCAGCTTGACGAGCCGAATACTCAACTGTCAAGCACTCCGTGTTTGCATACTGTCTGCTCTATTGACAACTCCATCATAACTCAATCATGCAAAATACTGACCTTTCGGAGGCTTTGTCTCCAGCCTGAAACCCATTGTTATCCCTGGGGACGAACTAGCCTGCAGGCACATTTTCCCCCTATAAGACCCCCTGATTTTGAGTGCTTCCTTGGATTGCTCCTGGCTTGCATCCTGCCTTGCTGTCATTTCATTCGGCAAGCCTTCCCCTCAGCTCCTCGTGCTGAGAATCTCCACTTTTACAGACTTTTCTTCAGACTACCCGGGCTTCAGGACAGGTGTAGTATTTCCCATGCTAAAATCTCTCTAAAACAACCCTCTATCCAACTCCTACCTTTATTTCAATAGGTCTGTGTGAGTGTGTTGCATACACGTGTTTGACTGTGTGTTTCATCAATAAAGGAAAACAATTATTATTTACTTCTGTTTGCTTATTGACTTGGCCTGACTCCATAGACATTGAGTTCAAGATCTCGCTAGGTTGCCCTGCCTCTTGCATTGCTAGCTGAGCACATTGAGGTGTCCCTCCCGGGACCCCAGAAATCAGGGTAACAATATGAATTAAATAGTAAATACTATATCTTACATCCAGTTTTAATTCAGGTAGACTGGCAAAGTAGAAAGGCAAAGTAGTGCTCTCTGTGCAAGGTAGCATCCTTTATTCCCACCAGATGTCCTGGGTCATAGCTCTGTGCCAGAGCATCTGTTTTGCACAGAAGAGGTCCCAAGTTTTGAACCCTAGCATCTCCAGGTAAGGCTGGGAAAAACTCTCATCTGAAAACCTGGCAAGTCAGTACATGTGCTCTATAAGCTATGGCGTTGTCACACCATTTGAGAAAGAGGTGCAGACAAGAGAAAACCAAAATGTATTAAGGGGTCAGGTCACCTTGTCCATCATACTATGCTGAAGAAGCCAAAGTTTTTTCTTAGTTTGGGGCGGGGGGATCTCACCAGTGGCGAAGAGTTGGCATGACTGGGGTGCATAAAATTAGCAATGGCAAGTAGAGAACATGACAGAAGAAAACATCCCCCCTCTCCCATTCATTTGAAAATGAGGATCCAGCTTTTCAATCCATCAAAAGTGTTGCAGCATAAATTTGATGGGGTAGACAGTATAGTTGCCAATGTAAAGTTTTATGTGGGCTACAAGCCTATCCTCCCCTATAATGCCACGAGTATGTATTTTACTAGCTGCAGAAAATGAAATGTGGAACATAGCTCAGTTCCCCTTTGTTAAGTTATCTTTGTGACAATTGCCCTCTAAATGGAAGTTGAAGCAGAATTTTATTTAACTGCTCATGGAAGCATTCAGCTGTGAATCCTTGGAATGTCTCAGCCTGTGTGAACTATTGATGTTTTGCCATATTTCATTATGATCAATGAACTAATGTGCAAACAAAGAATCCTAAGATCCTCCAGCAGAAAGGCAATCTGTTTTGAGTTGTAGAAGAAGGGAGTGGGCTGAGGAACAGATTGCAAACACAAACACAGTCTACAGCACCGTGATTGAAGGGCCTTCTCCTTAGATTATACAATGACCTTCAGAGATCTCTGTATAACTAATGATCACCTATTTTAAACATTGTGTAAAGGCAAGGTTTACTGTTGTGTTCTCTTTTTCTGTCTATCTGGCATTTTGGCTGGACAGCTTTGACACCTGCTGCTGATGTATCAGGATTATGTATACAAAAGCAATTGGAATATGAATTATTTTAGAAAGGAATGGGTTATTAGATAAAAGGAAGTCAGATTACTTTACTTCCATCCTACTAACAACTTCAACTTCATCTTTCCTGCCATTTTTAGGAATGGATGTCACTGGTGACTGGTACATTCCCTGTTACTGGAATGGTGAATCTGCTCTGGGTTTTCATCCAAAATTTGATGGAGCTATCCTAAGTACCTGTTTGAGGAATAGAGTCCAGTACCTTAAGTAATACCTTTGATATCTGGACTAGAAACCGAAGTGGATTGCCTATTCCACTATAAGCTGCTGGGGCAAGAATGATTGCCAAAGCACAAATCCGAAAGAAATCAAATGAGGCAGCTGGGAATCAATTTGGTGTGGTGGTTAGAATGCTGTACTAGGACCTAGCAGATCCACCTTCCAGTCCCTATTGAACTATGAAATATCCCGGGGGACACTCTCTCTCTCTCTGCTTGTCCTACTAGTTTGCAGGATTCTTGGTGTGAGGATAAAAGTGGAAAGGAGGAATTCAGTGGATGCCACCTTGAGGTCCTTGAAAGAAGGTAGGATAGAAATGCAACAAACAAGCAAACACATAGGACACATGCTACTCTCACAAATGCAACAAATATGACCCCCACTATTGACCAACAGCTAATTCCCAGAACCATGGTCTCAGGAAAGGGGAGCAAGAGAGGACAATGTGATCTACCAGAACAAGAGTAAAGTGTTAGGAAATGAATTCCAAGTGCTACCCAATGTAAGGGCTTCTTCCCATATTAAAGTGGGCCTGGGACGAGGTTTTGATGGGAACGATGTTTGCCTCCTCCTCCTCCTCCTCCAGTCAGCACCATCCCTTCTTTGTCCTTTTCCTCTGGGCCAAACCTATGGGACCACTCAGAGGGAGCAGGCCAAGCAGGCAGCCAATGTTTGTAAGATCAGAAAACAGGCATCAACAACTCAAGAAAGAATATCAGGAGGGTAAGGAGCCTTTTGGACTGGCCTATTCCGGGGGGGGGTAGATCTCAGTAGGTGTATGGTGATGGCAGCCCCTGATGCCAGCTTGTGCTGAGACACACCCTTTGGGCACAGAGCCTGTCTATCCACGTTTAGGCACATGCTCATCTGTTTCCTGTTGAGGAGGTGGAAGCTCCACTGCAGGAAGAAGAAGAACTGAAGAAAGAAGAAACTGAGTCATATCCTAGCCACAGAGATCTATCATTTAGAGTTTGGAAATGTGTGGTCCTTCAGATGTTGTGGGACTACAACTTCCCATATTCCTCACTTTTGGCTTTGCTGGGCAGGGTTGCTTGCAGTCCCACAAAATTGAGGGCTGCCTAATTTCCATCCCTGATGTGGTTGGTGACATAGGCTAGGTCACTGACCATTCAAGTAGTATGTTCATGCGGAAGAAAATAAATCACTACTATGAGCAAGGCCCTTTCAAAGTAGGGCTTCTTCCTGGACACCTACACTGAGCTACAGCTAAGCTTTGGCTAGAGCTATGGAAGCCTAGCTCTGTAAGCCATGGATTCAAGTGGAAACACAGTACAGTCAGCCCTCCACATTTGTGGGTTTAACTTTCACAGATTTGATTATTTGTAAGTTTCTCCAACCCCTTCTCCCCACCTGAAGTGCTTCTTTCTGGGGAACCTTCCCTCTCAGCAGCCCTCATCAGGCCTTGAGCCCTTTAAAACCCCACCTCTGGTCCTTCTCCTCCTCCCACCAGCTGCTGCCTGACCAGCTAAGGATGTGTGTGTGCATGTGTGTGTGTGCAGGCATGTATATTCGTACATTCTTTCTTGTTACAGTTAGAAGCAATATGATTATTATACAGTTGCTCAGTTTACTCACATGTTATCAAATGAGTGCCTAGAGAAATGCCAACAGGCATGTCTGGTGACAGTAGCTTTTGGCAGCCCCCAGGGGCCTTACCCATCAACATGACCTTGTAATTCCACCCTGATGTCAATATGTCAGCAAGGGAAAGAAGTGACAGATGCTCTGTTGGCTGAAGATCGAAATCAAACCTCTGTCAATACTGCTCTTTTCCAATCACAGCCTGATTGTTTAGGGAATTGGGAGACTCATAAATAAAGGTCAGAGATTAAATTTCTCTTGTTGAGACAAACATCTTATTTTAGCTACATCGTGGAATGGTAAACAGCAAAGGACTGCAGGTCTGTATATATGTAGTCAAAGAGTGAAGGAATAATCAACTCAATGAACTGCCCCTCAGATGACAAAGGCTTAAAAGACAGAGGCACCAACCTAGAGATAGTTATGTACTCTATTATTTGGATTACACACTGGAGTTTATGTTCACTTATCTTGCAGGGCTGGCACAAGTCATTCTACTGCCTGAGGCAGAGCAGCAAATGGTACCTCTTCCATTCACCTATCCAAATCAAGGTGCATAGTGACAAAAAAACAGCCAGATTATTTTGGCATATGAGTTGGGAAATCCCACAAGTGCCTCTGTCCATATCAGTAAGGGGGAAAATGCAATAGCAGTGTATTTAATAACATTATATAGTGTTATTAGCTTATAATATGATTTCATGATACTAGAAATCTGCTATCAGTTTAACAAGACTTGTATTGGTGCCTGGTAAACCACAAACAAGGCTGAATTTCTGCTCTTTCTCCCATTCCTGGAACAATAAAGGGGCAGGGGGTGTTGGTACTGTAACTGGTTTTAAAGGAGAGCCAAAGCATACAAAAGACCACAGGCAGATAGATATATGTTGGCTGGTGGAGGGTGGAACAAGAAGCACTTACAAGTTTGGATCTTGTCCCCCATTGGCCATTTTATGGTCAATATGGCTCCCACCCAACAGAGGTTTCAGTGTAGGAATAAGCCATTTGCAACAGAACTAAGTAAGAATATTGGCCTATGAGGCAGACTGTTTCATTTATTCTGCATTCCCACCCACTAGAGGATCAGAAGCTAGAGCAAGGTTGCATCTAAATACTCCATAAACCACTCAGAACAGCAAGACAGTGCAGGCAATATATTACGAACAGATTTATTTTAGAGACATCAGGTTGATGAAAAAGGATTCTGTAGACTCACACGTAGAAGTTTAGGACTGATGAGGGTGAACTTGCTTGCTTGCATAACAATTTTGGGTCTTAGGGAGGGAAGTGGGGACTGAGTCCTCCCTTCCAAGGTGACCACTGGATCCTCTTGAACAGGAAGGAACGTAAAGTGGCTTTTCTCTCTAGGTGAGCCCTGCTGAGGTAATAAAGTATGTGTGTGCTTAGTGTGTTCTTATATACTTAGTTATTTTGTTGCCTTCTCTATTGGTTTGTTCTTCAGCCCCATCCCTATCATGCCCTGGGATTGGAAACTCTGGGAAACTGCAGTGATGATGATTCTAAGAAGGAGAGAGAACCAGAAGCAGCTGAAGTGGTGGAGCTTTCAGAAAGACTCCCACTGCAGGACTATCAATCCATGCCAGTTGTTCAACTTGTTGGTATGCCACCTACAAGTCTATGGTTCTGAAACCAACAATAAGTCTTATCTGCAATGCTGCTCATGGTACATCTTGCCACCTCTAACATTGTGTCTCCTCAGACATGGTATCATCCAAGGCAGAGGATGGAGGCTCAGATAGATCAGGATTTCTTCTTTCTTTGTACTCTTTCAACCCTATCTTCTTGGTCCTCTGGTTTCTACCTTTCAGCCCTGACAACTTTATGGTCCTATGGTTCCTGGAGATTTGTAATTTTATTTTATTTTGCTTCTGGCTTAACTCAGACTGCTGCCTATCCCTGATGTTCCTTCATTCTGGTTGTGAGTGCAACCAAAGATCCATAAGTTGAATCATATTCCCTCAATATTCTTTCCATGAATACCTACTCCCATTCCCCCTCTAGGGGCATAAGTGAGTTCACAATACAGAGCCATTACAAACAGCACTAAAAATTCATAAGATCCTCTCCTTCATATACATGTACACAGGGGAGGCAAAGCACTGGGAATCCCCACTGAGGATTTCTGCTGTTATCTTTGATAACTAATTGCAATAATAGGACTGAATTGAGGGAATGAATAGATCCTGGAGCTGGGTCAACAGGACGATCTCTGTAAATTGGACTGGGCCATGGTTCCCTACCATTGGAATTGAATTATTATCTGTTACTTCCCAATCAATAGATCACTGAACTATATTTCACAAGTTTTTCATTGACTCCCCCTCTCCCAAAAGTCATTGGTGAACAATTGCCAAAGTCATAAATATTTGAAAACAGCATCACAAAAGTACACAAAAATAGGTTTTGGATAAGCAATGTAATGGCCAATTCTTATTCTCTGGCCAGTGTCTTCTATTCTGATATTCTATAAATGTTCCAAATGAAGGAGTAGAAAGCCATTGGAGCATTAGACTGGAAAAATGTCCTTAAATTCCACTGAATTCGGAGTTGTGTAGGTAGGTTTGCTAATTGTTTTCTTCATGGGGTTCCAGTGTTTTTAAAAGCTGAACCACAATAGCACACAGTCAACAGAAGCCTCCCCAGAACACACGTACATGTACACACCCCAGGGCTGCATAGGGAATTTGATCCCTGTAAATGTTTTTGTTGTTTTCCATATGACCGGAGCCTTGGTATCCAACAGATGTACCCACGGATGGCTGGATTTAACACATATAAGATCCTCTGGTTTTCAGCAGAAAAGGTTCGCAGATTGGTGTATGTATAATCAATAAAAACAAGATAGATCCTGCCTGCAGCCTTACATCAAACGACGTGACACAAAAGCAAAAAGAAGATAAGAAGGAAAGGGGTGGGGAAGTAAATTCAGACATCTAGTCTTAAAGTTACATAGTGTTTTGTACTATTGCCATTTGAAATGGAAAGAAATGAGCATGAGGAGAAGCCAAATGGAGCAAGACTGATGTGGTGACCTTGTTTCTCACTTATCGCTCTGATGAAATAGTGAAAATATTTTAAAAAATGTATTTCCTTTTGCTGTCTCAAGTACATTCATCTGGATATGTCTGAATGGGTAGGAGAGGTGAGAGTCATGTTTCCCTTTTCTTTCCCCATTCCTTTCTTCTTTTTGTCTTTTATTTGTTGACAACTGCAATATGAAGGAGAGGACATTATATGTTGCCATATAAAGAAAATGGCCTGTGTTTCATAGCAGTAACAGAGGTGTAGCAGGTCTTCTCAGTTGACCACAGTTGGATATTAGGGATGGGAAAATCTGTCAGTTTGCTTCCTCCCACATTCACCTTTTTAAAGTGTTAGGCCTTTGAGGTCCCTCCCTAAACTGCAAACCCCAAGATTCCATAGGATGCTTGAAGTGGAATAATAGCACTATAACAGTCTAGTGCAGAAATGGGCTTAGTTCCTTTCATCCCACATATGAAGAAAATTGTGAATTTGGATATATTCTTCAAAAAGGAACCAAAACAGAATTATGTGCCATCTTCACTGGTCATAATGAGTAGGTTCTACTGCCAAAGAAGAGAGGACTATCTAGTACCCATCTGTGATGTTGGTGGTGTAGATGAGGAACCTCTCAGAAAAAATAGATATGAATTCTTCTTCAATATTAATACAATAAATAGAATATGTAAAGACTTTTGAGAACTAGAAGCTCAAAGATCTAGAATTGGATGGATGGTTCTTTCTATTTCAGCATCTTCCATATTTAATTTTTTCAAAATAAGAAAGAAAAAATTGACTTGAATCCTATTAGTTAATGTAAACTCATTGAATCAATTGTTGAATGGTCAGTCAACATTGGCCATTTCCTCACTACACTATTATAGTGCTATTATTCTACTTCCAACAGCCTATGGAATCCTGGGGTTTGCAGTTTAGGGAGGGGCATTTAGACTTCTCAGCCAGTGAGCTCTTTGGCCTCAATAAACTACAAACCCCAGAATTTCACAGGAGATTGAAAGTATATAACAATGTAGTGTGGAAATGGTAATTGTTTTTATGAGTTTACTCTATTTGACACTAACAAGCAGATTTAAGCAACTGAGTTCATTCCCACTGACATGTGAAAATTTTTACTGAAATTCTTTGAAGAAATGAACTCAAAGTTCTCCCCACTACTGCTGCCCTGCCAAGAAGTCACATCAACCACCATGCACAGCTGCTGCCACCAGTAAGCCTCATCCCCCAACCTTTCTCTCTGTTTCAGTCCACCCCCTACCTAAATGGCTCCCCCATCTTCATGGCTGGCAAATAGAGTGGCAAAACTGGGAGTGCAATTTACTCAACCTTGGCAAGAATTGTTTCTTGCCTACTCAACCTTGGCAAGAATTGTTTCTTGCCCCGGCTTTCGGGAGTTCCTGAGGGAACACCTGAATTTTACAAAGGTGGGGAAAATTAGCAGAGCACAACTTGGCAAAACAGAGGGCAGGGCAACACAGCGAAATCTTTTATCCTATATCTACAGGGTCAAACTGCATGAGAAAGAAAGAAAAGTCAAATGTCCTTTTAAATGGTCTTTATTTGGTAAAACTGGCAAAATTCCTCACACAAACACACACACACACACACACAGAGCATTCACTCACACAAGCACACAAGGACAACTGAGTTTGAAAATCTTAAGAGAGGGAAGAGTTGCAGGGACAAAAGCACATATACTGCTCCTGATCTTGAAGGCTACTGTTTTGGGAAAACACAGGGATAGATTAGCAGAAAAAGAAAAAGACTGATAGGAACCTTTAAGCTAACAGACGCTAGTCAAAGGTGGAAATTCTCCCAAAAAAGAGAGAGAGAGAGAGACTCAGAGAAAAGCTAGCTAAAGCCCCCAAAAAGGGAATGTAAATAGAGGTATGCATGCCTAGGGGGAGGGCAGACCCTTTTCCTGGGAAAAAACAAATAGCAGAATCAAGCAGATGGGGTAAAAGATCTTTATGGCAGTGTAATCAGGGATCAGGAAAAGGATAGGTGTGAGGATTTGTTTGGAATCTTCCTGTTTTCCTGAACCAGAGTTACCCAAAAATTCTTTCTTTGAAGTTTCCAACAACTGAGAGTCAAATTAAGTTGGTGGCCAGTTTTTATGACTTGGTTTTCCAGAGAATATGCAAACCACAGGGGGTTCTGCTCTTCTCTGGATGCCTTTTGTTCTCCCTGCAAGGACCATTAAGTTGAACTCAGCCTTGCTCTGAGATCATCTCTGATCTGTTTTTCAGTCAGTCCTTTTCCACCTGGCCTTACCCAGTCATTGCATATGATTTCTATTTTATGTCAACTAAATATGTCTGCCAATAAATATGTGTGTGTATATGTGTGTGTGTGCGTGCGTGAGTGCGTGTGCATGTATTGCTAATAAGACTGTCAGGAAAGTGGGGTTACAGAGGAATGTCTCCTGACATCATTAACACACACACTGGCCAAGATCTGACATTACTTCTGCGTACAAGACGCACTGGCACAGCTATGTTATACCACGTCTATACTGAATGCCAACCTAATTGCAATGCATGATACAGAAAGGCAATCAATAGAGGCAATGAGTATACACATTCTACGCTTTGTACTTTAATGTGCTAATGCAGGCACAGTGTGCCCATATGCATAATTCTTCTTAGACAGCCATCAGATGGATATGACCATTAGGCATCGTCCAAAAACACCATGCTCCATACGTAGCACAGCTTACATCTAGATATATTTCTGGCAGGATACTGACTGCTCCTCCACACATGGCATTCAGAAGATTGCATATCACAATCTTTATAAAATGTTGGATTTTGCAGGGTGTTGGACTGGTGTTGAATACCTCTCATGACACAGTGTTTATTTATTCCATTGCCTTATTTGACTCCTGGTCAAAGGGGGCAAGCATTTACCAGCCATTTTTCATGTCCCTTGTCCAACTAGTGCTTTGTCTGTCTCTGTTCTGGAAGGGGGAAAAAAGGGAACAAGAGCAACACAACCAAGATAAATTCCTACATTAGAGTCCACTAGGCAAGATGACAGTGACATACAACAGGATATTAGTGTACTCGAGCATCAGGAGGAAGCATACAGCAAGTGTGAATTGGAGCAGGAGGCTGGAGTTCTTATAGTTATAGTCAGAAGAGGGGGGACTAGGGTGAGAAAATCACTGCAGCCTTGTTGGTTTGTCCAAAATTATCTCTCACGTCAATTAAATGTAACCTTGCAATTCATCATGCCATACCAACCAGTACAAATGCTTCCTTCTTACAGACTGCAATAAGATTTACAGACTTCTTCGGTGGATGTGCAGATCTCTGAAAAGGAAGGAACCTCCTTTTCCTCTCCCTTGTGATGATCTCTTGGCAGTGTATGTGCCTGCAGTGGGAGTGGGAGTGGGAGTGGGAGAAAAGAACTACTGCTGCATGGTGTTAGCATCAGAAAAAAGTCGACACTGCGTTAAGGAATTACACAGCCAGATGAGTCTGAGTCAAGGGTAGTAATAAGCCATGGTAGTAATAAGTGCTCGTTGAAACAGGAACATGTTGCTGTTGTTGTGTGCCTTCAAGTTGTTTCTGACTTACAGCAACCCTAAGGTGAACCTATCACTGGGTTTTATGGGGCTGAGAATGTGTGATACACCCAAGGTCACTCAGTGGGTTTCCATAACCAAGTAGGGAATTGAAACCTGCTCGTCAGGATCATAGTCCAACACTCAAATCACTGCTCTATACTGGATTTCGAAAATAGGAAGCAGTTTGTTCTGGGTAAGACCATTGGTCCTTCTAGCCCAGTATTATCAACTCTGACTGGCAGCAACACCTTGCCATGGTTTCAGGCAGGAATTTTTCTTAGTCCTTTGGTGATCTTCCACCCAAGTATTAACCAGACCTGATCCTACTTAGCTTCTGAACTCAGGCAAGATTTGTGTGTTCAGAGTGCTAACAGTGGTCAAGCTATTTTCTTTTTCAGCAAAGAAGGCTTTTATTCTTGTGTCTCATTCTTGATGTTCTTTCAAAGTTTCTTTTGGTGGTATTTCTGAGCTCACCTTATAATGAGATAGCCATAGATGGTGAGTTCAGATCAAGTTGGGCAGGCTGTAAAGCAATGGAAAGATGTGTAATGTAAACACCTTCTTTAGCTATCTCACAGCAATAAGAAACCTCACCAAAAGATTTGGCAGCTTGGGAGGAGGCAGGAAATTGTATGGTGAAAGACCGGAATCCTTGGCTACCTCAGAAGTAAAGTGAAAGGCAAGAATGCCACATATGAATTTCACTGATTTTTTTCTGCTCTTTTGAAAACCGTTTTTCCTATCAAATTTTCTATCAAATTGGATGAGAGAAAAATATAGAAGAAATGTTTAACATAGTACTAGGTGATATCCAGCTCAGCTGATGAGTAAATAAAGCAGGGATGGAAATCTGATGACCTTCCAGATGCTCCTGGACTCCAGCTCCCAACATTTCGCATCATTGGCTGTGTTGGTCTGGACTGACAGGAACCACGGTCCAACAACTGGAGGACCGTGTTGTCACCCCTGAGGGATAAGAATGGCACAAGGTGCCAGTGCAACATTTGTTCATCCTTGTGCCTAGATAAGGGACTGTCCACAGTTAGCACCTGGACAGTAGACTGAGCAGAAAGACAGGTAAGTCATCTTATTTATAGCATTTTTATCCTTCCTTTCCTCCATGGAGTTCAAGGCAGTATACATGGTCCTCCACCTGATTTTTGTCACCACAACAACCCTGTGGTTAGACTATGAGGCCTTTTTTGCAGGTTGTTGTCATCTCACAATAGGAATTGGAGAAGGATGGGACCACAATGACGCCATCGTGGCTCCATCCTTCTCTTGTCCCCAGGCAGCACAAATCATGGAGTAAATCATTGATGAGCTTTTGCTGTCAATGACCCATGATTGCTCCACCATCCCACACTTACCTGTACCTGGCTGTGCTGTGGCAGGAAGAGTTGGGGACATTGTGCTTCCTGAATCACGGAGGCAGCTGGTACGGAGGGAATGCTCCCATCACACTCCCCTCCCAGCACAGCTGCTGCTGGGATCCCCACGGGACACCACCAGGATAGGGTAGGTTGCAGAAAGGGCCTAAATTAGTGAAAGGCGTAAGGTTGCTGCTGCTTCCTGGTTTTCTACTACTGCTGTTGTTAACTGAAATTCTGGATCATTAAGAATTAGAATCCAGATATTCCCACTCCTATACCACCATTTCATTCAGGACACCACTCTGAGTGTTTAGCTTACAGGAATTATTTCTAAAGTTGCACTTATCTATATAAACCAGTATTTATGTCCTTTTTTTGGTGATGCATTTCTTCTTTTGGGGCAATGTATAAAAGAACCAACCCTACAACACTTCCCCAGCATTCTACTGAACAGTCTGGATCCTCCTTCAGCCTCTTGAAAATGGAGGGTAGTGTTTTGGACAGAAGCTGTTTGAAGGTGAAGTTAGGGTATTTACTATTTTGGACTACAACCTCCAGACTCCCCCACCCAGCTTGGCCAATAGATTATGACTGGACGATTCTGGGAACTGAGGTGCCAACAGTAGGTTCTGGCTTACCAACCTACTACAAATTTTAGATTTCTAAAGAGTGTGTGGGGAGATGCTTCTGCAAGTTCCTTTAGGTGAACTGGCACTCTCCTTCTGTGCAGGGATTTGGCCAGCCCAGTATTTTGAACTGCAATGCCTATATTCCCTTAGTACTTGTCATGCTTGGTAGGGAATGATGAGCCGAAACATCTGTAGTACCAAACATTCACCACCCTTACTCTTCTGCTGGCGTGCTGTCATTTTAATTATATAAGGACTGGCATTCAGAGAAGTGCATTCTGATTAGCATATATGCTCTCCTCAAGCTCTGCTCAGATATTCTGTTATGCTGGCTCCACCCTTCCTGTATCTGAAGGGAGGTTTTTGTTGTTTTAGGTGGAATGCAGTGACAGTCCTATCTTCAACTGGAAATCCCAATTACACCAGTTTCCCAATCACAGATATGGAAAGCCCTTACCTTTTCATGTCCTGTTATCTGATGACTCAGTCTTTTGACATTTTCAGATTAAGGACAAGTGCCATTAATTCAATGTGGGTTCTGCTCTTTCATAAGTTCTTCTGGCCTATAGAGGCTCGCTTGGGACTGCTCACATGCACACGCTGCTTGCAAAGCAAACTGAGAGGGGAAAAAAGGTGCCAAGTTGGCTGAGAGACTTTGCAACCAGCACATGGGCGGTCTCAAGTAAGCCTCTGTAAATCCTTCATGCTCCCTACAGTATAGTACATGGGTTCCGCTTTCCAACTAATTCCATTTTCTGACATTGCTAAAGTCTTTAATCTGTCAGAAAAGTGGAGGAAGCTTGTACTCTAACTCGGTGCTTCTCAGGCTATCAGATGCATGGGACTGGAAACTTCACCCAGTATGTCATGGCTGGTATTATATTTATGGCCATTGGCTGTACTTGTTTCTTTCTTTCCTGGAAGTTCTCCAAGAAGGTCTCCAGAGTCCCACAGCAGATGGCTCAGAAACTGGCACCTGTCCACAGACTGCCACTTTGAGCAGCTGTTACAGAAATATATCATTCTTTATTCACCTTTAACAAACAAGACATTAAAAGAGAGAGTGAAGTATTCATGTTGGCAAAGCTGGAAGGAAAAAAGACCAGTGGCTAGGCTAACCTCCTCTCTGCTCCCCTTCTGCTGGCCAGTAAAGATCTTTTTTATTTAAACAGGCATTTGATGATTAATCGGCTATGCAGAAGAGTCTTTTAATGGTATGCTTGTTCTGTATTGTTATCCTTATTACGTTCTTAGAGGGTTTATGCTTTTTGAAATTATTGATAATTTACTTATTCATTTATGTTTTAAAAACTTTTTAACATTAGCTCTGGCATACTGTTCAGTATTCACAGTGTTGTAAGCTAGATTGAAAACCTGATGCATTTTGGTACTCGCATTTACACTTGTGGCACTACTGCCATGACCGCAAAAGTGATCTTCCAAAACTGATCTTGAAAGCCAGGCAGCCGTGCGAGCTGAAGGAGTTCTGTGGTCCTGGCAGGTGAGGCTCTGAAGGATTATGTGTGCCGTGCCCTCCCATCAGCAAGCTGTGGTGTGACAAGCACCAAGAGGAACTCTGCGGAATCCTGTTGTAACTGCGTCTCACACTTGCAGGAAGGGCCTTGGATGTGTCATCCTTCAAGGTCTCACCTGGCAGTGCTGCAAAACTCCTTCATTTAGTGTGACTGCCTGGCTTTTAAGGTGGGTTTTAGTGGGTCAGAATGGGCTACATTCATTGTAGCTACATTTCCCATGCAAGATCTCAGCCAGAGTTTTTAAGCCGAATCAGATTTTATCTTTGTTGTAAGCAACATATAGGGTCCCATGTTAAGAAAAAGACAGGATACTAATTAAATAAAAATTTTAAAAAGATGCAGATGAGTGACATACTGAACATTACGAAGCTCAGTACAGTTCCACCTGACTTCCTGATGATAACAGCTGTCTGATAGTAGAATACTATATTTGCTGGTGTAAAAGACTAATTTTTTTCATGAAAAATACTGTTTGAAAATGGAGTCTTATACACTGGTGTGTCTTATATGCTGGCAAATCATATTTGCCAGTGTATAAATGGACAGTGTCTTATACATGGGTGTGTCTTATACACCGGCAAATATGGTAGTCTGTCTCAGCGTATGGTCTAGTCTCCTTCCGTAAAGGACATCCCATGATACTTTCAATGTATTTGAGAAGGTTGATTTTAAAGCAACTAGGCTTTCAGATGAAGACTAAGTTTCTGTTTTCTACCAACAAAGTCTTTGTGCATCCTAAAGAAAAGAAGATCAGCATTTGTTCAACTTTTTAGTTTTCTGTTTATTATATGCAGCCTATTGTACTGCGGAAGATATTTTCTCATTTTTTGAAAAAGAACAAAATCTAGTGGTGATGGGAAATGCCAATATCATTTCTTTTTCTATTATCTATTTCCCATTATCCAGGGTTGAGAAGTGATGCCAAAAATAGATTCCAAAACAATGTGAGGACAAACAGATTCTCTTAGCCATTCCAGTCCATTACTCTTCCACAATACAGGTGCATTCTGCCCAAAGTTCCACTCATCTTGAATTCCAGTTCAATTAAAACCTTATTCAGGACTCCTGGATTATATTCAAGGAAGGGGTCACACTTACAGTCTGTATGCTTTCCCCACTTATTTGACAGGTTCGGGACCAGATCACTGTCAGAAAATGGAATTGCAACTCAGAATCTGTGTTATGTACTGTAGGGGACATGGAGGACTTATAGAAGCTCACTTGGCACTGACTCTGTGCAAAATCTTTCAGCCAGCTTAGTATCTTTCCCCCCTTATCAGCTCACTTTGCAAGCAGTGCATGTATTCAAATGCAAGGCAGGGTCTTCTTATACACTGATCCATGACAACTGCAGCAACAAGTGGATAGTACAAGGGTCAGTCAGTGAATTAGTTGGAAAATGTTTCCCAACTAAGCATTCTCTTCCACTTCCTTCACCCATTTGCTATTAGAGCAGTAGGTTTTTAGACAGTCAGGGTTTCTTGCATGCCTCCACCCTGTATGCACTATCTCTAGAACTTTTCTCATTTGCTAAGTCACCCATTGTGGCGATGTAGCTAAGCAACCACGCCATGTGACCAGAAAACATTTCAGGTGTATCTGCAAGCCCATAAAGACTCATCCCTCTCTTCTTCTTGCTCTCTTCCTCTTCCCTCCAGTTGATAAGTGTAGGCTATAGTGAGTTGCTCCTTTTTTTGAAACTTTCCCAGGGCCAGTGGCATAGGGATGGGAGGCAAGAGGGAGGTGGTGCACACTGGGTGGCACTTTTTGGGGGGTGATGCAGCTCCTTGCCTGCCCCTCCACACACCTTTGCCCTGCCCCTGTGTACCATCACCCCACCCCTGCCCGCCATCGCCCTGCCCGCTTGCACTGTTGCCCCACCCATGCGTGCCATCACCCTGCCACGTGTCTCTGCCCCCATCCCTACCCCGCTCATGCCAAGCTATGCCACTGGCCAGGGTTTAGGCACTTCATAAGTATATATTTGAATGTGCCATTAAATGTAATTAGCAAAGTCAGCTATGAAACTTGCATACTTACTTTGCTAAAACTAGTCTTGGAGAGATCAAACAGATTCAGCTCTTCCACTTGTGAATGCTGCTAAAGGAAGCTGAATTTTAATTGAACCAGCTTTCATCCTTCCCAGAAAAGGGTCTGACACTTCGGGAATCTACTTCCAATCCAACAGAATCAAGGGCAGAGGATTTTTAATCAGAAAGTGTTTGGATAGTCTCTGAGCATGTGCATAATATTTTTTTGACATGGCTGAATCACTTTCTGTCTCCTCGCAGCCAATCAAGAAGCATGATCTACACAGTTCAGGTACAGCGTATGTTTTGCATGCAAGAGTGAGGAATCCCAAATTCAATATCTGGCATATTCAGTTTAAATGATTAAGTATCTAGCAAGGCCACTATAATCTGACTGTATTATTAAAAGCGAGCCTGTAAAAAGAAGAGGTGGTAAAAAAGCAGAATGAGAGAGGTGGGGGGAAAGGAAGATGGAGAAGCCAAGAGAGAAGGAAATGGTGAGGGCGTGAGGAAAACTTTTTTACTTAGTTGTCCAAGAATATAGCCCTGTGTGATTGATTTAAAATTATAGAAGGATTCAATATTGGCAAATAGATTAAAAAACATAGTGAAGGATGTAATAGAAGAAGAACAGGTTGAGTTCTTGCCCAATAGACATGCTAAAGATAATATGAGATGCATTCTGGACATGATTGAATACTACGAATGCCAACCAGGAAGGAAACTAGCACTGCTATTCTTGGACATTGAGAAAGCTTTTGACAGCTAAAGTTGGGAGTTTCTGTTTGAGGTCCTATCTAAATTTCAGGTTGGAGATAAACTTTTGAACAGTATAAAAACAATTTATAGAAATCAAACTGCCCAAATAATTGTGAACCGAGAGAAAACTGAAAGAATAGAAATTTGTAGAGGGACAAGGCAAGGATGTCCCCTTTCTCCTTTACTATTTATATTAACTATTGAAATCCTGATTAAGAGTATAAAATTGGATAATTCAATTCAAGGAGCGAAAGTAAGGGGCCATGAATCTAAAATTCACACATTTGCAGATGACATAGTGGTTATAATGGAAGATCCAATGAGAGGAATTAAAATTTTAAAAAAAATATTGGAGAAATTCGAGGAAGTTTCTGGGTTGAAAGTAAATGAAGATAAATCTAATATTTTGACCAAGAACATAAGGAAAGATGAAGAAAAAAAATTGGGCACATATTCAGGTTTCACAACAAACACTAAAGTAAGATATTTGGGGATATACCTAACAAAGAAAAATTCTGATTTGTTTAAAATTAATTATGAGAAGGTCTAGAAAGAAATCAATAAAAATCTCCAGACCTGGAAAAAAATTTGAAAATAATCTCTCCTTGGGCGTGTTGCCAAAGCTGCTATTTTTGTTTCAAACCATTCCTATAATTGGTAATGAGTCTGTTTTCAAAAAATGGCAAAGAGATATTTCACATTTTATATGGAATGGGAAGAAAACAAGAATCAAACATAAAATACTATGTGATGCCAAAGAAAGAGGTGGACTATCACTTCCTAACCTGAGACTCTACTTTCATGCAAGTTGTTTAGAATGGTTTCCAGAGTGGGCACAGTTATCCAATAGTAGACTCCTGGCTCTAGAAGACCTCAATTTAGCTTTTGGTTTGCATGCTTATATTGGATATAACAAGGATATTGTCAGGAACAGATTCACGCATCTCGCGTAGCATGGTCTTGAGTTCAAGTATTTCCTCATCTTTTCTCTCCAGTTCCGTTTCCATTTGTTTTATCTCCTCCAGAAGGGAAAGGTCTTTTGCTGATGTGTCCCATCTAGCAGCCCTTCTGCATTGTCTCAACGACATACGTGGTTTCTCTCCCCAGACCCAGGTTTGGCCGCTGGTGGGGGTTTCCGGAGCCTCAGTCAGGCGTAAGTTTCCCTTGGTATCCATGAGCACTTCAGTCTCTGCGGCTTCATCAGATTCTGCAGATGCATGCTCTTCTGCAGTAATTGACTGGTCCGTCGCTTGATACATTTTAGGAAAGGGACTCTCGAGCTTTCTGTCAGGAACAGATTCACGCTCACACGTATTCAATAAACTTGATAGAAGATTTATTGTAACATAGTAAGGGATGCTGTCTTACAGACGTCAAAGCTCGAGAATGGGATCTGGTTCCCACACTCTACACTTAAAAGGACAGTTTCCCCTGAGATAGTTGTAAAAGGACAAATGACCCCAATCACCATGACGACTATCTGTCCAACAGTTCTTTTGAAATTCCAGCCGGAAGGAATGTTCAACACCTAGGAATAACCTAACATTCTACTATCACCATTCCCACAGGCAGCTGCCATACAAAAGCAATAAAATGTGGGGGCACCCGACAGATATAGTCCACAGAGACTTTAACAACCATTTTATACGAAGACCAATATTAAAAATTTGGAAAAAATATAGGTTAAAAATATACCCAAAAACACCCTTACGGTTGTCACCACAAGAAGCATTTTATAAAAAAGAGAATATTTTATAAGATTGATGGATAACATACAAGGATTTAATAAAAACTCATGGTAGCTCTACTAAAATAAAATCACAGGAAGAATTAAGAAAAGAGGGTATCAACTGTCATTGGTTATTATATAGACAATTAAATGAAAAATTCAAAATGGAACTGAAAATAAATGGCTTTCAAACTGAAAGGACAAACTTTGATGAGTTAATATTGGAGAAGGAGTCCCAGATAATATCTGAAATATACAAAATTTTGTTAAGATGGGATACTGAAGAAGAGGTTGTTAAAGAACCAATGATACTTTGGGCCCAAAATGTAGGCCATTCAATTGAATTGGCAAATTGGGAGAAGATTTGGGAGAGAAGATTGAAATATACAGCCTGTCAGAATTTAAAAGAAAATATCTATAAAATGCATCTACAGTGGTACCTCCCTCCTGAGAGACTGGCAAAGATTTATAATTGTAGTGACAAATGTTGGAAGTGTAGAAGTGAGAAGGGTACCTTCTACCATATGTGGTGGACATGCCCAAAAGCTAGGAAATATTGGAAACAAATACATTTGAAGATTGAAAAAATTCTGGGAATTCAATTTCACATGTCACCACAAATGTATCTACTGGGAATGCCAGAAGATAAATTGGAAGAAAAAAAAAAAGAAATCTTGTTTTATATGACTGCCGCTGCAAGGATTAACTATGCTAAAAATTGGAAAAAAGCAGATATATCCAACATAGAAGACTGGGAATTAAATCGATATGACATGGCAATTATGGACAATATTAATAAAAGGGATCTCTCTTGGGAAGTTTGTTAAAAAATGGAACCCTCTTATAAAATTTTTTAAAAGCAAATGGGGAGATTTGATGGTAGCAAGCTTTATAGATTGAAGAGAGAGACATGAAGTTTTGATAAATGAAGAGAGATATGAACTTTATATAGCTTATGTTAATTATTTGTAATATAAAAATATTGTTATATAGTAAGAATGTTAAGATTTAATACTACAAAAGAGGTAATATCAGTAGAACCCTGATGTACTTAAAGAAAGGAAATGGATCCTCATCTACCTAGCTAATTTGTTATCCTAAGGACAACCTAGTCAGGAAACCAGAGAGGAAGAGGAATGAGTGGAATTGTAGTAAAGAAGTAAAAAGGTGTGTAGATATGTCCTAAAATATGTTGAATTATGTTATATATTAGGGGTATTATCAAATTATTATGGTTATATTTATTATACTTTAGCTTCGCCTTTAGAGATCTTCCTATTTAGGTGTGAATTATTTGTATAGATATGTATGTATGTGTTACTTTTCAAGAATTTTGTGTTCTTTTTTTAATAAAATAAAAAAAATTACAAAAGGATTCAATAGAGCTCTTCTCAAAGGGTACTATAAAACAGAAAAGAGTTCAGAATATAATAAACAGAGAAGAAGTTGCAGAGAAGAGTCACAATGCTCATCTCCCCCCTCCAAAAAAAAGGTTCCAAACACTTTCTGAGGGGGGCGGATTGCTGCCTTTCCAGACTAAAAGACCTCGTATTCTGAAAGGCCTTGCTCTCCAAACAAATCAGTTCCACCTTTTCCATTCCAAGACTCACTTTCCCTCTTCTTTTCCTTTCTTTAGCTGTTGTTTCTTCTTGGGCTCCAGACAGTTCTCATTGTTTCCAGCCTTTGTAACAAAAAAGAGTCATATGATGTATTCTCTCCAATTCAAATTGTGCTTCTCCTGAGACAACAGGCTGTACTGCTGTTTCCTTGAGCATAGCTGGAGGGAGAGGCCTTCATCCTAAGGAGTTCTAGTGAATTCTAATGATCTACTTCATTAAAGCATAGTTTAAGCTTTAGCACTAATTGGGATGCCTAGTGAGTTGTGTGAAGTCACTAGGTAGAACTACCAAATCAGCAGCATAAATTATTAGTTAATGCAAGCTCTGGTTCCCATAAAAGCTAACAAATTAGTGATAACAAAAAACTCGGCTTGTTCTCATTAGCTGAAAAAGGGAGGAAAGTAATGAGTAACGTCATTTCTGTAGCTGTAGGAGTGTTATCTCTTACTTCAGTTATATATGGAATGACCAGGGAATTTTCCCTCCTATTTTGAAACAAGGATTCTGTAGCACAGAGAAGACCAGGATCCTGCTGGCTGTTTGCTTCTTTCCAGTAATATATAGAAGTAGTAATGATAATTCAGTACATAATGTATTAATTTCCAAGGGCAGAATACACTTGGGAAGTGCAACATTGGCAATTTAACATTAAAATGAGAAACCAATGAATTTCTCAATCATCTCAAAAGAGACAGCCAATCGTTCATGTTTCAGTTCCCACTTTTCATCTTTTGGGTCTAAAAGCTGAGGAAGATCTCCACCAGCAAGTGTGGCAGTTTCTGTATCAGGATGACAATGAACCCACTCTGGGTTTTAGTCTGTATTTTCAAGGCGTTGTACCTCCCTCTAGGAAAGCAGCAGTACAAGAATGTTTGGGGAGGGGTTTAGCACACCTGCAACTTAGGTGGTCCTGCTGCAGCAGTTCTCACTGGCCAATCACCTTGCCTAGATAAAACAGGAAGCAAACACTCTTCATCCGCAGGAAGAACCATCCATCTCCTACCCTATGGAAGAGACACCCAGGCCAGCTCAGAGACTCTGCCTTATTTCCTTGACCCTTGAACTGGACCTTGACTACTCTTTTACCCAGTGATGTACACTTCAGTCTATCGACCTGAACTTGTTACCCTGTTTACTGGGAGGGAGGGACACCTAAATAACCAAACAACACACTTTGAGGGAAACTAGCTTAGAGCACTGCTGGCAAAACAAGAGGCAAGGTAACGCAGCAGGATCTTGTAACCCAATGTTTACGGGGTCAGGGCAAGTCAAAAAGCGAACCGTGTTGAGAATTAACGAATGATCTTTATTAAATACAAGCACACAATGCAAGCAACACACGCACACAGATAACTAAGGAAAATAAAGGTTTGAGTTGGATAACGGGATTTTTGAGAGGGATGGTTGATTCAGGTGATACGGAACCTGTTCCTGGAGTCTGGAAAGAAGAGAGAGTGATGCTGGGATGTGATGTAGCTCAGCATGTGAGGCTGAGGGGAAGCTTGCCAGGCAAAGCGGCAGCAAGACGGTCTGGAACTCGGGAGTGATCCAAGGAATGTCTCGGAATCAGGGGTTTTTATAGAGAGAAATGTGACTGCAAGCTATGCCATACTTGGGGAAAACAATACGATTTAGGAGTGAGACAAAGCTTTGGAAAGGTCAGAATTTAGCATGATTGAGTTAAGTCCAAATTGACAAAGAGTTAGCCAGTATACAAATGCAGAGTGCTTGGCAGTTGAGTATTCAGCTTGCCAGGTTGCC
This sequence comes from Ctenosaura bakeri, assembly GCA_948474755.1. NCBI lineage: Eukaryota > Metazoa > Chordata > Lepidosauria > Squamata > Iguanidae > Ctenosaura > Ctenosaura bakeri. The sequence continues at coordinate 161,349 of CAOLHI010000455.1, read as the reverse complement.
TGCTCAGGGCAGGGAGCCCTTTGTAAACAGCGTGCATACATAATGAAGGTGTTTGCAGAGAGGTCACCTAAAGCAAGGATCTGGCTATTTCTGGCCTGCCTGGGTGGAGAAAGGAATGCCCAGCAATTAGTGGCAGCGCCTAGTCTGTGCTTGTTCAGGGGCCTCACAAATATGTGGAGAGGGGAGGTAGAAGAGAGCCAAATTATTGATATCAAAATGATGTCTAAGGGTATCTCCAAGTAGGCCTAAACTGCAGTAACAAACTCCAGTTACTTCAGTGACTTGACTTGGCCATAAATGATGGACTGACTGGACTCCACTTGTAACTTGTCTATTTCTTGTGATTAACATGCTGCCCTCCCCCTCCAGCCTTTTCCCAATCAGCAGTGAGGGAATGTTATGTTGACGAGCCAATGAGAGCTGCACATGCTCCTTATCTCCACCTCTGTGCCTCTCCCTTGTTTCTCTGGAAACCTAAAAGTGGAGGATGATTGCATGAGGGGGAAAGGGTTTTACAGCTTTTTGGGTGTGTGTGTGAATGTGGGCATGGAGAGGCCTTGGCATGGGGGGGTGAGGGAAGGTTGGGGAGGTCACTTCTGAAAGGAAGCTACAGCCCATTCTCTCATGACTGGCAGAGTCAGGATACCTATCCCAGTGGCTTCCTTGAGAACAAGCAGTACACTCCACCCCCACATTCCTGGGTTTCTCATTCCTGGGGAGTTTGCAGCTGCTGCTTTTTACTGGTTTGTCCTCCTCAGTACCTCCTCCTCACCGTCTCCTGCCTGTCAAAAGCTCCAGGACAAGGTGGGGCTTTGATTTTCTAGTTGTTGAAACTTAACCCCCGCCCCGCCCCACCTGCACCTCCTTTTTATCTGTTAAAGTTGGCTCCCAGACTTGACACTCGACTTGAGACTTCACTTGAATTATCTTGCAAGGACTTGAGGCTTGAAGGTAGGGACTTGACTTGAGACCTGGAATAAAAGACTTAAATACATCACTGCTTTTGCCCATCCCTCTGATTGTCTTGGTTTTCTGGCTACTGACTGGTTTCTCAGCTTTTTTAACCTCTAGTTTGCCAATTAGTAATATGGCTTCTTCTCTTTCCCAGTGCAATGGCAGAGCTTGGAGTGTGTGGGAGAAGGGCAGGGCTATGGCATGGAGGGGGCACTGTGTGTGTGGTGGTGTGGCTGAGGTATGTGAGGGTGGCCAGGGAGTGCAGAGGCGTGGTCAGAGCATGCTGGGGTGGGGCTATCGGCCAGGATGCCCCAAAAACATTACTGCCTGGGGCAAATCAGTCCCCCCTGCCCCATGTTCGTATGTGACTATCCCAGTGAAGTACAACACAAGGCACCAAAGCTGTTTTGAGGATAAGACTTAGCACTTTGGACAGCTCCTCTGAAGCTCCTACAATCTAAAGTGGATTCAATGCCTCTGTGATAGATGATGATGCCGTGATTGAGGAGCACATGATTGTGCATGGAGCCAAGCCAGTGACCAAGCAAGTCAACCTGCAGAGATCCCCTGTACTGGAAGGTCAAACAGAGACTGAGTTGCTCCAGCCACCTCATGAGAGAGAGGGAACCAGCAGTGATGCTCAGGAGTTGCAGCCACCTGTGTCCATCAGCCCTCAATCGCACAGAAGGCTGAAATGGGTGGCGGAGAGGGAGGCTGCTTGGACTAGGCTGAGGAAACATTAACGAGCAACATCTGCTCACAGGGGCTATTTAAGTCTGCTGGCGTGGCTGCTCCTTGCTTGCAGCAAATTATTAGCAAGCCCTCACAACCTTTGTGTCTCCTGCTCCCTGAAACCCTCTGGATGGATCTCTGCCTCCTGAACCTTTGGACTGGACCTTGACCTGGCTCAGCTTGTGTTTTCCTGGTGTTTGGTATATTTGGACTCCTCAAGTGTTGCTGACCTCTCTCCTCCCCTGCTGGCTGTGGCCCAGCAGGGAGAAATTCCTGACAGCCATCAGCTGCCACTGCCCATCCTCCATTACATAAGCAATCTTTTTCTTCTACAATATTGTACAACTCAAAAGAAGGAAGACAACAGTAATCTCTTCTGAGGAATGGTAATGCGGGGGAGGGGAGGTCTTTCAGAGTTCTCAATGCTTCATAAATGTACTTTCTTAAGGTGCTGCTATTGAAGCTCTGGAAGGAAGGCTTGTTCTCCTACAGACTTGGCAGTGCTGTGTTCATTGACAGCTTAGCACAATCAACACAGTTCCCTCTGGAACACTGCTTTCAAAAGGTCATGTATGAGCTGACAAAGGCTGTCACTCAGCTCTTGAGAACAGTCAGAAGAAAATCTTACCAATGACTATAGCTGGCAAAAATGTCTATGAGCTGTTTGGGAGCTTAATATTCTTACTGCAACCTGAGGCCATGGGCTGAAATGTTGGAGTGGAGGTGGGGAAATAATAATAAAAGGATGGCAAGAACATTTTGGGAGGAAGGAGTGCCCAAGAATTGTTTTGACTTTACAGTCAGCTCTCCATGTCTATGGGTTCAGCATTTGAGTTTTGATTATTCACAGGTAAATTTAATCTAATTTAATTTGAAATTCTTATTGTATTTGTCTCTGGTATGGAAAAAACATAAGTTCTCTTTAGGAATCTCTAGGCCCTCCAGCATAATTCTGTAGAGATTCCTAGAGACAATACTTCTCTAGGTATTGCTGGGTCCTCCAGCATAACTCCTTGGCCCATTTCTGCCAGAAGCTGACTATAGAATCATGTTGGACCTAGAGATTCCTAGAGAAGTGTTCTCAGGATTTTTTTTTTATAAAGCTTTTCCCATTTTTATTTTTATTCACATTTTCCCCACTTTTGTGGGGGGTTTGCACCACAACCCAGGTGGCTGTAATTCAGTGCTATGGTATTCACTGTTAGTGCAAATGATTCCTATGAAGTTTTTTTTTTAAACCTACAAACTTATTGCAGGGAGGGGAGTGGATGGGGTATTGGGTGTGTGTATGTATATGTGTGTATGTGCGTGCATGCATGTGTGTGTACATGCTTATTCTCAACTGACCCAGAGAGAGATAGAGAGGAAAAACTGCTTTGTGGTATCATTTATTCACAAGTTGATCCCAGTGACAGGGCAGGGTGGAGAAAGAACAGGTGCCTTACTAGGGTACACAGAGGCACCAGAATGTTGAAAAGAGAGCACCTTCTAGACTTGTCCTTGAGAGAAGTGGAATATAGAGAGGGGGAATTTACCGCTGATTTGCTGACCAAGCAGTTGCCATTTTGCCCTTCCTCTTTTGCATCCTCAGCCAGTTAGTCTTTGCTGAAGATTTTGTCATAATCATTTTCAAAAGGAGTGGTTCTAGTTTGCCTAGCATGTGTATCTAGCTCTTTATTCCTGCTGGAGATAGTGCTGAGATATGTTCAGAATGCAAAGATGTCCTTTTGCATCTAAAGCCAGACACATCAGAACTTCTCTTCCCCTCCTTCTCCCACTGTAGCTTTCCTGTGGAGCCAAGAAACCCATTCTGAAGGGTTTTCCATCTCTCCAGAGCAGTGTTTCCTGCAGCCCAGCCCAGGAGGGAGTGAAATCCTGTTTCTGCTGGAAGTAACAACTTATTATCATAGAACCATAGAGTTGGAAGAGACTACAGGGGCCATCCAATCTAACTGCCTGCCACACAGGAACCCACATCAAAGCACTCCCAACAGATGGCCATCCAGCCTCTGCTCAAAAACCTCCAAAGAAGGAGACTCCACCACACTCCAAGGCAGCATATTCCACTGCCAGACAGCTCTGACCAGCTGGAAGTTCTTCCCGAGGTTCAGGGGGAATCTTCTTTCCAGCAGCTTGTGTTACCCTGTATGTTGGGGGTCCCAGGAGGGGTGCCCAAATAACCAAATAAAAACACAAGTTGGGGAAATTAACTCGAGCACTCTCTCAGCTAAATGAGAGGCAGGGTAACGTTAGCAAGGATCTTTAACCCTATGTATACAGCGTCAGGTCAGAGAGTGGCTAGACAAGGTTTTAAAGTAACAGATAATATTTTATTAAGAACAAGCAACACAAAAGACACGACAAATACTAACTAACTTAGAGATAGAACTGGAGAGCTTTGGGGATGGGTAATACAACACCTGGTCTCATAGTCCTGGAGAGAAAGATGGGGTTCCGGGAGAGAAAGCTCAGCATGGTTCGCTGAGGGGAGTTTCCTTAGACAACCGGCAGCAAGGCGGGATGCAAGTCCAAAGTAGTCCGAGGTGGTCCCGAAAGCAGTGACCTTTTATAGGGTGGATTTTACCCACAGGCAATGCTATGCTCGGTGAGAACAAAGGGAATTTGGAGCTGGACAAAAGAGTTGGAAAAGGTCGAATTTTGCATGATTAGATTATCTCTTAATGACAATAGCGTGGCCAGTACGTTGATGGCCCGACATAAAGGAATGGCTTGGCTCTTGGAAGGGTGGCTTTGTGTGTATATGTGCTGAGCAGAGCCGGTTTGCAGGGAGGTTTTTCCCTAAAGCAACAGAGAGGCTTAAGTTGCCTGCCTGAAAGAGGTTTGGAATGTTTACCCATTAACGGCCGCGCCCCAAATGTGCTTGTCCAGAGGACCTCTGCAAACACATGGAGTAGGGTGGCAGAGAAAGGTCAAGCAAAGGCCGAATTATTTGATATCAAAAGGATATCTAGTGCTCTCACCAGACATATCATAACCATGGTAACACTTGAATCCATTGCTCCTTGTCCTAGTCTCTAGGCAGCTGAAAACAAGCCCACTCCCTCCCTGACATGACAGCCCTTCAAATATTTAAATGTGGCTATCATGTCCCCTCTTAATCTTCTCTTCTGTAGACTAAACATACCCAGCTCCCTAAGCTTCCAGACCCTTCACCATTTTGGTCGCCCTCCTCTGGTCATGCTCCAGCTTGTTGATATACTTCTTGAAATGAAGTGTCCAGAACTAAACCCAGTATTCCAGATGAGGTCTAACCAAAGCAGAATAGAGTGGTACCATTTCCTCCCTTGATCTAGATAGCATGCTCCTATTGATGCAACCAAGAATCACGTTGGCTTTCTTGGCTGCCGCCAAGATTAATAGCAACAACAAGAACACCTTTAAAAATAAGTCTTCCGCTGTTTTTCCTAACATGTCAGAGAAAAGCAAAGTTTGTTTTCCTCTAAGTTTTTTGCCTGCCCTATAAGTAAATGTCATTTCAAGATGCTTGAATGGAACAAATTTGTGAGCCTTACTTTCTCCCTCATTCATTTTTTAAACATATTCATTCTTTCTATTGAAGATCAAGAAATACATTGTTTTAGTACATTCTTATTAAAAAAATAAATTAATTTCTTAGTCATCTGCACTGGTCATATGTAACTGGTATAGTGCGATGAACATGCTTGCCTTCCTGCCATATGGAGAAAGATAAGGAGCCTTTCAGAAAAGAGAGATGGCAGCTATAATTCAGCCCCACAACATGGCTGAATACGTAGGGAGTCCAAGGAAGAAGAGCAAAGCCTCTTGAAACCGTCTGCCTTTGTTAATTAATCTGTCCATATTACTTTCTCCTACATTAATTTTTCAATACGTCCAAAGAAAAAATGAGTTCTTCCTGTCAGATTTAAGGAGAAATTCATGCATTCTGGGAAACACCTGTCAAAAACACAAAGCAAAATTCTCACCCATCCCCAAACATGGTGTCATAAATACTGTATTTGCTTGCATATAAGACTCACTTTTGTTCCTGAAAAATACTGTTTGAAAATGAGGTGCATCTTATACGCCGGTGTATCTTAGATGCCGGGAAATAGTATTTGCCAGTGTATAAATGGGATGTGTCTTATACATGGGTGTGTCGTATACGCCTGCAAATACGGTAAATATACTACTCCCTTAATACTTGATGGCAGTGTTGCCTGCTGGTTTGGATGTCACTGGGACAGTGTCCATTCTGGGTTTTCATTCAGACTTTCCAGGAGCCATCTAAGACCTTGAACCTGTTTTAGGGATAGTGTTCAGCATGTTGTACAGCACCTTTAAAGTTAATAAAGCTAAAACCTGGAGGAGGATCACCACTCCAGTGACAGCAGCTACCATTGCCTGACAAGATAAGCCCAACAGTATATAACTCTGCCTGGCTAGAGTGAAGCCAGTGGAAAAGAAGAGGTTCCTACTTTACAGAGACTGGTCCACTCTTTGAATGTGGGTCAAGACACAGGCCATTTCCGCACTAGTGGAATGATAGCACTATAACAGTCTAGTGCAGAAATGGCCACAGTCCTCTCTTTCCAGGTGTCCTCCGTTGGAAGAGTTATTCAGGCAAATTACAGTTTCATGAAACCAAGGACCATGAGAGATGAGAGCAACAGAGGGGCCTTGGAGTCACCCTTCATCCACAGTGAGCAGTTGTGTGACCAGGCCTGAACACCAGGCCCACAAGTCCCCTAGCCACAGTCTTCCTACTCCTATGAGATGTTTTTCATTTCTGTTCGAACCATCTAATAATCATTCCTGAACAGTGGTGTATCCAGTGTAAACAGCACCTAGGGCAGGCATGGAAGTTGTATCCTTCTTACCCCTACCCCCCTACTCCCCACCCCTACATGTCAGTGTTTTTGCACCCCCAGCATTGACACCCTGGGCATGTGCCGTACTTGCCCCACCCTAGATACACCTCTGTTCCTGAATATGCATCAAATACCATTATGCAAGTGGGGACCCTCCCAATCAATCCATCCATCACATATGATCACCCCAGGGAAATTGCTGCTGATTTTTGATGGACCTGTAGAGAAAGCAGGAGAGAAGGAACAGTTGCCTGCCACTGGACTGATGGAGTAGCCCTCAGAGTCAGCTAGAGGACTTTGCTAAATTCATTTGGGTACCTGTGCTACTCAGATACAAAGAATATGATGAGAAACTGACTTCATCAAACCATCACAACATAAAATCAGCTAAGGCTATTTTGTTGTTCCCATAGCAACTCAAGAGCAAGAGCAAGAGCTGTACACTTTTAAAAAAGAAAAGACTTTCCCTCTGTCTGTCAGCTTTCTCTTGCAACACTAAATGCTTTTCCTGAATTTTGAGTGATTTGGGAAGTATTTTTCTCCAGTTATAAGTCTGGTCTAAATTAGTGCTATATGTCACTGTTTCAGCACTTAGCACCATCTTGTTCATGGGATTGATTTTGACCCTGCAAGGTGGAAGGGGGTTGCAGCTGAATGGTGAGAACAGCCTTGTGCTGAAAGTATGCTAGTCCAAATTGGGAGGGGTAGCTAATATCCCAGACAACAGGATTAGAATTCAAAATGATCTTAACAGATTAGAGATCTGGGCCAAAATTAGCCAAATGAATTTCAACAGGGAGAAGTGGAAGGTACTACACTTAGGCAGAAAAAAAAATGAAATACAAAGATACAGCATGGCTCAACTACAATAAATATGAAAGAGATAGGAATTTTAGCAGACCACAGGCTAAACATGAGTCAACAGTGTGATGTGGCAGCTAAAAAAGCCAATGCAATTTTAGCCTGCGTCAAAAGGAATATAGTGTCTAGGTCAAGGAAACTAATACTACCACTGTATTCTGTTTTGGTCAGACCTCATCTGGAATAGTGTATTCAGTTCTGGGAACCACAATTCAAGAACAATATTGATAAGTTGGAACATGTCCAGATGTGGATGACCAAAATGGTAAAAGGCCTGGAAACCATGCCCTATGAGGATCAGCTTAGGGAAGTGGGTATGTTTAGCCTGGGGAAGAGAAGGTTAAGAGGTGACATGATAGCCATGTTTAAATATTTGAAGCCATGTTTAAATATTTGAAGAGATGTCATATGAAGGCTGGAGCAAGCTTGTTTTGTGCTGCTTCATAGATTAGGATATGGAGCAATGGCTTCAAACTTGAGGAAAAGAAATTCCAACTAAATATTAGGAAGAACTTCCTGATGGTGAGAGCAGTTCAACGGTGGAAGATGCTGCTTCAAAGTGTGGTGGAGTCTTCTTCTGGGGAGGTTTTTAAACAGAAGCTGGAGTGGCATTGGTCAGGAGTGCTTTGATTGTGTATTCCTTCTTGGTAGAATTGGGTCAGATTGGATGGCTCTTGTGATCTCTTCCAACCATATGATTCTATCCTATGATTCAAAAGCAAAAAACTAGGCAAATATACAGGCTGAAATCCTATGCTGCACTTGCAAAATGTAAATCTGCAGTTAAGTAGTTAATGATGGTTGACCTACATCCTGTTGGTTAGTCCTCCATTAGAGTAGAAACATTGCATCAATTAGGAGATGAGAAATGGTTACACTTGCAGAATTCCACTGACACAGGGAATGTTTACACACTGTAATAGTACCTTGTTTGCCTGTTTCTTTTGTTTTGGTTCAGCTACAGCTGCAAATGAGATTGTTACTCTGGTCTCTTCTGGGCTGGCTCAGCCCCAAATGCCTGCATCTGAGAATTCCTGAGGGCCAGGCCTTGTGGTGAAGTGTCACTTGAAACTATCTGTGCTGGCAGCTTAGGAAGATGACCACCAAAAGTACTGCTTGATAAAATCTGCTCTTGCACTTTCATGCCTGTGATGCTTGGATCTGTTTTCAGGCGGTCCAGTCAAACCAGCTGAGACAGGTAAAGGAAGGGCTCTAAAGACCGGCATGCAGTCTGCACTTTGGAGGAGCTCAACAATGTATAATTTACATGGGTCAGTACAAAGGCAATTCATTGTCATTCCACCAAAGAAGTGACAAGCACAATCCCTTGAGTGATATGAAAAGGCCTGTCAGATGTGTGTCTTACTTTGGGTTGTGACAGGTTTCAGACGAGATAGAGTGATGGGTTCCTTGCTTCACAAAATGGTTGTCGGGCCCACTGTCAAACCTGCTTCACATTTTAATAGGCTTCTTTTCACCTGAATGTGTCGTTTCATAGAGATGTTATGACAGAACGATGAACCGTTAGATTAACATTTCTGATGAGAACTTCATTCTCCCAGCACCCTTTTCTTAAATTATCACCTTCCTGATGCAAGGAAAAACAAATTCTAGGAGTATTCCTAGGCAAAATATCATTTACTTGCAAGTAAGTCCTATAAAAATATTCAGGATTTCCCCTCTCCCAAATAAAAGATGGCTTGCATGACCTGCATATAAAATGTATATAAAAAGGGAGAGTCTAAGGGACTGCAGAATTTCTATAGCACAAGGTAGTCTAACACACTGGAAGGTATTACTTCCCAGTGGATAATTGGATAAAACTGGCACTGAGTCAAAATTTCTCAAAGGATGTTTTCCTGGGAAATATTCAGAAATGTTTTCTTCTCATCCTTTCCTTGCCAAAAGAAGGGTGTATATCCATTATCCACGTATTTAAGTATATGTCCCAGCTTCCTTCCATGAACAGGATTTGAAGTATCTTACAGGAAAAAGTACAAATGTGTAAAATGAAGAGAAACATAACAAATTTAAAGCAAAAATTGAAAAACACAATTTAAAGTAGTAGAAAAATCCACCATCTAGCTAGTCAGTGGGATCAAGTGTCAAAGCTTGCTTGCTTAAATATGCTTCTTAGAAGAAGTGGGTAGGTAGCGTGAGTGGGATGAAATCTCGTATCCACTGTATCCGAATGGGTTAGACATGGAGTTGGAATGAGCTCTGAAACTGGGTAGGAAGTGAGGCAGCAACACAGAATGCAAAGTATGGAATACAATAAAACACACAGAAGAGTTTCTATGGCAAAGGATCCTGCTGATAATCAGAACTGCATTCTATCCAACCTACTAGCAGCAGTGATCCAGAAGGATAACTTTATTCTTCATGCTCCACATTTATACTATATTCTTAATTAGGAAAGCAGAATAAAACATACATCAGCAAGGTTAGCATTTCACTTAAGACTGACTACTTGTTATTTCTTATCTAACTCTTCTGTCAGCTGTCTGGAAGAATAAAGCAGTGTGTAACTATCACAGTGTTCACAAACAAGCCTATCACTGATGTAATAAATGTACTGTTACTCTGATTTCTGTGGTCCCTTGGGGGACACCTTAATGTGCTTCACGTGATGGGGAATGGAAACTAGCCAGAGCACAAGCAATAGCAATGCGAGAGGCAGGGAACCTAGCGAGGTCTTTTACCCAGTTTTTATGGGGTCAGGCCAAGCCAAAAACCAAACAAAAATGTCCAACAAATGATTTTATTGAAGGAAAGTCTCACACAGCAACGCAATCATGCACACACATCCCCAAGAGCTATTAAGAAACAAAAGAAAGGAAATTGGATAAGGGAGTATTTGGAGGGGTTCAGCTGGGGTAATGCTGCACCTTGTCCTGAAGTCCTGAGTCTGGGAAGGCAGCAGAGAAGTGGAGCTCAGCATGGAGAGGGCTGAGGGGATCAATCAACGGATGGAGAAACAGTCTGCTGAGATGACCGGGAGTGATTCAGAGAACCACTCAAAAACTGGGACTATTTGTAGGGGAAAAACTATCTGGAGGACTAATCCTTTGCCGGGGGGAACAATGGGTGTTGGAGCGATAACAAAGCTCCACCATGGTAATTTCCTTTGTGTGATGGGATTGCAAGGTGCTGCCAAAGTCTCAGGATCTTCAGCTGTGTTCGTTTATGGTGTGACTTCATGTAAATGGTCCTTGCCTGATGGAATATTTGCTCAATTGGGACAAACACACTAATCCCCTCAAGTCGGTGTCTTGGGGCTGAGGACCCTTTGTTTATTGTGGGTTTACACATCTTGAGGTCTCCTGGGGTTATGTGACTGGGGATTTTACTGGCCTGACCTGGTTTTCAATCTTTTACCAATGCTGCCTACGTGCCCATCTGGGTGACCTCTCAGGCACATTGAATCATATTTTAATATCAAAATTGTAGACCCTGGGATAGGGTTTCTCCATCAGAGTAACAGTACTCCCGATTTCAGGAATAATAGTTTCATATAGAAGTTAACAAAACAGAGGTTATTCATGTAACTAGTCAATAGAAGTAGTTAATCAATATTCTTGATAATCATACTCATGGGAGGGCAACTGAGAATCTTGTACTATCCCTCATGTATATTTTAAGCCAATGGTAGGATTGTCCTGTTGGTCTCTACTGCTGTACTAAAGTGTCTGTATCACCAACACCATCTTCCAGCTGCCTTGAACTGGGAGGGACACTCACAGTTAATTCTCTGTCGTCCTACTTTTTTGGCTGCTTTACAAATGTCCCAATTTCTTTCTCCTTCTCCCATATCCCCCTTTGTTCTCACCTTACTTCAATTGCCACAAAATGAATTCACAATACAAAAGCAGTTTGTAGTCAACCCAGCCGGGGGAGAGGAGAGGCCAGGATCTTTCCCTTCCCTGTAGGATCAGGGAAAAGCACTCTGCTGCAGCTTCTCCTAGCTTGTGTGTTCTTACTTATTAATAACTGTTGTTGTTATATCTTCAAGTCATTTCCAACTTATGGCCACCTTAAAGCAAATTTATTATGGGGTTTTCTGTGGTTAACAGTGTGTGATATGCTGAAGGTCAGCCAGTGGGTTTCCATGCCCAAGGAGGGTTCCAAACCGTGGTCTCCAGGGTTGCAGTCCAAGCTCAAACCACTGCACTACACTGGCTCTCTAGTAACTTTTGTTATCATGACCATATTCAGATGCTGCTTGGCCGTACTCATCCCAGTTTTCATCTGTGAAATTTGAGAAAGTATGCAACAGCAGTGTTACCATCCCTCCCTCTCCCAAATATCTGATGAGTTACTAGTCCAAGTGGAGTAATAAAGCTTTGCTAAGAGTAGCTCTGATACCTCTCCCTCTCTGTACTTATGCCATTGGGCAACCTACCCAGGGTAGGTACGGGATGGCCAGACAGGATCTGGCCACATTTCTACAGCTGGATGGATGCAGACACCCTTATCCTCCCAGATCACCATTTCACTCTGCTTCATCCTTTCTCACTCCTTTCCTAACTTTGCTTGTTAGGTATTTCAGTTTCCTTGCACAAATGAACACCTCTTCCCCCAGACTTGTGATGTTGGTCAGAAATCATATTTTATGGATTCCTCAAACATGAAATGTTTGTTTTTTCTCCGCCTCTCACTTCATGGATCTCAATGTACAACAGACATTCACAGAGAACACAGTACCTCTGTTATGTCATTGACAGGCTCCTGCACTGGTAAGTGATGCCTAAGAAGAACATGTTGCAGTATCTCCTCCCCTCCCAACACTCGACAGCTAAGTCAGGGCCATTAAAATCCTGCTGAGTTGTGTTGTAAAGCAAAATGAAGTATATGGCAGGAGATCTGAAAAGAACAACTTGCCCAGTTGTTATCAGGCCACTACAAACCAGCAGAGCTTTAAAAACTCCAGGATCTTGTTAACTGATAGGATTGGAGCTTCATCTGTGTGTGTGTGTGCGCGTGTGCATGCGTGTGTGCTCGTGCGCATGTATTCGTTCATGTTCAGTCCTCAGCCAAAATACCCCTCTGTAGTAACAGTTCTGATACATGCATTTCTTTCAAATAATAATAACCATTTCCCATAATCTGACAGTTGTTATGATTAACATGCTGAAAATGACAATGACTTCTTGCATTCCAAGTGCTCAGACAGTAAGAGCTGTTGCCCGAACAGCAACACTCAGGCCAAGAAGGAAGCAGCAATAAGGATGCCGATCTTAACTTAGTTCATCTTTTTCTGCTAAATGAACATGCACAAAAATGACTCATTGAGGCATTTGTGAAAGACTGGGATGCGTTAATATATTTTTTTGAGGGACAAAACAAATAACTTATCAACTGTCGATTTTGAATATTAATATATTACCAAAAAAATCAGCATTGGAAGTTAATTTTTTAGAAGGTATTTGAATAACTGAAGTGGATTTTATATTACAATATGATATAAAACCTTTGAGGCCCCTCTCAAACTGCAAACCCCAGGATTCTATAAGATGTTGAAAGTGGAATAATAGCACTATAACAGTCTAGTGAGGAAATGGCCTGAGAAATGTGTGTGTGTGAGGGGGGGAGGGAGCGTGGGGGAGACCCTGAAGGAGACAGGATCTGTACTAGATTGTTATAGTGCTATCATTCTACTCTCAATATCCTATAGAATCCTGGGGTTTGCAGTTTCGGGAGAGGCTAGCTTTTATAGCGCTATTATTCCACTTTCAATATCCATAGAATATTGAAAGTGGAATAATAGCGCTATAAAAGTCTAGTGTGGAAATAAGTAGAGTATAAATGGGGAATAGTGCTTTTTGAACTGACAGTGACATTGACAGGGCAAAGTTGACAGGGAGGCCTTTAAGCTGATACCAACAGGATTGTAAATTGGAATAGGAGGAGAGAACGACCTATGATTTAGGGGAGATTGAAATATATACATTGTATTAAAAATTGTTATATTTGTTTCTTCTGCATTTAATAAAAACACATTGTTGTAGTTTTTAAACCTGTCTCTGGTTCTCCTGTTGTTAAAGTGTGCCTTCAAGCCACTTCTGATGTATGATGACCCTCAGGAAAACCTATTATGCAATTTTCTGGGGCTGAGAATGTGTGACATGCCCAAGGTCACCCCCATTTCCATGGCCAAGCAGGAATCAAACCCTAGTCTCTAGGGTTGTAGTCCAATACTCAAACCGCTACACTACCCTGGCTCTCTATTAAGTCTGAATTGGAGTCAGCCCACATATACCAAAACTAAGGAACCCACACAACAATACAGCCACAAGCCCACATTTAAGGGGCCACCCTGAGACCCAGTAACCCAATCCAGTGAGGAAGTAAGGGCAGAGTGAGCTGCAGGATTCCTTGAAATTGGAGTTTTAGGACCCACCAAGGGAAAGAGATCTGCCACAGTCCCTTAAGTCCCTTAAGAAAAAGAAGTGATCAAGGGAGGAAGACTTGGGCTATTTCTTCACTAGACTGTTATTGTGCTATTATTCCACTTTCAACATCCTATGGATGTTGATGAGCCCCCCCCCAAACTGCAAACCCCAGGATTCCATAGGATGTTGAAAATGAAATAAAAGCACTATAACAGTCTAGTGCAGAAATGGCCTGAGAGCACTTTGAATGTTCCTGACTTTAAATATCTGCCTGTTTGCACATAGACCTAGCATATAAGATTTCTAGAGTCCCAGTTAAACAACTGGGATGGCTGCCACTTGGGCTGCATTTCACTGTTATGAGATGTGAATGTTACTTTGAAATGCCTCAAGGAACCCACAGCTAATCGCTTTACTTTGTTTCATTAGCTCTGCTGTAATGTAGCAGAGTTATGCAGTCGTTGTCTAGTTAAGATTCCACAGTCCTATTGCCGCTTTATTTTGCCCTAGAATGAACCACATTCACTTTTGCAATGAAAGTTAAATGTGGAAATAATTCCCTATTCTCATGCATACTCATGCTTTCTTGAGCAGTACCAGGGGGCTGGGATATTACTGTGCTGTTAAATAGGCTCAAGATCATTAAAGAGTTGCTTCTATGCATCATTATTTTAAAAGACAGAGGAGGAAAATGGGCTGTCTATGTCAGCCTCTCCTTGATCTGGCAGCTTTCAGAGGAGTTGGACTACAGTGCCTCTCATCTCCTAACAACATGGCCATCGTGGTGTATGGGAAATAACCAGAGGACTGTTGTATTCTGGGAGAGGTGTAGGAATGTTCTGACCCCAGTTTGTCTCTCCATATTTTAAGTTCCTGTCTGCCATTGCTAAGAATGTTGCTTAATTAGGCACATTAAACTTGCCTTGACCTCTGTATTCTTGCTTGTATCTTGTATGCTTGTTAGTTTAGAATGTAAATTGCAGGTGAGACTTGCTAATTGCCACCTGCCCTTGGCTACCCAAGTAGCCCTAGACAGTGGGCAGGGAGACATACCTGAAAGATGTTCACATAATTGATCATCTTGACAATTAAAAGGAATCTAACTAATTTCAAGTATCTATTTGATTGATGACCTTGACAGTTGAAAGAAGTTAGCTTGTCCCAGATCTGTGAGAATTCTCCAAGAATCTATGGAGGATGGCCAAGTCTCCCAGGCTAGGGGGTATAAATACCCCCTGGACTTTGCTCTCAGGAAGTAAGCTCAGCATGGGCTGACACTTGCAGCACCATGCATATTGCTACTGGGGCGGGGGAGCTTCTTCACCATTTTTTGTTTGAACTGCTGCAGTGTCTGACTGATGGAATCTACTTGGGTGAGAACATCTATCTCTATGTTATCTAGGCATGATAGGTTCAAGTGGATTCCATCTGTAACTGCTTACATGCTTATGTTGTTTAAAATGCTTGCTGTTGAATAAATCTGAGACCTTTTCACCAACAATGGGTATCTTTTGTTGCCTCCAGATCCTCTAAAAAGAACCCCTTGCCTTTGATGAACTGGCCAATTGCCTTTGACAAAACACATGGAATGGATATGGTGAGACTTGGGTCTTTTCTGCTCTACACTTTCAACATCCTGCGGAATCCTGGGGTTTGTAGTTTACTGAGGCCAAAGAGCTCTCTGGCTGAGAATTCTAGATGTCCCTCTCTAAACTGCAAACCCCAGGATTTCTGTTACTGTAGTTTCTAGCCCGGACTTGGGGGATATTAGATATCACTTTGATATCAATAATTTGGCCTTCTCTACCCATTCCTCTCCACGTGCTGCAAGGTCCCTCGGACAAGCTCGCAGACAGGCATGGCCGCTAATCACTGTAATATTCCACACAATACGGGCAGGCCAGAAATAGCTGTCCCACCGCTTCAGGAGACCTCAAAGGCAAGTAACTCTATTAGGTATGCATGCTACTTACAAAGATCTCCCTGCCCGGAGCAGGCAGCTTGATTAGAAGAATCCTCATCTGTCAAGCACTCTGTGTTTGCATACTGTCTACTCTATTGTCAATTCGGACTTAACTCAATCATTCTAAATTCTGACCTTTCGGAGGCTTTGTCTCCAGCCTGAAACTCATTGTTTTCCCCAAGTACGGACTAGCCTATGGCCACATTTTCTGCTATAAGAACCCCTGACTTTGAGAGCTTCTTCGGATCGCTCCTGACTTCCATCCAGCCTTGCTGCCATTTTGCTTGGCGAGCCTTCCACTCAGTCCCACTGAGAACTCCATACCTCCAAACTTCTGCTGCAGACTATCCAGGCTTCAGGACAGGTGTAGTATCACCCAAATCAACAACTCCTCTAAAAATTCCTCTATCCCACTCCAACCTTTATTTCAATAGGTATCTGTGTGAGTGTGCTGCATACACTGTTTGACTGTATTTTAATAAAACAACATTTATTATTTCAATTCTGTTTGCTCCTTGACTCGGCCTGACCCTGTAGACATTGGGTAAAAGATCTCGCTCCGTTGCCCTGCCTCTCATATTGCTAGCTTGTGCTCTGTGCTAATTTCCCCAACTTGTGTAATTGAGAGTGCACTTAGGTGTCCCTCCTGGGACCCCCAGAAATCAGGGTAACATGTCATAGAAGGTTGAAAGTGAAATAATGTCCTTAGGGACTGGAGATTTAAATAAAAAATACGGCAGCACCATCCTTTTCTCCAGAAAATCTTGCCCTCCTTCACCCATCTCAGGGAGTTTCACTCTCTCTCTACCTCAAATCACTGCATGCTTTGTTCAGATCTTTAGGCAGAGCCTAAGGAGGATGAGATGCTGCAAACCTCATCTCATGTTCATCACACAGGAGCTCAGTATTATGGCAATGAGACACCAATTTTGCTTGAAGGTTGTGGGCTTAGGGATTAGATGAGAGATCTTTGTCCTCCAACAAATCTTTCTCCTTTACTGTAAGGCTTCTCCATTTTCAAGACTGGGCAGCACTGGATAAAATTAGTTCGTTTTATCAAGAGTGACACTGGGAGTGACTTCAGTTCAGGCATAATCCAGGCCAGGCAAAATCTGATGCCTTCCAGGTATTTTGGGCTAAAACTGTCATAAGCCCCAGACCAGTTGGTCAATGGCCAGACACTATACAAATTGCAGTCTAGCCGTCTGGAAGGCACCATGATTTATACCTTTATTCTATGACTGTGGTCACCTGATTGTTCATGCCTAAGATCTCCCTATTTCTCACTCAAAAGAATTTCCACCTACAACTGTATTGTGAGATGCAGAAAAGATGATGATGGGAGGATGCTGAATAATGCGATGAGATCCATACTCAGAATAAAAAATTAATGCAATGAGGAAATGGGCTCCATGTACAATAAAAAGATGAGATTGCACTGCATTATGATGGCTATAGATCTTCATGCATTAGACCATCTTTCAAAGCAAGGGTAGGAATCCAAAATTGTGTAATTAATGTTCCCATAAATATTATATTTCCAATTTCCAGCTAAAAACAGGGGGCTTTGCTTGTGCCTATAACACTGCTGGAACCAAAAAGCATCTGCACCCTGAGGCAACAGAGGACTGAGGGAGCTCATAAATCAAAAGAGCCCCTGCCACTATACAGGGAGTTTCAGAGCCACTTTAATCTCCACATTAGCATTTTTGTTATTATTAACTTGTACGTCATCATGTCTAGGCAAAATAAGTATTCTTTTAAATAAAAATAAGAAAGTATAGAGCACAGATGGCTCATGAAAGACTCTTTTGGGCCAGAATCTGACCCTGGATGGATAGAGATGTCAGTATGACCTGTCAGTAGGAAAATTCACGGTGATGCTTAGAAGGCTTTCTGCATGGCTGTTATCAACTCCAGTGACAACAGATAGGAAAAGGTCAAATTTGGATACCTTTGTGGTCTGCATCTGGAGGCTACAATTATGTTCCTGGTAAGAATTCAACTTGCTCATTATGTTGTATGAAGCCCTGCACAACTTTTAACTGAGTTATTGAAAGATGACATTTCCCATACAACCCTGTCTAGGCTTTAATAAAGTTAGGGATGGGGTGGGGAAGCCCTCCTTTTGATCCTATTGCTATTGGAAGCACATATGAGTATTTTCCAAAATTCCTGAATTTCTTCACATGCAGAATAGAAAAACTTGAGACTTCTCCCTAAACTGCAAGCCCCAGGATTCCACAGGATGTTGAAAGTGGAATAATAGCACTATAAGAGCCTAGTGTGGAAATGGCCAGACCAATGCATGCCAGTCAGTCTTTTCAGGTATAAAACATCGTATTTCAGTATCTTGAGACATGTCTCATTTTTCTCACATATGCCCTAGAAAAGCCTTGAAAAGCCATTTTTGAGCGACAATATTGCATTGGTTCATATAAAATGAATATCACAAAATTTTGGGTTGTGTTTGTACAGATATTGTTTAGCTTGCGGAGGTTAGTTCATTGCAAACTTTCTTTGGGAAAGTGTATAATCATGCCATAGACAGAGTAATATATTGAAAACAGGAATAGAGTGGGCGGGGAGTGAAATAAAATGTGAACTAGGGGGAAAAAGTGAAAAGAAAAGACAATCTTTGTTCCCAGGAGGATTTAGATATGATGCTGCATCACTCTTCCCTCCTTCATGACAGCAGAAGCTATTTTCATTCATTTTAAACAAGTTCATTT
The DNA here is from genome assembly GCA_948474755.1 of Ctenosaura bakeri. NCBI lineage: Eukaryota > Metazoa > Chordata > Lepidosauria > Squamata > Iguanidae > Ctenosaura > Ctenosaura bakeri. The sequence continues at coordinate 142,865 of CAOLHI010000455.1, read as the reverse complement.
TCTTCTTCCTACTCAATTTCCCCTTTTGTTGTAGCCAGTAGTGCAGACCAGTTTATTCACTGCCTAGAAAAGCAGAAAGAAAGAAAGAAAGAAAGAAAGAAAGAAAGAAAGAAAGAAAGAAAGAAAGAAAGAAAGAAAGAAAGAAAGGGCTCAAACCATGCCTGTATTCTTCCTCTTCTTCTTGCAAGCCCCTTAAATATCTTTTGGGTCTAAGAAAGCCAGTGCTTAGAGCGCTCTTGCCCGGGGACAGATGAGTTCTTTCAGTCTAACTTATTCATTCACTCTTCCCTACTGAAGCTCCTTATTCTCTATTAAAGATGTACAAGTTAGCAGAAGTTCAGCTCAGATTAATTTAGAAATTCCCTAAATTCTCCTATCAAAAGGGAGGAGTCAGATCCCCCTGCCCCGAATCAGATCTGGCCATCTCTGCTGTTCTTCACTACCCCCAGAATGCAGCCTCCCTAGCTCTTCCCAGTCCAAAACTTTCTCCTCCAGTTTCTTTACTTTCAGACGGTGGTTCTCAGCAAAGAACCAGTGGAGGAACATGAGGGAAGCAAGAGTAACTGAGTAATTTAACCATGGGAGTGGAAACGGTGGCCAGGATCCTGTCCTGAGCACTTCAGCAAATGCCCACAGGAGCAAGCTTGGGTGTGGAAGTAATTGAGTAATCAGTCCATTCTGGGTCAGTCATGAATTGTCTGAGCAAGATGCAGGGAGAAACATGAGGATGGTTCTTAGGTCGTCCAAAAGTCATATCAGAAGTCCAGGTATGTAAGCTAGCAACAAATAAGCAGGATAACCCAAAATAGAGTCAGTTCAAGATCAAGCCCAAACAGGAATGGAGAGTATTGCTGGGCAACCAAATATGATAGTTGTCAGCACTAAGACTGAAAGGCAACCACAGTGATATTTACGGGCAACTCCTTCAAGGTCAACAGGTGTCTCATCAATGCTAATTGGGTCAGTTTTTATTACCTAAACAGCTCTGTCTTCCACATTTTCCCCCATAATGAAGAATGGTATGTGTTGACTTCAGCATCTGAAGTTTCTGCCATATTTTGCTGGAGAACAGAATCTTCCTCAGCCCCCATCCCCTTGGACTCAGAGAAAGCTGTAGCCTAGTGGCAATCTGCCCTCTCCTTATTATCTACATCCTCCAAGGGGTGAGTTATGATGTATCCAATGGTGTATGTACGCATGCCGGATCTGTCTGCTTCCTCCAGAATCACCAGTCCTCACTTCTTCCTACAGCTGATGATATCTTCACTAGAGGAGTCCCCTAGTGAGAATAAGGTTGAGCTCATGCAGCCAGGGGACCTCTATAAACCTCACAGACACTTAACTCTCCAGAATGCATGAAACAGCAGTCCCTGGCTCAGACAGGGATGCTGGACTGCCTCCTACTATGCAAGAGTGAAAGATGACAGCCATTGCAAGGAGTGCTTGGATCCAAGAAAAGTGTCCCTGTGAGTCAATGTCTCCAAAGTCATTAGGATGGTGGGTCCACTCTGGGTTTTAAGCTGCAAGGTGCTGAACCTGCTTGGGACAGAGGGTTCAGCACCCTGGACAGCTCCATCACAGTTCAGACTAACAGAGTCGGTTCATTGCCTCACTGACGTAGAAGCCACCAGCAGTCACTAGGGGCCCTTCCACATCCTACCTTTTCTTGGCACTGGAGTATGGTGATCACGCGAACAGCCTCCAAAGAGAGGCTCTCACTTCCCTGCTTCTTCAGCTCTGCACGAGCTTCCTGCTTGCGTGAGAGCCCCGCCTCTTCCTTTCGCAGTGCAGCCTGGGACAGGAAGCGCAACTGGCCTGGCTCCCAAGGCTCTGGATGCCAGGTAAGTGCGCACGGGGCCCGGGAGCAATGCGCGATTGTGCAGCATTTTCGGCTGAAAGCTGAAAATGCAAAGGTGCATGATTGTTGCCTGCCAGCCCCTGGAACCTTGCGCGATTGCAAGGGTATAATGCAGATTGCTCCTCGCAATTGCGCAATGCTCCAGGCCCTCTTTCGCATGGCAGATGCCATGCAAAAAGGGCCTAGAATAACTTCCTTAGGAGCAAGTAATCTTTTTCAGGATAGGATAGGGAGACCTCTAGCTAAACAGCTTGCATTTCAGCATGGGTCAGGATTTCTCACATCAGCAACTGGAGCATATAAGCTTCTCTTTGAGCAGAGCTCAGTGCTGAGAATAATCTAAATCTCTGTGGCCTATCAAAAGCCATTTGCCTCCTGCCCCAATTCCTGTTGATTTATTTTGCTGTGGACAATTCTGGGTGCATCTCATTCCATAGATCACTCCCATCTGTTTACTACTTTATTTGCTATCATGCTGACTTTAGCCTTTTCCCTTTGGAATTCCTTGTCTCAAATGGACTTATTCCCTGATGAGATTGGCTTTTCTTTGGCTCTTTTCTTGACCCAGCCACTCACTTGCTCTTTCTGGGCTAGAATTGAGGAGCATGAGAAACATGTGATACAAACCACACCACAGGGCTTAGCTGCTTGGAAGCAGGACACAGCCCCTACTGAATGTCCTGAAAACTTGGTCTGGAGGAATAGGAAACCTCCTGGAATGTATTTTTGGCCACTCTGGAGGGCTATAAGGGGAGGAGGAGAAAGTCCTGGTTCTGCTACTGTTTGACATTAGGGTACATAATTCATACCTTGCAATTCTCCCAATTCGGCATGTACAGCCCCCCGCCAATCCTCTGTCCTGTCATTTTTCTAGCTGCTTTTACATTCTCCCACCATCTCTCTTTTCTTCCCACTTTCTAGCGTTATCCTTTGCTTACTCTGGTTGTTCCAAATTAAGTTCAAAAATGCAAAAGCAGTTTTCACTCAGTTAACTCAACAGGGATGAGAGGAGAAGAGAGGAGAGGAGAGGAGGGGAGGGGAGGGGAGGGGAGGGGAGAGGAGGGTCAGAAACTTGAATGAATGAAAAGATTTGTTTTTGTCAAAGACCAAAATATGCTGGAATTTTGCCCTTCTCAATACACTCAGGCAAATGCAAACTGCTGCAGTCTCTCCTAGCTTGTGTGTTCTTCTTAATTAATATCTTTTGCCATCTTGTCCACACTCTAATGTTGTTTGGCCACAGGTGTACTTGTTTTCATGTGTGAAATTTGAGAGAGTACACATAACTAGATAGGTGGTTTACTCGAGAGCTACTGCAAATTAAGTAAAGTTAAAATAATGTTCTTCAGGAAAACAAAAAACAAAAAAACAGTCCCCTTCACAACCTCAAGTATTCATTGACTGGAAAATATAGCATGCAAACAGGTTTGACACTGGCTTGAATATGGAACACTGCTGATACAGCCAAGAGAATTTCTTTTCAGGCTATCCCTTACTTTCCCAGGACTTACATTTTCACATTTTCCATTCATGTTCACTTTTGCCCCATCCCTGTATCCTCAGAGACAGTTTTCAAGATCCAGTTTGCCCAAAATCATATATAATTTACACAAATTATCTTCAGTGAAAAGAGTGATTTGAATCAGGATAGGGTTTGGGTGGCTGAAATAGCAATCTGAGTGCAGCTAGGTGTGTGGATATATGGAATAATACTCAGTGATTTGCTTTGACTGCTGGAGACAACCAGTTGTGAAATGTATTATTTCACATGTCATTGTTGGATAAAATGACATTTCCTAGACTCTACCATCCTGGGTGCTTTTATTTCAACCGGCAACAGCACCTTCTATTTTTTTTTTTTTATTGGGCTTTGGATCTGCTAGTAATGAAAGCCTTTATGTAGGCTAACTTACGTGTGGGTTGTAATATTTGCTGCTATTTCCTCCTTTCCAACATTGTGTCATCTTCTGAAAACGTTTTGATTTGTGTCGGTAGGTCTTACTGTGACAAATGTTTTTTTCATATCTCATGGCCTTTTAATCTGGGATACTAATTGCTATGTGATTCCCTAAGGCTTGCTAGCTCTTTTTGCTTGTGGGAGCAATCTGTCAAAAGTCAGTATGTGAAGCCAAGTTCTTTCTCCACCACAGTCTCTTTCATATTTGTCTTTCTTTATAAATCCTGCCTTTCAGTACCTTTCAGTACCTTGTCATCCATCTTTGCAGTATTTGCCTTGTGTTTGCTGAGAGATTACAGACTCTTTTCTGTTTTTTATATGGAGAAATGTGGAAAGATACAAATAGACTGAAATCTACAGTGATCTTGAATATATTCTTTTGCTGAAATTAATTTTAGTGTTTCCCCCCACCCCAGATAAGCCAGAAATTAAGAGCAGTGGTAGGTAAAGCTGAGGTGAATTCACACAGCAGCAAGAGCGCGACAGGAGCAGTCTGCTCTGCATCAGCTGCCTCTGTCATGAAGAAAGCACCATGGCCATACCTCTTCCTTCCGCAGCACAGCTGGGTACCTTCCCAAGATGCACTAGGGCAGGAAGTGTAGCCATTGAGCTTCCCGGGCTTCTGCAAGACAGGAAAGTCCACGATGTTGGTGCAATCACAAGTCATTGATAGGAAAAACCCGTCAATGATTTAATCTGTGATTGTACCACCTGGAGACAGGAGAAGCAGGAGTTCACAACAGCATCATCTAGAACCATCATCAAGATCCTGTCCTTCTCCTGTCTCCATGGTGGGTTGGGAGGGTGGTGCCCAAAGGGCTTTCATCAAACACTTTTATGAAATCCAAATAAATGACATCCACAGCACTCTCATGATCTACTAGACTAGTATCGAATCACAAAAAGATGGAAGATTCGTTTGGTAGGATATATTCTCAACAAACCCATGCTGGCTCTCACTAATCACTAAATTGCCATCTAGCCTTGCAAACAGACTCCTGTATAATCTATTTCCTGTTTTCGAGGACAAGTTGATTGGTCTGTAGTTCCCCAGTTGCTTTTTTTTTTTTTTTGCCCTTTTTGAAGAGAGGGACAAAGTTTGCTCATCTCCAGTCCTCTGATACTCATCTGTTCTCTACATTTTTCTAAAAAAATGGTGGCAAAAATGATGTACTCAACAAGTTTTTTCAGGACTCTGGGATACAGTTTGTGTGGTCCAATAGATTTGAACTCCTTTGGGTTAACTACGTCATTCCTGACTTATCTCCTTGTCAATCCTGATTTGCAATCCAGATCCCTCACCAAAGTCTCTTTTCATGCATGGATACACACACTTCTCTTTTGGGGAGGAAAGAGGAAGCAAAATAGATGTTGATCAGTTCTGTCTTTTTATGGTGATCTGTTAGCATTTTACCATCTTACTGTGTGAGCAGCCAGTCTGTTTCCTTGGTCATTCTTACTTTGAATGTGTCTGGCGAACTTCTTGTTGCTTCTGGCTTATCTAGCCAGTCTTAGCTCATTATGAACTTTAGCTTTCCTTATACTGTTCCTGCAAGCTTCAGCTATACATCTCTACTCTTTCTTGGTGATTCATCCTTCTTTTCATTCTTTATACATGACATTTTTTCTTTTCATTTCCCCATTGAGTTTGCTGTTGGAGCGAGCCACAGAGGTTTTTCAGATGTTACCTGTTTTTCTTCCTCCATGAGATTGTTTGTGATTGTGCTTTTAGCAGCTCCTTCTTCATGAACTCCCATTCCTGGTGTCTTTTTCCTTTAGCATCTCTAGCCATGGGATTCCACTCATCATTTCCGAGAACTTGGTAAAATGCGTTTTCATGAATCTAAGGTCCATGTTGGATGATGGTCTTCTTTTCTCTGTCCCACAGTTGTGAATTCTAGCCTTACATGGTCAGTTTGCTCTAAAATACTGATTACTTTGATTCTAGTGACCAACTAGTGACCCCAGTTATTGACTCTTATTGGTTAGGAACAAGTCCAGGATTACCAATTCTCTTGTTTCTTCCTCTAGCTTTTGTGGGAGGAAATTATCTGCACCAGGATTTGTTGGACAGCCTATGCTTAACAGAGGTAGTGTCCCAGCAGATATCAGGTTAATTGAAGTCTCTTCTGCCCTACATCCATAACAACTAATTCTTGAGCCTTTGAGTTTTCTGAAAAACATCATCTACCACCTCTTCTTGGTTTGGTGGTCTGTAGTAAACTACCAAATGTGTTGTTTTTATTTCTTTCTGCATTTATTTTTATCCAAATGCCCTTGACTAATCCACTTTGATCCCTTCCACAGATTTCTCTATTAGTGAATTTGTCATATAATTCTATTCCCCCTCCTTTTTTTTTTTTTTTTTTTGGTCACATCTATTCTTTTTGCACAGGGTTCAGTGTCCCTTTTACTTTCATGAGGGTTTGCAGCACAGAACCTTTGTGAAAGTAGGAAAAAACACACATAACTCCCCCTGTGCCGCCCTCCCATTCCCTTCAGGGGTTCCCCGCCGGTTCCCTTGCCTTTTGCCCCGGCACACGTTCTCCTGCCTTCTTTCTCTGCACCTGGGCAAAAGGTAAGGGAATACAGAGGAAGGCACACATGCATCTTCCTTTTTTGCATGTGATGCTCCCCCTCCCATTCTCTCTGCCTTTTGCCCATGCACAGAGAAGGAAGGCACATATGCCTGGCAAAAGGCAAGGGAATGGGAAAAGGAGAATGTGTGTGCACACTTTGCAAATAATCAAATTCACAAACAGTTGTGTAGGGAGGGGTGGGGAGTGCTGTTCACCCCAGGCTGCAATGTTTTGGGGGTGCCCCAGCCCAAAGCCATGCCCCCATATGCCCCGACCATGCCGCAGCCACACACTGTGTGCCATAGTCCCGTCCCCCCTCCACACACTCCAAGCTCTGACACTGTTCACAAATGTCAAACCTGCAAATGGACTGTATATGGAGGACTGTATGTCTTTTGATTCCTATATATTACAGTCATTGGAATCATCCCACCAGTTCTTTGTTATACCTATAAAGTCATATTAATTTTCTTGCACTAGAACTTCAAGCTTGTTTTGTTTGTTTCCCAAACTCTATGCGTTGCTCTACAGCAATGAAACCTTGTTTGTTCTTCCATATTTATTTACAGTGAGTTTTACTTTGGATCTCATTCTCTTCTCCTCTAGAATTCACATCCTTGCAGTTGGGCTATTATTTGAGCTATCATTTGCAACCCCCCAAGGATTTAGTTTAAAGCCCTTAGTACCAAAGACATTCTTCCCAGTCTTCATGAGCTGCTGCCCATCTGTAGCCAGTAATCCTCTGCCTAAGAAGCAAAGATCATGATCCCAGAAGCCAAAACTCTCCTGCCCTTGTATAATCCTCTATTCTTCACTGGCACAACTGGTGAAAATACCACCTGCTTCTCAAAACTCTTTAGCTTCCTACTCAGAGCTTCGTAGTCTGAGATGATCTGCTCAAAGGTGTTCTTGGCAGTGTCATTGGTGCCCACATGAACATAGAGAAAGGAGTACTGCTCTGTGCTCTTGATGAGTTTGCCCAAGTTATCAGTAAATCCACAAGCTCTGCCGCTCCAGATTCACCTGGAAAGAAAGGCCTAACTCACATGTGTCAATTTCTGTCAACCACATGTAGCAGGAACATGGTATGTACAAGCTGATCTAAGATTATGTTCTGAAATGATTACCTTTTTACAAAGCGAATTACAGTGTAATCATTTCTTGAAAGTAATTTCCCACTGTATTCAATAGAGCTGCCTTCTGTACAGAATTAACAGCAACAAGTATTACTAATTTCTTGCCACTTGGACCAATTTGGCCAGCCCTTCAACTAAAAGTGGATGTCTTGCTCACATCCCATGGGGATCTTGGTAGAGGAGGGGAGTACAACAGGAGCACTCCTCTCTGCACTAGCTGCCTCTGTGACTGGAGGAAGTGCGATGGCTTTGCCTCTTCCTGCTTCAGCACAGCTGGGTACTGTCCCACGCTATGCTGGGGCAGGAAGAGCAGCCAGTGCACTTCCAGGACCTCCACACACCAGGTAAGTGTGGGCTGGCGGTGGGAGGACTGCACGATCACCAGTCATTGATGGGGAAAACCTATCAATGATTTGTGGTGCCATTGCACCACCTTGGGATGAGAGAAGGACAGGACTTGGATGATGTCATGCAGAACTGTTGCCCAGGTCCCATCCTCTTCCCGTCCCCAGTGAAGGATAGTGATGTCCTACGGAAAGGGCTACAGTTTCTATTCATTCAGTCTGCTCCACTCTGTTTCCACCTGAATCTACAGATTTCTTTTAAATGCACATATTTTTAGTCACTTTCAGCTGATACTTTCCCCAGAAAATGCATATTTTTGTACACCTTAGATCTTAAGATGTACATTTTGTTTATGTTAAAGCATTATTTTATGTACCTTTTGGTATGTTCTTGAGCCAAGAATGGCACTGCAAAATTTGAGGTTGTACAAAAACTGAAGGATAATTGTTACATGTGCATCGGTTTGAGAAGTGCAAACCATATTTATTGGTTTGAAAATTCAGAACAAACAAACAAAATCCATCTTTCTACCCTGCTTCTCAGTTGGAGATGGCGCAATACGTGTTGTATAGTTCATGCGTTCAGTACTTGTGGATTTGGTTATTTGCAAGTCATTTTTTATATATTTTAAAAAATTCTTAACCTATTTGCCCATGTCACAGAAAAAAAAAAAAGTACTCTCTAGGAATCTCTAAATCCTCCCATGAGACTGTATGGTCTACTTCTAGTGGAAATGGTCAATAGAATCTGTAAATGGATACATGGAACAAGAGAACTGTGTATATGTCAGAGGTGGAGCATAGAATTGCCCTTGAGAACCTGGAGGTTTCTAGAGAAGTGTTCTCAAGAAAAAATAGCACTTGAGATTTTTATTTCATTTGTTATTTTTATTTGCATTTTTTTCACTTTTCTGAAGGTCTTGGTCCCCTCATCCAAATGAAAATAGAAGACTTACAGGTCCACATGCCAACCCTCACACCAAATTTGGCTGTAATGCCTTTATTGATCTAGCCTTTCCAGATCACGCAGGGGCACACATTTCTAGAAGGACCTCCATTCACCAATGCTATACTTTCAATCTTCCTCCCCATGGGGCAACTAAGTCCTTTTATAGAGTTTGGAAAAATTACATTTGGAGACTATGGTGCATGAGGCAAGGGAATCGCTCTGTGCCATTACCGGATCTTCTGGCTCCTTGATCTGGTCCAGGGTGACTCGGAGCAGTGCGAGGTCTTAGATCCGCACTGCTCTGGCTTCCAAAATGGCGGCTTCCGGTTGGTCGTGGGTCCCGACCAACTGTGAAGCTTGCCACGCCTAAAGCCATCCCTCCACAAACTGCAGACTCGCTTTGGTGCGAGCCTGTGAATCTGCACAAGAGAACAGGTACACAATGGTGTGCTCCAGAAAAATGAGAAACCTCTTTTTTCCAGTCTTTAAAAAGCGCGCTAGAGGACCAGTTGGGGGCATTTCGGAGTGAACTGAGGTGCGCATCTCCAGTAAGTAGTCCAAACCCAGTCCTCTCCGAGGTGCAGACGACCTCCGTAGAGGACACACTGCGCCGTTTTAGTTCCTCCATGCAGAAAAGGTCTATAACTCCCAGAACCTACAAGCCAGGATGGGGAAATTTGGACTTGTAATCCAAACAGCCAGCATGGTATGGTGGTTTGAAAATTGGACTATGACCCTGAAGACCAGGGTTTGATTCCCTGTTGGGCCATGGAAACTCATTAGGTGACCTTGGCCATGTCACACACTGTCAGCCCCAGAAAACCTTGTGATAGGTTCTCCATAAGTTGGAAACAACTTGAAGGCAAACAACAACAATCCAAAGAGTAACTTTCCAAGGTTCTGGTTTCTAGCTGGTTAGCGATGCTTTTTCCCCACCTTTAACCTAACGGATTATATCTCTACCCCCCAAAAGAACATATTTTTGTGGCCTCTTTCAGACATAATTGCAAAATTATAATTAGTTTCAAAAGTTGCCAAATGTATCTTTCAGGGTGCGAGGTATGCACCTCAGAGCATGTGCAGAGTACAGAAAGTAGGAAGCAGTGAAAAACCACTGCCAGCTGCTCCAGACTGGAAAAAATAGCCATGCAGGCTCATTGCATTAAAGCTAAGTGCTGTTTATTCAAACAAAGCACAAAATAAGCAATAGGGCTTCAGGCAGCATGCCTAGAAGCAAAATAACAGGTACAAAAACAGCACAGAAGACAAAGAGTATGACCAGAGGAAGATCCAAAATGTGACCAAAGGCAGTACCAAATATGGCCTGAGGCAGTTTACAGAGCAAAACCTAAGCCTTTTAAGGGCTTAATCATACCCAGGTATACCTCAGGTGATCTGGTACGTCCACAGCATCCATTATCCCCATGCTGGATACCTTCTCCTGAGGAGGACCTTGCAAGGCAAGCTAGCCATAACAAACCTTGCAGCTGCTCTGCCAAGGTCACATTACCTCATATTTCCATCCACCAGAAAAACCTTCTTGGACACACTACACTCACATTCTGAATGCCCTGACAGTATCACATACTCTCAGCCCCCTAAAAACCCATGATAGTTTTGCCTTAGGGCTGCCATAAGTCTGAAATGATATGGAGCCCTGGTGGCGCAGTGGTTAAATGCCAGTACTGCAAGCCACAAGGTTGTGAGTTCGATCCTGCCCGGCTCCAAGGTTGACTCAGCCTTCCATCCTTTCGCAGGTCGGTAAAATGAGTACCCAGCTTGTTGGGGGCATGTATAGAAATGTTTCAAAAATACATGCTATTTGTAAGTTGTTCGCCGCCTCAATCTATATGGAGAGGCGGGATACAAATAAATAAATAAATAAATAAAATATAAAGGTACAAAACAACAAAAACAAAACCCAGAAAATGGAGCTTGTGTTGAGTATTAGGTGAGAAATCTTCTATAGAAAAGTGAACTGCCTGCTTCCAAAAACACTATTGTACCAGCAAATTATTATTAGCTACTATCAGTTTGAGAGGGAGAAAATGTCACTTCTCTTACCTCCTGGGCAAAAGACTTTGCATGAGAAGCCCAAGGGAAAATGATATGGTAATTTGCTAAACAGAAGTGCAAAAGGGTGAGTCACGTGCTGGCAAGAGAGAGTGGGAGGGAAAGGTGAAAAGAAAGCCGTCAGCTCAAAGGCCTTCCACCACAAAAAAAATTGAGGTTTGTGGTTCCATGAATACATAATTTGTAGCACTGAACTGAAATTACTTAGATGTCTCTTTTGAGAGGACTTCTCACATTTTTCTTCTCATTCTGACTTCCCTAGAAAAAAAGAGGCTATCATGCAGATTTTTTCTTCAAATTATCTCCAACACGTTTTACGTAGGAGCTACCATTCCATCACAACTCCAGTGCTTCTGAATGGTGCTAGACAGATATTGCAGAGGAGACTGAGGACCTTTTCGCACGGACTTTCCCAAGCGAAAGAGCCCCGTGAGCCGCGCGGGAGTGGGAGCGCCGCTGCGCACGATGCACTCCCACTTCCGGCGCTCTCACGGAGCTGCAGCGGCGCGGGCGCGGGGTTTTTGATTTTCGCTTTCAAGCGAAAATCACCCCGCGCTCGCGCAACGCTCCCGGCGCCCACACGCACTCACCTATAGTGCGGTGCGTCGGGGAGGCGGCCGGGTCGCGCCTCCTTCCCTCCGCCCGTGCGGAAGGAAGGGGCGGGGCGGGGAGCTAGCGCGGCGGATGCGAGAGCATCCTGCTTCGCACGGGCGGGGGGCTGCTCGCGACAGCCTCCCGCTCGTGCGCGCGGGGGGCGGGCGCGACTGTCGCTCGCTCCTGGCGCACGCGGGGGGGGCGGGCGCGACTGTCGCTCGTGCCAGGAGCGAGGGACAGTCGCACCCGCCCCCCTGTGCGCACGCGCGCGATCGGGAGGCTGTCGCGAGCAGCCCCCCCATGCGCGCCAGGAGCGAGCGACAGTCGCGCCCGCCCCCCGAGCGCGCCAGGAGCGACGGGCTCCTTTCTTGCGCGCGCGGGGGGGGATAGACTCGCGAGCCGCCGCCGCCTCCGGGACGGTGCCGTTTCCCAGCTGGTTCCTTCGGCTGCGGAAGGAACCAGCGGGGAACCGGCAGGCTCCCGAACTAGGCTTTTCCCGCAAGCCGCCCGCCCCCGCTCGCGCAAAAAGCCTAGTGCGAAAAGGGCCTAAGTGGTAGATAGATGCAGAGATGTAGCCACAGGGCTGCAAAATAAGACATTGTCCCCCTCCCATAAGAATTCTGTGCTGCATGAAATTTTTCTTGCGTTTACAGATTTCTAACACTGCTGAGAGTGAGATATTGAAAATCATTCACACCTAGACCTCTTATATTTGCTGTGTTTTCTGTTCCCTTGGTAGCTTTGCCAGGTACTATCTTTGGATGCCTAACCTGTATTTTTAAACACTCTGAAGTTCCAGTAATTCAGGAAGTGAAGGGAAATTGCACTTGGGGGTTGGAATTCTTATTAAGGAAGAAATGCCCTCATTTTGCCCTGCCTGTGTCTGTACCCCTGGACACAATGCCAACAAGTTACAGCTATTGCAAACATCATTTGTGGTAGCGGGGGGGGAGGGAACTTTAACACAGGCGTAGGTAACTTTTTAAAAAAATTAAACATACAAGATTTTCTAACCTAAAACTACATATAGGAATTAACAAGAACCTGAATACACAAACAGACGTAAATAATAAACTTAAAACTAACCTAATCTACCTATATATACCAAAATAAACTACATAAAGACAAAGGATTCTACAGCATCTTCTAAGTGACTGCCTTCTTAAGATGGATATAATTATCACAATAATAAAGATACTTCTTCTAGATAAATATCAAAATAAACTACAAAGTCAATTATCACTATTAAAAGTCAATTAATCAATTAATCAATTAATTAATCAAAAGTCAAAGTCAATTAATCACTATTAATCAGATATTAATACATCTGCCAGTCATCAATAAATTATTGATTATTCAAAACCAAACACTGACACTACTCCCCCAATGATCTTTCAAGTATGACATCATTGTATCCTATTCTTTCTTAAATCTACTGAAGTTTCACACTTCAGTCAAAATCATAAATTTGTCCATTTCATTGAAATCTGACACTTTTGACCACCATTCTTTTATAGATGGAATCTGTAATCTTTCCATGTGGGGGCAAAAAGTAGTCTTGCGATTGTAATCACATATTGAAATATTCTTCCTTTCTTTCTGAATTTTTCTTCTATCAAACCCAGCAAAAACAGTTCTGGTTCCAACTGACTCTTGTTACTGCGGTTATCTGGCCCAAGCCCGAGGTCTACAATTTCATATTGGTTATGGTTAATATTTCCACATGGCACTCCATGAGATGAACTCCACATGTCTGAAAGGGTCACAGAAAGCCAGTGTAGACAGGTACGGCCACAGGGCCTTAGTTATAAACGCTAGGTCTAGGCCAGTAAACAACTATCTGTCGCACAGCTAGTAGTGCCCCCCCAGACACAGCCGATCATTCAGCAGATGCAAGGGCTCTCAGCCCCAAACTGCTTGCTCTATACAAATGCTAAGCGCTCCTCATCTGCATACTGTTCTAACAAATGGCAATGCTGGCTAAATCTCATCAATTCTGATTTTGACCTTTTAGAGGCTTTGTCTCCACTAAAATCCCTATTGTTCTCCTCGGGAGAGGGCTATCCTCCAGGTACAATCTTCCCTATAAAAAACCCAAGTCTGAGCTTCTTGTCGGAATGCTCATCCCTGGCGTCCCAAACTGCTGCTGCTCTGTTCAGCGAGCCTCCCCTCAGCCTCCACATGCTCCACGTGCCATGAACCCAAGCCTCGATCTCTATCTTCTCTTTTACCGGACTGCAGGATCAGGTGGAGTATCACCCCAGAAACCCTCTGAAAACCCCTATCAATTTTCCTCACTTTCTGCTTCTATAGTTCTTTGATGAGTGCGTGAGTCGTTGTTTGCTTAATTAAAGAAAGTTTAATAAAATCTTTTAATTGAACAACTTGCCTAGTTCTTGTCGTGGCCAGACTCCGTAAACATAGGGTTAAAGATCTCGCTACGTTACCCTGCCTCTCGTATTGCTAGCTTGTGCTCCTTGCTAATTTCCCCAACTTAGTAATATTTGGAGTGCACTTAGGTGTCCCTCTCGGGACCTCCAGAAATCAGGGTAACACTCTGCATCCTCAAGATCTCTTCGGTCAAGTTACGGAAGGCCCAAGAGCCAATTCCAGCCCCGTTCCACCACAGCACCTGCACCAAATTCTGGAGATTGAAAGTAGGGTTTGCTATCATTTCTTGTTTCTTAGAAGTCAGATGTTGAAGCTAAAACAAGGTGTGTGAGGACCGTCCTTTATTTTAGCAAAGCCTCATGCTTCCAGAAACCTATAGGAGAAATACCGTAGTTATTCCCTGAAAGAAATACCTTCTTTGCCAAAATAGCCCCCAAATACATTTCATTTAACCAAAGGATGGGAATTGTACAACTCTCCAGATGCCACTGGATTTCAACCCCCAGCATTCCTAGCCAGCATAGCTAGGAGGTATGCTAGGAGTTGCTAATGACACTCAACTTGATCTGGTCTCAGTAATGGAGTAGGAGAGGGTGGAAAAATTCAAGCAGAATGCAGACAAGGCAGAGGAGTTTTTGGTTAGTCAAAAGGCCAATTAAGGAATAGGCCATAGCAGAAGAGTCTGTTAATGGTGTGCATTGTACCTTTATCTTCTCCATAATGTTTAAATGTTTCAGACTAAACAATTGTCACTATCCAGTTGTCATGATTTGACAGGGACAGTCTCAATTGTCCCAATTAATCCTCTGTCCTCTCATTTCTTTCAACTGTTTATAAAGTCTCCCACTTTTTCGGTCATCCTCTTACTTCCCTCACTTGTCCTCAGCTCACTTCAGTTTCCGCAAATTGAGTTCAAAAGTGCAGCCATAGTTTGCACTCCATTTACTCAGCAGCAGGGAAAGGAGAAGAAGGGGCAGAATTTTAACTGAATGGATTTTGGATAAGGACAGACTCCGGCTTCTGGCAAGCTCAATGAAAAGTAAACTTGTAGCCCTCCTAGCTTGGGTGTTCTTTCTCATCAGTAAATCTGACCTTCTTGGCCACACTCTGATATTGTCTGGTCATCCATGTCCAGGTTTTCATGTGTAAAATGTTGGATGATATGGGTACGTAGGGAGCCTGGTAAGGTCATTTGGCAAAATCACATTCTTCAATACTTTTGACCCATTTGGGGCTGATTTAGGCCCCTCCTGTTTTGTATCTGGAGTTGCAAATTAAGGCCACAAGGCCTGCATGAAACCCATAAATTGCACTGTGCCCTTTCCTGTTTTGCTCTATCATTTTTTTTTCTATCAGTTGAGGAATGCATATTTATCTTATCTTATCTTATCTTATCTTATCTTATCTTATTCATTCCAATTAAGTCTTAAGACAAGAGACAAATCCCCTTTCTCCATTGTCTTTTCATCCTTATATTTACCAGGATTTGTGCATTCACCTAAGACTTACATATGTGCTAGAGCAGACCTTTCCTAACTTTTCATGTTGGTGACACACTTTTTAGACATGCATCATTTTGTGACACAGTAATTCAGTTTTACTAGCAAACGAGACATTAAACTAACCTCTTATAAAAGATATAGACATATACATAAATTGTAATAACGAAATGTATGGAGACCACAACATATCTCATGAAAACCTTTCATATATTTTTAAGATATATGATTTATAAATAATAGAATATATTTTCAAGATTGTAGGCAACACACCTACACACACGTTACACACTAACATGTTATGGTACACCATTTAGAAAACTCTGCACTAGAGATTTTTCTGGTTTGCCTTCTCAGCTTTGAGACTGAAGTTGAACTGAAGACAAAGCCTGGGAAGCTCACACTCTTACACTCTTCTGTTGCATTCCTTTAGGTTCAAATAAAAGTTTCATCACTTCTTTATTTATTTTTTTACATTATTTCTTAGTTTTAAAACAGTCAAATTCACAGTTAGAATCACAGTAACAGTTAGAGAAGTATATGTTCCAAAGGAAGAGAAGGAATTAAAACTAAGGCCCTTTTTGCATGGTATTTGCCATGTGAAAAAGCCTCTGGAGCATTGTGCAATTGCGAGGAGCTATCCACATGTTGTCCTCGCAATTGTGCAATGCTGCTGGGGCCAGCAGGTGCTGACCATGCACTATTTCGTTTTTGGCTTCTAGCCAAAAATGGAGTGTGATCACGCATTGCTCCAGGGCCCCGTGCACACTTATCATGCTTGCAGAGCCTCCGGAGCTGCAGCACGCATGCTTTCTGCCCGAGCACAGCCTGGGAAAATCCCAGGCTATTCTGTAGAAGGAAGAGGAGGAGCCCTCATGCTGCCTGCTCGCTGGCAGGCAGCGGCTGCGGAGGCGAAGCAGAGGGGACATGACAGCCTCTCACAAGAGGCTGCTCATGCGACCCCTGCACCCCAGCACCACGAAAAGGTAAGGTGCAAAAAGGGCCTAAAACACAATACTAATACACTAATCTAGAAGTGAATATTAATAAAACACTAACTCACTAAGACATAGAAGGGCTCTGACCCCCAAGCCAAACTGTAATGAAAGAAAGATTTAAAAATAAATAAATAAAAATGTTATTCTTCCATTACAGATCCAACTAAGGAATCCTACTAGAATTACTAGTGACCATGGCCATTTCCACACTAGACTGTTGTAGCTAGGGATGGGCCAACCAAATCCTCAAATCCTGGGCAAGGATTCGAGATTTGCGGATCTGAACCCCTGACTCCCAAAATAAGCAAACTGAATCTTTCGAATCCACCAACCAAATAGTTTGTTGGAGACCAGGACATCTGAACACTTTGGAGACTGGGACATCTGAAAACCTGGGCAACCAGACACATGAAAATCTGGGTGATCGGACACATAAGGGAAGATGGCAAGTAGGTGAGTTTTTCTCTTGGAATAATAATGGCCTTTGCTAACAGTTTCAGAAATTACATTTGGGGTTGTATTCTAAGATAAATTGAACATTTAATATTTAAGTCCAACACTTGACTGGAAGACACAGTCTTCTTGAGATTTCAAGGACAGCTGAAAGATTTCTTTGCAGAGCTCTCTTTGTTACCCCAAAACACAGGTGCCACAAGGGCCACCCTGCAATGCCAAATACCTCCTTGCAAAAGTGGGGAATTAATTAGCTCAAAGAGGAGGCTTACAAGAGGGGGGTAACTTAGCGAGATCTTTTCTACCAATGTTTACGGGCACATGAAGGAAAAGAACCAGCCAGAGATTCAGAAATAAGCTAAAAATGCGTTTTATTGAGAATTCACTCATGCATGCACACAAGATACACACAATCACACGTTCACACAAGAGCTAACTGAAAGACAAAGAGAGGAAAAATTATAGAGAAGCTGGGGATTTGGGGGGATTTATAATTACCAGTCCAGAAGAGTAGTGAAGAGCAGAAATGTATTTTGGCTTAGGTAGGACCTAAGGACAGTTCTCATTCAGAAGCCAGACAGACAGAGTGACAGGTAGACCTTCAAGAGACTGCACTGGGCATCCTCAAATCAGGGGTATTTGTACCCTGAAAATGGCTTGTGGCTGTGAAGGTTCCGGATGCAAGACAAAGGAAACCTGTTGTGGACAATGAGTCTTTTGCCTGTTGATGGGCTTAGTGCTTTGATTGACAAAAACATGATGAATGTTGTAATAGCTGTCTATTGTGGGTGCTGTGAGGACAGAGGAAAGAATCCAGGTGTACAAGGGATGGATAGCTGTCAATCAGTGTCTGGGTGGGCTCCTCACAGTTGGATACCCTGGAAAATTCCAGCTTCTATTTAAGCCTATTATTCACAGGAATGGTGTGTGACAAATGAGTCAGTCTTACCTGGAGGAAGTTTGGAGTTGACCTTTGCTTCTCAGATTTACAGTCAAATTCTTTCCCTCACTCAGTTTGACCTCTCGGTCACCTCTCAGGCTTGAATTTGATATCAGAGCCAATTATATATGATGCCAATTAGGTATGGTGCCCATCCAAACCATACTGATATTGGGGACCCCCAAAGCAGGGCCTTACTCTTTGCAAAGCTCTTTCAATTCTGGGGTTTCTAGTTTTACAAGGTGTCACAGCCTTCTCTGCCAAAGTGTGCTGGTGCATCACCAAACTACAAATCCCAGGATGCCATAAGGAACAATGCAAAGAAAAGCCAGGTTTGACCTGGATTAGCTCTGTACTCTAGTCATAGGCAGGAAAATGTGGGATTAATCCATATTTTCCTGCCTGTGTACAAAGGGGCTTCATGTCATTTTCAATCTGGGGAGATCCAAAGGCAAAACTATGACAATTGTCTTGGCAAGATTTCTTCAGAGGGAGGTTTGCCTTTGCCTAGGCTTTTGCTAAGGCTGAGAGAGTGTGTCTTGCCCAAGATTATCCTTCTTTGCCTTGCTTTTTAAACCCTTTTTTTTAAAAAAAAAAAGATTCAAAAGATTTGAGATTTGTGAGGTTTGTGGATTCCCAGAACCTTCCAGGGATTTGCATTCAGATCTGGAAAATTGTGGATTCATCCCATCCCTAGTTATAGTGCTCTTATTCCACATCTTATGGAATCCTAGGGTTTGCAGTTTAGGGAGGGGCCAGATGGCTTTCCATTCTTAGGCTCTTTTCGCACAGCATTTACCATGCAAAAGGGCCCCTCAAGCATTGGCGCAAATGTGAGGAGCAGTCCACACGACACACTCACATTCATGCAACACTCCAGGGCCTGGTAGGTGCCGTTCATGCATTTCTTCACTTTTCGCTCTGAGACAAAAATGGTGCACGATTGCGCATTGCTCCACGGCCCCGCGTGCACTTACCTGGCATGCGGAGCTCCAGAGCCGTGCCGGTTGCGCTTCCTGCCCCAGAGCAGCCTGGGAAACTGCCAGGCTGCACTGTGGAAGGAAGAGGCGGGGCTCTTGCACAACCAGGAAGTAGCTGTGGAGCTGAAGCAATGGGGACATGAGCGCTTCTCACTGGAGGCTGCTCGTGCGATCCCCACACTCCAGTACCGAGAAAAGATGAGTTGTGGAAATGGCCTTAGAAACAACAGAAGGGCAAGGAAGGGAAGAAGAGCCTGAGGAAGAGTGAGGAGAGTACAATGCTGACAGCCACTACACCACCCTGACTCAACAAGTCAAATTATTGCATCGCTAGATTTTTTTTGGTTCAGAAAGTCCATAAACAGTTTCCAATCTTCCAATAAATAAATAAATCTATCTTCCGTTGGCTTGTAAAGTTTCCCCATTTTTGACTCTTGTCAGAAAGTGTTTCCTTTTTTTGTTTTGTTTTGAGGGCCAAAAAGTTATATTCACAGGTCACTTCATTGTGCATATTCGCAAGTCACTTCATTGTAGCTACTGATTGCTGCAGGAAAAAAAATTAGTAGTGTATGCTTATCATTGTTAGAATTTGGGGCCTTTTCTAATGGAAGACTCTAAGGCCGACCTTTAACTGCTTTCTCACTGACCCATGGGCAGAATAATAACTCATTCTTCACTCTCACTTACTTTTTACACAAACTCCTATGTGACCTGTTGCTTGGGAACTGAATAGCATCTTTTTATTTCTTAATCCTTATGAATATATTATATATCTATATAAACTGTTTGTCTGCCATCACAGATGGACCTCAGCTGAGATCAAAGTTATGCTTTTGGCTATTGGAAGTAGACCTGGAATTGAAATTCTAATGAACAAGCATTCCATCTCAGTTTTAAAAAAAAATTTACAGAGAACAGTAAATGCTCAAATGTATTCCAACCCAGGGATACCTTTGAAGCACAGGGAAACTCCGTGCTAAATGGAAGTTGCATGAAAGTGTTGTGGTTCTTTTCTATTTGAACTGATCATAGAATAATAGAGTTGGAAGACACCAAAAGGGCCATCCAGTCCAGCCCCCTGCCATGCAAGAACCTACATCAAAGCATTCCCAACAGATAGCCATCCAGTCTCTGCTCAAAAATCTCCAAAGAAGGAGACTCCACCACACTCCTAGGCAGCATATTCCACTGCCGGACAGCTCTGACTGTCAGGAAGTTCTTCCTGAGGTTCAAGTAGAATCTCCTTTCCTGCAGCTTGAATCCATTGCTCCTTGTCCTAGCCTCTGGAGTGGTAGAGAGCAAGCCTGTTCCCTCCTCAACATGACATCCCTTCAAATATTTAAACATGGCTATCATGTCCCCTCTTAACCTCCTCTTCTGTAGATTAAACATACCCAGTTCCATAAGCCACTCCTCATTGGACATGGCTTCCAGAGCCTTCACTATTTTGGTCGCCCTCCTCTGGACACGCTCCAGCTTGTCAATATGCTTCTTGAAATGAAGTATCCAGAACTGGACACAGTATTCCAATTGAGGTCTGACCAAAGCAGAATAGAGTGGCATCATTACCTCCCTTGATCTAGACACTATACTCCTATTGAGGCAACCAAGCATCACACTGACTTTCTTGGCTGCCTCATCACACTGCTGAGTCATGTTCAGCTTGTGGTCCACCAAGACTCTTAGATCTCTTTCACATGTACTGTTATCAAGGCACGTGTCGGCGGCTGGGCGGGGCCGGGCAGGCTTGGGTCTGGCTCAGGCCGAGGCTGGCGTCCCGGAAGCCTCAGCCAGCAGAGTCACCTCAAAACTAAAGCAAGCCTTACTTCAGGCGGTAAACAGGAACGAAAAGAAAGGGTTTTCCTCACCCGGGCAACGAAGGGTTAAGCTGGCTGGCAAGGCTTCCGAGCAGAGTCTCGGCAGGAGCAAGGCGGGACCACAGCAGGGGCAAGGCAGGCAGGAACAAAGCAGGAACACGGCAGGAACAAGGCAGCAGCTCTGACGGGCAACACACGGAGAGCCGTTGGTTGTTGCTCCGTGCTGAACCTGGCTCCCTCTGGCTCTAAAGTAGGAGCCTGGCGCCGGCGCCGGCCAATCCTGAAGCTGCTGCACAGCTGGGAGCCCTCAGCCGGGCTCACAGCTGAGCGTCCTTAGCCAGCTGCAAGCCCTCAGCCTGCCGCTGATGCTCCAGCAACCGGCGGGAGCGACGGGCAGCCTCCTTGGCCTGCCGCCGCTGCGAGAACGTGGGAGGGAGGCCGTCAGGCTCCTCCGGATCGGGCCCGCGGGTGAGCGGCAGCCCAGCGACCTCCGGGCGACTCTCTTCCGCAGCGCCGGCTCCGTCGGTGTCTTCAGTGGCGTCAGGGCAGGCAGGCTCGGGACGACCTCCCGTAGCGGCAGGTGGCTCCATAGCCTCCTCTGCGGCGGCGGTGGCCTCGACGGCGTCCGGGCAGCTGTTCCCGGCGCCGGAGGCCTCCGCCGCTACTCGCGAGGAGACCTCCGCCGCTACTCGCGAGGAGACCTCCGCCGCTACTCGCGAGGAGACCGGGTCGTCCTCCTCCTCGGGTGCTGCGTCTGGGGCCGCGGAGGTCCCGACAGCACGTGTCCCCCATCCTATATTTGTGCATTCCATTTTTGTGCATTCCATTTTTTCTGCCTAAGTATATTTACATTTCTCTCTGTTCAGGAGTATATTACTGGCAAGCACACTAAACTCAAGGCACTCTAATATTATGGAAAGGTGAAGTGTGGGCATATGCTGAACACTGTTTTAATGACCTTTCAGACCTTACTTTTGATGCCCCATTATCTGATGAGTCACTGTTTTGATGCTTCCAAATTAAGGTCACATTCCATTAATTTAATGGGGGATCTGCTGTTTCATCAGTTCTTCTTGTCTACAGAGGCTCACTTGGAACTGCTCACATGTGTGCACTGCTTGCATAGTGAGCTGAGGGAGAGAAAAGGCACTAAGCCAGCTAAGAGGCTTTGCAAGCAATACACAAACAGTTAGTCCCAAGTGAGCCTCCATAAGACCTTCATGTTCCCCACAGTATAGTACACAGGTTCCTTTCTCAACCAATTCTGTTTTCTGACAGTGCTCTGCTTCCTAGGAGAAGCCTTACTTATTTCCTCTTTTACCCCAACCTTTCACAGTGCATTGTCCAAATCCCCCAAAGTGTGGTGCATATTTGCATGCACAGATATGAAATGTATTAAAGAAATACAGCGTAACATTTATTGTCGGCTACAGGTACATTTCTCCTGTAGCAGCTTCAGGAGTGAAAAGTGATCTCTGCACATGCTTGGAAATACTTTGCACCTCCACTCTTGACACAGGAAGGAAAAAGAGAGTCATTTTATAAAGTACTGTTTGGCTTTCAGATCAAACATGGCATTTGGTTGTCCTGTCACTGTGGCATACTTATCAAAGGAATGGGACAGAATGTATTTAAGCAAGGAGATGCTTCCCACCCTCCAGTTCCCCATGTGACCGTTTATCTTACCATATTGCTACAGTTACAAAAAAGAAAAGAGGAAAATAGAGTGACAGCTTTAGTGGAGAAACAGGGTTCATCAGGAAGTCTATCTCTTTAACAGGACCTTAATTACTGAAGATTGCATTCTGTATCATATATACAATTGTGGGATAAAACATTTTCTTGATGATGGTGGATGGCTGGACTTATTTAGAATTTTATTCTTAATGCTGCTCTTGGTTTTTTCCTGATTACTCACTTTGGATAGCTAACTTTTCAAACTTCTGAGGCTGATACAACTAAATCCTCTCCACTCCCAAGCCTAGCCTCCCCCTTTTCTTATCTTCTGGTTCTACCTGGGGTTTCTGTAAAGCTAATGAAGGACCATGGTGAAGCCAGGTGGGAGACCGGTCATTTGCAATTTGGCTTTTTTTAAAATGGTATTTCTTGTTTCTATACTTCTATGCAAAATACCTGATTAAAGTGCCATTAAAACAAAGTGATCAGAGAAAGTGTTCAGATTTCTTTTTCCTTCCTGAATCTAGGCTAGGTGATCTCGTTATCCACCGATCTCATATTAGCTACTGTAAAGAAACAGCAAAACAGAATTCCATAATAAGTAAGCACAAATGTAGTTTGTTCCTGCAGTGGGTGGTTGCAAACCACAAACACTTTTAAAAAACACATTTGTTTATAAGTACACAATTTGGACAAATAGGAGCAAAAGAAAATAATTTTGAGAAGAGAGAGAAAAAGAGACAGTTTTCTGTGGCCACTTCCTGTTTCTTTGAAGACTTCCCATTCTGTCCAGTCAATTCCTACTTCTAAATTGGACTATTTCAAGCCCAAAAGAAGGCCCAGGAAAGAAGGAAATAACCTTAAATGGCAAACTGTCTCTCCTTAGTGTTGGAACCATTATTACCGTCTTGTTCTACTGAGTGGCAGGTCAAGGGAATTTGGAGGGGCACAAAACTGCTTGCTAGGGGATCCATATATTCCACTTTCGCTTACTGCCATCAAAGTGGTTTCAAAAAATGATTATTTTGCTAGGGGAGAACAGGCACAGCTGCTCTCATGAAACAGATTTTAGAGAAGAGAAGAGAAGAAAAGAAAAATAAGATAATCCCGATTCATCCTAAGCAATTTTGGCTGGCATCCTGTTAGTGCCATATACATGTGTTAAGCTGTGCTGGGACAACAGGCATATTCTGCTGACAGTGATCAGTGGTAGAAATTGAGTTGTGAATACGATGTTCATACTGAGATTGGAGTTGTGCATTGTGGATTCTATAATAGCACCCAGCCATTGACATGTGTTGCACAATGTTGCTATTCTCCACAGGGGTTGTGTAGTGCTGGCATAGTATATTTCCACATGCAGATATTTATGTTACATTGAGGGAGTTTTGGACCTTTGTAGTTTTCTCATAAACCCTGTGAACCTGAATCAAATCAGAATTTCCATTCCCAATTTTCGCCTGTACAGATTTTCTGTATCTATTTCCTATTCTGTCAGAGAACATTTGGAAACTCTGGGAAATCAGGAGAGTCATGGGAAAAAGATAGCTCCAGGATGTTCATACTAACAAGAGCAATCTCAGTTCTCCCAGTGCCAATCAAATAGCATCGTTGACTGGCACTGGTCTCCAAAATGTATCACTCTTCCATGAAAAGAAGATACCATCCAAGCTGAATAAACCTCCAGTGTAATGAAAATACCAAAACAAGAACTGAGAGAGTGGGATGAGAAACTTGGGGAAGTAGGAATGGAATGGAGGGTCCTGGAGGAGGTTATGCTAGGCTGGAACCCTGAAAAGGAGTTAATTTCCAACAGTAATTTGGTTTGGTTTTGTCTGTCCCAGACTGACATTTTTAGAACTTATTTCTCAAAGGCAGAAAAGCCGAACAGGCAGTGTTTCACCAGGGGAGAATTCCCAGAAAATCAAGACAGCTGGACTGTATAAACAATGTCCAGATCCAAAGAACTGTGCAACTAACTATATTTACTCTGGAGATCTTTGGGGTTGCATTTTCACAAACAGCAAGCTTTCAATGTTTACAAGCAAACTGCTCTTGAAAGAAAGAGGATTTTCAAAACCATTTTGTGATTATAGCAGGAGGAGGCCGCAGTTCAAAGAGAAAGATCCAAACATCTCAGTGGGCATGCCCAAGCCCTTGAGTGTGCCTAAAGCAGTTCCCTGGATCCCCAGCCTGAGACTACAAAAGCCAAAGCTCCCAAAGACGCACAGCATCCAGTCTTATCTTGCAGCACAGAAAAGTCTGCTGTTTTCTTAGTGCACCACAGGGGGAGGCCAGGATTCAGTTGCTAGGAAACCACTGGTCATGTGCTCCAACTGTTTCCTGAATTGCTCATGGCCAGGTGGAATATTTTTCTATAGTACGGTTCTCGTAGGGATGGAGTACACGTAGACTTATTCCACACTAGACTGTTATAGTGTAATTATTCCACTTTCAACGTCCTATGGAATCCTGGGGTTTGCAGTTTAGGGAGGAGCCTCAAAGCTGGAATAATAGCACAGGGAATGCTGTGGATGTGACGTATCTCAATTTCAGTAAGGCCTTTGACAAACTTCCCCATAACATTCTTGCAACAAAACTAGTAAAATGTGGGCTGGACAGGGCTACTGTCAGGTGGATTTGTAATTGGTTGACTGAACGAACCCAAAGGGTGCTCATCAATGGCTGCTTTTCATCCTGGAGAAGTGACTAGTGGGGTGCCACAGGGTTCTGTCCTGGGCCCAGTGCTGTTCAACATCTTCATCAGTGACCTGGATGAAGGAGAGGAGGGCATGCTGATCAAATTTGCAGATGACACCAAATCAGGAAGAGTTGCTAATACCCCAGAGGAGAGGATCAAATTTCAAAAAGACCTTGACAAATTGGAGATCTGGGCCAAAGCTAACAAAATGAATTTCAACAGAGAGAAATGTAAGGTCCTACACTTAGGCAGAAAAAATGGAAGGCACAAATATAAGATGGGGGACACGTGGCTGGATACCAGTACGTGTGAAAAGGATCTAGGAGTCTTGATAGATCACAAGCTGAATATGAGAAAGCTAATGCGATTCTTGGTTGTATCAATAGGAGTATGCTGTCTAGTTCGAGGGAGGTAATAATACCACTCTATTCTGCTTTGGTTAGACCTCAATTGGAATACTGTGTCCAGTTCTGGGCACCCCAATTCAAGAAGAATATCAACAAGCTAGAACGTGTCCAGGGGAGGGTGACTAAAATGGTGAAGGTTCTGGAAGCCATGCCCTATGAGGAACGGCTTAGGGAGCTGGGTATGTTTAGTCTGCAGAAGAGAAGGTTAAGAGAGGACATGCTAGCCATGTTTAAATATTTGAAGGGATGCCATGTAGAGGAAGGAGAGGGCTTGTTTTCTGCTGCTCCAGAGACCAGGACAAGGAGCAATGGATTTAAGCTGCAGGAAAGGAGATTCCACTTGAACCTCAGGAAGAACTTCCTGGCAGTCAGAGCTGTCCGGCAGTGGAATATGCTACCTGGGAGTGTGGTGGAGTCTCCCTCTTTGGAGATTTTTAAGCAGAGGCTGGATGGCCATCTGTTGGGAGTGCTTTGATGGGGTTCCTGCATGGCAAGGGGTTGGACTAGATGGCCCCTGTAGTCTCTTCCAACTCTATGATTCTATGATTCTATGATTCTATGATTCTATGATTCTATGACTGTAACAGTCTAGTGTGGAAATGGCCTTAGTCCTTACCCCACTCACACTTGAGCCACCTTCTCTCTCTTCTGCTGAGTTTTATACCAAGTATGGGGCAGGCATTACAACCAAGATTTAATGCTGTTGATATTAACATTTACTCTTGTTTTAAAGATTTAGTTTAACACAATTTTATATTAGGTCCATGGAGAGTGCAAGAAGTTCAGGTGAGGTAGTCTTCCAGAAGACAGGCATAGCTATTCAAAGAAGAAGAAAAAGCTATCACCTGATGGAAGCACTTTACCCTAATTCCTTAGCCACCCTCTCTAACATTTCTTATGATATTTCTTCATATGTCTAACCAGCTTATGATTTTATGGTGATTTGACAGTAACTCAAAATCATATGAAATGCTGTACCTGGAGAACACATTCCAGTTTGGAGTTTTATTGATCAAATTGAAGATGTTGGCTTATCTTAATAATTTAAGATAATTTAAGATAATTGTGGGTCATTTCCTCCCTACACTATTATAGTGCTATTATTTCACTTGCAACATCTTGTAGAATTCTGGGGTTTGTAGTTTACTGAGGCCAAAGAGCTCTCTAACTGAGAATTCTCAATGCCCTTGCCTAAACTGTAAACCCCAGGATTCCATAGGATGTTGAAAGTGGAAAAATAGCATTATAACAGTGTAGTGTGGAAATGGCCTTAGTAACCTCTCTTGGACAGCCCCTTCCCTCACTGGTAAAGTGGAAGGAGGCAGTTATGATCATGGCAATAGTGTCACAATCGTGACTAAATAGTGATTGAGAATACAGAACAGTTATGGATAAATAAATCTAGGTAACTGTTCCGTATTCATGATTGCTACTTTATCATGATTGAGACACTATTGTCATGATTATAAACCTCTCAAACTTACTTCACTGGACATCAGCTGCTTGGGAAGAAGGAAGTCTATTCTGCTGGCAATTAGAGCATGGGTGAACGATATTTCTGTCAAATCAGACAGGCTTATTTAAATATACTAAGTAGCTGATGTCAAGTACTGGTTGTATACTTTTAAATATGGCTGGAACTGATGCACAAGAAGCCAAATGAACTGAGGCCAAGTGACAATAATTTAGAAGAGTGGGGTAGGGGAAAGGCTGGCCTATCATGCAACAAGTGTCTGGTCTACCTTCCCGATGATCACTGTAAACTAGTCCATCGCACTCTACTGGAATGAATACTTAATATTCTTACAGATTATGGGCCCAGATATTGTGCTGAGACCAAAGTTTTTCTATGCTTTTCAAAAAGGGGCCAGTGGAGTACAAACAAGCCTGCAAAAAGAGTCAATTCCCAAAGGAGACTGACAATGAGTTGAGAAAGAATCATAGAATCATAGAAACATAGAGTTGGAAGAGACCACAATGGCCTTCGAGTCCAACCCCCTGCCATGCAGGAACAAACACTCAAAGCACCCCCAGCAAATGGCCATCCACCCTCTGCTTAAAAATCTCCAAAGAAGATGACTCCAGCACACTTCCAGGCACATATTCCGCTGTTGAATGGCTCTGACTGCCAGAGAATTCTTCCTGATATTTAGGTGAAATCTCTTTTCCTGTTGTTTGAGTCCATTGCTCCTTGTCCTAGTTTCTGGAGCAGTAGAAAATAAGCTTGATCCATCTTCAACATGATATCCCTTCAAGTATTTAAACATGGCTATCCTGTCTCTTTTTAACCTTCTTTTTGTCAGGCTAAACATACCTAGTTACCTAAGCCTCTCCTCATAGGGAACTAGGTATGTTTAGCCTGCCAAAGAAGGTAAGCGAGTCTCAGATAAGCACAAATATGTACTATAATTCTTGAACCACAACTAGATAACTTCCATGCATGGCTTTTCAAAGCTGAGATCCAGATGGAAGAAGATAAGAATTTGAAATCTTTGAAATTTGACAAACTAACTGAAGTTGTTGAGAGGAACACAAGATGTAGTGAGGGAAACCATAAGGCAAAGGGACATAATTCAATGTTTGGGAGATTCTTATCTTTTACATGAGGAAATGAGAAATCTACTGCAAATATTATTCAACCTCTGAGAGATCTATATGGATAGATCAAACAGAGTCACACAATTTGCTCTCCATTTAATGGATAGCGAGAATCCAATACATCATATGGAGAAAATTCTATGCATATCAGTCAAGCTTAGTGAGTTTCTCTTGTGAGCTACAGTGAGCAGATTTGAGTGCTTTGATGAGGGTGAGAAAACTGACAGAATCTATCCTGCCATAGGCCCTTTCCACACTACACTCTTATAGAGCGATTATTCCACTTTCAACATCCTATGGAATCCAGCTAGCCCTTCCCTAAACTGCAAACCCCAGGATTCCATAGGATGCTGAAAGTGGAATAATCGTGCTATAAGAGTGTAGTGTGGAAATGGCCATAGTTTTCACAACAGAGGAAGCTCACAAACAAGAGTTAATAGTAGTATATTGACCTGAACACAGAGATGAGGTCTACATGCTTGAACCACCTACCAAAGATGAAAAGATGGAAGCCTACCCAGAAGAAGAAAGGGATGAAGCACAAACAGAAGGAGGTTCATAACCAGAAATCACCACAAAATCCAAAAGAGTTCCAGAATCAGAATTCAGGCACTGATCATTGCCTTAAAAAAAGGCATATAAGATGGCTAGCAATCCTATCTTGCAATGATGGTGGCACCATGTGGGCCTTCCGCCTGGGAAGAAATTAAAAGAACAAAGGTAGCAAAAGCAACTGAGTGGAGGAAAGCTACATAAATGTCAGACTTGGCTATTCAGAGAGCTACTCTAATAGGCAAGAAGCCTGTGGAGTGCAAGTGAGTCTTCAAACTCACACAAAGTGCAGAAAGGAAGGGCTAAAGATAGAAAGACAGATGAAAAGCAATAGTGGTTCCTTGATATATGGTGAAGACCATGGCCCTTTTTGCATGGCATTTTCCATGCGAAAGGGCACCTGGAGCGTCGCGTGATTCTGAGGAGCGATCTGAATGACACACTCACAATCACGTGACGTCCAGAGGAGGGCAGGCGCCGATCATGCACCTTTTCATTTTTGGCTAGAAGCGTGTGGAGCCTCTAGAGCTGCGCCAGTCACGCTTCCTGCCCCAGTACAGCCTGGGAAACTCCCAGGCTGTGCTGCGGAAGGAAGAAGCCGGGCTCTCACATGAGCAGGCAACTCATGCAGAGCCAAAGGACCCTGGACGCAACAGCCTCTCGCTGGAGGCTGCTTGCGCAATCCCTGCAGCCCAGTGCCAGAAGAAGATAAGGTGCAGAAAGGGCCTATGATGAGACTTCTCCCCCTGTAGTGAGGCATTCCACAGTAAGAATATAACAGCATCCAAAAGGATGTATGCTGAACATTCAAATGTCAAGACGGTCTTTCTGCATGGAGAGATCCAGGAAAATATTTGCAAAGAACAGCCTCCTAGATTTGAAAAATTAGGAGACAAACCATTTATGTTCATATTTCAGAAAAGCATTTATGGTCTGAAACAAGGGACAGGGGCTTGGAATGAGAAATTGGATAGGACACTCATCAGAAAAGCTTTCATATAAAACTAATGTAATCTCTGTCTCTATGAAAGACATAGAAATGAAACCTGAACCTATCTACTGACTTCAGAAGATTGTGAAGAAAACCTATCCCACCTGAATCAAGAAATGAAGATGAAAAGACTAGGAAAAATCATATATTGCCTGGAATCCAAACAGAAAATTAGGAAGATGGAAAATATTCCTTCAAAAAGAGCAATATCTATGGCCCTTGAATACCTAGAATTCAAGGAAACAAATACAATTGCCACAGCCATGAAAGCAGAATATCACAAGGACTTCTATTACAAAATAATAAATAAAGAACTGCCATAGGAAAGGTACTACACCAGCTCAACACCATGAGACCAGATCTTGCCACAATAGGTGAAATTCTTTGTAGAAAACCATGTTCATCAAGCAAAAGATATAGAAATGCAGTGAAATGATGTGACAGATACCTAAAGAGCAATTTACAAATAAAGCTAAAAGCCATCAGCAGGCCAAAACAAATACCTGATCTAGACACTGACTGGACCAGGAACACCACGGATTGTATATCTACCACTGTTCTCCTATGCAAGTGGAACAGCTAGTTGGACAAGCAAGAAATAGGCTGCCACAGCATTCCTCTCTCTTAGAGCAGATCATGTGTCACCACCAAAGGATGTTAGGAACTATTATGAACTGTGTCAATTGCTAGAGGAACTGGGAGTAACTGAACCAAAGCCTATAGAGATTCTTGAAGAAAATCAAAGTTTCATAAATCTGTCACACACTGGAAAGATCAATTCACACATAAATCACATTGACATGAAATATCAACTGCTGAGAGAGATGTAAGAGAAAGTGATGATGTATTTTCCATCAGAAGCATTATTACAGACATCCTCTCCAAAACCTCTTCCTAGAGACCTCTTCCAGTCCTGTGAGCGAAGATGAATCTTGTAGGCTTGAACCAACACTGCTGAGAAGAGATGTTGAAGTAAATGACATCAATGCATGGATCAAGTATTCAGTGAGAGGGTGCAATGTGCAGAGAAATATTCCCTAGAATTCTAGACCATGGGGTTCATAGTTTCATGGGATATTTAGCATTTTCTGCTAGATGGTGCTACTGCCCCCCGCAACTAGAAATCCTAAGATTCCTCAGGATGTAGGCACAATAGTTAAAGTGGAGCGGGAGACTGAAGGAATAGGAGATAAAGGATCGTACATCTAACTTCTAACCCCTACAAGGATGATTTTAAATAAAGATTATCATATGAAGAGAAGATGAAGAGGTGGTAACAGGGGACAGAGTAAAAGCAGAACTACTCAACAGCTTCTTCTCAGTCTTCTCTCAGTCTTCTCTGAAAAGAAAAACAGTGTTCAACCCAGAGAAAATGGAACAGATGATATTATAGGAGAAATGCAACACAGAATAGGTGAAGAGGCAGTACAGCTACTCTTAATGAATTCAAGTTCCCAGGGCCTGATGAATTACATCAAAGGGTATTAAAAAAAACTGGCAGAAGTAATTTCAGAATCACTCTCAATAATCTTTGAGAGTTCTTGGAGAACAGGGGACTGGAGGAGGGCAAATGTTGTCTCCCATCTTCAAAAAAAGGAGGGGGGAACCAATTACTGCCCAGTAAGCTTGACATCAATGCCAGAAAAGATCCTAGAGCAGATCATTAAACAGACAGTCTGTAAGAACTTAGAAAGGAATGCTGTGATCACTAAAAGTCAACATGGGTTTCTCGAAAACAAGTCATGCCAAACTAATCTAATCTCTTTTTTTAATAGAGTTGCAAGCTTTGTAGATGAAGGGAATGCTGTGGCTGTAGTGTATCTTGATTTCAGTAAGGCCTTTGACAAGGTCCCCCATGATATTCTTACAGACAATGTAATAAAATGTGAGCTAAACAAAGCTACTGTTAGGTGGATTTGTAATTGGTTGACCAGCCATACACGAAGTACTAATGGTTCCTCTTCATCCTGGAAAGAGAGGAGTAGAGGGGTGCCACAGGATTCTGTCCTGAGCCGAGCACTATTCAACATCTTTATCAATGACTTGGATGATAGAACAGAGGGCACACTCATCAGATTTGCAGATGACACCAAATTAGGGGGGATAGCTAATACCCCAGAGGACAGGATCAGAATTCAAAATGACCTTGACAGATTAGAGAATTGGGCCAAAACTAACAAAGTGAATTTTAACAGGGAAAAATGTTTCCTCCTACACTTAGGAAGAAAGAATGAAATGCACAGATATAGGATGGGTGATATCTGGCTTGAAAACAGTACATGTGAAAGGGATCTAGGAGTCTTAGTGGACCACAAGCTGAACATGAGTCTACAGTGTGATGCAACAGCTAAAAAAACCAGTGCAATTCTGGGCTGCATCAACAGGAGTATAATGTCAAGATCAAAGGAAGTAATAATACTACTTTATTCTGCTTTAGTTAGATCTCACTTGGAATACCATGTCCAGTTCTGTGCACCACAATTCAAGAAGGATATTGACAAGCTGGAGTGTGTCCAGAGGAGGGCGACCAAAATGGTGAAGAGTCTGGAAGCTATGCCCTATGAGGAGGGCTTTAGGGAACCAAGTATGTTTAGCTTGACAAAAAGAAAGTTATGGGGAGACATGATAGCCATGTTTAAATATTTGAAGGGATGTCATGTTGAAGATGGAGCAAGCTAGTTGAAAGTAGGACACAGAGCAATGGATTCAAACTACACGAAAAGAGATTTCACCTAAACATCAGGAAGAACTTCCTGACAGTTAGAGCTGTTCAACAGTGGAATACACTGCCTTGGACTGTGGTGGAGTCTCCTTCTTTGGAGGTTTTTAAATAGAGGTTGGATGACCATTTGCTGGGGGTGCTTTGAGTGTTTGTTTCTGCATGGCAGGGGGTTGGACTCGATGACCATTGTGGTCTCTTCCAATTCTATGTTTCTATGGTTCTAATTTTCTGTGATTCTATTTCCTCTATGCTTTTCTACTTAATCAAAATTTATACTAGAATCATAGAGGCTTTTCGCACGTTACCCATTTGCGCGACTGGGGAGGGCGTCTCGCACAAAAAGCCTCATCCGGAACGCTGCCGCTTCCCTGCTCCTTTGTCCCACAGGTCGCTTCCTGGTAGCCCGAAAATCATGCTAGCGCCCCGCCCCTTCCTTCCGCAGCGCAGTCTGAGAGCTGTAGGCTGCGCTGGGGGAGGAAGCGTGACCGGCCCGGCTCGTTTGACGCACCGCACGCAGGTAAGTACGTGAGGGCCCTGGGAGCATTGCTCGACTGCGCAGTATTTTCAGCTTAGAGACGAAAATAAGAAAATGTGTGTGCGTCCCGCTTTAGGCTCGTGAGCGTCGCATGAATGGGAGTGCATCATACGGACCGACACTCCCATTTATGCGATGCTCAAGGGGCCCTCGCACTACAGAAACTGCGTGCGAAAAGGGCCTTAGTTATACTTAATACATAACTAATTTTGACACATATAAAAGGTACCTTATAAAAGTACTGTTCTACTATAATTCTACATATTGCTTCATTAATCAAAACCTGTTGTTGCATGTCTCCCCCCAAATTCTTCTTATAAATATTATAACCTGATCCCATTGATCCTTAAACTCTTTCAAGGAGTCTTCTCTCAGCTTATCCATCTCAGCCAAGTCCATTAACTTCATTATCCAGTCTCCTTGAGTTGGTATTGTGGGATCTTTCTACTTCTGTGCATACAGCATTGTCCCTGCTGTAGTCATATATTAATCTGGTCATCCACTAGGCCTAGTGAAAACAATTCTGGTTTTAAACCAATGTTTATCTTCAGCATTTATTCCATCAAGCAATGAATCAGAGTTGATAAAGAACTTCCATTGTGCCTAGAACAAGCAGCCAAGGAAAAGCCCCACTCTCCAGCCCAACTGCTACTGCTGTAGGCTGAGTAAGGGGCAGGGAGAGAACAGCATCTACTGGACTTAACCCCCTTCCACACTGCCATCCCACCTTCGTTTCCTTCCTCTTTTTAGATTGCAAGCCTTAGGGCAGAGACTGTCAAAACTGTAAACTGCTCATGCAAAGCACCATGCAAACCGATGGCACTATTCAGTCATCCCTCTACATTCTCTGGTTTTCCTTTTGATGATTTGATGATTCACAGATTTGATTAAAATGTTCTCTCTAGGAATCTCTAGTCTTCCAGTGTGAATCTATGGTCAACTTCCACTGGGCCATAAGATCATGCTGGAAGACCTAGGGATTCCTAGAGAAGTGTTCTCTCAGGTTAAAAAAAAGAGTGTTTGTGGTTTTTATATGTATTAGTGGTTTTTCCACTTTCACAAGGGTCTTTTTCTCCTAACCCCTGCAAAAGTAGAGGTTGAACTGTATAAGTAAATGATAACATAACAACTTACGGGATTCTTAATGGGTTACTTCAAATGAGAGGCAAACTTTTATACACTCAAACAAACATTCTTGATCTTTCTCTGTCTCAAATTCTGTTTTCATTCCACCTCCTGCCAAATTTTTCTGTATTCCAAAGTTCTCCCTGAACATCCTCTTCAACTTTCTCCATAATTTACCAAGACCTCACTAGCACTGAGGCAGGCCTTGAAAGAACTACAGTATCCTAGTGCCACTGTTTTTTCAACCCTGACTAGGGTGGGGATCAATCTGAATCCAATCCTTGTCAGTTGTAGACACATGTTACATTTCATTTCCTCTTCCATCTGCATTTTTTAAAAGAGAGTTCTGCATGAAAATGTGTATTTGTTTTCATATATAAAATTCCCTAACACAACATATTTTATGCCTACTGTCCCCTAAAATGTGCATATTTGTATGCACTGTTAAGATGATAGTCGCACCACAAAATTCAGAAAACACAGAACAGAAAACTGTGATCTGTTCTCCCTATTAATCCAAGAAATGTACATGATTTTGCTTCACTTCAAATGTAGATCAAACAAAATTCTCCTCTGCTGGTCAGACTGCATTTTGGTCTGAGGTGGCAGGCAGAGTGGGGCTTTTCTTTTTAAGACATTGTATGGGCTGAAGATAATAAACTTAACTATTTCCTGTTTTAGAAGGAAAGAAATAGGATCGTTACTGGCTGTATCCAAGGAGAGGTGAAGTGCCTTCACCAATGTTTAGTGCCTGTAATTCTAAGCCTTGATCCTCAAAATGGCTCACCAGTAAATGAACTGATGTCAGTAGAATTATGCTATAGTAAATGATTTAAGTTACTTTCAACACGATTCTTTTCTCTTTCTACAAACTCAAATATACTCCCTTTTCATTTTTGAAGCACTCAACAACAACATCTCAAGATCTTTAAATTAACAAATTATGAAGTATCTGATAATTGCTCCAATCTGTAATGGATGCAAGGACTCAGTTGCCTGCTGATCTCCATCAGTTGGTTAATTTCTACCTGCTAAGGATCAACTTACAACATCCTCATTTGATTAATGATGAAGCATTCCTTTAAGTTTTCTAGGACTGAGCTGAGTTTTTATGGGTAAAGAAGAAGAAAAATGCTTCTGCTGTGGAGCCTCCTGCAGAACTGCCAAGAGTGAGCCACAGGCTTTTGAATAGCGATGACCCAGTGTATGTTTCAGAACATCCAAGAAAAATATACAAGCAAACTAGAATGGGGACCCTATCATGAGGTTTTCTGGGGGATGTGTGTGATGCACTGAAGGTCACCCGGTGGACTCCCATGGCTGAGCAGGGAATCGAACCCTGGTCTCCAGGCTTGTAGTCTGATGCTCAGACCACTGCGACACGCTGTCTACTGAAGATTTTCAAGAAAGGCAATCTGTGCTTTAAGACTGGACAGTAAAAGGACAGTATGGTGAGTCTAGAGTGGTCTGAGGGCTGTCCTCTTTGGTCAGTGATCTAGGGTATAACTATTACCTACTGTTACCCACCACAGTCTACCTTCCATCATTTGTTATCTTAAGGATGGAAACAGTGTTCTTAGCCCCTGTTGTTTCCTGTGAAATGTGCACAGGCTGCTATCAATGTCTCCTGTGTCTGCCTCTTAAGCAGTGGTCAGCACTGGCTTCTGCTTAATCCCTTTTAAGTACTTGAAGATACTAATTGAAGAGAAAAGAAATTGCTGATCTCAGTGAATGGACAGAGCGAGCAACCCATGAACGTGTGCAATGTGGAAAAGCTGGACAGGTCTAAACAAGACTTTGTTGCGCTTGGCATTTTGTTTCTGTGTTATAAACACAGTTCTCTCAAAATTGCCCCTCCTAATTGACCTGAGTCAGAATGAATTAGGCCCTGGAAATACCAGAATTTTTTTTCTTGGAACATTTTTATTAAAACACTTCTAAAATACAATAAAACAACATATAGGAAAAAGACAAACAAAATAACAACATACAAACTAAACTAAACTAGACTAAACTCGTAATACACAGACACAAACTACAGACTAAGCAAACCACAAAAAAAGGGAATATACATTTGACCTTCCATTCCCAAAGGATAATCAGTTATTGTTACCTTTGTTACACTTCCTCCACATTTCTTATCTATATTTAAAAATAGGAAAATATCACCTACAAACATGAAAGTTATGGATAGATGGAAAGATAAATCAGATCCATCAATTAGAGATAGATATAATAATATAACAATTTTGAATAAATTAGTGAGTAGAAATGAACTGATAGATGTTTGGAGGCTAATAAAGGGTGAAGAAAAGAAATATACGTATTATTCATCAGTTCATAAAAATTACTCAAGAATAGATTATATTTTTGTTTCAAAGAATATGATACCTAGATTAATAAATACAGAAATTGAAACAATAAA
Organism: Ctenosaura bakeri; assembly: GCA_948474755.1. Lineage (NCBI taxonomy): Eukaryota > Metazoa > Chordata > Lepidosauria > Squamata > Iguanidae > Ctenosaura > Ctenosaura bakeri. Next base: position 106,564 of record CAOLHI010000455.1, on the reverse strand, counting down.
AGTGACAGATCATGCTCTGATGAACTTGGATATAACTATGAAAAGGAATTATAGAGAAGCAAAAAGGTGGAGACTGGATACTAAGTTATTTAATTATAAGGAGATAGTAAATAAAATAGAGAAGGAGTGGCAAGAAATTTGGGATATAAACAATAAGGAAGTAACACAAGATGTATTGTGGGATACAATGAAGGCAGTGGTAAGAGGATTATGCATTAAAGAATCAAGCAAATTAAAGAGACAATTAGGAGAAAAAAAATTAAAATTAGAAAAAGAAATAAAGGAACTAGAGAATGATTATATAATAGATAGAACTAAACAGAAATTAATAATATTACAAGCAAAAAGAGATGAATTAGAAAAGATAGAAATGGACGAAGTTCAGAAAAATCTAATATACTTGGAAAGTATATTAGTATATATTATATACTATATACTAGTATATAGTATATTACTTTGAATATAGTAATAAAAATTCTAAAATGCTGGCTAAATCAGTACAATCAAAAAAAACTAGAAATATGATTGGCGTAGTTAAAGATAAATTTGGTAAAGAAAAAAGGTTGATGAAAGAGAAATTAAAAATATTTGAGGAATTTTTTCGAGAATTGTATTCAGCAGAAGATAAATCTTTAGAGAACATAGAGGAGTATATTAATGAAAATTGGAAAGTAAGATTAACAGAACAAGATAAAGGATTGATGGAAGAAATGATATCAGAAGAGGAAATAGAAGAAGTAATAAATAATTTAAAAGGAGGAAAATCACCAGGATTGGATGGACTAGGTCCAGAATATTATAAAACATTTAAAAAAGGTCTAATTCCTAAACTAAAAGTGTTATATAATAGTATATTGAGGGGTGAAAAAATTCCATTATCATGGAAGCAGTCACTAAAAATATTAATTTTAAAACCAAATAAGGATCCTATGGATCCAGGTTCTTATAGACCAATATCTTTAATAAATCAAGATGCAAAAATCTTGACAGCAATAATGGCGAAGAGGTTAAATAAATTTATTTATAAGTATATACATAAAGATCAATGTGGTTTTATTCAAGGAAGACAGATGGCAAATTTAATAGGGAAAACGATAAATAAAATAAATATAATGGACAGAGATAAACAAAAAGCTGGAATTTTAGCCCTAGATATATTTAAAGCCTTTGATTGTGTGGAATGGCCGGCATTAAAAACAATTTTAAATAAAATAGGATTAGGAGAGAGATTTAAAGGGTTAATAAATCAATTGTATTCACATAATACATCTGTAGTGATGGTAAATGATGGATTTACAGAACAGATTCAAATAACAAGAGGAACGAGACAAGGATGTCCATTATCTCCAGTTTTATTTGCAATAGTTATAGAAATGTTAGCGAATGTGATAAGAAATGATGAGAATTTGGAAGGAATTGGAGTTAAGGAAAAAAATAAAATAAGCTTATTTGCAGATGACACATTGTTGACAATTAAGGATCCAATTGAAAAGATAGATAGGATAGATAAACATTTAATAGAGTTTGGGGAGAAGACGGGATTAGAAATAAATTGGGCCAAATCAGAAATAATGTTATTTAATTATACTAAAGAAGAAGTACAAAAATTTATAAGTAGTAAAAGAGGATTACTTAAAATAAAAGAATCAATTAAATATTTAGGAATAGAGATTACAAAAAATTTACAAGAATTACAGGAAAAAAATTTCAAGAAATTAAGATTAGAAACAAAAAGGAAATTAGAGGACTACAAAAATATAAAGCTATCGTGGTTTGGTAGAATAGCAGTGGTAAAAATGAAAATTTTACCTAAAATTAACTTTTTGTTTAGAATGCTACCAATAAAAATATCAGAGGAAGAATTAAAGGAGTGGCAAAAGATATTAAATAATTTTTGTAATGGAAATAAAAAATCGAGGATTAACAAGAAATATTGGTATAAAAGTCAAAAAGAAGGTGGCCTGGGACTTCCAAATTTAAAATGGTATTATTATGCAAATCAATTGAGATATATCATAGAGGGGGTTTCAGGAAAGGGTGATTTAGATTGGTTAGAGATAGAAGATATGAATATTGAGACAAAATTAGAAAATATATTTTTTAGGAATTTTTCAAAGAAAGAAATGGAGAAGATAGAAAATCCTTTTATAAAAAATATAATAGAAATATGGGAAAAAAATAAAAGAAAATTAATACCGAATATATCAATATTAACTCCGATAGTGATGATGGAAAAATTTCCAATAAATTTAAGAGAAATAATAGAGAAAGAAATAAAAAAACAAAAAATTTATAGATTAAAAGAATGGATGAAAATAATGATAAATAAAGATAGAATGAAAGAGAGATTGCAGGAAACTAAAATATCCTGGTTTAATTATATACAATTAGAGCAATGGACAAAGAGTATGAAAAGATATGTTAAGGATTTTAAAGAATATACTAAATTTGAACAAATTATTATTCAAAGAGAAAATATGCAAGAAAATGAAATACTAAAAGGTATTACAAGTGAAATATATAAAATATTAGCAAAAGAACAAGAAGAGGATTTTCTTAGAAAAATATGGGAGGAAGAGATAGTACAAAATATAGATATACAAGAATGGAGAAAAATTTGGAAACAACGTCATTTAAAAAAATTATCAATAAGAATAAAAGAGAATTATTATAAATTAGTGTGGAAATGGTACTTGACTCCAGTGAAATTAAATCAAATAGATGAGAAATATTCAAGATTATGTTGGAGAGGATGTCAAGAAATTGGTACATATATGCATATGTGGTGGAATTGCAATAAGATAATGGAGTTTTGGCAAAAGGTTTTTAAAGAGATAAAAGAGATTATAGGAGCAGATATACCAGTATGTCCAAATATTGCATTGTTATCTATATATGATAAGGTTGAGTGTACTCAAGTAAAGAAAGAATTAATAACAAATTTGTTAACTGCAGCGAGATTAATAATAGCAAAAAAATGGAAAGCAAATGAAAAATTTCAAATAGAGGAATGGTATAACGAAGTGTGGAAAATCGTAATTAATGATAAACTAACATGTAGAATTAGGTTTATGAAAGGTTTGGTTAAAGGGAATGATTTTGAAGAAATTTGGAAAATATTTTTGGATAAAGTTCTGAAAAGAGATAGTAATACTACCCTGTCAAAAGAAGAATGGCAATTTTGGAAAGTGGATTAAATAAAAAGTTGGCTCTGGGGGGTGGGTATTTTTTAGTTTTAGTTTTGTTTTTCTTTTATGTTGTATATTTTGTAATTCTTAGTAGGTGTGTGTTTTAAATTTGTGATTTATAGATTTAAAAGGATAAGTGATGTCAATGTTTTTTTAAAAAAAAAAGTTAAAAGAATTAACAATAGAAATAGATTAAAGGGGATGTGAAAAATATTGAATTAAATGTGAAATTATAATAGTTGAACAGATTTATAAATTTAAGGGTAAAGGTGCAAAATAATAATGAAAGTTAGTATTGCTTAAGAGAAGAGAAAAAAAAGAAAAAGAAAAAAAATTATTTTTTTTTAATTCACTATTATGTATATCACATGGTGTTTAATTTTTTTTTCTTGTTTTGTATTTGTGATTTAGTTATATAATTAATAAAAATTTAAAAAAAAAATTAAAAAAAAAAACAAACATGAAAGTTAATGCAATCTCAAATATTATTAAGCTATCTTAATATCTTTAGCCTGATAATATTCTACAACATAGATAATCAACAATAAAAGTTAATCAAATCAAAACCTCTTACAGCTTGGTTCCTTTCCATTAATTTTAAGTATGCATATTGCTTTCCAATTGTTTCTTGTAGTCATTCAGAAAAGCATCTCTCAATAATGTTGTCAATTCATCCATCACCACCATGCCCAACAGTTTAATGATCCAGTCTTCCTGAGCTGGAATCACAAGATCTTTCTATTTCCAAGCATGAAATAGTCTAGCCACCATGGTCATGTACTGTACAACTCTTACACAGTTCTTATCTATCTGGTCATCTATCAGTCCCAGCAAAAGCAGTTCTGGTTTCAATTGCAGGTTAATCTTCAGAACCGTATCCACGAAGCCATCTATCATTGTCCAAAATTTCTTTGCATTATCGCAAGTTCACCACATATAGTCCCTTCAACACAATTACATTTCCAACAATTACTTATGGAACCTATACATTTTGGAAACTTCTTCTGGAGGGAGGCACCACCTATATATCACCTTATAAAATTTTTCTTTCCAGACGTGGCTCAAAGCAAATTTCAAGCTTTTTGTTAATGTCTTCTCACATTGACCCAGTTGGATCAGTCAGCTCACATTTTTGGCTGGAAATATGAGAAACTGGAGAGAGCTTGACAGTTTTGAACATCTTCACTTTCAGAAGGATTAAATACATACATTGGTTATAATTTACCTTGTTGACTAAATGGTTCCATTTAAACACTAGTATACTAGCATGGTGGAGTGGTTTGAGTGTTGAACTATGACCCTTGAGACCAGGGTTCGATTTCCCATTTGAGGAAGGAGGATGGGGGGAATGAGGAGGAGGGAAGCAAGCAAGATTGAGAGAGAGAGAGAGAGAGATTCCTAAATGCAGAAAAATTGTCAGTAGCATCCTGCAGAGGCTTTCCATGGTTCATTGGCCTTTTGAGTGGCAAAATAAAATGTTTGGAATTACCCATACTGGGGAAGCCTGGAACCACTGGAGAACTGCAAGTATGGCCTGGGGGCCACATGTATGGTTGAGGGCTCATATGTGACCCAGGCTACACACTTCCTTACCTCAGCCCAAACTGGGCTATATTGGATACAGGATGCTGGACCAGATGGATGTTGATGGGACAGCTCTTGCAGTCTGTTCTTTCTAGAGTGATTGAAACAGGGGAAAAAGGAGGAAGATTGTACCTCTCTCGTACAAAACTTGAACTGATCCTTTAGAAAGAATAGAGACGAACAATCAGAAATGTGTTCACCTCTTTCTCTCTCTAGTGTGTAGTGGAAACAACTAATGGAGATGATTAACCATTAACCTTGGGTTCAGTTTTGTTAGGCAGTGAATAGCATTTTAAAAATAGTTAATTACTCTGTTTCATTGGCAGCAGTTTGGAGACTGAAGCAATTTAGCATCTCTGAGGCTGCACTTCTTAATCTGTTTTCACCAGAGTAATGACTCTCATCTTGGTAGGAGTCTGCAAAGATTGGGCTGGGGGGTGGAGGCAGGATAAACGGTCCATCAAACCAAAGCACATATAGAAATTGGGCTGACTTAAAATAAGTATTTAATCCAAGCAACGCTGGTGTTCAGCTCTTCCCACAGTCTGAGAAATTCTTTCTTGTTCTTTCTTGTTCTTTTCATAACATCTGCAGGTCTGAAGAGATCATACCATTCAATTAATTGCAAGTCTCTCATTATTTATTAATATGAAAGTCTAAAAAATCTGGGCTTCACTGTCTGAGCTAGTTGTCCAAAAAAGTTTCGTTTTTCAATTATGTATGCCAAGATCTTCCTCTCTGCCTGGCCATAGGGCCTAGAAGCAGATAAGGCAGATGTGGAGTCTTCAGGACAGCTGAACCTTCCCTGTGATGTACACATAGCCCCATCTCTGACCATGCTGGCTGAGGAAAAAAAATAGACAAAAATAGGAGGTCAAATAATCTCCTTTGCGCTCCATGCTTTCAACATGCACAATATATGGCTTCATTTATGGTCACAAGATTTTTCACTCATGGTTTCATAGCACCACTGGTTTATAGGGTCAGTAGCAGCATAAAAAAGAATAGGTGGGAGGGCTATAGAAAAGTGCACTTCCTGGGTGGCAGGACAAACTTTGGCCATTTCCGCACTACACTGTTATAGTGCTATTATTCCACTTTCAACACCCTGTGGAATTCTGGGGTGTGTAGTTGACTGAAGCCAAAGAGCTCTCTGGCTGAGAATTCTAAATGCCCCTCCCTAAACTGCAAACCCCAGAATTCCATGGGATGTTGAAAGTAGAATAATAGTACTATAACAGTATAGTACGGAAACGGCCTTTGTCCAAAATGTTTGATGGTTTTTGAAGCAGAAGTTATTGTACATCTCAGGTTAACACTTTCATCCAAAGCATTTTGTCCCTCTGAAGTCTTATTGTTTTCATTGTTAATTCAAGTAAATGAATCTATTTGCACTGTATCTCGCAACAGCATACTTTTTAAAATTATTCTCTTCCAATTATTCTCTTCTGCTTCCACATTAATCTCCAATTCCATGTCCCACTTAACCCAAATTGTTAATGAATCTTTGGCAGTATTCAGATTTGAATTCCGTCTACGGCAGGGTAGTCCTGCTTCAATTCAGGCTTCCCCAGAATCTGTTCAGGTCAGCCTAACTCAATCAAGGAATCCCTGACTTTGCAAACCTAGCCCACTGCCATCACTAAACTAGCAAAGGCTCTATTGAAGACCACAAGGAAAACATTAAAATGCACCCATGAACCCAGAGTTACAGTTATTTAATGTATCCTAAAACTTTGCTACAAAGTAAACAGTTATATATGCTTTAAAGAAACACTTTATATAATTATTTGTAATTGCTGGTTTTAAGCTAGTCATTAATCATTTTAAAGAAACATCCAATTAGAAGTAAATAAATGGCTGGTGAACAGCACGTCGCCATGTTGCTCACAAACTGTAATTAAACTGCTACATTTATTTCCCCTCTAGGCCATCAGCTCAGGAAGCACTATCCTCAATTAGATCAAAGGTCTAATGGGTGCTGCATCTATTTTCATACAGTGGCCCATCAGCTGCTTTCAAAAAACCCACCAGCAAGGAAGGAGGGACATAACCCTTCTCCTTTGTGTGTCCTGAAGATTTGATATTCTGTTCAGATGTATTTTGCTTCTTCATTTCTCAGTTCCACGGACATGGCTGTCCTTCAAGGATGTGTATGATGTGCTAATAGTATCTGAGGTAGGGATGGGGAACATCTAAGCAGGTGCCAGGTGTGCCTCACAGAGGTTCCCATTGACCTGCAAGCTTCTTCTGCTATTATACCATCATTTCTAGTAGAGGCTATATGTAAATATCTTGCCTGGGAAATCATTCTACACATACACATGCAATCATTATAAGTTCAATTATCATGAGACTACTTCTTTCAAAACACTAGCAATCAATGTCCAAGATGGACATCACCCATTTACTAATGCAGCATGTGAATTTGACCACATCCTTTAAGGGTGGCAGGAATTGTGGCAACTATGGAAGGCTGCACAACATGGTGGGTTACTGAAATGCAGGAGCAGTTTTTCAAGGAAATGCCCTCCAGGCTAGGTTGGCTTTCTCAAGTCTGGCTGCTGGATCCTCCCAGACAAAGAAGCATATATGAAAGCTCTGTTCCAGCACAGTTTGATCAAGAAGGCTTTCCTGAGCACTGTTGTGTCCTTTCATTCTTGGTTTTGATTCAGTCTTATGTCTTGCCTCACTCAGTTCTGTCCTGTGGTTCATCCTTCGATTATGGCATACTCTCTAGTCCTTCCTCGTGATTCCTCTCATAGCTTCTTGCTCACTTCAGACTGAAGCCTACAGTCCAACCAAGGCCATTTCTGCACTACACTGTTATAGTGCTATTTTTCCACTTTCAACATCCAATGGAATCCTGGGGTTTGCAGTTTAGGGAGGGGCATTTAGAATTTTCAGCCAGAGAGCTCTTGGGCCTCAGGAAACTACAAACCCTAGAATTCCACAGGATGTTGAAAGTAGAATAATAGCACTATAACAGTGTAGTGTGGAAATGACCCAGTCAACATGGTGTGCATGGAAGGCATGCACAGATGAACCTCGTCCATGGTCTGCATTAGTCAGCCTTCATATCTGAGGAAAGAGAGAAGCTTGTTTTTTCAAGTAATCCACCAACATGAAAGTGACGACATTGTTTGAAAAATCACGGCAACTCACACTTAAGTCAAGTCATGGTCTGTAAGTGGCCAAGATACTAGACAACATGGTTTCACTTGATTTGTAAATAAATTCTGGATATTATTTGAGGTATTTGCTTTAGCCCTTAAAGTCCTAAATGGGTTGGGGTCTGGCTACCTAAGGGGCCACGTGTCTCATTATGAACTTGTTCAGTCACTAAAATCTTGCGCAGAGGGCTTCCTGAGAATTCCACTACCTGTGCATAACTCTGCTGGATGAGTCCATGCGGGAAGGCCTTCTCTGTTCTTTCAGAACATGGCATGCACTCCCCTTGGAGCTGTGATCAGTTCCCACTCTCATTCCTTTTAGGAAGGACATGAAGGCATTGCTTATCAGATTAGCCCTTTAAATTGTTTTGATATTTATTGATTTCTGTGATTATTTTAATGTTTTTATTATTGAATTTCTTAACTTATTTTAATGATGTCTCTTAGACAGCCTGAGTGCTATTTTTAATGGAAGGGTGGGATTAAATAACTACAGTTTGAGCTAATTTAAGGTTTGGCATGATGTCTTGAATTGTCAAGCTATAGCTAGGGTGCTTGCCTCTACCTCCTAAGGTTTCCACATCATTGAGATGGGGGCTAATTTACAATGATGAGTGCAAAGTGGACAGAAAACAAATCAAGCAAGGAGTTCCCTGTCATGATTTGACTGTTGTACATTTGGAAGCTGGAACTGTTTATTTCATTCAGAACCAAGTGAGTACAAACCATAACTGGAAAAGATATGAAAAGTAAGCAACTAGTCCCACTGGTGCTTTACTAAGAATGGCAGCAGCTGTTCTCAGGTTACATCTTAGGAAGCAAACTGGTTTGAAATTCACCCTAATGTATTGTCCCTGCTGGGTTTAATGACTAGATGTAACAACAATTTATGTTCTATTTTCTGTTCCCCATAGATCTTCCTAAAAAATTCAGTTTATTCTTTTTGCAGCTGTACAGGAGATGGGAAGGCACCAGGAAATATTGCTTGCAAAGCATGTTTCTCTGAAGTGTTTATGCTTATTGTTTCACAGTGTTTCTGCTGCTGATATTTCCTTCTGTGCTTTAATTCATACCAGCTATTTTCTTGCTGACATTGGCTCCCACTGGACTCTACACTAGCGTCCGAGTCTGGAAATCCTAGGCGTACAGAAGCTCATGGATACAGATGGAGTTCTCCATTCACAAGAACATTTCTATTAATTACAGTGAAGGGCTTTGCCATCTTGGTTTCTATATTTAAAAGAGAAACATACATACTACTCAGTTGCTGTTTAGTGCATCAAAAGAGGGCTGTCAGCTTAAGACATGGAACATACGGCCCTCCAATATTGTTAGAATCCTCTGAGTGATTTAGTCTGTCATAACTTGCAGTAACATTATAATAAGTACTTTTTCTGGACATTAAGCAAGGAGGCACCCAGTACTGCAATTGGATAGCACCTGGTACAGCTCCATCCCTGACCCAAACAGCCACTGATTGGCCGTGAGGAGTGCCAGGAGAATTCCCTTATGCTGTCACCTTGCCTTCTGGACTTCCTACATAACTATGTCAGTGCAACAATTTGAGCCTTAGATTGTAACTCACTTAGACAATTACATTATTCAGTCTTTGCAGCTCTCCGCATAGGTCTTCCTGGTGTGCCATATTTTCCTCATGTCTGCTGCATGGTTATTCAGAGCAGCAAATTTAGTACGGTGCCAACTTCCACTATAATCTCACTTGATGTCGAACATGCTCCAATAATTCTTAATTGTCAAAGACTTATCTGTCATTGCAAATGCCATTCAACATTGATGGTACAATATTGACAAGGATGTTGTCAAGCTGGAACTTGTTCAGAGGAGGGTAACCAAAGTGGTGGAAGGTCTGGAAGCCATGCCCTACGAGAAGCGGCTTAGGGAACTGGGTATGTTTAGTCTTCAGAAGAGAAGGTTGAGAGGGGACATGATAGCCATGTTTAAATATTTGAAGGGATGTCATGTCGAGAAGGTAGCAGGCTTGTTTTCCACGGCTTCAGCAACTAGAGCAATGAATTCAAACTACAGGAAAAGAGATTCCACCTGAACCTCAGGAAGAACTTCCTGATGCTCAGAGCTATCCAGCAGTGGAATATGCTGCCTTGAAGTGTGGTGGAGTCTCCTTCTTTGGAGGTTTTTGTCTGGATGGCCATCTGTTGGGAGTGCTTTGATGTGTATTCCTGCATGGCAGGGGGTTGGACTGGATGGCCCCTGTGGTCTCTTCCAACTCTATGATTCTATAAATGTTTTATCCAATTTCTTATGTATTGAATGCTTCATTAGCACTGTGCACCACTCTGAAATCTTCATCGGTTTTTTGTTGCTAAACACTTTCAAGTTGACTTCAACTTTTGGCAACCCTATCAATGAGAAATCTTGAAGTCACTCTGTCACTAACAGCCCTGCTCAAGTCTTGCAGTCTTAGAACTGGGGCATCCTTGATTGAGTCTATCCATCTGTAATGTGGTCTTCCTTTTTTCCTACTGCCTTCTCAAGCATTATTGTCTTTTCTAGTGAGTCAGGTCTTCTCATATGTCCAAAGTACAAGAGTCTCAGTTTAGCCATTTTGGTTTCTAGGCAGAATTCAGGATTAGTTTGCTCTAAGACCCATTTATGTGTCTTTTTAGCAATCCAGGATATCTGTAGAACCTTTCTCCAGCACCACATTTCAAAGAAATTGATTTTCTTCCTATCAGTTTTCTTCACTGTCCAGCTATCCCAACCATACACAGAAACTAAAAATACAAAGAATGTATATCAAAGGCCAAGCATACAAACTGAGCTTTCATTGATGGCCTAGTGATTTCATTGGATGATCCTCTAAAGAGGAGTGGTTAAATGCCAGTACTGCAAGCCACAAGGTTGTGAGTTCGATCCTGCCCGGCTCCAAGGTTGACCCAGCCTTCCATCCTTTTGCAGGTTGGTAAAATGAGTACCCAGTTTGTTGGGGGCATGTATAGAAATGTTTTGAAATACATGCTATTTGTAAGTTGTTCGCCGCCTCGATCAATATGGAGAGGCGGGATACAAATAAATAATTAAATTTAAAAAATTTAAAAAAATAAAAGCATAGAGAGAGATTATTAGAAATAACTGAAGTTATTTCTGAAGCAATATGGTGAAACGGCAAGTCTAAAAATAAATAGAGAAAAACAATGATGATAACAAAAATTTTAACAAACCATGAAGAACTCTAACTGAAAAATCAAATTTCAAGGTAGAAAAGAAAGTAAGATGTCTGGGCATAACTAAAAAAAAATCTGGATTATCCAATCATAACTATAAAAAAATTGGTGCTCGCTTCGGCAGCACATATACTAAAATTGGAACGATACAGAGAAGATTAGCATGGCCCCTGTGCAAGGATGACACGCAAATTCGTGAAGCGTTCCATATTTTTTAGATATAAAATTTACACCAAGTTTGAATTTAAGGGAGAATTTTTATAAAATGTTACATAGATGGTACATGACACCTGCAAGGTTGAAAAAAATAACAAAAAATGGGAATGGAAAATGTTGGAAATGTGGTGAGAAAGAGGAGTCCTTCTTTCATATATGGTGGACTTGTAAGGTTGCAAAGAAATTTTGTAAGGAAATACATGATGAAATTCAGAGAATGTATAATTTAAACTTTGAAATGAAACCAGAATTTTATTTGTTGAATATGTTAGGCCAACAAAAAGAAATAAGATTTCACCAGAAAACATTGTTGTATGTTATAACTGCGGCAAGAATGACATATGCGCAACACTGGAAAGAAGGAAATTATATTGATATAAAAGAATGGAAATTAAAAGTTCTGGATATGGTAAAGATAGAAAGGTTGTCTTTTTCACTTAAAAATAAACCAATCCAGAACTTTGAAAGAGAATGGCAAGAAGTTCTGAACTGGATAAAGGAATGAGGGGAAAAATAAGAAAGAGTGTTGGAAAAAATGGTAATGAAAATTAAAGATGTCATAGAATAAGAATAAGCTGAATGTAATAAGGTTAAAAGTAATAATGTGTTAATCTGAGAATAGAAAAATGTATAAATGGGATGTAAACACAAACTCAACTGGAAAAAAATGCTCGGAAGCGGGGGGGGGTATTTTGAGTAAAACTTTAATAAAAATATATACAAAAAAATAACTATAAAAATTGGAATGAAAGGAAAAAAGATCTTCAAAGATAAGAAAAATTAAATCTGTTACTCCTAGGAAGAATCTCAGTGATTAAAATGAATGTGCTCCCCAAAATGATTTTCTTGTTTCAAAATATACTAATTATAACAAAGAAATCATCCATCAAGCTATGGAATAAATCATAGATTTAGAAGAGACCACAACAGCCAAAGAGACCACAACAGCCATAGAGTACAACCCCCTGCCATACTCAAAGCACCCCCAGCAAATGGCCATCCAGCTTCCAACGAAGGCTCCAACGATAAACCTCCAATGAAGGTGACTCCACCACATTCCGAGGCAACATATTCCATTATCAAATGGCTCTACTGTCAGGAAGTTCTTCCTGATGTTCAGGTGAAATCTCTTTTCTTGTAGTTTGAATCCATTGCTTCTTGTCCTAGTCTCTGGAGCAGCAGAAAACAAGCTTGCTCCATCTTCAACATGACATCCTTTCAAATACTTAAACATAGCTATCATATCACCTTTTCAGCTGTGGTCCACTAAGACTCTTAGATCCCTTTCACATGTACTTTTTTCAAGTCAGGTGTCACCCATCCTATATCTGTGTATTTCATTCATTCTTCCTAAGGGCAGTACCCTACATTTCTCCCAGCTACAATTTATTTTGTTAATTTATTTTGTTGGTTTGGGCCCAGCTCTCTAATCTGTCAAGGTAATTTTGAATTTTTATCCTGTCCTCTGGGGTATTAGCCGTCCCTCCTAATTTAGTGTCATCTGCAAATTTGATGAGTATACCCTCTATTCTATCACCCAAATCATTGATAAAGATGTTGAATAGCACTGGCTCCAGGGCAGAATCCTGTGGCACCCCATGAGACACTGCTTTCCAGGATGAAGAGGAGCCATTGATGAGCACCTTTTGTGTTCTGCCAATCAGCCAGTTACAAATCCACCTAACAGTAGAATTGTCTAACCTAGACCATTTCCGCACGAGACTGTTACAGCGCTATGATTCCACTTTCAACATCCTATGAAATCCTGCAGTTTGCAGTTTAGGGAGGGGCAGGACTGACCCCTCCCTAAACTGCAAACCCCCGGATTCCAGAGGATGTTGAAAGTGGAATCATCGCGCTATAACAGGCTAGTGTGGAAATGGTTCTACATTTTACTACCTTGTTTGCAAGAATATCATGGGGGAGCTTGTCAAAGATCTTACTGAAATGAAGATACACTACATCCATAGCATTCCTTTCATCCACCAAGTTTGTAACTCTATCAAAAAAAGATATTAGATTAGTCTGGCATGACTTGTTTTTGAGAAACCTATCTTGACTTTTAGTGATCACAGCATTCCTTTCTAAATGCTTATAGACTGTCTGTTCGATGATCTGCTCTAAGACCTTTCTTGGTGTTGATGTCAGGCTTACTGGATAGTAATTGTCTGGGTCCTCTTTTTTCCCCCTTTTTGAAGATGGATAAAACATTGTTCCTTCTCCAGTCTGCTGAGACTTCTCCTGTTCTCCAGGAACTCTCAAAGATTATTGCCAGTGGTTCTGAAATTACTTCTGCCAGGTTTTTTTAAAAAGTGTTAAATACCCTTGGATGTAGTTCATCTGGCCCTGATGACTTGAATTTATTAACAGCAGCCTGGTATTCCTGTACTACCTCTTTACCTATTCTATGCTGCATTTCCCCTATTACATCATCTGTTCCATTTTCCCCGGAATGAACACTGTTTTTCTTTTGGAAAAGGCAAAGAAGATGTTGAGTAGTTCTGCCTTTTCTCTGTCCCCTTTCACCACTTCTCCATCTTCTCCTCAGAGTGGCTCTATCACCTCCTTGGTTTTCCTTTTGCTACAGACATAACCAAAAAGATGTTCTTTTTATTGTTTTTAACCTCTCTACCAAGTCTGATCTCTTCTGACATTTTCCCTACATATGCTGGCTATTTGTCTGAGTTCTTCTTTGGTGATTTCCCCCTTTTTCAATTTCTTGTACCTTTTAAATCTTACTTCAGCTGAAAGTTCTTTAGATATTGATCCTGGTTTCTTTAGACACGCCCCATTTTTCCTCCTCAATGGAATTGTTTGAAACTGTGTCTTCAATATCTCATCTTTAAGAAACTTCCACCCATCACAAACTCCCTTTCTCCAAGGATAACACGTAATATTTCCTTAAGTTTACTGAAATCAGCTTTCATAAACTCTAGAATACTTATCTAAGTTTGTTTGGGCTGGAAAGAAGCTGCCCAAGATTCCTGAATTACAAAAAAAGTGGCCAGATTTTGTGCAGCTGCTAGATCTTGCTCTAGTTCTTTGGGTAATCAGAGAAGCCTATGTATTATAGTATTTATGTATCATTTTATTGTAACATATTATATACTTTTTGTGCTAGTTTTTGGCCCTTTTCGCACACAGTTTCTTTTGCGAGAGGGCCCCTTGAGCATCGCATAAATGGGAGTGGCGGTCCGTACGACACACTCCCTTTTACGCGATGCTCAAGAGCCTAAAGTGGGTCACACATGGACTTTTTTATTTTTGGCTCTAAGCCAAAAATGCTGCATGGTCGCACAATGCTCCCAGGGCCAGCACACACTTACCTGCCCTGTGGTGCATCGGGCAAGCCTGGCCGGTCGCGCTTCCTCCCCCAGCTCAGCCTACAGCTCCCAGGCTGCACTGCGGAAGGAAGGGGTGGGGTGTTCGTGCGATGGCCGCACGACCGGCAACCCAGCTGCGGGAGAACGGAGGAGTGATGCGAGTGCCTTGCGCAAGAGGTTGCTTGCGCAAATGGCACCCCCCACCTCTGCAAGCAGGTAATGTGCGGAAAGGGCCTTTGTGATTTAAAAAATTGCTTACTTATTCCTTCAATGAACATCTTCCCTTCATTTGGGAAGCAGATTTGGACTGTGAATTTCTGAACAATTCCAAGAAAAAGATACTCCCCGCACCCCTGTATCTGCCAAGGTTCTTGATTTTGTGGCCTCGGGAGGTACAAAGAGATCAGACCGCCTGCTCACGGTTGCAACCTTTCAGCTGATTGCTGCCTCATCCTAGGCATACAGCTAGCTTGTAATTCCTCTAATCAGGTACCCAGAAGTAGAGGAATCAGGGATGATGGCCTATCTTGCAAGGCACTTGTAGCATGTGGATTAAAAACAAGAATCTGTCTCATACTTCTGTCTTAAAGGCACTTCTGAATGGAGCTTTACTCAGGAAAACAATCACTGTTGTTGCTTTCACAACACTGCAAGACAGCATCTGTTGTAAAATGAATGGTTACATCATTGCAGCCTAAAGAGATGGATATTTAGGGTCAAACAGCAGCACATTTGGGCAATTGCCATTCAGGTGGTGAGCTTTGCTGTTACAAGAGGGCTCTTGTGGGGAGACATAAGTGAAACAGGCAAATACTGTATGGGGCAAATACTGCCTGGCTTTTATTCAAGAGCTTGGTCAGATGAGCTTTAAGCATGCAGGAAGTTTCTGACAGTCTGCAAAAGGAAGACTTAGAGATCAAACGAAATGGAAGACTAAGGCCCTTTCCACAGCTTACCTGTGTCCGGCGCGGTCATGCGGAGATCACACGAGCAACCTCTTCTGTGAGACACTCGTGTTCCTGCTGCTCCTGCTTCGCAGCAGGTGCCTGCTGGTTGGCTCTGCCTCTTCCTTCTGCAGTGCAGGTGGGTATTTTCCCAGGCTGCATTGGGGGAGGAAGTACAAGGGCCACGACTCCGGAGCTCTGCACAGAAGATAAGTGCGTGTGGGGCCCCGGAGCAATATGCGATTGCACATCATTTTTGGCCAAAAGCTGAAAATGATCTATTGTGCAATGGGCACCTTCTGCAAGGGCCTTTGTGATTGCAAGGACATCATGTGGAACGCTCCTGGCAATTGCGCAACGCTCCAGAGGCCCTTTCACATGATAAATACCATGTGAAAAGGGCCTAAGTTTATCAGATGCCAAAATTCAAAGTGCTCATTTTGACATTTAAAGCTCTTTTATATATTTGTTACATTTATATTTTGCTTTTCTCCCCAAAAAGAGGACACAAGATGGCTCACAGTAAGATTTTTTTTTAAAAAAAAAATACAATTAAAACATAAAATGAGATCAACCTATCAAAGAAGGATTAAAATAAAACTTAATTTTAAAAGAATTAAAACACAGTTTAGAAATACTTCTCTAAAAAGTGCAGTATCCTCCACAGGTAGTCAGCTGCAAAAGGCCTTCCTGGAGGCAGACAAGAGGGAGCCAAACTTCCCTTAATAAGGAATTTCAGAACCTGAGAGCAACCACTAAGAAGGCTCTGTCTACTCTTCCTCTCAGATGTACCTCTGAAGTGTGAAAAGTAATACAAAACTTTGCAGAATTATGTTCTTAGTTGAGATGGTAAATGACTAACTGCGTGTAATAGTTCTCCAAAGAAAGAGGTGGCTGGGGGGTCTGCCACTACTGCCCTCAATACCTGCCACCTAAGGTAATTTCCTCATTCTGCCTAGAGGTAGGGCTAGCTAAACATTTTGGTTACCCACATCTTAACCCTCTTACATATAGTAAAGTAAATTTGTTGTTGCTGTGTGCCTTCAAATCATTTCTGACTTATAGTGACCCCAAGACGAACGTATCATGGGTTTTCTGGGGTTGAAAATGTGCAATGTGGCCAAGGTCACCCAGTGGGTTTCCACGGCCGAGGCCATTTCTGCACTAGACTGTCATAGCGCTATTATTCCACTTGCAACATCCTATGGAATCCTGGGGTTTGCAGTTCCGGGAGGGGCCGGCTAGATTCCAGGATTCCATAGGATGTTGCAAGTGGAATATTAGCGTATGACAGTCTAGTGCGGAAATGGCCTAATTGGGAAACTGATCATAGTCAACACTTAAACCACTACACCAAGCTGGCTCTCAAAGCACATTCACTCACAGTGAATTCCAAACTCCTTCTCCCTTACAGGTTTTTAGTAGAAAAGTATGTAATTCAAGGACCCTTTTGGATTTCAAAGGACGGAAATGAATGATTACAACAGAAAAGCCATTGTTCATGAAGTTTCCATCATCTGTTCTGAACTCTTAGGTTGTAGGCTGCAGCTGGCCTGGGTGACAAATGCTTTTTTTTAAAAAAAATAATGCCTTTCATGTTCTTGCAAACTGGCTTGGGGAACGCAATCAATTCTGAAATCAATGTAAGCCATAACACACAGGTGAATAGTCTTAACTTTCCACTGATCAGCTGTTGTCAGAAAAATGTGCCTTGCAGACCTTAATTGGAACAAAGATTCCCCCAAGACTTCCTTAGACCCCAAGTGTTATTTCAGACACAGCGATAACAATAATGCAATTAGCAATGCCATGCCTGGGTTTCCTAAAGTAAAAGGCAAATTACAGGGGCTCCAGTCCTGATCGGGAACCACGAACCAGGAATAGGGGAGAAAGGGGATTTTCCAGCAGACTCCCTATATCTGCAGTTTGCACTGAGAAAAACTAAAACTCCCATTAATGCATGTTCTTGGTTCTAATAACCAATGTAGGAAAAATATCCAGGCAATCAATCATATACATGCACCACTCTTTTGCCACATTTTTACATACATGTAGTGGTCACCTGAATGGAGCAAGATGCACTGTTACTTTCTCCTCAGCATCAGGATCCAGATCCTTCTCTTCTATGCATTGGCCCTCCTGATTTAGCAAACTGGTTTCACTTTTGAACTAGTTTCTGCAATACTGAGAGCCAGCAGGATATAGTGATTTTAGAGTTGGACTACAACTCTGGAGACCAGGGTTCAGTTCCTCACTCAGCCATGGAAACCCCTGGGTGTCCTTGTGAGCATCACATACTCTCAAGCCCCAGAAAACCTTGCAATAGGTTTGCCTTAGGGTCACCATAAGTCAGAAACAACAACTACAATACTGGTGGATGCTTGTTACTCCAAAACATGGGGGACTCAGGAGTCTACCTGCAATGCCGGTGACTCTGTGAAACAGGAGGGAATATTAGCTCAAAGACCTGTGAGAAGGGAATAACCTAGTAAGATGTTTTACACCTGTGTATACCAGTACTAATGCAGGAACATCAGCTGAAGATTCAAAGAATAACTGTTTTATTGGAGGGGGATTAGTAATCACATACACGCAAGATCAAAGCAGTCTCACAATCACTCAAGGCAAGCTGAAGGAAAAGGGAAGATAAGTTTGGATGGTGAGAGTTTAGGGTGACATGGGCGCTACTTGCCTACGCAGAAGTGAAGAGACAAAGAGATGTGGCTCAGATCAGGGGTTCAAGGGTAGTACCAAACAAGAATCAGAGCTGCAGAATGATAGCCAATATGCCAGAGTACTTCTAGCTATCTGGCTCAGAACCAGAACCAAAAGACTCTTTTCTGCCCTGAGAAAGAACGTGTTAATGGCTCTCTTGCAGAATAGACAATAGGGTCGGCAGAGGAGACAATGGGATCAAGGATGAGCTAATGGCCTTAGCATTCGGTGACAAAGGACTGATGGGAATTAGATAGCTCCTTCATGGTGGGACAGGTGAGGACAAAAGGAGAGTTTCTGTGGACAAAGAGAAAGAATCAAAGACAATCAATTGTTCATGGCAGCAGATTCGGACGCTATTGTTTCTAAAGGTCGAGTTGTTGAGGGAACTATCTCCAGAGTTTTTCTCACTATGACCTAGCTATGCCTTGAGGTCTCAGTCTGACCTAGTTTTGCAATGCACACATGCAGCCAGTTCCTCTTTGCTAGGAAACTTCCCAGTCATAGTAGGATATAATTTATATTTTATACTAATTAATATTTGCCAATTAAACCCTATAATGGAGTAGGGGTGTACGGCCTGGTAACATGCTAGGATGAAAAGTATATTCAAAACTGTTTGGGGAAAAATGGTCAAAAATTTGTTTCTCAAGTGCTGACCAGGAAAATCTTGGAAGGATGATAATCTTATTCTGGGCTTATTATTGTGGAAAATGCATTTTTTTGCAGAGAAAACAGCCTTTTTGCAGAGGAAATAACATTCTGGCTCAGAAAATGCTGGTTTCTGTTCAGGAAACTTGTTTTCTTTGCAGAACATGTAATTAAAAAGTGCATTTTTTTGGCACAGAAGTAAATTCTGAACTGCAAGTAGCCTTTTAAACTTTGCAGTTGGAGGGCAGAGGAGCTTCCGGTAGTAACCAGGCAGATGGCTTTGCTAGCTTTGCAGTGCTTATAACCTTCTACTTTTAAAACATTTAGCACTGCTGAATTATCTTTAAGACTTCTTCTAGAACTGCTTTCATCTACTACGGCACTAATTTGTCATTAGAAAATCTTAAATTTATTGACTTGGATGCCAGAAGTGAAATATCCTCAGCAGTTTACTCACTATGGAACTACAGCAAGATAATTTTTAGATTACAAATTCTACTAACTGTGAGCTGGCTCCTATTATTGAACAACCCCACACACAATGGGCCCCTGAGAGTGTTAAGCAGTCTAGACTAGAGGAGATTTGGAAAGATACTCCTTTATTATCCCTACCACAGCCCGTTTCTCACAGTCTTTGCCAGCATCTTACCTTAGCTATAATGGCAATGAGGACAATAGTAAAGACACTGACTCCGAAGCGATAAAGAACCTTTTTTGCTCACAACTGCAGTTGGTTAAGAGCATGTTCATGAGATGAACAGAGAATTTGTGTAAGGTAAAGGACCTACTATCTGAATATAGAGGGCAGTTAACCATAGTAATAGCCACTGTATCACTTAATGCAAAGGACTACGATCTATCCACAATTGTAGCAAATGGTAGAGAAGGTCTGAAGTTCCAGGAGGGCAGAAAAAATGACCTCTCTCTCAGTTCAGACTTGCTGGTTGACAATAGACAGCAAGTGAGAACAGATCCATCTAATGCAACAATTACAACTTTTACCCGTAGCAAGATTGGCTCTAAGATTGACTCTAAGGGTATAAGTAGAAAGTGCTCAAAAAGGAAAAACTGTGAAGTTCCAGCTTTTACCAAACAAAAGTAGAAAAATATAAAAACTGCTGATAGCACCAAAAGAGGCCATAAAATAAATTTTAATAGACTTTTTAAGATTATGAAAAGGGATGAGAGACAATGAAACATCTAGTGCATTAAGACAAGGGGGAGGGGAAGACACATAATAAAGCTGAACTAAAACAAGCCCCCCAACACAACACATGGAAATCATGTGTCCCTTTGGAACCCCAAATAATTTTGCAACCTAATAAAAGGGACAAGGATTCCAAAGTTAAGGTTTTGGGCTGTGATTATCAGGAGAATCACCAGCCGGATGCTCTGGGAAATAAAAAGTAGTGCCTTCAGTTGTTAGAGGATAAGGTTCTAGTTTTTACAAATTACCCTAAACCTCAAGGCTGGATGTCACAAAGGGACTGAAAAGTACATTTATTGAGGTTTTTGCTTCTTGTAGTTAAGTCTTTGTTGAAATTGGACTTCTTGAAGAAGATTGATTACCTTTTTTATAACTGCAAAACAGCCTGTGTAAGGGTGTCCTCGTAAGAAAATGTTTCTAAGGAGAGGTTTTGAGGTTAGAAGATATTTTAGAGATAATTCTCCACCTCTGCCATCAGTTAATTGTAAGAGGACATACCTTCCCCCTAACTATTGGATCTTATTGGATCTGCAAATTTGTCAGCTAACCTACCCCGGACATAATCAACTAAAAATTCAGGAACAAATAACAGGCCCTTTTCGCATGCTCTTTTTTTTTTTGCGCGAGCGCCCCTTGAGCATCACGTGAGTGGGAGCAGCTCTCCTTATGACGCACTCCCACTCGTGCGATGCTCACGAGGCTAAAGCGGGGGGCGCACACATTTTTTTATTTTTGGCTTTAAGCCAAAAATGCCCCGCGCTCGCGCAATGCTCGCGGCGCCCTCGCACACTTACCTCTGTGCGGTGTGTCGGCAAGGCGGCCCGGTCGCACTTCCTCCCCCCTACACAGCCTACAACTCCCAGACTGCGCTGCGGAAGAAAGGGGTGGGGCACTTGTGCAACGGTCGTGCTAGAAGGAAGGCACACAGGAGGCAAAAAGGGCTGTCATGAGCAGCTCGCGCGAGTGGCTGCTCACGCCGCTCCCTGCTGCCGCGACGAGGTAAGGTGCGAAAAGGGTCACAGAATTGCTGAACCATAGACTAATACAAGATGTGAAGAACCATAATAGGAGAGAGATGGCCCACGCTCAGGAAAATTTTCTTCCTGAAGAACTCTCAATTTTAAATAGTTTTAAGGCCCCTCCTCACTAGGAACAATGCAAGATTACATCACAGCTGACCTCTCTGAAAGCTATACTTTTGAAAACGGCTAGAGGCAATAGAGAACAGAAATTGAATGTGTCGTGTTTGATATTGTCCTTTGAGCATGGTATGAAAAAGTACCACATTTCATAAAAAGTCATCAGTGCAGACTACTCGCAATTCAGGAACAACTATCTACAGTGCAGCTAGGGAGCATTCCTTCTCTGCTGAACCCAAAACCCAGAAATAATTGTAAAACAACCTTTACAACCATCTCCTAACTTCACAAGTTAGGCAACTGGTGAGAATTCATCTTTGTTAGCTCAATTGCCTGTATTAAAGGTAAGCAAGGAACTATATCAAAGTCCAGCTTACTACAATTTAGGTAGTAAGGAGCTGAAACCTTATGACTGGATTGATGTTCAGTTTTTGGAACCTCACAAGTATGGTTCACCAGCTCACAATGACAGCAGCCCTAGGCCTTTGGATTAGCTTTCTGTTTGCTGTCCTCTGTTGTATCATGGAGGACAATAAAACTATATCAGAGCTCGATTGACTGCAACTGCCTTCGACACCAGCAGACTCTACTGGGAGGAATCAGCTGCATCTGGATAAACAAGAACCTATATGTTTGCCAGACTCACTGTCAGTTACATCAACAGTGGGACACTCAAAGAAGCTAGAAACTGATAGGTACGACCATGCTGAGAAGTAGGTTGGGATAATATCATGGAACATAGCTGGGTGAAAGGACAGCACTTATGACAATGATATCATTGAGCATTTAACTAAGCACTCAGTGATAGCACTGCAAGAAACATGAGTGATGGGCAGTGCGGAATTAGTGTTACCAGGATTTAAAATATGGGGTCAATCCAGCTAATCATCATCATCGAGGAGGATTAGCCATTCTGGTTAAGGAAGAGCTGGGATGGAGAGGAGAATTGGTAGGGACTGCAGTCTTGACTAACAAAGTACTGATGGTTAAACTTGAGGCACGGGGTATGGTGTTTATTTTAATAAGTGTTTACATATCTCCAATAACCTCTCAATAGTCCTTGCCAGACATATCGTTACATCTAGAACAACTTTTAGAGGGTACAAGGTTTCCTAGTGCTCTGCTTACATTATTGGGAGCTTTTAATGCCAGATTAAAGGTTCACAGAGCAATGTGGAATTTTGGAGGATGCTTTAGAAGAACCAGTAGATTTGTGTTATTTTAATTCCAGGTATGAGAAAATACATAAGAAGGCTATAAATTTATTCAGGATAGCATACATGCTCAGTTTGTAGATTTTGAATCACAATAATCCTAACATTCTGTATCCTTTTACTTATTTCTCAAGAAGTACAGCCAATGTATTGTATTTTATCTTTGTTCCTGGGGAGAAGTTCACCGTTTTTTGGGTGTAATTGTAAATTTTAGAGAAGATAGTGATCATCAACCTGTTATAGTGAAATAAGCTGCAGAAGTGAGTATAAGGACAGTGACCCATTTAGATCATTGGTTAGCTCAGAGATAGGAGGTTCAGGGAAACTGAAAAAACAAAAGATAGATGTGAGTAAACTTAAAGACTTCAATAATTCAATTCACTTGGCAATATAATTTTATCCTCTGATGCCAATATTAATGAAGTATTGAAAGGATAACAGGATATACGTAACAATCTGAGACTTTTTAAAATATCTGACAAGAGTTTATATGAACTAAAGCCTAAGAAGCCTTTATGGTTAGGTACTGAGTGTAGCATACTGAGAAGGAAATTAAGACAGATATGCCAAGCATATGCTTCAAATGATCCTGAGGTGCAGGACCTTGTGTTAAAATTTGGAAGTGATTATAAAAAATTATTTTCAATTAAGAAATCATTGTTTCAGGAGCAATTCTGGGCTGACCTTGAATTAGCAGCCATAGGCCCAAATTCTGCTTACTTTTGTCATTTGGTATTGCGTAGACTTAGAGAGACAAAATTCTCACTTGATATTCCCATCTCAGCTTCAAGTTGGGAAGAGCTTTATTTAGATCTGTTTAAGGAAAAAGAAGAAAGGATATGGGAATTTAATTCCCTTCCTCCATGGCTTCCACCCTCCCCCTTCCCTTTCATTTTGCGTACTTGCACAAGCTTTCTTCTCCCGCTCTGGAGCTCCCTCTTTTCCCAACCCATGCAAAACAGAAGGCAAAGGGGGGTGAGGGAAGCCTTGCACAAGGGTTCCTTTCCCTCTCCAGAGCTACTTCTCCCTTTCCTATGTGTTTTGCCCCGACATGAAGAACTTGTGCCAATGCAAAACAGAAGAGAAGGGGAGAGAGGGAAGCCTTGCTAATTTTTTTAAAGAAACTTAAAAATTGTTTCCTGAAAAATTACATTTAAAAATGGGTGTGTCTTATACACCAGTGCATCTTATATGCTGGCAAATGTGGTATCAAAGACAAATATTGACCTGAGACTTCTATCTCTTATAAAAGTACTTTATGAAGAAACTTTATACAGGAACTTCTTTGAAGCTTAGAACAGGTGCAAGTTTGGCCCTGACAGATACAATCCCTACACATAAACAGTTTCGACAAGCCTGTATCTCAGTACCATTTTTTTTTCAATTTTTATATTAATGATATTGTTGCTTTGTGTCATGATCAAGATTATCATATATCAAACATTTTAAACAAAGTTGTTCTATTCTGTCATATGCAGATGATACGATTCTCCTTTCAACGTCTGAAGTTGATTTAAGAAGACTACTAAGACATTTCAGTTCTTACTGCATGGAAAATGATTTGGTCATTAATAATAAAAATTGAAAGTAGTAGTTTTTGGCAGAAAGAGAAAATCATACAGACAGTTTATCAATTCCAAAGACTGAGAAGCAAATAAAGTCTAATTGCTATCTTGGCATTACTTTTCATCCTCAGGTTCCTGGGCATTACAAATAAGGAAAAATGAAATGAACACCTCTACCAGTTTGCAATCCATATCTAGGGTGGGGCAAGTAGGGCATGTGCCCTGGGTGCCAATGCTGGGGTGGGGTGCAAAAAAGCAGTGCCAGAAGCTTTTTGGTACAATCAGAAAATCAATATGTGACTCAGAGGGTTGCTATCTTTGCAGCAAAGGCTATCAGATGCAGAAAAAAGTTTTTGGAGTCCATTTCAGGCTAATTGTCATAGAATCCTGAAGATAGGTGAGTATAAAATGTACTTGTCACATTATAAAAGGTGAATACTTTCTTTTGTTACCATAATGTGACTTGTTTTATAATACAAGTGATTCATTTTAAGTTTAGATAAGTGTTACGCAGTTAATTTTATTTGTGATCTTGTAATTGTATGTGTGAAGGTTTGGATGTTTTGTACTTAATTTGCAATGGTCTTTGGATTAAGCAATAAATAATTACATACTTACTTTGCAATTTTCAATGACTTCCTCATAGTGAGGGGAAATATGATATCCTTTCTTGCTTGTGAGAATGAAATGTACAAATATTAACATTACTACTGAAGCCCTCCTCCTCCTCCTCCTCTTCTTCTGCTTCTTGTGGTGGCCACAGCCACAAAAAACAACAACAAAAAACCCCCACCTCTTTTTCCTGAAGGAAAAGATGAACTCCCTCCCCTCCACACACACATAGAAGCTGACCAGCTTGACACTTACTTTGCTGACACATAACTCAGTCCTGGCAGTAGGATTACACCCTTCATGGCAGCTCACTTAGGATGCCTAAGATAGGCCAAGTGAAGCATTGTCTTCAAAATGCAAACATTCCGAGGGCTCAAGAGGAACAACTAAGGAATGTAATTGCTGACCCTCAGCATCTGCTGCCTGAGCTGATCACCTCACTCTTGCCAACGGTAGGGGCAACACTGATGTTATCACAAGATATGCTTCCCCCAGCCTCCAAAACAATTGGAACTGTCCTATCTCAGTCCCCACACAGCTGATGAAAGAAACAAAACAAACTGAATAGCTCTTAGCTCATTACTTACTTCCAGGTAGTAAGCTCAGAGTCATAAACAAGGCCAACAGCATTCCAAGGAAAGGGAATGTCCAAAATCAGTCAAAGTATTCAGCAAGGTATCTGGCAGCATGGAAGGTCAGATAAACTCTTACAACTCCTGGAGGCAAAGGGCATCAGCTAAATAGATCTGAAGCCTAGAGCAGCTGTGGCTTGATTAATTGTTGCAAGTTATAAATTCTGAGAAAGTGACACTAGCTGTCTCTTTGCTGTCTCTGCTCTGTAAAGGTGGGCACAGGTAAGTGCTCTTCGATGTCTAAAGAGGCAGGACTCTCTGCTGGAGCTGGCACTGCCTCCTGTTCTGTTTGTGGCATTGTTACCTCCTCCTGTACAGCAGGTCCTGGCATGCCTCCTGTTTCAGCCTCTGACATGCCCCCTGTTTCAGAGTCTGAGTCAGAGTCCATATTCTAGAAGCAGGGCATGACAGAAACCTCTAAACTGAATGCACACCAATATGGCCATACATACATCAGTAGTAGTAGGGGTGGTACATGTTCTAGAAAAGTCTTTCTTCCTGCCATACAGTGGACCACAGTATAGCTAAGTAGCCTTTTGGAAGGATTTTTCATAATTTGGAAATGGGGCAGCACACAGAAGATAAGGTGCTGTCCCTTGAGATCCCCACTGTACTTCTGATAGTATCCTGTGTCAAGGAAAAGATAGCAGGCCTTGAGAGATCAGCCTGGATGCTTGGTGTAGGTTTTATGGAGGCTGAGTGGGGAACAGTTCTTATTATACCCCAGTCCGTGGCAACACCAGAACTTTAGCTAGGTTAGGGTTTTCTATGATTTATGAAAATTTGGAGCAGTGGTTCTGTGGACTACAATTCCCATGCTGCCTGGGGGATTCTTGGAGCTGTTGTTCAAAAAAGTAATGTTTCAAAATTCTTTATTTATGCACTATATTTTGAGAGCGTGACTCAGATGTTGTTGTTGTTTTAATTAATAATGCTCTAACCACTGAAGAGTGCTTTGGGAGATGGAAAAAGAATGAATCTGATTTTTTATATATATTAACAAAATGATTGTTGCTATAATCACAGCTTCAGGAAAGTGGTCTCTGGCTCCATTTTGCTTTGAGATTTGACCTCCTGGCTGCTCCACCCCCTTTCCTTCTGCAGCGGTACAGCATCCACTGGCTACATTTGTGTTTCATATGCAAATCCTACCATTTGACACTCTCCAAATCAGGGAGGTAATAGGTATGGAAGGAGAGTTACTGATGTGAAAATACTATACTATTAGTGATTCACGGGAAAGTACAGATGGTGGTGTGGGATGGAGAAGGAAGTAGCCTGGGGTAATTACTGGGTCAGGGAGCCAGTGCTGGGTGTCACTTATCTGAGATGCAACAATAGACTGAGTAGGAGGAGGATGGGCAAAATGTGTCAGTTTGCTGGAGTGACATTCAGAGCTTCTCAAAAATCTGTCAAACCATTGAATGGAGTTTGCATATTAATATTTATAATAAGGCGCAGAGCAAAGCTGCTGCAACCTGCACTGCCGACTTAATTTCTTAAAATAGGCAGTTGTGAGCACCCAAGTCAATTTCTAGCAGAATCTATAATGAATTAATGGGGATGATAAGGGGCACATGTTGCTAATGAATATTCCAAACACAGCTATGGAGCAGAAAAGTTTAGAGGAGAATGAGATGTCTGAGTACAAATGCCTGGAGTTTCTGGTGCACCTGTTTCTTATACAAGGTTAGACAATTTTTTCTCTCTAGCCCAGGATTGTCTCCAGCTGCCCAGAACCCATGCATTAAAGGAGTGGTTCCCAAACTTTCATCCTCCACATTTTGTGGACTTCACCTCCCAGAATTCCACACTGTTGTCCAGGCTGGCTGAGAACTGAAGTTCAAAACATCTGGAGGATCAAAGTTTGGGAACCACTATGTTAGAGAATAGGGAAACTCTCAGTGTGTATGTGCCTTCTAGTTGCCTGTCAACTTATGGCAACCCCATGAATTTTGTAGAGTTTTCTTGGGTAAGGAATATTCAGAGATGGTTTTGCCAGTTCCTTCCTTTGAAATAGATCACGCAGCATCTGGTATTTGTTGGCAGTCTCCCATCCGAGTACTAACCAGGGCTGACTTTGCTAAACTTCCAGTATCAGATGGCATCTGGTGGCTTTAGGGTATTTAAGATCATTACACTAAAATAAAGCACCAGCAGAATGCTGACCTATGAAATGTATGTAGTGTTCATGGTAGATGTTCATCAGATTGAGCTTCTAAAGCTAGAAGCCTCCAACTGCACATAGGCATGGATGAATATTTAATTTATGGGGGTCTTTTTCCAAAAATAATCATACCAAAATTTGCAAATTCATTCATGTTCAGATGGAAAGAATGTGAATTTTTTTTTAAAGAGCATTCTAATGTGGGAGAAACCAAAACTGAATAATTGATCTATACAACCTCTTAAGAATGCTTAAAAGTCTGGATTTGAATCCCTGTGTATCCAGCCAATTTAAAGGTGAGTTAGGCCCTTTCCACACGGGGGTAATAAAACGGTGTAGAGCGACCTCTGACAGAGGTCGTCTACACCGTGGAGTGGATTGGGGCGGACTACTTTAGCGTAGTTCCACACCCCAATCCACGCAGGAGCAACCAGAACTGGTGATGCTGCGTGTATTTTAAAAAACCACTTTTGAGGAGGTTTTTAAAAAACACGGAGTGTGCAGCCCCGTGCAGCCCCATCGCAGCACTCGGTGTAGATTTGCAGGAGCACGCAAGTGCGTGCCTGCAGATCTGCCGGGGGCGGGCTTCTGGCTGGCGAGCTTCTGCTGTTGGTGGAGAGCCTCCGCCAGCTGTAAGCCGCCATTTTGGATGTCGCAGGACGCTGAGGAGTGTGGAGCAGTGAACTCGCGCTGCTCCGCGTGGCAACGGACTTACCCGGTTGCTGGTAAGCTCCGTTTCCACGCGTTTTACCCCGTTTCTCCCTCCGCGTGTGAAAAGGGCCTTAGAGTTGCCACCACTTTTGTTTTTTCAAACAGGCATCTCATTTTTCACACCTGTGTGACAGGTATAAAATAGACCTAGTGCAAATGACAGAGAATTTCATTTCACTTCATTTTTGAGGAATTTATCTTTTTTTTTAAACGTTCTTAAATTCAAGATGGAAATAACTTGAGGTTCAAAGACTTAGAATGCAGGAGCAAGTAAAGCTAACAGGTTTTCATATTCCTACTTGCACATGCTCAGAAGCTGATCACTTCAAACTAGATGTGGGCAACTTGTAGTCCTAGCATCTTATAAGTTCATTTGCCTGATTTCAAAAGACCTCTGTAAGCAATTAATCTAGACCTCTGAGAAAAGCAATCTGTACCTTGGCTGGCAGTTCACTAGGCAAAAGGAAAGAAAGGGAAGAGTGGGTAAAAAGAAAGAAACTGACAACTTCTATTCACATTGATCTTCAGACCAACCCACCACTAGCGATGTGGCCATTGAGGCCCTTACTCTCAGATGAAACTGTTTTTTCACTTATGAAATTGCCTTGAAATTTAAAGTTGGGGACATATTTATAGAACAATGCATAGGAACATAGGAAGTGGCCTAGTTGTCCTGTCTGGGTTAACTTGCCCTCACAAACAGCACTCAAGAGTTTGATCAGAATCATTTATTTGGAGCAAACCAGCAACACAGCAATTTTCATGAAAAGTTGCTGAGACTACCACACTTTGGGTGGTTACAGGTTTTATACCTTGTCATACAAATTTAGGCATGTATCACAATGATTGGTGAAAGTCATAAATGCCACATCACTCGAGATGTTCACAGACTCTTCCTGTTGTTTTCATATCTTTCATCCTGGGAGCAAGGACAAATTTCTGTATCCTTATCTTTGCCACACCCATTCCCATAACACCTTCTCACTAGTTTTGCATTTCCCTTCTGAATTTTCCCCTCCTCACTGGATACAAAGTGACATCAACCACTGCAGCAATTAACCATTTGGTGCCTTGGGACCCTCAACTGCATACGTGTTTGCAAGTAGCAATTGGCAATTGATTCACTGTAATGCTAGCAGCTTATAGCTTCCCCTTCATTTCTAGAACTCATTTTCTCCAACCCACAATGGCCACAGGATCGCCACGGGACTGTTGTCGCCATCCCATGGCCATCCTGTTGCAATCACAGATTAAATCATGCTCGGGTTTCTCCTGAAAATGACATGTGATTGCAGAGTCCTCCCACCTCCCTCCCACACTTACCTGTCATGCAGAATGACAGGAAGTGCAATGGCTATGCTTCCTCCCCCCCCCCGTGCAGCCTGAGAAACTGCTGGGCTGTGCTGCGGAAGGGAGGGGCAAAGCCATTGCACTTCCTACTATCCAACAGGCAGCCAGTGCAGAGGGGGAGTACAGCAGAAGCTATTCCCTCACAGAAGAGGCTTTCCCTGGATCTTCGCACAATGGCTTCAGAAAAAGGTAAGTTGCAAAAAGGGCCTATAACATATACTATTGCCCAGCCAGCATACTTATGACAGGAGCCATGCGTCCTGACACTAGCAGAGCCATTGTAGAATCTCAGATTTGTAGAATCTTAGAGCTGGAAGGGGTCACAAGGGCCATCTAGTCCAACCCCTTGCCATGGAAGAATACACAATTAAAGTACTGCTGAAGATGCTCGTCCAACCTCTGTTTGAAGACCTCCAAAGAAGGAGAGTCCATCACCCTTTGAGGCAGACAATTCCACTATCAAACAGTTCTTACAATAAGGAAGTTCTTCCTGATGCCATCTGGGTCATCTTCTAGTTCCTGGAGCAGTAGGCAAAAAGCTGACTGCATCTTCTAGTTGACATCCCTTCAGATATATAAAGATGGCTATCTCAAACTTCCCCATAGTAAACACACCCAGCTCTTACCCTTCTCTGGACACATTCTGCCTTGTCAGTGTTGCTCTTGAACCGTGGCACCTGGGAGTTGACACAGAATTTCTAGTGAAGCCTAACTAAAGCAGGATAGAGCAGCACTACTTTGCTCTGTCTGGACACTATAGTTCTCTTTTTCAGCTTAGAATGCATTTACTTTTTTGGCTGCTCCCTCACACTGTTGACTCATGTTAATTGGGAGTCTACTAAGACCTCTAGATCCTTTTAACATGTATTGTTTTCAAGCTGTGCACCACCCATCCTGTATTTGTGTGTTTCTTTTTGATGCTCAACCATGGAATAAAGAGACCAGACACAAAGTTGGGTTTACTAAGGGCCACTTTATTTTGACCTGTATTGTTTAAATTGCATTAACCTGAAAGATACAAGAAAGAGGGAGCAACATGACAACAATGTGACAACCTGCTCAACCTACACATGGGCCCCAGGGGCAATCCAAATTGCTTTGGTTGCTCCCAGTCCAGCATCTTGGAAGGTAACCCAGGGATTCCCACCCAAGCTGCACGGCTCTAAAAGTGAGAGTCTTATTCCCAGATTAACCTCAAGGGTAGCCTCCTTCACTGAACCCCCTGGGATGCAGGGCCCTAAAGAGGTGGTTCCAGAGCCTTACCCTACACCAAATGGGTGCCAATAGGTGGTCACTGATGTTTTATTATCCCCCATTATCTGCAAAGGACAACCTATTCAACAACAACACCCAGAGCCAATTTCCCCAATTCCATCAAATAAAGTATAGGATAGGCAAAAAAAAAAAAAAAAGAAAAGAAAAAGAAAACTAAGAAAAGGGGGGGGATTCCTATCCAGCCCTGAAGTGACCAGATTAACTCACACTGCACTGAAGGTGGGAGAGTGGATCAACATTGAGCACCGAATGACACATATAGGGAGTGAACTGCTTCACTGTCTCCTTTGCCCCATCACATGTCTTAATTTGATGCTTAGCACCAATCAAAAATAACACTCTGGTCTCCCTCCATGGAGACCATCAAAAGCTTACCTTCCTCCACAGAAATGTTTGTCATGCGAGTCCAGGTAAGTATTTCCTGCCTAGATATAGCACTTTACTTTTATCCTTTTTGCAATTCATTTTGTTAGTTTTGGCCAGCATTCCAATCTGCCTAAGTCATTTTGAAATTGGATCCTGTGCTTTGGTATTTGGTATTCTTCTCATCTGATGTCACAAAATTTGATAAGCGTGCCTTCTATTTTTATCATACTGAGTCACTCCATTGTTACATCTATTGTCATCTCGTAGGTTTCAAGCAGTTTGTTTTTTTTCCCTACTCATAGCTATAGATTCCTGGTATTCCCTGGTAGTCTTCCATTCAAATACTAACCAGTATGTCCTTCTTAGCTACTGAAATCAGACAAGGCAAAAGTCATGTTTGCATGACATGATAATCCTATGCATCTGAGTCTCAGAGGTGATAGCAAAAATGAACAACCATCTACATGGCTGGATGCCCTCTGTAGAGCATCTTGAATAGTTTCAACTCTGGAGTAGCTATTTGTGTGTAGACATCTTATCCAATATCTTGAAACAAGTTTTCAGATCTTGAGATTTACCACTAGGGAGAGAACAGCTCATCTCCTTCTCTGGCCAATGGAAGTTAACAGCTTGTCCCAGCATATATTTTGTGCCATCAATTTTATATGAACATTTTTAACATTTTTATTCATTTGCATTTTGAATTAGTTTTTCCTGCTGCTTTGCTGGTTCCTCTGAACTCATTTCCCTCTAGTCCTTTAACGTACTACTGAATGTCAGAATATATGATCCAAAGATGATAATTTAGTTCAGATCTATGTTTGTGTCACTGCTAAGCATTCTTAGTCAGCAGCTCTGTTGTTAGTAACGCTAGGAAAGTTTTTTTGAAAAATAACCTGAAAGAACACTAGGCCCTGCATCCTTCATTCACCAAAGACCATCTGTTCCAGGCTAGAGCCTGCAGGAATATTTCAGTCAAGTGTGGCACAGTATAAGCTAGGTGGTTGTGCGTCAGCACCATGGACAGCGGCCTGGGGAACAAGCTTCAGGTTTAGATCACATCACAGACTCTCTGAGAAGTATGGAACTGTACGGGTGGCTCCAGCAACAGTTTGAACTGACTGAAAAATTGTGTGTGTTTGTATGTGCCTTTAAGTCACCTGTCAGTTTATGGTGATCTCAATAGTTTCACAGGCAAGGAATACTCAGGGGTGATTTTGCCAGTTTTTTTCTTCCAAAATGTAGCCTACAGCACATGGTAATACATTGGTGTTCTCCCATTCAAGTACTAACCAATTCTGACCCTGCTTAGCTTCCAAGATCTGACAGGATGTGGTTACCATGCCCCAAACCAGTATCCTTCAGATGTTTACAGCCTTCATGAACAACACTTAATGCTCCAGCATGGGATGTCTAGCCTAAAGTATCTGGGGGCTCTGGATTCAGAAATGATGTGTTCCATAGTTCTGCTGAGAGATGTGTGGAAGAAGGCCACCTCTTTAGAAGGAACCAGAACATCCATGGAGGGAGCACGTTTAAAGAGTGCACCTCCTATGTCTCCTTCTATAGCTCCTTCTTTTCTGTCTCTTAAACACTTTCCGTTGTTTCCCCCACACAATGTTTCCTTTCCTCAGCTTTTTGACTGGAAAGACACTCTTCAGAAGTCTAGACTTATTGCTTGCTGATGGAGTTCAAAATTAGACCAAGGATCATCTGAGACCCTAAGCTTGCAAGATATCCATTCCTGGGGTTAAACTAGTAAATGTCTGAGGAGGTGTAGCCAGTGGCTACCAGCTTTGAGTATCTAGGCAGATAAATGCAAGTCACAGAGGCCCAAAAATTAGCACATACATTACTCAACCCTACTGTGGCACAAGAAGAATACATCTAATCTTAGGGTATCAAGTGTGACTTGGAATAAAATTGGCATACAGAAGAATGGTAGTAAACTTTCATAGGTGAGCTTTTCTGCAATAAATGGGTAAGAAGGATGCTATTCATATGCATTCACATCCAAAGAATGTCCCCAACCAGAAAAATATAGTGCGTTAGAACCTTCATTCTTTAGTTCCTTTCACCCAATAGCTGTTCTTAACTGTTTCAAAACAAGTGCTGCAGAATTCTCCTTTGAATACTAAAGCAATTTTGATCTGTGGATGTTCGATCCAACCTATACCTTGCGATTAATTAGCAGGGAGGATATTTATGGAGAAAGGCAAAAAGCATGCTGTTCATGAATAGTTTGCCATGGTAAAAATTTCACACTCAGTAAATCACTAATGAAAATGTCATTTCCCTGCTGAGTTTACCTGAGCTTCTATTAATCTTGCTGTTTTCATTAGAAATAGAATTACTGTCAGATTTGCAACAAAAAAAGTAGGGGAGGGAACTGCAAGGTTTTTTAAATTAGCATCTCAATATTTTAGGTAAAGAGACTATACAAAACACTGGATCTCGAAAGCCTGTTTCATGAACCCTGATTTGGATATATTGGCAATCTGCTCATCTCTGGTCCCCATCATGTCTAACAGAATTCTCATTTAGTTGAATGCTTACAGCAATATTTGTCTGAATATTATGTGGACGCAGTTCTGTTTTGAACGGGTACTGTTTGAGAGGTTAAAGGGAGAATTATTATAAGTTTTTAAATGTATATTCCACCATTCATATATAATCCGTTTTACAAACTGCAAGAGAGGAGTGAGTAATTTTAGTGGTTCCAGGAGTAATCCCCACTTCTCTTCCAAAATGTAACTTTCTGCTTTTCTCTCAAACCAGGAGCAACTAGGGTTGGGATGAGGTCACCAAAGAATAGAGAGAAATTTGGCAGATGAGCAAATGCTTTGGCTCAAACTTAAAAAGAAGGATGGTTTTAGAGGCTTCTCTCAATATTCTTCAAGGATTTTTCTCCTAAAGTTACCTGAGATGGTGCTAGGTTTGGGTCATTGTGGGGGACAGATAGACAGGCTACATGTTGCCATGTGCAGTAGCAGTGGCAGCAACAACAAAGAAACTCTGAGTATGAACGAAGCTATGCTACTACCCTGGCTAAAGTTAAGTCCAACCTCACAAGAACTTCCTTGACCCCTGAAGAAATCTGTGCAACCATCTCCTCAGTTTCCCAGTCCACCAATGGGGTGGGGCATGTTACAAGGTTATGTGGACACAGCTCTGTTTTGAACGGGTAGTATTTGAGAGGTTAAAGGGAGAATGCAACAATCAATGTAGCAAATGGCTTGAAATCATCAGGTGTTTGCTTCACAAAAGAGGAACGGTTTGTTTTCTGTTTGTACTGACATGGGTCACTTCCCTCAATGCCAATCATCTTGCTTTCAGGCTCCCTCCAATGTCCCTGAATCAGGTTGGATAACCTGTTGATGGTGTTGCTATGGAAGCAATTACAGGAAGACAGATTATAGCATTTAGGAGCATAATAAATTTCCTTTACCTGATTTATGATCTGTATCCTTTTTTCTCCCCATAATATAATTTATAACATTGCCAACCAGCCACCTCTAACTTATAGGATAACAGAATGGCAGGAAAGAAAGCAAGATTTCCCAGAACCTGATGGGTAGTTTCTAGAACTGAAGTTGATCTCCACAAATTAACTCAACAGGCTCATCTCAGTCACACTGACTGCCTTGGTGCACTGCCTAATTGTGGTCTAGGACCCTCTCCCATTGCAGGCACTGAAGCAAGATATCTAGTTGGCTTTTGAATGGGACACCATCTTGTCCTTTGGCTAAGACAGCATACTGTCTTGGGTCAGCGCTAGCACCATTAACCCCTTGGGTCTCTGTCACTACTTGGGCTTCAGGGCATAGCAAACATACATCCCAGTTCTGGTCCCTGAGGAAAACCATAACAAAAATGCATTGAACACATATTCCCTGAATCCAGCAATTCTTCTAAGGCCCCTGTTTGTAAGGCAGTAAAGAGTATTCTCAGATTGCTTCCGCCATGTCATTTTGCCTTTTTCCCAGAGAGTTGTTGCTCCAGAATACACTTTGTTAACATCTCTCAACTTTTGCCTTTTTTTTCCCAGGGCAAATCCTCTTCAGTGATTTTTTTTCTTCATAGTGCTCTTAATGTTGTGGATCAGTCTCTATCAATCTTTCATGCATGAGTGTTCTCTTTTGTATCCACACAATGTCCCTCACTCTACTCAAATGCTCACCTGTGGTTGTTTTGTAATCCTGACCTTTACATCTGGCTCTTCAAGTATGAATTCCCGCAGCAACTCTTTTGTTCTTTCCTCAAGAGCACCATAAAAGTAACTTTACGGTACACATGAAGGCAAAAATTGTATGGTAGAATTAAGAACTGCCTGATGGATCAGGCTAAAATCCATCTCATCTAGCTCAGTATCCCAACAGACTTCAAGAAGGTCATCCTGATATAACCAGGAAGCTTCTGAGATAGACATGAAAGACACTGTCATTCCTTGTTTTATTTCCAAGTCTCTGATAATCAAAGAAATATTGTATCAAACCAAACAGGCAGCCACAGCCCATCCTTGGGAAGGCAGATTTGGCCATAATAATCAATGCTTTAATTACCTTTCATCTGTATTGGAATGTACTCCAAAATGGGCCTGTTCTTGAAAACCGCTACGGCTAGTGCAAAATATTGTAACCAGACTGTTATCTGCTATATACTTACTCGTACATCAGTGGCAATTTGTTTCTGAGTTCAGTTGAAGACACAGGTATTAACATACATGGTTTGGGCCCTGGATATCTGAAAAATAATTATCAGCCATAGGTTGTTGTGGATTTTCCGGGCTTTGAGGCTGTGTTCTATTAGTATTTTCTCCTGACTTTTGCCTGCATCTGTGGCTGGCATCTTCAGAGGATCCGGTGGCATGGAAGTGAGACAGAGTATATATATTTTTGTAGTCTCCGGGTGGGAGGGAGCAATTTGCATGTGTTACAGTTGGCTTGTGTGATGGCCTATTGTTAAATGGGATATCCCCCAGGGTGTATTGTTAGTCAAAGGATATGCATAACAGTGCGTTAAGTACATTAGCAACCCATTGTATTGTTCCCTGTAGAAGGACCTAAACAAGATTTGGCTACCAGTACTGAAGAATACTAAAATCAAGACTCAAAAATATGCCAATGAACACCACCCAGACTCTGGAGGTGACATTCTCTTGTGTGTGTGTCCAATATCTTTTCTCCTATTCTTTCTTTGTCTTTGCTATCCTGGTACTTAAATACACAATCCTCTAAAAGTTTAGCCTCAGGCTACAGATCTCTGATCCTCACAACAACTCAGAGAAGTTGTGGAGAAGTGAGGAAAAAGTGAATCATGTTGATCGTCTTGTTTGTTTTAACCAAAGTGCTCCTAAGGCAAAGACATCAGAGATCAAATACGGGAAGAGAAATACACAGTGAACTGATCAACAGGAATGAAATGAAAGAGGAGACACTGTTTTAATTTAAATTGGGATTGATCTCCCTAATGAGAAGCAGAGAGTAAAAATAAATTATATAAATGGACTTAATCAAGATGGAGAAGAAGTAAAGTAACCTTGCGCAGGTCAAACTGATTTAGCTAATCCTAGCTAAAGGCAACCAGGATAATATATCCTTTTGGTAATTTGAAAAAAAGAGTTCTCAGCATTTTCAATGCTGGTTCTGGTTGTCCTTGAGTTTTTAACAACAAGAAGGTAGATGTAAGTATGTGTGAGTGTGTGTGTGAGTGTGTACACACACATATATACACACATACACACCTCTCTCTGGTAGGAGACTTAGTGCTGTTTTAAATGTTAGAAATGTTAGACAACCTTCTATCCCTGAGCAGCCCATAGTGCTGAGAGGCCAAGGGAAAAGAGGAAGGTCCTTACCATTTTCTGTCACTGTTCCATCTCTGTCCCAGCAGTGCCACTGCTGGCATGGGAGCACAACCCGAATGATCCCCTCAGCAATTGGCTGGCTGCCTGCAGAAGGGTAGTGCAAGGGACACACTCCTTCCTTCCAGATTGCAGTTGACCACTTCCTCTGCTGCACCGGCGAAGTGCATAGATAGTGCTTGCACCATTTCCACACAGCCACCAATGACAAGAGCGTCAAATGATCAACAATCATTACTGGATATTTTCTGATAATGGACTATCCCTTGACTGTGATGGGTGGGGATATGTTGGCAGCTGGACTGAGACAACATTGTACGAAAGCATGCCTCACAGACCAGCAACAGTGAGTTCCCATCGTGGGAGAGGGATGTCATACAGAAATGGCTGGAGGGAACAAGGTTTATGGCAGCCACACTCTGAACTCACTGCAGTATCTTTAAGGACAATGTGATCCAGACCACCTCATTTGAATCAAACATGGAAATGACATACAGTGCCATCCTAGACATATCTGCACAAAACTAAGGCCCTTTTCGCACTGGCCTTTTCTCACGCGACAGCCCCGTGAGCCTCGTGGGAGTGGGAGCGTCGCTCCACACGATGCACTCCCACTTCCGCCGGGCTCACGGGGCTGAAGCAGAGTGAGCACGAGTTTTTTGAGTTTTGCTTCGAAGCGAAAATCACCCGCGCTCGCGCAACGCTCCCAGCGCCCACGCACACTTACCTCTTGTGCGGAGCGTCCGGAAGCCGGCTGGGTCGTGCTTCCTTCCCTCCTCCCCTGCAGAAGGAAGGGATGGGGCGGGGCGCTAGTGCGACGGACGCGACATGTCCTGCTTCGCGCGTGCAAGCGCGCGCAGGGGCAGACACAACAAGAGCCTTTCTTGCGCACGCGGGGGGGATGGACAGGACAAGCGCCTTTCTCACGCGCGCGGGGGGGATGGACGGGACAAGCGCCTTTCTCGCGCACGCGGGGGGGTGGACGGGACAAGCGCCTTTCTCGCGCGCGCGGGGGGGATGGACGGGACAAGCGCCTTTCTCGCGCACGCGGGGGGATGGACGGATGCGCAAGCCGCCGCCACCTCCGGGAGGCTGCCGCTTCCCCGCTCGTTCCTTTGCCTGCGGAAGGAAGGAGGGGGAGCGGCAGCATCCCGGAGAAGGCTTCTTGCGCGCACCACCCTCCTCCGTCGCGCGAGCACCGGCGCTGCAAAAAGGGCCCAAATCTCAATGAAGTTTAGGATAGCAGTCAAGGCCTTCTCTACAACTGTGTCCAGCTGGCTAAGAAGATGAAACAGGTCAAAGGCTTTTGGGAAAGTAGCCACATTGGTCTCTTGCATCATAAAAAGGAGGAAGGGAGAGGGAGGGGAGGGGAAAGGAAAGTGGCAGCACCTTTAAGACTAACTGGTTCTATTTTAGTGCAAGCTTTCATGGAAAGAAACCCACTTCTTCAGATGCACCACAGCATAATTTTAAAGCCTCAGGTTGTGAAGTAGGTTTATTTAGTTGTCAGAGTAGTCTTTCAGTGGTCAGTATTGATGTTTGAAAGCTATAAATCTAATCACCAAAAGTCAGTTTCTCTGAGTTCAAAGTTCTAGAAGACCTGTATCTCCTTTGCCATCGCTTTGAAAATTTAGCTCAGGGGACATAATATGCATCTTTTTGGATCCTATTATAGTCTATCCCACTCCACAAGATATGTGTTGTTGTTGCTGTTACTACTACTACTAGCATAACAACTTTTTCCCAGTACAGGATTCAAAGCAACTTACAAAGATTAAAATGGATACAGCTTTAGTATAAGACAAAAGATTTTTGTGATCTGAAGAGAAACCAGAGAGTCCCACATTATCATGTAAAATTGATTTTCTGAGGGAACTCAGATTGGTAAAAGTAGTAAGGAAATATTTTTACAGATGGTATGGGATGACAGTGGGATTGTACCTTAAATCAGACACTTGGGATTGATGGGTTGAGGTTTTTGCCCTTTTTTGTTTTGCAAGACCAATTTAAACTTTATCAGTTAAATATCAGCACCTACAAATGAACCATTTGTTATACTCTAGGTTTAGCCCTGCAGCTTTAAGTGCATCTGAGGTTCTCTTGACATTAGGGATGTTAACTGGGGCTAACCAAATCTCCAAACAAACAAGACGTATATGAATGATATGAGAGGTTTACAGCAGAATGGAACAGAGAATTGGAACATCCAGTTCTGACTAATCAGTGGCCATCAGTATTAACACCTATAACTTAGTATGGCTGTAGATCTCTGACTACATCTTATACAGCAGAAATTGCTCTTTTGGGTATATTAGCTGCCATACTGTCTATTCATGAAAGTGCTTTCTAAATCAGTAAATTGTTGGAGATGAAATACTGCTAATACTTCCTTAACACCTATGTTTTGGAATTCCCCCATACTAGCTACATTTTGGGAAGAATTAATCACGCAAGTAAATTTGCTTTTGGAAACTTCCTTTATATTCAAGGATGCGCATGTTATTTTGAATTATTTACCTGTATCTTGGAAATTAACAAATGGCCAATGGAAGTGGATTTTTCACACCCTTTCACCTGCTAAAAGATTGATACTTGGGGGGAGGAGCCAACTACGATGGCAGAGAGAGGCTAAATATTCGACTCCCGGAACAGATGATTATAAAATAATTCCAGAAGCCTTTTTCAAAACAAAGAAAGAATGTGAGTAATTAATTGAATAATGTGGGAAAGAATGTAAGATAAGATAGTGGATTGGTTTCGATTCTTCTCCAACTGGAGGGAAAATAAAAGACTCTGTTTAAACTGCAAATAACTGTTGAAACGGACCGAAAGCAAAACAGTTTTTTTTTCCCCCTTTGTGGTCCTTGAGATATATGCCGCCTAAAAAAAAGGTCTATAAACACCCTGTTTGGAAGCGACCTACAGCAACAGATAAAACATATAATCGTCTAGTTAGAGATTTTGAAAATATAAACTTAAACTTTAACGGAGACGAAAAAGTCATTAAAATGGCGGCGAAGAAAGCTGCGAACGGAGCTAATGAAGAGATAAAAACTTTTATACACAAGCTTATTACAGAGTCTAATCAAGCTCTTGTTACTACAATAACATCTAATATAAGGGCAGAAATGGGGCAATTGCAGGAAAAAATCTCACAGGAGTTAAAAGCATTGGACCTTAAAGTGGATGATATAAAAAAAACCCAAGGGAATCAGCAGACTAGACTAGCAGAACATGATGGCAGGATTTCTTTGTTAGAGAGACAAATTATCCAGCTCCAAGACCAGAACAGAAGAAACAATGTGAGGATTCGTGGACTCGCAGAGCAGCCACAACAAAGTCAAAAATCCTTGAAAGAGGAAGTTTTAAAATGGCTAAAAAGCATTGTTCCTGAGATTTTATGGGAAGATCATGACATAGAGAGAATTCATCGTGTGTCAGCTGCAAAAAGAGGAATAATTCCCAGAGATATTATAATGAGAATTGCGAATTTCAACAAGAAAGATGATTTGATGAGAGCTGTTAGAAAGAATCCAGGAATATTGAAGTATCGAGATAACACAGTGGAAATTTATAATGACTTATGCCGCGAAACAATAAATTGGAGAAGGGAAATGAAACCCTGCATCATAGTTCTACAGAGAGTTGGGATAAGATACAGTTGGGGATATCCCATCTTTCTGAAATTCCAATATGCTGGCAAATACCACAGAATAAATTCTCTTGAACAAGGATTGCAACTCCTGAAAGAACTGAAACTGATCCAGCAAGAGGAAAAGGAAGAAGAAGGAGCAGCGGGAGGAGCAACTGAGGAAGGAGTAGTGGGAGGAGTAACTGAAGAAGGAGCAGGGGGAGGAGCAACAGGAGGAGCAAAGAAGAAGACTTCGGGAGATAAACGAAAGGACAGAGGCTGAGGAGGACTGGAAGAAACAATATGATATAACAGAAGAAGAAGAAAGAAGAAGAAAGAGAACTTCATAGAGTAGGGTAGATGACTACTGAGTAAAATATATTCTTATAGATTATAAATGCATAGAGATAGATTTATATATATATAAAGCAAGAGGGTAGAGAGAGGGAAGGGAGGGGGAAGAGAGGGAAAAAAATATGGGAAAGAAAATAAATCGGGAGAGGGTATTGGTCTCTATGCCGGGAGTTGGCATACCTTCACACACACCCCCAGGACCATGGCTGGTCGTTTCCAAGGCAGAAGCGCTTTGGAGGAAGAGGGGGGACAAATGTTTGTGTGGGGAGGGGAGGGCGGGGAGGGGGAGGGGAGTGGGAGGGGGGAAGGGAAGGGGAGCACCATCACATTAAAGAGCCAATGGGGAGTGGGATTAGAAAATTCAAAATATGAAAAATGGAGAATAGATTGAGAATATCAACATTGAATGTGAAAGGTTTGGGGTCAATAATAAAGAGAAAAAGGATAGAATCGATATTAAAAAAAGATAAGGCCGATATAATTTTTTTACAAGAAACACATGGGAAAAGAGATAAAAAAAATGAGCTTAGATTGAACTGGGTAGCTATTTATGAGGAAGCATTTGGTACATCCAAATCAAGAGGAGTTGCAATAATAATTTCCAAAAGATGCAATTTCATTGTAACAAGTGTGGAGTTAGACGAAAAAGGTAGATATGTAATTATACAAGGTGAAATAGATGGAGAAACATATGTCATAATGAAT
The DNA here is from genome assembly GCA_948474755.1 of Ctenosaura bakeri. Classification (NCBI taxonomy): domain Eukaryota; kingdom Metazoa; phylum Chordata; class Lepidosauria; order Squamata; family Iguanidae; genus Ctenosaura; species Ctenosaura bakeri. The sequence continues at coordinate 64,776 of CAOLHI010000455.1, read as the reverse complement.
ATTTACGCACCTAATGAGAAGCAAAAAGAGTTTTATGAAGAAATATTTAATAAGATCAAAAAAATGAAAGGAGATTATACAATAATCGCAGGTGATTTTAATATGGTGATGGATAGATGGAAAGATAAATCAGATCCATCAATTAGAGATAGATATAATAATATAACAATTTTGAATAAATTAGTGAGTAGAAATGAACTGATAGATGTTTGGAGGCTAATAAAGGGTGAAGAAAAGAAATATACGTATTATTCATCAGTTCATAAAAATTACTCAAGAATAGATTATATTTTTGTTTCAAAGAATATGATACCTAGATTAATAAATACAGAAATTGATACAATAAAAGTGACAGATCATGCTCTGATGAACTTGGATATAACTATGAAAAGGAATTATAGAGAAGCAAAAAGGTGGAGACTGGATACTAAGTTATTTAATTATAAGGAGATAGTAAATAAAATAGAGAAGGAGTGGCAAGAAATTTGGGATATAAACAATAAGGAAGTAACACAAGATGTATTGTGGGATACAATGAAGGCAGTGGTAAGAGGATTATGCATTAAAGAATCAAGCAAATTAAAGAGACAATTAGGAGAAAGAAAATTAAAATTAGAAAAAGAAATAAAGGAACTAGAGAATGATTATATAATAGATAGAACTAAACAGAAATTAATAATATTACAAGCAAAAAGAGATGAATTAGAAAAGATAGAAATGGACGAAGTTCAGAAAAATCTAATATACTTGGAAAGGGAATATTTTGAATATAGTAATAAAAATTCTAAAATGCTGGCTAAATCAGTACAATCAAAAAAAACTAGAAATATGATTGGCGTAGTTAAAGATAAATTTGGTAAAGAAAAAAGGTTGATGAAAGAGAAATTAAAAATATTTGAGGAATTTTTTCGAGAATTGTATTCAGCAGAAGATAAATCTTTAGAGAACATAGAGGAGTATATTAATAAAAATTGGAAAGTAAGACTAACAGAACAAGATAAAGGATTGATGGAAGAAATGATATCAGAAGAGGAAATAGAAGAAGTAATAAATAATTTAAAAGGAGGAAAATCACCAGGATTGGATGGACTAGGTCCAGAATATTATAAAACATTTAAAAAAGGTTTAATTCCTAAACTAAAAGTGTTATATAATAGTATATTGAGGGGTGAAAAAATTCCATTATCATGGAAGCAGTCACTAATAATATTAATTTTAAAACCAAATAAGGATCCTACAGATCCAGGTTCTTATAGACCAATATCTTTAATAAATCAAGATGCAAAAATTTTGACAGCAATAATGGCGAAGAGGTTAAATAAATTTATTTATAAGTATATACATAAAGATCAATGTGGTTTTATTCAAGGAAGACAGATGGCAAATTTAATAGGGAAAACGATAAATAAAATAAATATAATGGACAGAGATAAACAAAAAGCTGGAATTTTAGCCCTAGATATATTTAAAGCCTTTGATTGTGTGGAATGGCCGGCATTAAAAACAATTTTAAATAAAATAGGATTAGGAGAGAGATTTAAAGGGTTAATAAATCAATTGTATTCACATAATACATCTGTAGTGATGGTAAATGATGGATTTACAGAACAGATTCAAATAACAAGAGGAACGAGACAAGGATGTCCATTATCTCCAGTTTTATTTGCAATAGTTATAGAAATGTTAGCGAATGTGATAAGAAATGATGAGAATTTGGAAGGAATTGGAGTTAAGGAAAAAAATAAAATAAGCTTATTTGCAGATGACACATTGTTGACAATTAAGGATCCAATTGAAAAGATAGATAGGATAGATAAACATTTAATAGAGTTTGGGGAGAAGACGGGATTAGAAATAAATTGGGCCAAATCAGAAATAATGTTATTTAATTATACTAAAGAAGAAGTACAAAAATTTATAAGTAGTAAAAGAGGATTACTTAAAATAAAAGAATCAATTAAATATTTAGGAATAGAGATTACAAAAAATTTACAAGAATTACAGGAAAAAAATTTCAAGAAATTAAGATTAGAAACAAAAAGGAAATTAGAGGACTACAAAAATATAAAGCTATCGTGGTTTGGTAGAATAGCAGTGGTAAAAATGAAAATTTTACCTAAAATTAATTTTTTGTTTAGAATGTTACCAATAAAAATATCAGAGGAAGAATTAAAGGAGTGGCAAAAGATATTAAATAATTTTTGTAATGGAAATAAAAAATCGAGGATTAACAAGAAATATTGGTATAAAAGTCAAAAAGAAGGTGGCCTGGGACTTCCAAATTTAAAATGGTATTATTATGCAAATCAATTGAGATATATCATAGAGGGGGTTTCAGGAAAGGGTGATTTAGATTGGTTAGAGATAGAAGATATGAATATTGAGACAAAATTAGAAAATATATTTTTTAGGAATTTTTCAAAGAAAGAAATGGAGAAGATAGAAAATCCTTTTATAAAAAATATAATAGAAATATGGAAAAAAAATAAAAGAAAATTATTACCGAATATATCAATATTAACTCCGATAGTGATGATGGAAAAATTTCCAATAAATTTAAGAGAAATAATAGAGAAAGAAATAAAAAAACAAAAAATTTATAGATTAAAAGATTGGATGAAAATAATGATAAATAAAGATAGAATGAAAGAGAGATTGCAGGAAACTAAAATATCCTGGTTAAATTATATACAATTAGAGCAATGGACAAAGAGTATGAAAAGATATGTTAAGGATTTTAAAGAATATACTAAATTTGAACAAATTATTATTCAAAGAGAAAATATGCAAGAAAATGAAATACTAAAAGGTATTACAAGTGAAATATATAAAATATTAGCAAAAGAACAAGAAGAGGATTTTCTTAGAAAAATGTGGGAGGAAGAGATAGTACAAAATATAGATATACAAGAATGGAGAAAAATTTGGAAACAACGTCATTTAAAAAAATTATCAATAAGAATAAAAGAGAATTATTATAAATTAGTGTGGAAATGGTACTTGACTCCAGTGAAATTAAATCAAATAGATGAGAAATATTCAAGATTATGTTGGAGAGGATGTCAAGAAATTGGTACATATATGCATATGTGGTGGAATTGCAATAAGATAATGGAGTTTTGGCAAAAGGTTTTTAAAGAGATAAAAGAGATTATAGGAGCAGATATACCAGTATGTCCAAATATTGCATTGTTGTCTATATATGATAAGGTTGAGGGTACTCAAGTAAAGAAAGAATTAATAACAAATTTGTTAACTGCAGCGAGATTAATAATAGCAAAAAAATGGAAAGCAAATGAAAAATTTCAAATAGAGGAATGGTATAACGAAGTGTGGAAAATTGCAATTAATGATAAACTAACATGTAGAATTAGGTTTATGAAAGGTTTGGTTAAAGGGAATGATTTTGAAGAAATTTGGAAAATATTTTTGGATAAAGTTCTGAAAAGAGATAGTAATACTACCCTGTCAAAAGAAGAATGGCAATTTTGGAAAGTGGATTAAATAAAAAGTTGGCTCTGGGGGGTGGGTATTTTTTAGTTTTAGTTTTGTTTTTCTTTTATGTTGTATATTTTGTAATTCTTAGTAGGTGTGTGTGTCAAACTTGTGATTTATAGATTTAAATCGATAAGTGATGTTAATGTTTTTTTTAAAAAAAAAGTTAAAAGAATTAACAATAGAAATAGATTAAAGGGGATGTGAAAAATATTGAATTAAATGTGAAATTATAACAGTTGAACAGATTTATAAATTTAAGGGTAAAGGTGCAAAATAACAATGAAAGTTAGTATTGCTTAAGAGAAGAGAAAAAAAGAAAAAGAAAAAAAAATTTTTTTTTAATTCACTATTATGTATATCACATGGTGTTTAATTTTTTTTTCTTGTTTTGTATTTGTGATTCAGTTATATAAATAAAAAAAAAAGTCAAAAAAAAAATAAAAGATTGATACTTGGTTACTAGAAAGATTGTTTTTCTCCACCTATGGTCCAATGGATAGAAGATCTAACAAAACTTGCATCATTTGAAAAAATAATTCATACACAAAATTTACCAAGAGACCTAGATTTGGACATTTGGTCAGTTTTTACAGAAACATACAACTAGTGTGACTGTTTTCCCTCCTTTTGCATTTTATTTTCCTGATTTTGTTATATTGAAACATCATTGTATGCAACTGAGATCTCTTTTGAATATAAATAAAAATTTGTTACATTTTGGGGGAAAAAATTAAACATTGCTGAAACAAATTTAATTTTTAAAGAAGATACAGCTTTAAAATTCATATAATACATAAAATACAAAATATACTTTATATAATTATTTAATTTTATATAAATATATTTTATATTTTGTAAAAAACTACAATTAAGCTAACAATAGAACTAAAAGCAATTAAAAGTAAGATTATTGCAAATGAAACAAGAAAGAAAAAGTACAGCATATTCTGGAAGGCCTTTTCCACCGTGGGCAAAGAGCCATCAAAGGCCTCGTTTTACCTGCCTATGAAAGGGTAGCAAGGAGAGCACTAGTCTAACCTCTCCAATAACGGAGTTCCAGAATGGAGAAGCAGCCACCAAGACAACCCTCTTCTATATTCTCACTAAATGTACTTGCATGGGTGGTAGGACAAAAAGAAAAGTCTCAAAACACAAACAGGTTCATGCAGAAGAATATAGTTTAAACTATAAACTAGGCTCTTTGGATCATAATATAGTCTAAACTATAAACTAGGCTCTTAGGTCATAACCAACACCCAGAAATGGACTGTTGCAACAAGGGAGTTGTGTGCTCCCTGTAGCCAGTCCCAGTTCTTTGGAACAGACAAAGTTTCTTCAAAGGCAGCCCCTCTGAAGACTGGGGTGTAATTAATCATGTGTTACAGTGGCCAGATCTATCATTGCTAGGACTATGCACTGCTTTTTCATAAGCCTCAGCTGTGCAAATATTCTCCAGGCTACCATCGAAACATGAGTTTTCCTACTCATTTTTCACAGAGAATATAACCCTATCCAGTAGAGGCTGAATCCTTTTCCCAGACCTGTCCACTGACTGACCAGAACTTCCTCTAGTCTCCATCTCACATGTCACTCTAATTGCCATCTCACAAGTTCGGTTCCTGGAAAATCAGGGGCTAGTTTGGCTCTGAGAGGCAGTGTGGTATAGTGGTTTGAGCACTGGACCATGACCTTGGAATCCAGGGTTCATAGAATCATAGAATCATAGAGTTGGAAGAGACCACATAGGCCATCTAGTCCAACCCCTTCCCATGCAGAAACTCAGATCAAAGCACTCCCAATAGATGACTATCCAGCCTCTGCTTAAAAGCCTCCAAAGAAGGAGACTCCACCACACTTCATTGAGGCAGGATATTCCACTGCCAGACAGCTCTGGCCATTAGGAAGTTCTTCCTGAGATTTAAGTGGAGTTTCCTTTCTTGCAGCTTGAATCCATTGGTCTCTATCTCAGTCTCTGGAGCACTTCGCTGCTGGGCCACGGAAACCCACTGGGTGACCTTGGGGGATCACAGACTCCCAGCCTCAGAAAACCCTGTGATAGCTTCACCTTAGAGTCACTATAAGTCAGAAACAATTTGAAGGCACACAACAGTAACAACAACAACAGTTTGGTTCCACTCTGTCAAGGGGAACACTCAGGAGAGATTCTGTCCACCACCCTGGCCATTTCCCCATTCCAGAGGTGGGCCAGAGCTTTGGTGAAATGACCTGCCAAGGCAGCAGGAAACCCCTCAGAAGACCACAAGAAACCATCTGGATACAGAAGCCTCAAGGGGCGGACTATGAACATTTCCGCACGACACTCTTATAGCGCAATGATTCCACTTTCAACTTCCTATGGAATCCTGGGGTTTGCAGTTCCGGGAGAGGCCGGCCGGCCGGCCCCTCCCGAAACTGAAAACCCCAGGATTCCAGAGGAGGTTGAAAGTGGAATCATTGTGCTATAAAAGTGTCGTGCGGAAATGGCCTATCTTAATCTGTCCCCCATTCCTGAAGAGGTTCTGATTCCCAGCAAGTTTACTCCACAGAGAAAAAGAGAGAGGTTTTTTATTAGGATATCCATAACATACATTTCTATCTGAAAACCTTGTTGTTGTTGTTGTTGTTGTTGTTGTTGTTGCTGTTGTTTTGTGCCTTCACGTCATTTCCAACTTAACCTAAGGCTATCATGGGTTTTTCTGAAGCTGAGAGAGCGAAACATCTGTGGTCACCCAGTGGATTTCCATGTCCAGGCAAGGAATCAAACCCTGGTTTCAACACTCAAACCACTGTACCATGCTGGCTGTCATCTAAAAATGTCTATCTCCTTATATGGAAGGATGGCACCCCCCCCCCAGCTTGGTGGAGCATCTGTTGGGCATAAAAACACAACCTTGTGACTCTTCCCGCCCCGCTGCTCATCACAGCAATGGAAATGTTTGCCAAGATTCTGAGAGATCTTAAGCAGCTTTTCAGTAACTAGAGTTCCATCTGTGACCATCAGGTGAGGTGGAAAGAATTCTGACCACAAAACTCCCCTTTAAAATAAGCAGAGAGAATCCTTCTGTTGCCAGGCAAAGACCTTGTTATTGTAGCAGGCTTGTAAAACTGAAAGTTTTTTAAAGAATGGGCTGAGAGTGCTGTCCTCTTTTAGAGTAAACTGCTTTAATTGCTTTCGATCTTTTAAAGATATTTTTTTTCATGTGTAGTTTTAAATCATTTTAATGTTCACATTTTGTATATTTGTAGCTGTATTGTTTTTTAAATTGGAAGCTGCTTCGAGTCCCAACTTTGGGACAAAGGGGGGAACAACAACAACAGTGATTTGTCCATGACAACAGAACTATACACTTGGATCACCATCATCCAATCCAGGCCCAAAAACAAGGTCCAGAGAATGCCCAGCAGAGTGAGTGGGGGCAGATACAACTTTGCATAGACTCCTGATTGTCATGGCAGACACAAAGACTATATCTGCACTACACTGTTATAGTGCTATTATTCCACTTTCAACCTCCTATGGAATCCTGGGGTTTGCAGTTTAGGGAGGGGCCTTTAGAATTCTCAGCCAGAGAGCTCTTCAGCCTCAGACAAATGCAAACCCCCAAATTCCACAATATGTTGAAAGTGGAATCATAGCACTGTAACAGTGTAGTGTGGAAATGGCCCTAATTCTGAATTGCTCCTTGACAGGGCAGTTTCAGCACGGATGTTGGAGTCCCAGTGCACCATCAGATGAGGGAAGTCCACCAAAAACCCTGAGATACCTCCAGTTAGTTCAGAAACAGATAACCAGCAAGCAGCCTTCTCACTTGCTGCTTATTAATTACCAGCTTGCATGCCTTTTCCTGCTTCTTATTCCCCAGAATAGTCAAAAGCTTCCTGAAAAACCTAGAGATTGAAAAGAAAATGAATTCAACAAAATATACATTTGCAAATCCAATTTGCATAATTTGGTCTCAGGATTTGGGTGTTCTCCATGTGAAAATCAAGAAGCAGTGTATGCTCAGAACACACAAAACTCTAACAAAAGCCTATAATCTTGCATACCTTATGAATTTCATTTTTAAAAACTACAAAAAATTCTGCTCTGTCCTTCTTTTCCTATAGAACTCTTTTTATAAGCAAGTAAGTGTTTTACTTGTAATAAAAGCACAGAGGTCTATGAGTGCATATCTACCACTGCCCTCTACTGATAATAGAAACACTTAGCACTAATTTATAAAAGTTGTGGGGTTTTTTTCCCATTTATATATCATGTATTCCAACAAATAGAGAATTGGGAACAGTTTGTCCTTACATGCTTAGGTCTGCTGAAGGAATGTTGCGTCCATATGGTGCTTATAATATGCACTTGCTGTACCAAGGGACTGTGTCTCTAGCTTATCTTCCTACGTAAAGTGGTAGCTACCGAAAAGGAGGAAAATAAACCGCCAGGATCGGATTGTCACGATCTAAGATCTGTTGCTGCAGTTCCACTTAAAAGTCTTCCAAGTCGTCTGCATCTCAGCAAGGATACTGCAGAGCTTGAAGAATGGCAGATATTACATACTGTAAACGTATTGTCATGGTATCAGTACTTTGAGTATTTAATTTCCCAGTGACTCAATGGTCCACTATTCCTCCCCCACTATGTGTACAACAGATCTACCTGAAATTCTGGGTAACTCTATGCATGTGACGAAGTGGGCTAAAGTCAATGAAAGATAGGTGTATAATTCATTTGTAAATCCTAAAAAGTGCTACACTACACTATTACTTTTAATATAAAAACAGTAGTTCATGCCATCAGAATGTCAGAAGAATATCTTCCTTCTAAGGAAAAGCCAAGGAATTTGTATCTCTTTCCATCTCTATTTTAGAGCAGGCTTCCCCTATTTATGTGCCTTCCAGATATGTAGGATTGCAGCTCTCATCATCCTCAGGCAGCATGACCATTGATCAGACTGGAGAGGGATTATAGAAGCTGAAGTGTAACACATTAAGAAGGCATTAGTTTCTAAAGTTTAATTTAAAGAAAAGGTGGATAAGAGGGAAGCATAAAAGATTTTTTTTAAAAAAAATCTGAACTGTTTTAATTTCTTCGTTTGTTTAATGAGTCATCATAAAGCTCAAGCTCTCAGAGTGATACCCATAAATATTAAATAAAGCACAACAAAATCAATGAAATCCAGTTAATCACAATATAAATTAAGAGCAAGTACAAATGAGTTTAAAATGTTAAAAGAAATACTAGCATGGAGGTTCTCCATCTGGGTCATTTCTGCACTATACCTTTATAGTGCTATTACTCCACTTTCAACATCCTTTGAAATCCTGGGGTTTGCAGTTTAGGGAGGGGCCCTTCCCAAAACTCCAAACCTCAGGATTCCGTAGGATGCGGAAAGTGGAATAATAGCACTATAACAGTCTAGTGCAGAATTGGCCCTGGAGTTCATGGGCCCCCAGGGGGTCTGTGAACCAAGTACAACTTCCCTTCAAACACCCAGATTTTAACCTACCTTTTCAAAGTTTTCAGCACATGTTGCCATCAAAATTGATCAAATGTCAAAGATCACACTCCAGTTTCAGCTTCTTATTCAAGCAAGACAACAGCATCTGTTAGTTTTGAGCAGAATTAAACTTTTCCTTTTGTCATATTTGCACAAGTTCAATTTATTTCATTTTTTTTTCTGGGAAGTGTCCATTAATTTTTAAATTAAAAAAAGAGAGAGAGAGAGAGAGAAGTACTTATTTGGAAAGATTGCTTTTATGTCTTGTCTACATGAAGCTTCCAACGCAGTAAAATAAGTTGCATGTAAAAGCTTCTGTGTTTTGATATGCAGTTTCCTGGGAGGTGTCCATAGCTTTCATCAGATTCTCGCAGGGGGTCATAACCCAAAAAGTTTAAGAACCACTGTGCCAAAAAGATTTTTAAAACATCCATGGAGACAGATGACTGTTAAACTAGGGACAGTAAGGTTGTTAAAAATGTTGTCGACAACAAGTTTATTTATCAAAAGCCCCCACATTTTGACAGGCCATTATCTGATGTCTCACTCTTTTGACGCTTCTAAATGAAGGACAAGTTCCATTAATTTCATGGGAATTCCACTCTTTCACTAGTTCTTTTTGCTTATGGAGACTCACTTAGAACCACTTACACACATGTGCTGCTCGCAAAGCAAGCTGACGGGGGAAAAAGGCATTAAACTGGCTGAGAGACTTTGCAAGTAGGTTGTGTGCAGTCAGTCCCAAATAAGCCTCCATAAGTCCTTTATCTTCCCTACAGTACAGTACATGGTTCTGCTTTTCAGCCAATTCTGTTTTCTGACTGTTCTGGTCCCTGACCTGTCAAATAAGTAGGGGAGGGAGGGGAAGCCTGTATAATATTTTGTCCCATCCTTCCAGGAACTCAGGACAGCGTTGATATTTCCCACACCAATTCTAGCATCATCAGTTCTAACAACCCCGTCTATTTAGTGCCTTAATATTTTGCCTTCCAAGCATCATGCATATCAAGGTGGTATACCTATGGATTTTCAAAGCCAGCTCCACATCTGCTAAATCTTGGGAGCACTGACTGCATCGTATATCTGCAGACTGTGTTTGATGCCCAGTTTGAGATATAATATTGGGCACATGCAGACAGATTTAAAAGACCAGAAAGTCCCAGATTTTGTTCCTATTCTTTCTGATTTTATTTTGGAGACCCATGCCTGTTTTGTTTATTCCAGAATATTTTCTCTCAGCTCCAGGTACTACCAGAGACTTTTTACACCAGCTCCGCTGTTCAGTTTATTTTAACCCTCCAGTTCATAAGCCCCTAGGGACCCATCTAATCTAATAAAAATAAGAAAGAACAGTAACAAAATCTAGGATTTTTTAATCAGTTTGGATGTGCCCAATATGGAGCTGATCTTGCTCAAAAAGTGTTATGATTGATTTTGAATGCAGCCCCCCACTTTCAAGCTAAGATTAACATTCTAACTGCTACATCTCATTGGCTTTCTAACAGCACAATCTATGCAATTCTACTTAGAACAAAACCCCTACTGAAGTTATTGCATGCCTACAGCCTAAATATCACATTGATTATCTAACCCAAATGCTTTGAGGTTGTGTCTTTCTAACAGGGAGGATGGGCAAATGCAAGCAACCTCCAAATGTTGGATAGTTATCCAGTCTCCAGTGCTTCCTTCTTAAGTAAGATTCTGAAACATATGGTGACTTCCCAACTCCAGGGGGATAGATTATCTAGATAGATCCAGTTCAATCTGGTTTCAGCCCTTCTTACGAAACAGAAACAGCTTTGGTAATCTTGGTAGATGATCTATGCTGGCAGCAAGACAGGAACAGCATATTGGTTCTGCTGGATCTCTCTGCAGTTTTTGATACCATTGACCATGGTATCCTCCTGGAATGGGACTTGAGGACACTATTTTAGAGTGGCTTTGTTTCTTCCAGAAGGGAAGAATCCAGAAGATAGTTCTGGAAGATTCCTGCTCAACCTTTGGCCTTTGGACTGTGTGGTCTATTGAGGCTCAATTCCTTCCCTCATAACACATAAATTAAATCCCTGGGAGATGTTGTCTGGAGTTCTGGGGTTCAAAGCTACCAGTATGCAAATGGCACTCAACTCTATTGCTCCTTTCCACCATGAACTGAAAAAGCTGTTTCGATCTGGTGCCTGTCTCCTTTAATGGACTGATGAGGGTAAACAAATTAAAGATAGAGGTGCTCCTGGCCAGTTGAAAGGCAGATCAGGGAACAGGGAATCAGCCTATGCTGAATGAGGTTACACTCCCACCGAAGACACTGGCCTACAGATGAGGTGTGCTACTGGATTGAGCCCCAAGCCTGTAAACTAAGGTTTCAGAAGTGGCTTGGACAGCATTTGCATAGTTAAAACTTGTGTGCCACCTGTGCCCATTTCTTGAGAAGTCAGATTCAATCACGGTGACACAGGCCTCTGTTCTATCCCAAATGAAACATGGGGCTGCCTTTGAAAAGTGTTTAGAAACTTCAGCTGGCCCAAAGAGCTGCAGCCAGATTGCTAACTATGGCTAGCTCCAGGGAGCACACACTTTTCATGTTGCCACAGTTTAACTGGCTGCCAGACCAATCCTGAGCATAATTCAAAGCCCTGTTCAGCTCAGGTCCAGCTTATTTAGAGGACCATATTCTTCCTCAAGAACCTGCTCATGCTTTGAAATCTATCGGGGAGAATTTTCTCTCTGTTCCACACCCCTCACAGTTACATCTGGGAGGAATACAGTGGTGGCTCCCAGGTTCTGGACTGTTACTTCGGCCAAGGCCTACCCGGTGATAGCACTAGATATTGTTTTGATATTAAAACCATTCAGCTTTCCTCTGCCACCCTGCTCCACATGTTTGTGAGGCCTCCGGACATGCATGTAAACAGGCGCGGCCAGTAATTGTTGGACATTCCATTCTCCACCTAGGCAGGCAGAACAGAGCCACTCCCTTGCTTCAGGGACCTCCCTGCAAACACCTTTTTGCTTAGGCGCGACACTAACAAAGGCGCCCAGCTCTGAGCCGATAGTCTTACAAAGCCAGGCTAAGCACCTTACATTTGCATACTGGCTACACTATTATTAATTCTGCGCTAAGCCGATCATGTTAAACTTGACCTTTTCCAAAGCTTTGTCCTGCTCCAAACTCACATTGTTCTCACCGAGTATGGCATGGCCTGCAGTCACAACTCACCCTATATAAACCCCCCTATTCTGAGACCACCTCGAATCGCTCCCGAGTTCCAGACCGCCTTGCTGCCGTTTTGTTCAGCAAGCTCCCTTCAGTGAGCCGCACTGAGCTTTCTTCCCTACCATCTTCAAGCTTCTTCAGGACTACGAGAAAGGTGTCATATCACCCATTTCCCCAAAAAATCCTTATTTCCAATTCTTTCATTAGCTGTGTGATTGTGGTGTCTTTACTGTTTGTTTATCTTTTAATAAAAACATGATTTTTGCTATTTTAAAACCTGTCTGACTGCTTGACTGACCTGACCCCGTAGACGCTGTGTTGCAAGATCCCTGCTAAGTTACCCTGCCTCTCACTAGCTTTAGTGAGTGCTCCAGCTAATTCTCCCCAGAATTGTGTTTGTGTTTGTGTTATTTGGGCGCCCCTCCCAGGACCCTCAGAGAACAGGGTAACAGGACTCCTTTCTCAGAGAAGTCAGACTGGCATCTTGCCTACTTTCTTTTTACAGACAAGTAAAGACTTTTCTGTTTTAACAGACATTTGATGATTGATCACAAAAAGCCCACTCTAGCTAAATAATGTGCTGTTTTTTCCCTAATTGTTGTGTTGGTGTGTGTGTCTGGGGGGGTGTCTAATAGTTGTATGTTTTCATTTGGTTTTATTTATGTTATTATTCAATCTCTTTTTAAATTTTGTATTTTATGAATTTTTAAATAAGTTGTTTTGATTTACCCAGACCTGTGCAACGATACTCATTGCTGGGGAGGGTAAAAAATTGATGGTCTCCATGGAAGAGAACATGCATTCTTCATCACTGTTAATAAAGTTCCTATTTATCCTGTGAAGGAAACACGAAATATTGGATTGATCTTTTTACTCGCTGTCTTTTGTTTTAATGTTCAAAGCCCTCCACAACTAGCTCCCCATCTTTCAGCCCTTATTTCTTTTTGCCAGCCTGCTTGAGACCAGCATTCTAGGAGCTCTAGGCTTCTCACCCAACCAAGAGTTTCCTCTTCCTTGGCTCAGCTTTGCCCTTTCTCGTTCACTGCTCCATACATTTGGAATTGCCTTCCTGAACATTTGTGCAGTACTCATTCCCTCATTATTTTTAAATGTCATGTGCAGGCTAACTTGCTTTTCGAAGGAAACAGACTTCTAGCAGCAGTGTTTATTTAGGAATTGGCAAGGAACTTTCAAAAGTTGTTAAGACTGGCATATGTTGTATGGTAACGGGTCTTATGCTTTGCAATACAAATTCAGGTGTGAATGACATTGATTTGGTGAAAGTCATAAGTATCAGCTCACCCCACCAGACCCCTAAGTTTCCCATTGTTTCCATACTTCCATCTTGAGAATTGGACAGTTCCTGTATTCTTATCTTGTCTTGGCCTGGTTGTTCTCACAACACCTTTCTGTTTGTATCACATTCCCCCTCTCAGATCCTCCCCCTTAGTGCTGGATAACTCTAGGCACTGGCTATTGCAAGATCATCTCTATAGGCACCTGGAGCCCTCTGAACCTATACCCAGATACAAATTGCAAACAGCAATTGATAATTGATAAATTGTTGCAAACAACAATTAGCAACAGATACACTTTAGTGCTAGTGATCTCTAATCCCTTTCATCTACTGCCTGAGCTAAATTTATTTTCCCCATTAGCATGACAGGAACCGAACCTCCTTACACTAAGTCTCAATTAAAAATCTTCTTGTTTTCCAAAGCTTTTGGAATTTTAGTTTAATATTGTTTTATAATCTTGTATGGTTTGGTTACATGTACTTGTCACCTTGCTTTACATTAAATTCTATTTTTTGAATTTTATCTGGATAATGTGTTTTACAGTTTTATGATACAGTTTTATAATACTTTCCTTCCCTCTATTTGTGTGTGTGTGTGTGTGTGTGTTTTGTATATGTATGTGTATATATATATATATATATATATATATATATATGTAGGCTGTATGCTTTTGGCAGGACCCACTGTTCTGGTTTGTTTTATTTGTATAGATAACACTATATAAATAAATAAATGATGATGACAACGACGATGATGATGATGATGATGACGACGACGACAAAGAAGATGGGATTAGCTTATTATCTGCTGCTCTAGAGACCAATTCAACCATTCAACCAATGAATTCAAATTACAAGAGATTCCACTTTAGTAAAAATTTCTTTACTATAAGAGCTGTACAACCTTTACTGTAAGAATAGACAATGGAATAGATCTTCACTCAAAGTCTTTAGACAGAGGCTTAATGGGCATTTTGGGGATGCTGTAATTGTGTATTCCTGCATAGCAAGGGGTTGAACTACATGGCCCTTGCAGGCCAAAGTCAATGATTCTAACAAAAAAGACGGAAACCGCTTGGCATTAAGCACAGTAAGGCAACAACCTCAGGAAGCATACATTACAGGGCAGACTGGAAGTCCCCAGGATATGGGGATTTTTGGATTACAACTTCCAGTATCCCCCAGCTAGAAGGACCCTACCCTATCATCACTGCTGAAGTACAAGTACATGCCAGTCATGTTCACTTTTGTATATAGAAATAGGGAAACACCATCTTTTCCCATTCCTCAGGCAGCAAATGTCTTGAGCTGGCCCTGATTTCTTGGTCTCATCTTCATTGTTCGTTGTGAAGTCATTTGTTTCATGGGATGGTTGCCTATTTTTTTTGTCTTCCAAGAAGCTTAAAGGCCTTTTAGAGTTGACATGAGATGGACCCTTTCCTCTTAATCAGGATTTCTCAGAAATTTCCCTTCAGTCTCTGAAGGATCTCCTATGTCTTCACTGCCAACACTAATGGGCACAGAAATCTTCTCATTAGGGAAGCTGGATTTCTGCCCATAGCATGCACAAAATTGAAGAATAGTAATGCAAAAAAAGAAAAAAGAAAAAAAAACTCTTCAAGGTTTCTAATGATGACAAAGACAGACCCATTTGTGTTCTCTTCTGAACAGAAATGCTAAATTGAATAGTCTGGCCTATTTTTCTTTGCAGTTTGAAGGTTTATTGTGAGGAAAACTAGCACAGAGGGGAAGAAGGGCAGATTGTGGGCAAAATGAATGTAGAATGCATAGTCCAGAATTATTTTCTCACAGTGCAATTTCATACATGTCTACTCACAAGTCAACCTCATCGGATTCAGTGGGATTTCCTATATTCAGATTAAAAGTAAAGCCTTAGTACTATGTTCCAGATATGCAGTATGATAATACTGCTGGTATTCCTTTCTTAACTGCTGATGAAGGACATTAAAAACAAGTTTTAGACATTTATACCAAAATGTCATCTTAGAATCACAGATCTGGACTAAACAAGCCTAGGCTACAGTAGACTGGACTAGAGCCCATTTCTGTACTAGAGGCCCCTCTCTAAACTGCAAACCCCAGAATTCCATAGGATGTTGAAAGTGGAATAATAGCACTATAACAGGCCAGTGCAGAAATGGCTAGAGTTGGAAGGTATTTCATAGGTCATCTATTCCAGTCCTGTCAATGCAAGAGATCCATTGCTACAGCAGTACAGATATATAGTTTTTCAGCCTCTCATTAAAAACCTTTTTTAACCAGCTTCTGACTAAATATCCCAAACAAACATAACCCATCCTATTCAGACGTAATCTATTCCAATGTAAAATGGTTCACATATCATGAAGTTCACCCTGTTTGGTCAGGATATCCTTTCTTTCAACCTAATACTTAATTCCTAAAGAGAACTATTGCCCATCGTCTTTGTGACATCCCATCAAATATTTGGAAATAGCATTCACTGTTGCCTCGTAATTTTTCTTCTGCAGATTAAGCACGCTCAGCTCCTTCAATGTTTCCTCCAAAGAATCCACTGCACACACTACATACTCTATATGGACAGCTCAATCCCGGCCAAAATTAGAGGCAAATGAAATTTCAGCTTTAGATTCAATTTTTAAAAGCTCAAGTTCTTTCCATTAAACAAATTTGCAAATTTTCAAAAATCTATATCTTAAAAAAAAACACACACACCCTCTTACCGATCCTTAACCCAGAGCACCAGATCAGGTATTAACTGAAAGATACATAGTTCCCTCACCCGATCTCTTGGCTGATGAAAGGTTCATTACACTTTGACTGTCTACTTATGTCTATATATCTGGAGTTCTTTCTGGTTTGCCATTTTGTCACCCGAGCTTTCAATGTTGTAGACAGCAGTATTGTCCAGGAGGCAGATTAACATAAACATTCCCTTTAAGAGGCTCTTAATATTGGGACTTTAGGATATATTATTGCAGGAGAATAAGCAAGCAGTTCTATAATCTTTCTAGCTTTCTATTAGAATAAAACAGTCACTTCATACAAAGACACCTCAAGGATCTCCTTATCATATAGACATCACATAGTCTAGGCACTTTTTTTATATAGGTACAAGCTTTAGATGGAAAAACATAACTATATTTCAAGGTTATTCCTGCAAAATCGTCTTAAGCACATCAGTGATGAAAAACTGAGGAAGAAACAACACTTCACCCTAAATAAGTCTCACAGTGATTGCAAAGGCAGGTTGTTCCTGTTAACTACTTTCAAGTTTACTTCAACTTGTGGTGTTCCTATGAATGAGAGATCTCCAAGTCACCCTGTCATCAACAGCCCTGATCATTTCTTCCAGACTCAGGACTGTGACTTCCTTGATTGAGTCCATCCACCTGTAAAGCGGCCTTCCTCTTTTCCTGCTGCTTTCTACCTTACCAAGTATTATTGTCTTTTCCTGTGAGTCATGTCTTCTCATGATATGTCTAAAGTACAACAGTCTCAGTTTAATCAACTTGGCCTCTATGTGGAGTTCAGGTTTGATTCACTCTAGGACCCATTTATTGGTCTTTTGGCAGTCCATAATGTCCATGGAACTCTTCTCCAGCACACATTTCAAATGAGTTGATTTTCTTCCTATCAGCTTTCTTCACTGTCCAGCTTTCACAACCATACATAGAAAAAACAATTTTGGTAGCATGGATAGACCTAATTTTAATATTCAACTAGCATATTTATCCAGCGTTGCCCAGGATTTTATTTTCTCATAGGTAATACTTGTTAGAAATACCTTAGGAATTACCTTACCTTACCTTAGGGATTAAATGCAATTGAAATACAGATTTGAGATCCTGTGTCTCTAATCTCCCAAACTGCCTTGTTGAGTACCTGTAACTTTTTCCCACATTCCCCAATCCAATCTATATTCAGAGTTCTTATCATACAGAGGTTGGTTTCCTGAGGGAATACACTGCCCTCCTTCTTGCTGATAGGCATCATCTCCTAATAACCAGTCTGAGTTCTCCAGCTGAGAATTCTAAAGGCCCCTCCCTGAACTGGCAACCCCAGGATTTCATAGAATCTTCACAGCCAGCCAAAAATATGAGGTCTTTGCCTGGCTACAGCCAATCATATGAGGTCTTCTTTGCCTGTCTGACACAGACAAACAGACAAACTCACTCACAAACTTTGACTTTTATATAGTAGATGACACATCTTTACCCTTCAGGGTCTTGTCTAGCTCCTTCATAGCTGCCTTTTCTAGGAATGTGCAAGGAAGGAAGAAACTGTTGGTCTCACAAAATTCATTCACTCACTCTCTTGTTTCATTTCTAAATCCTAGACCAAATTTTCCAACCATCTCCGATTCTGCTCTGTTTCCTACCTTTACATTCCAACCATCTATGACTAACAAGAAGTCCTGCTTTGGTGTGTGATCAATTTCCTCCTGGACTCCAGCACAGAATCTTTCATTTGCTGCTTCTTCTGTCTCTGTAGATGGCACATAAACTTGGATTATGGTCATATTGATGGGTTTTCCCTGAGGTCTTATTGACATTACTCAGACATTGCATTCTATCCTTTGACTGCTTTTGCTACAGCTCTCTTCATTATTAATGCCACCTCATTTCTTAGATTTTCATTTCCTAAGTGAAACACTGTATAATTCTCAGAATGTTCCATTTCTATCCACTTTAACTCTCCCCAAGTTTTGCAATGTTTATATGTTCCATTTCTTGTTTTACTATATCTGACTTCCTTTAATTCATGCTTTTCACATTCCATGTTCCTATAAGACATGTTGTGCAGCTGCAGGCTTTCCGTTTACCTCTGAGCACATCAGCAGCTGAATATCCTTTCATTTTGAGTGCAGTTGTGTCATTAGCCACAGTGCTACTTGTAGTTGCCCTATACTCTTCCTCAATAGCTTATTGAGTGCCATCCAATCTGGGACTCTCATCTTCTGGGACTATCTTTTGTTTCATTTTGGATTATCTCATCACAGGGTTTTCATGGTAAAAGACATTGCCTCCTTCTGCGCTGTACTAACAAGTGTTAGCTATGGTGCCACCACCATTGACTTTGAGAGATCCTCCGTCAGTCTCTCTCTCTCTCTCTCTTTCTCTCTCTCTCTCTCTCTCACACACACACACATCATTGCTGCTGGCCAGTATCTGTCTGGCACATTTAGTATGGCCCCTCAGTAAAAGCCTATTTGACACGGGCGACTCTAAGAGCAGTACTGCTACCATCAGCATAGCCTCTTCCTTCACAAAAGCATACAAGCCCACCACTGCAAAAAGGCAGTGCCATTTCTTTTACTCTGGATTGTACCTAGAGGGGAGAGGCACCCAATATATAAAATAGCATGAGCCTCCCTTCCCATTGGCTGCACGGGGTCATAGGTTGCTACAGGGCCTTCTACCAATGTCCTCTTCCTTGCATCCACAGAACAGAAGATGATAGTGTAGAACAAACAATAAATATTAGGAAATAGGGATGTCTTCCTAAGAAGGAGGGGCAGTTGGAGCCTGTGCTGAATATTGAGCTGTTTGTTTATTTGTACAAATAGTCTCCTATTTGTACAAGTATATAAAGTGTGGCATTTGCTGCCTTAAATACTGGAGTTTATGAAAATGGGGCTTTCTCTCCCTTTTTTACTTTTTTTTTCTAAGATGGCTATAATCATTGTGTAATTCACAAAATATATGAGCCATTAAAGCCCTGTGA
Source organism: Ctenosaura bakeri (assembly GCA_948474755.1). Classification (NCBI taxonomy): domain Eukaryota; kingdom Metazoa; phylum Chordata; class Lepidosauria; order Squamata; family Iguanidae; genus Ctenosaura; species Ctenosaura bakeri. The sequence goes on along the minus strand of CAOLHI010000455.1, from coordinate 45,551 downwards.
CAGTGCTTCCCTGTGCTGAAGATTGTAAGTGGGATTAATGGGACCAATAAATCCATTCCCATAGGGAAGATTGTAACAACAACAACAAAAAAAAGGGGGGGATGGTAGGAAATATAGCCAACCTGGTAGGTTTATGGCCTTTCTGAACACAGTAATCATTTCAAAGAGATGCTGATTAGTGCTGGCAACAAGATTTGAACTGGCAGCTTCCATTGCCTCCATTTCAACAGAAACACTAGGTGGTCTATAAGATCCCATTCTGTGGCTCAGATAGGGGTATTTCATCCTATCGGCAGGGGTTGTTCAGTTCATGGCTGGCATAATTTCATAGCTATATACAGAAAGCAGAACTTGCAGGAAGGAACTAAAATGCCTGAACCAAAACTTAGAAACAACCTGTTACCTATAACAAGTTACCTATTTTTCTTTCCTTTCTCAGTAAGAAAGGTCACATAAGTTTAATGTGGGATAACATCACTCCTTTTGTAACTTAACTGCAGATCCAAATGTGTGAGGAGGTGCTGGAGGTTGTGGTTATTTGTAGCTATAGTTTTAAACATCCAGACAACATTTCTCTTGCCTATTTCCTGGCAATTCTTGGCCCCAGCTGCAATACTTTATTTCCACCCTTGAGGGGGTTTCTTTTTAGATTCAAGACATATTGGAACAAAAAGTCTCTTTCTCACTCTCTCTGCATTTGTTTTTAGTGTTATACTGCTATAGTGCATCAGCAAAATGGCACTTTTGTACTATCACATAATGGGTAAGATCTGCATAACAGAGACGTAGCATAAAAGTTTCACATGTGGAACTACATTTCATCTCCCTTCTCAACCATCTAAACCACCTTTTAGCTCCATGGCCATTTAGTGCCTGGAGAAAAGCAGGGGGCATTGGAGAAATCTCAGTGGATATCACTGCTCTGCATTCAGCTATATAGGGATGCAACTGCACACTTCCCCAATGCTCCCTGCTCTTCTCCTGTTATTAAATGATGTGAAGAAGGAGTTCCTAGAACTAAAAGTTGGGTCTAGAGGAAGATGTTGGTCATTACACAAATTTGGCAGAGAATTTCAACTGCCACAATGACCAAAACAGCGAGGCACGGTGGCATAAGTTGGATGTATACCACTAATAAGATGCACACTTGTAATTCTAAGAAATTTTTCAGTTCTCTTTTCCACTTCATGCTACCCCTCAGTATTAGTTATTAAGCAAAATATGTTTCACTGCATATCACTGGAAATCTAACACATCTTCAGACTATTGACAAATGGGTTGTATATTGTGCTTAACATTCAAAATACACATTTTTCAGAAGAACATTCAGTCATCTGGTGAGTTAAATCCAGATGGTGGGTTAAATCCAGGGCTTCAGAATTTCTTCAGATGGATTATCTTTAATTTCTCCTCTTGCTAATCTCATTTTGTATGTTAGCTTTTCTGATAGCGCTATAGACCATGCTCTCTTTGTCCATTTTTGTACTGAAAAATCCTCTAACATTCCACAATTTCAGTACTTATCTTACAGCACTTAACAGAAGTGCTCTAAGTTCTTCATTCAGCAATTTTTCGTTTTCATTTCCAAATATGAAAATGAACAGTACTGCTCCCCTATGATGTACATACCCAATTAAATATTTTTCCCTGAAATTAATTATTGGGGGACAAATTAGCCACATGTAAAGTCGAAGACTTTCATGGCCGGAATTGGTGGTTGTTGTGGGTTTTCTGGACTTTGAGGCTGTGTTTTATTAGTATTTTCTCCTGATATTTTGCCTGCATTCGTGGCTGGCATCTTCAGAGGATCTGGTGGCATAGAAGTGAGACAGAGTATATATATTTGTGTAGTCCCTGGGTGGGAGGGAGCAATTTGCATGTGTTACAGTTGACCTTTATGGCCTATTGTTAAATGGGATATTCCCCACAAAAATGGAACTTTGGTGGTGGAGCCACAGTTTCATTTTTCCAGGAAGGTGCCGTACCAGTCTATCAAAGCCAAGTCGCTTGTCACATGCCAAGCCAATGGCCGGACAGAGGAACAAGATATTGAGAAGTGCCCCTTGGTCTGCCAATAAGGACACTAGGATCATGTGGCTGAGTGCCCACACACATCCCATAGCCGATGGTTCCTCTGGAGTGTACGTGGGGAGAGAGGAAAGAATCTCCAGACAGATGTTCATGATGATCACTTCCTTTGCCGTCAGTTTTTGGGATAGCTCAATGATCTTGTGGTTGCAGGCTTTGTGGCTAACACTTTTGTGTTGCACCTTGGCCTGACCAGCTAGATACTGGGCGACATGCTGCGCCTTACCATGCACCTCTTCCAATGTGGCTACCATGTCCTGGGGTACCTGAATTTGCAGTGAGTCAGTTTCTAATTTGGTGTGGAACTTCTGTGTAGCAGACAAAAATGCCAATTTATCTGCCAGCAAGATCTTGTTTCACATCCACAACTGTTCCAATTCGGTGGCCTGCCTTGCAACTATTTTTTTTTATTTTCATTAAAATATTAAAATAATAGATTTATGTAAACAGTGTTAAATTACATACTATACTTATACATAGCATAATCCATCTCTGTCATTCATACTTAGTCCATAGTACATAAAGCACAATACATAGCCCATGTCTATCAGTTAATCAATGTCTTCTTGTTTCTTGCCATGGTATATTTACAATGTACAAAATAAAGTTACTTCCTACTTATCTTTTTCCGGTTTATTCTATGTATTGTTATAGTTACCTCTATATCTACCTTACATTTCAATTTCATACCTACAAGTTTTCAACATTCTCTCTTCTTATCCTGCTGTTGGACCACTCCTAATATATCTGTATATCTTTTGTTTCCCTTTCCCATACTGGCCAGGGTACATCTCATTATTATTGATCCACTGTTTTTGATTTCTTAATTTTACATTATTACTATATCTCCATATCTTTTCTTAAGGTAGCTTGTTATTGGCTTCCACTCTGTATCGTATATTGCTTTTTTCTTCTTCTTTAAGTGACTTTGATAATTGGTCACAGTTCTTCATTTCATTAAGCATAACAAACCATTCCTCAGAATCTGGAGTTTGTTGGTTTTTCCAATATCTTGCATAAATGATTCTTGCGGAGGTGATCATGTATAGTAATATTTTCCATCTGTTTTTGATAGTTAATTGTTGTACTTTTGGGATGATGTTCAATAAATACAGTTCAGGAGACAGTGGTATATTAATGCCTAATATCTCTACCATGATTTTATTTATACTTCTCCAAAAACTTTTTGCTTTTTTGCACATCCACCACAAGTGGTAGAACATGCCTTCTTCTTTTCCACATTTCCAACATTCTTTCCTTCCTGTTTTATACATTTTATCCAATTTAGATGGGCTCAAGTACCATCTGTGAAACATTTTTAAATAATTTTCTTTAATGTTTTGGGATAAAGTAAATTTCTGCGTCCTTCTCCAGCTGTTTTCCCAGTCTTCCAGGTCTACAGTTTTGCCTATGTTTAATGACCATTTAATCATTGTCTGTTTTATAGTTTCAGTTTCCATTTCCCTGCTTAATAGAAATTTATATATTTGAGATGTTAGATGTCTTGGCTTCTCAAAGATGGCCACTTCAAACTCATTCTTTTCTGTTTTCGAGAGAAATCCTTCTAACTTCATATCCATTTTAAATCTCTCCTTTAGTTGTATATACAAAAACCATTTTCTTGCAGCTATTTTTGAGAGTTCTTGGATGGTGCTTGAGGCCTCGCTCACGGCCATCAAAAATCACCAAGCTGCCATCTTTGGAGGGGTCAAAAATGGACCTCTCCTTACACTGCACATGATACACATCATGCAGGGTGCCAAATGGATCTGATGTTTTGAAGGACCCTTCTTTCCAAGGATTGTCCAATTCTCTCTGTTCTTTGAACATGATACTAGTTGGTTTTGCCAGTTACAAATTTAACAGTGAAAATGCAAGTGTGCATTTTTTTAACATGCTCAGGCACACACACCTTCCATGACTTTCAAAATGAGGTGAAGACATTCCACACAAACATCTCCACAGATTTCACCAGCCAGGACACACCCTAGAAACCAAAGACAAATGTGCCAGGCACTGAAGACCACCAAGGAGACCACCAAGGTCCTTTTGGGGAAATCTCTAGCATCTGCACCGAGCAGAGCTGCTAAGGGTGGAAAATGAACTCTGAGGAACTTGCCACTGCTTGGCTGAGCAACAGGGATGGATCAGGGTCCTGACTGAGTCCTGCCTTACTGTTGTTTTTTTGGACTGAGGAACACCTTCTCCAAGTCCAGGCAAAGCGCTGAAACCCAGAGCCAGTTGTCACCACACACAATGCACAAACTGCTGAAACTATGACCCTTTGCGCACCTTACAATTTTTGGCACTGGGGTGCAGAGATCGCGCAAGCAGCCTCCAGTGAGAGGATCTCGTGTCCCTGCTGCTTCAGCTCCGCATGAGCTGCCTGCTCCTGAGCACGTAGCACGAGAGCCCTGCCTCTTCCTTCCGCAGTACAGCCTGGGAGTTTCCCAGGCTGCACTGGGGCAGGAAGTGCGACCGCTGCAGCTCTGGAGACTCCGCACTCATGGCAAGTATGCGTGGGGCCCTGGAGCAATACACAAATGCACACCATTTTTGGCTGAACGTCAAAAATGAAAAAGTGCGCGAATGACGCTTGTCCTAGCCTGAAGCATCGTGCGATTGTGAGTGCGTCGTGCAGATCGCTCCTCACAATCGCTTGATGCTCCAGGTGCCCTTTCACATTGCAAATGCCATGTGAAAAGGGCCTATCAATTGCCACCACACATGATGCCGTAACCATTCCAATTACTGGTTGCTGCCACACATGACACACTAACTTTAAGTTTCTCAGGGAGCTACCCTGCAGAGATACAACACAAGAGGGCTCAGGGCTTCCTACCTCCCCTACCAACCTTCCTAGCTGGGAAAGTAATCTCTTATTTTGTTACCTCCGGTTTGGCACCCTGGGTGAGGGCACCCAGATATCACTTTGATATCATCTAATTCAGCCTGAACTGGACCTGCTTTCAGTCACCTCACTCCATGTGTTTGCGAGGTTCTCCGGACAAGCACGGACATGAGTGCGGCCGCTAATTGCTTTCACATTCCAGACTCTTTTGAGGCCAGCAACCTAAGCTTTGCTCCCAGCTTCAGGGAACTTCCATGTGCAAACTTCACAATAGCTGCACGGCTCTCAGCAGAGCCAGCCCGGTAGACAAGGTATTTACATATTGGCTATACCATTGTCATCAAGCGTTAAGCTCATCATGTTAAGGTTGACCTATCTAAATCCTTTGTCCAGCACCAAAACTCCTTTTGTTCTCACCTGGCTTGCCATAGCCAAGAGGCACGAACTCTCCTATAAAACCCCCTCACTTTCAAACAGTCTTCGGACTACTTTAGACTGCCATCCCGCCCTGCTGCTGGTCGTCTCTAGGAACTCCCTTCAGCCAGCCACGCTGAGCTTTCTTCTTTGGAACCCCATCTCTCTTTCTCCAAGGACAACGAGACCAGGTGTCGTATTGCCTACCCTTAAGCTTTCCAATTCAGTATCCCAGTTAGTTAGTGTGTGTGTGATATTTATTTTCTGTTGTGTTTCAATAAAACTGTTATTTTTGGTTACTTTTAAACCTGCGTGCCTGTTCCCTGACCTGAAGCCGTAGACATTGGGTTTAAAGATCCTTGCGAAGTTACCCTGCCTCTCATTAGCCAAAAGAGCGCTCCAGCTAATTTTCCCCCAATTGGTATTTTATTTGGCAATCTGGACACCTCTGCCGGGACCCCTCCAAAAACACAGGGTAACAATTTGGATATTTTTAAAACCCCAAGAACTTAAACAAAAACAAATACCACAACCTCCTAATACATTTGCCCTATCTCCAGGATCCCTTAGGCATGTTTTTATTTCCTTTGCCAATATAAGTCTAAAGCCTAAATTCATCTGCTAGACCTCAAGAGACTAGATTCACTGAATCAATTGCTGAAGGGTAAACGTGGAAGGGCAAACATGTACAACATGGCTGGGCCAGCGTGTTCAACCTGATAGTTTTCATACCTTCTGGGGGTGGGACAAAAATGCCCCTTAAGAATGGACTACACTTCAAAGAGGTGAACTAGAAATGGAAGGAGTCCCATCTTCAAAAGCAAGGTAACTGAGGTTTCCAGTCACTTGTCAAGCTACCTACTACCACCACCCCACAACTGCTTTATCACCAAAATGATTTTCCACTCTTTTAAGTCCTCAAGCAATCTGGATACATTCCCTGGAAAGAAGCCTCACCCTGGAAATGAAGATGTCACCTTGTTCCCAGAGGCATTTAGGGAGTTTGGCAGGTAGACAAGGCTGGCTCTTTTTGTCTGGAGCCTTTACCAATGTTGACCCAAAGTCTGCTTTTCTGCAGTTCTATCCATTAATCCTAATACTGTCTTCTGAAGCAAAAGAGGAATTCCCCTGCCTTTTGGGGGGAAAGTGTACATTAATACTTCTGTGAATAAAGAAACATCATTTGACCCACCCCTCCCTGCCAATGTAAATTGTTGAAGATTAATGATTACGATCTATGGATCTAGCCCAGAGGACATATTGGTCAGTATTGGCATATGGTTAATAGTTTTACAGTTTCCTATGTTCATATTTACCTTTCTTTATCCCTTTACTAGATTTCTGCCTATATTGTGACCTTATTGTATTTTTCCCCTTTCTTAATTTAGCCACATTTTCCTTTAAGCCATTATAATTAATGGTCTGTTCTAATTTCCTAGGAGACAGCATTCCTAATTGCAGTAACACTCATTCATGTCTTTCAGGCATTCCTACTAGCCTTGATTCATTTCAGGTTGCATTTCTGCACACCTCAGTTACAGATGCTCAGTCAATATATGTATGTAATCAATGCCTTCTCAGTCTTATAGGTTCCCCGTTATTTCAGTGAAAGATGAGGCTGGGTGGGGGAGCAGCCTGGCACTTATTGAAGATCAAATGTTGCAAGACCGAGGCCACCAGCGATGCTGACAGGAAAGAGCAAATGGACAGATTAGGGGCAGACATTCAGGGCCCTGAAGGTCAGTTCCTACTGGAGTGGGTATCAGAGGCCAGAGCTGATGTACTTAGAGCAGCAGCTAAGGATGTTGCTCCAGCTGTTGTAATCCCATGACAAGCTAGGACTTTGGATTTTCAGTAATCTTGCCACCGAGAGTAATCTAATGCATTTAAAGGGAGGGACCCTATTTCCAAAATACAGGGCTGGAGGGCTTCCTACTGCCCAGATAGTTGGTTTTCCAGGATTGTCAGATCTCAGGACTTGGCCCTGAGTCTCAAGTTGTCATGGGACAGCTTCAGGAGAGGAATGAGGGTGCAAATTCTCTAGTTTTAGGGTTTATACTCTGGACAAGAAGAAAAAGGCAGTGTACAGGTTACCCTGACTTCTGGGGGTCACCTGGGGGACACCTTGATTCGCTCCAAAAATGCAAAGACTGGAGGACTAGCAGAGCACTAGCTTTGGCAGAATGAGGGGCAGGGTAACCCAGCAAGACCTTCAACCCAATTTTAACGGGGTCAGGCCAAGCAAAAGCCAGCCAATCCTGTCAATAATGAAATTTATTAGCAAATATGTTCCCACACACGAATGCAGTCACTCACACACGCACACAAGGCCTATCAAGAAGGGAAAGAGATGAGAACTTATAGGAGATATAGTGCAGGATGTAAAGACAGTAATACTGCACCTGTTCAGAAGTGTTTGGTCTGGGAATCAATGGGGAAGAAGGAGCTCAGTGAAGAGAGGCGGCTGAGGGGAGTACTCAGATAATAGAGTGCCAGTCTGCTAGCATGATGGGGAGTTCTCTGAAGAGGGTCTCAAAAAGGGGGACTTCTTATAGGGCAGAACATACCCCAGAGACCCTTTTCTGGGAAGAACAATGGTCGAAACAGAAGGAGAATACCATACAATGACTACTTGATGGCTTGCATGATTGTTTGATGTAAATGGACCTTGCCCTAGTAGGATTTGCTGATGCAAGCGTTACTCAACAGGGGAAAACCTGATAATCCCCTCAAGTTGGCTCTGTGGCTGAGGACCCTTTGTCTGTGTGGACATGCCTGCCTGAGGTCTCCTTGGGGAAACATGACTGGTGATTGTCCTGGTCTTGACCTATGACCTATTTGTCTACACACCCACTCAGGCAAACTCTCTGGAATAGCTTACATTTTTGATATTAATTTTATATTCCCCCGGGACAGGGTCTGCTAATGGGGGTAACATAAAAATCTCCAGTTCAGCTAGAAAAGCAGCTGCTTATTACGGTTTACAAGAGTTAATTGATTAGTGGTTGCAATTTGCGAAGACTTCAGATGGAGACTATGTATTGTTCAGCTTTCTCTCCCAGTCATGGTGCCAGTGACCACTCTCTACTCTGTTCTGCATCCACTTTCTGGCTAGAAGCAAGGAGGCTAGATTAAATGGTGCTTATCTCATCTCACTAAGTAAATCAGAAGAAATAATCTCATCTTGATCTGGGAATGGCCTAAACTTCCAAGCAGAAAAATATCATTTCTCATTCTCTCTTTGTGTGAGTGGGGGGATGTTTGAGAAGCTCTGAGCAACTGTAGTTGGTACTTAATGTATAATGCCTAATGACATCAGCAAGGCCTGTCCCAGGGTTTCAAGTCTGGACCCAGAAACCTCAGGGCCCAAGGGAATCCTGAGCAGACAGCCCTATTGGCTGCTAGTATCATGGTACTTATCCACACTATGGAGCATTCCAAGAAGAATTGTGCCCCAGAGGGAGAAGAGCATGTACTTCAGATTTAGACAAGTTTGTCAATTAGAACCACAGAATCACAAAGCTGGAAGGAACTGCAAGGTCCATCTTTTCCTGCTATGTAGGAAAACACAACTTGAAGCCTTTTCACATTACACCATTATAGTGCTATTATTCCACTTTCAACATCTATTGAGAATTCCATTTAGAATTCTCAGCCAGAGAACTCTTTGGCCCCAGTAAACTAGAAACCCAAGAATTTCACAGGATGTTGAAAGTGGAATAATAGCACTATAACAGTGTAGTGCGGAAAGGCCCTTAAAAGCACTAGCAAAAGATGGATATCGAAATTCTGGTGAAAGATCTCCAAAGAAGAGTCCAGCACTTTCCAAACTAGTCTTTTCCACTCTTGAGCAGCTCAGTTGAGAAGTTCTTCCTAATGTTTAGGTAGAATCCATCTTTTTTGGAACTTGAATCCACTGATACTGAAAGAATCCACTGGTACTGCATCCAAAATATCATGGCCTAGACAGGCTTGTATAGGGAAAAAATCTCCCTTCAAACTATTCCAGAATTCACTTTTCTTTGTCTCAGCTGCCAGGTCTGAGCTATAGGAAGTTATCACAGAGATAAGACCTGGTAACAATGAGCCAGGAATTGAATCAGCTTCAAAGGAATCGTCTAAGGCCATTTCCACATGACGAAGTTCTTCCGCGTTGTCCCGCTGCAGTCCGGGGTCCAGAAGGGAGCACATCAGCAACACTCCCCTCTGCACCTGCTTGGTCCATGAAGAAGAGAACACAATGGTGCCACGTCTTCCTTCCGCAACACAGCCAGGCTTTTTCCATTGCTGCACTATGGAAGGAAGCGTCGCCAATGCGCTTCTGCATCTTCCATATAGCCAGAAGTGATGGGAGCGCCACACGACCACAGGCGCAAAACGGATTTTTTCATTTTGCAAAAACTGCACAAGTGTGATGCTCCACAACAGGATGGCAGCGGAACAGCGACGACATCATGTGGAAATGTGACCTGCCAACCGCTGCCATCCTGTGGCAAAAACACAACAGCGACATCGTGTGGAAAGGGCCTAAGAATCAGATGCAGGGACTGTGTTGCATTTTAGGTCATGACATAGCCCAGATAGGAAATATTTGATAGCTGTCCAGGAAGGTCCTCAGCCATCTTGGATGAACTGGACCAGTCTAGATCTTCTGATAGGAAGATGTTCCCAACTGCAGTTCTGAAACAGGTTCCCTGTTTTAGCCCTGGCAGCTTCTGATACCTGCAAGATTCATATGTGATTCAGGAAGGAAGGAAGGGGTATTGTCCCAACTCGTGTGCTATTTGCTTGTCTTTTCAGGGGCTGATCATCTGAACTCCCTAGCCTAGCTAGCTTCAGTTGCACCCCTTGGAAAGAGGCCATGTTGAATTGACTTTAAGGCCAAGATCCTGTGAGGTCATTCCCATTTCCTTTGTGCAGTCCTGTCAAAACCTGTTTGGGAGAGCTAGAAAACTTCCCAAAGTTCCCTTCGTCCCCCCCTGCTGTTCAGAAAGCTCCAGCAAAGTAGACGGTATGATAATTTGATATAGACTAAAATTGCACTGTTTTTTTAGTTGGTGCATGATACTATTGATTCACATTTACCTTGTGGTCTACTAAAGTTCCTGGATACTTTTTGCATGTAGAGCTTCAAAAATAGATGCCACTGATCCTGTATTTGTGCATTTCATTTTTCTTGCCTAGATGTATTACTTTACATTTATCCTTTTTGAAAGTTATTTTGTTAGTTTTGGCCAGTTCTCTGATCTGTCTCTGTTCTCTGATCATTTTTAATTCTCTGTTCTCTGATCATTTTTAATTCTGATCCTGTTTTGTAAGATATTTGCAGCCCCCCCCAATTTGGTATCATCTTCAAATTTGATTAATAATAATAATAATAATAATAATAATAATAATAATAATAATAATTTTATTTGTTACTCACCTCTCCCCAAGGCTCAAGAGTACAGAATAGATGGAGTTAAAATCATAGTTAAAATACACATAGAACAATTAAGACAACTATACTATAATTAAAATATATCATAGTTAAAAGTACAATCAAAGTACAGTTAAAAGTATAATAAAAATTACAATTAAAGCACAATTAAAACTAGACTGGGTAGGCCTGCTAGAAGAGACCATTCTTTAGTACTTTTTAAAATTTGGACAGAATATTTTGCTGTCGAATCTCTTCTGGCAGGTCATTCCACAGTCTAGAGGCGGCTGACAAGAAGGTCCTCTGAGTGACTGTTGCCAGTCTAGTCCTGGTTGGTTTAAGTAAATGGCCCCCAGAGGACCTGAGTGCACGGGGCAGATTGTATGAGAGAAAGCGATCCTGCAGGTAACTTGGCCCAAACCAAATAGAGATTTAAAGGTAATAACCAACCAACAATAACCAATAGAAATATGCCTTCTATTTCATCATATAAGTTATTTTTAAAGTTTGTGAAGAACCCTAAGTCCAAAACCAAAGGCACTCCACTCATCATTTTTTTCCAGGATGACGAGCCAGCATTTGTGAGCACTCTCTTGGTTTGGTCTGTCAACCAGTTTCAAATCCACATAGTATTAGCACTGTCCAGCCACAGTTCATCAGCCTGGTTGAAACATGTTATGAGAGACCTTGCGAGAGACTTACTGAAATCAAGATATACTACATCCATAGCATGCCCCTTATCTACCAAAATGTAACTTTTAAAAACTTGTTTGACATGACTTGTTTTTGAGAAATCTATGCTAGCTCTTAGTAATCAAAGCATTCATTTTTAACCATGCTCAGACTGACTGTTTAATTATCTATTCTAGAAACTTTTCTGGTATTGACATCAAGGTTACTGGTTAGTAGTTGCTCGGGTCCTCCTTTTTAGCTTTTGTGAGAATAGGGACAACATTTGCTCTTCACCAGTCTGCTCTCCTATCTTCCAAGAATTCTCAAAGATTATTGATAGTAGCTGTGAGATTACATTTTCAACTTCCTTTACTACTCTTCACCTAATATTTTCTGTATCATAAGGCTTTGCTTGATGTCTATTATAAGGAATGACAAAAAAGGAGAGATGTGCCACATACTTCAGTGTATCAGAATTTGGATTCCTTGTAACCTCCAACCTTTTATTTTCTTAATTAGAGTAATTTTGAATGATTTCAGAGATATTTGATGTTTAACTCAATGTTTGATGTGAAAATACTAAGTTTAAATAGCGAGTAGAAATTAAACGGTAAAAAATTAACCAGTTCTGTTCTCCTCAATTAAGGTGATTAATTAGCTAATTAAAGAATACTTAAAAGGCTAATTTGTTGGATAAAAATTACATTGGCAGTGTACACTGTTTTCACAATCTTCCTCTGTCCCAATCTCTGTTACAAATATGGTTTACAGATAGAAACTGATGACCATCAAGTGTGAGGAAATAGAAGCCAGCAAGAATGTTGGTTTGCAAAGCAGAATTCTAATGCAGGCTGTATTTTACTCATCAGCCCACGTTTGGGCAGACTTGAGTTTTGTAGGATTTATTTTGCTCCTTACTGGAACCATGAAATTCACCAACTAGAGCAGTAGGCAAAAGGTATATACCTATTATTATGATTGTGTTACCAAAAATAATTAAATGATAAATTCTCTGGTGGCATAATTATGGAAAATGTCCACTCCTTAAGACTGTACTGTCAATGGTGGTTTGTAAGCCTGGTGGCACAGTGGTAAAATGCTGGTACTGCAGCCACAATGTTGTGAATTCGGTCCTGCAGGGCTCCAGGTTGACTCAGCCTTCCATCCTTCCGTAGGCGAGTAAAATGAGTACCCAGCTTGTTGGAGGCGAGTAGCTAAACACATTATAAACTGCTTAGGGAGTGCTTTGCACTGACAAGCAATATAGAAATGCTATTGCTATTGCTATACCTTTAGAAAATACTTCACTGTAGTAGTTGTTGCTAAATGTGATGGTGGCAGTGGTGTTACTGGTGATATCTAATGAAGTGAGCTATATTCATGAAAATTCATGCTATAATAAATTTCTCAGTCTTAATAGTGCCACCGGACTCCATTATGTTTTGTGCTGTAACAGCGTAACAATGCTAAACATTCTTATGGTTTGAAACAGTCAGTATGTATGATCTCTTGCAGTATAGTTCCGGGACCTGAATAGGTATCATCCTTCTTTTTATTTCCAATATGCCAGCTGGGATAGCCACAGCTAGACCTCTGCATTCATGGATTCTCAGCTGGTGTCCTGATTTCCGTCTCCTCCCATCTGTCAGCCATGTTTTGCTTATTAGGACCTGCAAACTGACTTCAGAGCACTTTCCATTCAATCAGCTCAGCAGGCAGGAGGCTGTTCTCCTGCTCTAGCAAAGAAAAAGGTTGTGAATTTTGCCTTTTCCAGTAGGGTCAGGGCAAGCAAAAGGTGCTGCAGCTGCTTGGTGGATTTGGACCACTTCTGCAGGTTGTGAGACCCTGTAGTTTCTTTCAGGAAACAAAATGAACATAGGCAACACACACAGGGGGATGTGAAAAGCCTTGCCTTTAAGGGGATCTATTTTTAATTACAGCACATTAGGCTGCCTTAGTCTCTCTCTCTCTCTCTCTCTCTCACACACACACACACACACACAGATCCCTCACTTTAATGGGTTTTAGATTCCCTCTCCATTTATAATTTCCTTAAATTTGGCTTTATATTGGAGCAAAAACATTGAAAATACTTCCTCCCCTTCAGTTCTACCTGTATTTTTGTTCTGATTGCTTTGTTTTGGTTGTTTTTTGTTCTTGTTCTTGTTGTTTTGAAATTTACATGAACTTCATTTTAAGGCTTAGAGTTATGTATTTATTTGGAGTATTTACACCCCTCCTGACCATATCATGAGAAGACATTACTCACCAGAACATCCAATAATGCTTGGTAAGGTAGAAGGCAGTGGGACAAGAGGAAGACCTCATTACAAATGGATGGACTCAATCAAGGAAATCACTGTTAAGTCAAAGCTGACTTGATGGTAGTTAACAACAGCAACTTCAGCCCAAAAGCTCCCCGACTGGCATACAAATTATTATTTGATAGTTCCCTGCCCTGAGACTAGCGGTCTAAATAAGAGAGAACGCAGAACGAAAAGAGAATAGCAGCCAGGAAGAGATTAAGCTTAACAGATGCTGGCTGCTCTTCTCTCCTCCAGAGGCCACAGCAATTGCAGTTGGAACATGGATGAAGGGAGTCTCACCAGGTGTGGGAGCCAAGTCACAATGGAGCTGTGCCTGGCCGTTCTTCCCTCAGAGACCAGAACAGCAGCATTGCCCCAGTGGTTGCTCCAGCTGCCAATGCTCTGGGCTCTGAGGGACAGAATTGTAGAATCATAAAACCATAGAGTTGGAGGAGACTGCAAGGGCCATCTAGTCTGACCTCTTGCCATACTTGGGGAGGGGGTTTGAAGTGATCCTAAGACATAACCATCTGAACTGTCTTTAAAGACCTCCAAAGAAAAAGAGTCAACCACCCTCTAAAGTGGTCTATTCCACTGCCAAACTTTTACAGTGATGAAGTCCTTCCTAACATTTAGGTGGATCCAAACAAGCTCATTCTGTCTTCTACATGACATGCCTTCACATATTTAAAGATGGTTATCATGCCACCACTGTCTTCTCCATGCTAAACATACCCAGCTCCCTCTGTCATTCATCATACAGCTTGGTTTTCAGACCTTTGATCATCTTGGCTGCCCTCCTCTGAACATGATTCAGCTTGTCAATGTCCTTCTTGAAATGTGGTGCCCAGAACTGCACACAGTGTTCCAGATATGGCCTGACCAAAGCAAAGAGAGCGTTCCTAAAACTTCGCTTTCTCTGGACTCTGTTGATATAACCCAGAATTGCATTGGTCTTGTTTGTCCCCCACGTCACACTGCTGATTCCTCTCTCCCTCATGGAACAGAACAATGACAGATGGAACATGGAAGGGCTCTCACCAGTCTCTAGTGTCAAAGCACAGTGGAGTTGTGCCTTCTACAGTTTTACCTTTTTTTCTTTCTCTACCAACATCCTTTTGATTTACTAATCCTGTGTGTGAGAGAGAGACAGAGGGAGATCATATACGTGCATGCACTGGAGCAGCACAGAGGCATGTAGAGCTACAGTACTAGGAGAGATCTACTGACTAATTGCAGTGAAAGAGTCAGTCTTCTGTTCACATTATTCGATTCACATTAACAATACAATTATGCCTATATCTACTCAGAAGTAAAAGCCAGTGGGGTTTATGCCTGGCTACAGGATTACAGCCTAAGTCTGATAATTTAAAAGGCCACTGGAATGCATTGATTTCTTTGTGGCAACTAGGATTTATCCAATGATATTTTTCTGAACTGATTTCATTCCTTTGATCTCCTAGGGCAAAACACATAAATTTTCCCCTCCCCTATCCAGTCAGCCACTGTCCTCCTTCATTTTTACCCTAATAACAACCATTTGACATAGGCTAGACTTAGGTGGTATGATTGGATCAAGGTGTTCACCAGAGTGTTATGGAGAGGCTGGGACTTGATCTGATCTATAAAGTGCACAGGATACAGGGAGTGGTTTGGAACACAGATCTTAGGCAGTGGCCATGGATCTGAGGGCTTCATCACACCAGCCTGTTGTCTTGCAGCACTTGCATTATGTAAAGAAATGAAAACATACCTATATAGAAACAGCCACTATCACATCATCTTTGTAATAACAGTATGCTACAAGTTTGGTGATGAACGTTTCCACAATCGGTCTTCCACATCACTCCGCTGACCTTCTCCTGTCTACCTAGCACATGTGCTATTTATTTATTTATTTGCAAATTTCAGCAGGAAACTTTCTTTGCACAATTTTGAGAGACTTCCTCCCCATCATTTCACCGTTGTGTTTTCCTGTCATGATGCTCCCTCTGCCACCTCTTCTCCTCCACCCTGGCAGCGGAGTTCCAGGAAAGGAGTCACGGGAAAGCAATGTCCATCTGAATGAACACAGCTTTGTTCTTCCAATTGCACTTTTAAGAACTTGTATCCATTTGGCATAGCAGACATGAGTGGTTCCAAACCTGAAATTCTTTGGGCTCCACATCACATGGATAGATTTGTTGTATGTGATTCAGAACTCAGTCTCTACCACATTGAATCTGCTGTGTGTTCAGAACTCAAAGCGGGGTCACTGCATTTATCTGAAGAAACAACAACAACTCTATTGTCTATCAGTATGGACACTCCATATCTGAAATGTCTTGCTTGATATCCTAAGTATGATCCTGAATGTCTTCTGGTGGTTGGACAAGCCAATGGTCAAGTCTTGCTTGCCAGTCTCAGCCAGGATCACAACTCAAAATGCAAGGATTTGATAGGAAAAGAGTTTGTTCCAAAACATGCTCGACAATGTCAATGTAACACCCTAGCATGGAATCTGCTAGATAGTAACTGGCTTGCTGCTGGCCTGGATAAAGATTGGGCTGTCATGATGCCATTTCAGCATTTAATTCTACCAGAGTCATGGTTGGCTGTTTTGCTGTAATGGCACAGTTGCAGTATGCTGGTAACCATCAGGGCAGCATAAGTGTGAAATTACACCAACATTTAAAATAATAACAACAGTGATAATAAGAAGGAGGAGGAGGAGGAGATAGTAGTAGTACCAGTAGTAGTAGTAAATGTACTGGAGAATGGATTAGAATCAACATTGTTCACCTGCACCACAATGTCCTCTTTGTCCAGACACTGGAAGTGCTATGAGCAAACCCTGCTTGGGGACAGGGAGCAGGGAAGAGAAGAACAACCCTCACTGCTGCAGTATTGGAACTGCAGTGGAATGACACCATTGCACCAATACACAATAGTAGAAAAGCATTATTGGGGCCATTCACTGATATCTCTCACAGATGAAAAAGATGACCCAACAATGATGGGAATACAATTCACCAACAGGAGAGTGACAACTTCATGTGATGAGGAGAGAACAAAAACAGTACTAAGTCAATGCAGTCATGTAACAAACCCAGCATGTGATAAAGCCCTGAGAGAAACGACCCTGTAATTTCAAGCATTTTGATTTTATAACCATATATTATATAATATATTTGTCATTAATCATGCTGCATACGTGTGTGCACCCACACACAGAGGGAGCAATGTATTATTGATTTCCTTCTGCTGTTTTAGGCTTTCCTAAATTCAGTACACAAATTCCAAGGCTTCTTCGCTTAAAATACTAGTGTTGTGTGTTCGTCCTCATTAATAACTTTTTCCCTCTTGTTGCCTTTTGAGCAGACTCTGGCAGGGCTGAGTTATTCATGCTGCTATTTTCAAATGTTAGAAGGTATGTTATTTAGCAGCAAGTGCAAAACTTGGCTAGGTGCTATGCAGAAATAAAACAAGAGCAACAGCTCTCTTTGGGAGTACAACCTGAATCAGACAGACACAATACAATATGGAGGCAGGAAAAGGCAGCATGGGAAGCAGATAAGGACAAACGTAGGTTGTCAGCGGCTGGGCAATTCAAAAGAACCAGAACAACAATGGAAATCAGGAAATCAGGACAAAACAGAAAGAGAGAGCCAAAATGGAGCTGGAAAAGCTTTTTGGGGGGAAAAAACAGAAAAGTAGATAAATAAATCTTGAGTGAGTCTGAAGCACAAGGAAGAAGAAGCAAAGAAAGAGCTAACATAAAAAGGAACAGTACTGTATAAAGTATTTTGATGGGTAAGGTAGTATTAGCAAAATCAGGGCTAACTCAAGACATTTTGCTGCCTGAGGTGAACCAGTGAACCTGGGCCCCCAATCAAGTTGTGTAGTTCCCAAAGCCAGCTTATGTGATTTTGGAATGGGAGACCAAAAAAGCAAAAACAAAATCTTCTTCCCTCTGACAGTAAAAATACAATAATAGCAAAGTAACAATTTGCAGCCCTTTCATGATACTCAAAAGATACTTCCTCAGGTGGTCAGCTCACTTTGCCTAAAGATAGGTCCAGACCTGCATGGAGTGAAGAATATAGAGAAGAGACTATTTATTGAAGAGATTTTAACAGCACTCAGCATCCAGATCTCTTGGTGTGCTTTACAATAATTAAAAAAGTAACATCACTCAAAGAATAGAGAGGAAAAAACAATTGGAAAAGGTAAGAAAGAAAAGAATGAACATGGTGAGCTTTCTACAATTTGTAAATACGAAGCAGCTTAAATGGACTTCCGTAGGAGAAAAGTGAAAAAGACAAAGGAGTAATATGGCCTGAGCTCCACACAAGATGAATCAAAGACAATGTGTTCAGGACAGGAACAAGTGGAGCAAGATGAGAAACAGCCTGAAAAATATTGCAGGAATCAATAAGGGATAAAATAAGAACCCGAACCAACATTTTTGCAGACTCGATGGAAAGAAACAGATGGATCTCAGCAATGTGCTAGAGATTAAAACGGCCAAAAAAAAATTGACTGAAGTATCAATAAGACCAAACGTGAAAGATTATTTATCAAAAGTAAGGTCCAAATGATACTTTTGAGAGGAGGATGAAAGAGCAGCATTATTAAAAAGAAAGAAGATAAGGTCTGAAGAAGGAAGACTGGAGGGGAGAGGGGAGAGAGAGGAAAATGTTGCTGTTGTTAGGACTAGCTCTGAGTTCAAGGCCATTTATGCACTAAACTCTTATAGTGCTATTATTCCACTTTCAACATCCTATGGAATCCTCAAAGCCCCCCCCCAAACTGCAAACCCCAGGATTCCATAGGATGTTGAAAGTGGAATAATAGCACTATAACAGTCTAGTGTGGAAATGGCCCAAGTGAGTGCCAGGAGGGGTTCTCTCCAGGTCATTTCCAGTATCACCATGGCATATATCTCCCCTCCTCAGTGTAGTGAAGTCAACAGTGGTGGAGACAGGTGTCAGGGACAGGTAATGAGGACAAGTAGCAGCCTTGAAAGAGAAAACAGGTGTAATAATTGTACTGTCTAATAAGAAGCAGGTGTAGGTGGGTCAGTTTGTCTGTGACATAGCTCTAAGATTGTGAAAATCTAGACACTTGTAACTTAGCATGGATAGTAGGAAGAACTGTGGGTATCCATCACAGAGCTATTTTGTTTTAAGAATAGATTAATTCATTTTAATTAGTTAAAAACTGCCCATAGCCTGCAATACCAGATCGAATCATCGGATGAGACACCAGGTCCCTTAAAAATAAGAAGGTTCCTCAAGTGCAGAGATCTCCTCAAGAGCAGAAAGAGTTTGGCTCAAATGCTGGCAGCTAGTTTTGATAGGGGGATACCCAAGGACTAGGCAGTGGTAGAGCTTGGAGTGTGTGGAGGGAGGGGAGGGGCTATGGCACGAGGGGTGTGGCCACTGTGTGTCAGAGCATGGCTATGGGCCAGGACGCCCCAGAAACATTGCCGTCGGGGTGAATGCCCCCCCATCCCTACGTGATTGGGCCTAGGCTATTTAAACTTTCATTTCTGGCCTTTCTCACTGCTGGAATATTATATATGAAAGGGGATAAAAACAAGTATGTATGCACAGTTTGGAGGACAGGGTGAAAAGAAAGAGCAGAGGGAAAGAGAAATAATAAGGTGAAGAGACTAATGAGTTTCTAATGAATGTGAACCAAGTGTTATTTGAACTTGGATTGAAGAAATGTTGGTTTACAAAACAATAGCTAAACTGTAAAAAAAAATTGACACCTTTCTCTGGAAAAGGTGCAAGGACTCTTAGAACAATTAAAATACATAACAGATTAAAGCAAAAAATAAAAGTATAGTAATCCTTACTTAAATCATTTTAATCCTGCCTTGGTTGTGTTTACTCCAGAGAGACCTTAAAGAACACAATAACAAGCAGGACTAACTATATCAAACAAAATCATCTGCAGGCCATGAAATCTAATTCATATCATTGAGTGCAAGCACCCAGGATGTCTTCTTTGGAGGGTAGATAAAACAAAAGGTGATCTGGGCACACAGCTTATGAACCACAAGACTCAATCATCATCAAAAGAGGAAAAAAATTAGAACAACCAGTGGCAAGGTACTTCAGTTCGGAATATCACAGCCTGACTGATTTGTCAGCTACTGGAACTGAGATGCCATTTGATCCAAGCATACTGGAAATGAGAGAATATATGGATATATGGGTCATTTCTGCACTAGAATGTTATAGTGCTATTATTTGACTTTCAACATCCTATGGAATCTTGGGGTTTGCACTTTAGGGAGGAGCTTTTCAGTGCAAACTCCAGGATTCCATAGGATGCTGAAAGTCGAATAATAGCACCAGTGGTGGAGCTTGGAGTGTGTGGAGGGGGGGTGGGAGGGCGCAAGGCTATGGTGTGAGGGGCATGGTCACTGTGCATGAAGGCGTGGCTAGGGGGGCACGGGTTCATGACTATGGACCGGGACGCCTCAGAAGCATTGCCGCCCGGGACGAATCACCCCTCTGCCCCCCATCCCTACACAACTGAATAGCACTATAACAGTCTAGTGTGGAAATGACCATGGACTCAACACTGCATGACATCAGCTTGTAAAATTCTCCCTCTTGTATATTCAGTTGCAATATTCTCTGCTTGGTGTTCTGTGATGGCTATAACTGGGGGTACTTTGATTCAGGGTAGCTGAGGAAAGAAAAAAACACATATTTTTGCTCTAGTACAAAACAATTCTGTTTTGTAAGTCATTACAGCACAAGGATGTGCAACTGGGCATGCAACAATTTTGACCCTCACTCACTTACACAGCACCCACAACCCACACATTAGTGCATCAGCAGCACATCAGAAGTGCTAGTATGTCATTGCTGGTTCCCATAAAAACCCCATGGCCATTTTTCAAGGTTTTTCGGGGAGTTATGGGAGGTGGAAAGAGCAAATATCATATTTATTAGCAGCTTAACCAGGCTTAGACACTTCTCAATCCAAAATTGCCTGGTGGGGATTTGAGGAAGGGTCCAAAAATGGATTCAGGAGCAACATGTGGTGCATGGGCCACTCATTCCCCACCTGTTTTAATGTATGTGAGGAGACAGAGAGGTACAACAATTTTAGCTTATGTTCTAGTTGAGATTGATTATCTCAGCATGCCAAAACAGCACCACAACAATTCTCCAGTGCCCTCAAGAAATCTGGCCTCCAATGCAAGGTTGAGCTGTTCCATGGTTGGATCTTTTCCTCAGACTTTGTACAATTTGCACAAAATAGACTTTGTATAAAACTCTTGCCTTTGCACAAAATAATGCCCTATGAGGAGTGGCTTAGGGAGCTGGGTATGTTTAGTCTGCAGAGGAGAAGGTTAAGAGCCATGATTATAGCCATGTTTAAATATTTGAAGGGATGTCATGTTGAGGAGGGAGCGGGCTTGTTTTCTGCTGCTCCAGAGACTAGGACAAGGAGCAATTTATTCAAGCTGCAGGAAAGGAGATTCCACCTGAACCTCAAGAAGAACTTCCTGATGGTCAGAGCTGCCAGCAGAGGAATATGCTTCCTGGGAATGTGGTGGAGTCTCCTTCTTTGGAGGTTTTTAAGCAGAGGCTGGATGGCCATCTGTTGGGAGTGCTTTGATGTGGGTTCCTGTATGACAGGAGGTTGGACTGGATGGCCCCTGGAGTCTCTTCCAACTCTATGATTCTATGATTCAATGTCTTTTTCTTTCTTATGACACTAATGTAGTAAACACAACAGGACAGATTGGTACTGATCATAAAGATATAAACAACCCATCCAATGTAGTAAAGCTTTTGCTATGTGGCAATAGCCATTACATTTTCCAGTGCCGCATATTTTTGAGAATGTGCAAAAACCAGTTGCAAAAACATGTAGGTTTTCTCTGAGACCAATAAAATTGATCACCATTTTGCTGTGTCTTTTTTCCCCACATTGCCTTGTTTACTGCACAAGAACAAAAAAGTGAGGATTTACAGAGAGATGTATCTAGATATAGAAACAGACACCATACTTTCTTCCAAGAGGTTTCCACTGAACTGCCAAGAATAACAAATCAGCTAGCACAAGACCAATATTTTGAAACCAGTCATCTTTCAGGGGACCAGTAACTGAGTATTCCTGTATGGCAGGAGTTGGAAATAGATGGCACTTGTCGTCCCTTCTACCTCTAAATTTGTGGGATTCTTTATATGCCTTCAAATGTCTGTGAACTGTCTTAAGAGATGCTATTTCAGGAATAGGGTCAAGAAGCACAGTAGGAGAATCAAATTGGCCAAATTGGCTCTAGCTACCCAGCCTGGCACTCCCTTAAACCCTGGACCCTTAAAGAAGACATTAGAAAGAGAATTCAGTGCATTAAAAAGTTCTCCAGGTCAGCTGTGGTAAGCCTAGGGATGTTTCAGTATTTCTCTCAGTCAAAAGCAGACTCACCTGATTAACACTGCATGGAGAAAAATGTAAATCAGAATGACTTCAGATTTTGTCCATCTCAAAATATTGCAATATAGCTCTCGGCTCAAAAAGTGTACAAGAAGTGTATGAAAATGCATACTAAACTATGCCTAGAATGCCTAGAAACTAAAACAATTGTTAATATCAAAGAAAACAATATTGTATGCATTAAATATTTTATATTTCAGATTTCATATACAAATTTGTATATGAAACAAAAAATACATTGAAAAGTAATATATATGTGTGGTTTTTTTAAAAAAATGCGGTTTGGTACAGAAACAGGATGGAACAGGCTTATGTAAGAATGACATGGGTCAAAGACTATTTTTTTCCTCTAGGTAAGATTTGGGTCATTTCTGCACTAAACTGTAATAATGCTATTATTCCAGTTTTAATGTCCTGCAGAATCCTGGAGTTTGCAGTTTAGGGATGGACATTTAGAATTCTCAGCCAGAGAGTTCTGTGGCCTCAAACCTCAAACCTCAAAATTCCACAGGATGTTGAAAGTGGAATAGTAGCACTATAACAGTGTAGCACTGATACGGCCTTAGTGGTATGGTGACCACAGAACCTAAATAGCTGGATTTTACCTAGATTTTAAGCATGCTTGTCAGTGCCCATTTGGACCATAATTTGATTCAGATTTCAAGCTTTCTTTCTTTCATTTTTTAAAAAGTGAGTCTCCAGCCTTGTATAAGCCAAAATACGGGGGGAACTATGAAGACATTCTTCTGTCAGAGTGCTCTGCAAGAAACAAGACTACCTGGGATTTTCAGGTGTGAGCAATGTAAGCAGAAAGTGCAAAAAGCAAGGGAGGGTGCACTGTAAGGGTGTGAGGTGAGGGAAGATGAAGGGTGGAGAAGGATCAATGGGAGAGCAAGCAGTGCAAGCAGCAGAGTACAAGAAGCAAGGTGGAGGGCACCATGAAAATGTAAGATGAGGCGAGGGAGGGAGCATGAATGACAAGAGTGAGCAGGGAGAACAGGGAAGGGCAAGAAGGCATGCACTGGAAGGACACAAGGTTAAGAAGGGTGAGAGAGGGGAGAGTGGTGTGAGTAATACAGTACAATACAGTCTGCTAGGGCTTCTCCTGTTCTCCAAGAGTTCTCAAAGATTATTATGAGTGGTTCTGAAATTACTTCTGTTAGTTCTTTTCATAACCTTGGATGTAATTCATCTGGCCCTGGAGACTTGAATTCATCTAGTGTAGTCAGGTATTCCTGAACTATTTCTCTACCTATTCTGGGCTGCATTTCCCCCACTTCCCCACTTGCTCCCTCCCACCCAGGTTGAGTACTTCTTTTCTTTTGAGAGAAAACCGAGGCAAAGAAGGTGTTGAGTAGTTCTGCCTTTTCTCTTGCCCCTGTTAGTACTTGGCCATCTTGTCGTATTCTCTTCTGCATCAAGAATAATGGAATCCAGACAAAACCCTTGTCTACCCTAGAGTATCTACTCTTAAAGACTAACAAGTTTTATTTGGAGCAAGCTTTGGGTCACTGCAGTCCACTTCATCAGATGCATGGAGTGTTGCTTCAGGGATGGACATAACCTATGGTTGGACAGTGGAATCTGCTGCCACAAAGTGTGGTGGAGTCTCCTTTTTTGGAAGTTTTTAAGCAGAGGCTGGATGGCCATCTGTTGGGAGTGCTTTGATGTGGGTTCCTGCATGGCAGGGGTTTGGACTGGATGGCCCCTGTGGTCTCTTCCAACCCTATGAGTCTATGGATGAGAGGATATCATTACTGAGATGAGAGGGAATGGAAATACAAAAAATGCAAACATTTATCATTACCTTAACTGACATTAGCAAACCATAACTGGATGAGGAGCACAGACATCCTACTGTAGATGAGTTGCTTAGCATGTACATTTTGATGAAAAGTCAAACAGGTGAAAGATAGTTAAAGTAGATAGGGTTTTTGTTTGTTTGTTTTTACTTATAATAAAACATTTACTCTCTATCTCTGAAAGAAATCAGATCATATTCCCCTCCACGTCAGTTACAATTATTTGTCCCTACTTTCCTCTGCATCTTACCTATGAATCAGATGCCACTCATTCACTCAGGGCCTCTTGCAGCATTTTCATGAATCAGTAGTTTTTGCTTATCAGTGAAAAAATAATGACAAAAACAGCGATCTGGTGAACTGCTGACAGTATCTGAGAGTGCTTTCATGTTAGTATTAGGGATGGGCCAACCAAATCCTCGAGATTTGCAAATCTGAATTCCTACACTAAAATAGGCAAACCGAATCTTTTGAATCCACCAATCAAATAGTTTGTTGGAGACCAGGATGCTTGAAAACCTGAGCAACCAGACACACAAGGGGAGATGGCAAGTAGGTGAGTTTTTCCCTTGGAGTAATAATGGCCTTTGCTAATAATTTCAGAAATTACATCTGGGGTTGTATTCTAATATATTTAAACTGAACATTTAATATTTAAGTTCAGCACTATTTTCTGTGCTGAAAATCAATGGCATGTATCAATGCTGGGGTCAGTGGGTCTGATGCCTATTAGAAGTAGTGGGGCAGAAGGAAGCGTCACACAGTCTCATCCAGTGATTGCCACATGGAGGCCAGTGTACCTCCTTCCTCAAGACCAGCGCCTAGTTGTAAATCTATAACTAGAATAGGATAAAAAGTGAAATGTCCACCATGGTTTCTCATGAGCCACATGACAAACCACATGTAGCAGAAAGGAAAAATTCTATTTAAAAATTGGTGCCTCCACGGCCCACCAAAGGCCTGATTGGCTGGAAGGTGCAGTCTTCTTGAGATTTCAAGGACAGTTGAAAGATCCCTTTGCATAGCTCCCTTGCAAAGCTCTTTCATACACAATTCTGGGGTTTCTAGTTTTACAAAGTGCCACAGTCCTCTCTGCCAAAGTGTGCTGGTGCATCACCAAACTACAAAGGCCGCGATGCCATAAGGAGCAATGCAAAGAAAATCCAATTTGGACCTGGATTATCTCTGTATTCTAGTATGTGGGCCTGTTTACACAGGCAGGAAAATGTAGGATTAATTCACATTTTCATGCCTGTGTAAAAAGGGCTTTCATGTCATTTTCAATGGAGAGATCCTGAGGCAAAGCCATGACAATTGTCCTGGCCAGATTTCTTCAGAGGGAAGTTTGTCTTTGCCTAGACTTTTGCTAAGGCTGAGAGAGTGTGTCTTGCCCAAGATTATTTTTCTTTCCTGTGCTTTTTTAAAACAAGCATGGGAATTTAAGAATTAAAAGAATTTTTAAAAGAATTAAAAAGATTTGAGATTCATGGGATTCGTTGATTCCCAAAACCTTCCAGAGATTTAGATCTGGATTTAGATTCAAAAAATTCTGAATTTGTCCCATCCCTAGCTAGTATTATTGTTCTTTTATTTGCACTGCAGCAGTAATGTACATGTCTACTTTGTATCATTTTCCTTTTTCCATTAATCCCCACAGCAATCCTGTAAGGTAAATTTGCTGGGAGGGTGTGGTGGGCCATAGATTGGAACCTGGATCTCCCTGTTCCAAAGTCCAGCACTTTAAACATTACTTTATAATGGTTCCCTCAGACCAACTATAACTGTGAAAATGCTAAGAAGTTTGAAGCATAGCAGGAGAAAACAGCAACGATTAATTTGCCCAGTTTGCATAGTCAGAATGTAAATAAGAGTACTTTCATAATTTCCATGATATTTGAAATTAGATGCCTGTATTTGAGGAAGTGGAATTGAGAGCCAGTGTGATCTAGTAGTTTGAGCATTGGATTACAACCCTGGAGATCAGGGCTTGATTCCCTGCTCAGCCATGGAAACCCCCTGGGTGTCCTTAGGCACATCATGAGCTCTCAGTCCCAGAAAACCCCATAATATGTTTATCTTAGAGTTGCCATAAGTTGGAAATGACTTGAAGGCATGTAACAACAGCAATTTATGGGGCACTTGGACCTTTGACAATTGCCTCAGGGAGGTTTTTATACAGTTACATATTTGTGGATTGTCAGCTTTTACCACACTTGCATTCAGTCATGCAGTGTTGTAGAGGCAGATTTTGTACTGCAAATAGTCATTCTGATGGTCCCCATAACCAGGCCCCAAATGAGATTGGGGGAAAACCAGGCCATTTCTAACCATTTTCTTCTCCACCAAGAAATAGTCTTTTGTCTATATTATTTGCCCATTGGAAACCAAACTATCTTGAAATCGTTTCAACAGGATAGTTCCTAACCATATATTATATTGCCGAGGAAAACCACTTCCCCCCACCTACCATGGGAAAGCAACTAAAACCAGAGGGAACAAGGATGTGGGGATAAAGGGGGTGATGTCATTATCCCTAATAATAAAGGTGCCTGTGGTTTGTCCATGTGAGCCCTGACTTCACTTCCCCACTGCAAGTCTGAGCTGCAAATGTGGGGCAGTTTAATTCTTACGACTGGCAGTACTTTAGTGGTCCTTGTTCCAAGAGCTTGTTTTTGTTTGCATGTGAAAAGAAGAAGAGGGGGAGAGGAAGCTGTCACATGCTTTTATGCTCAGTCACATTCACACTTTTCTCATTCTTATCAATTTGGCAGTTCTGCAGCAGGGCCAGGAAGGGGGAGAGGAGGGGAGGGAGCCCAAATAACAGTACTGAAAAATAAAACACAAACAACATTACAGAGTGCGGCAGCTGTGAAGGAGGAGAACAGGACGGGGGGATGATTGATAAGCAGGCAATATTAACTTGTTCAGCACTGGTTGGTTATCTCCTTTTTGAAAAAGATTTTTGGGCAACGTCATAATGGTTTAAAATTGGATCACTCTCAGGCCATTTCCACACTAGACTGTTATAGTGCTATTATTCCACTTTCAACATCCTATGGCATCCTGGGGTTTGCAGTTTAGAGAGGCCCCCTCCCAAAACGGCAAGCCCCAGGATTCCATAGGATGTTGAAAGTGGAATAATAGCACTATAGCAGTCTAGTGCAGAAATGGCCTTAAAGAAATGAGTGTGCCACAACACTTGATTATGTTGATGTGTAACCTGTTCTCAAGGCAAGAGGCTACTGTAAGGACAGAATGCAGAGAAATGGAACAGTTTCCAATTGGCAAGGGAGTCAGGCAAAGCTCCATTTTAGCATCCTGTTTAATTTGTATGTTGAACATATCCAACGTAAAGCAGAATTAGACTTGGAGCAGCTGAAGGAGATGGGAGACAAAATAAGTTAGTATAGTATTTTAAAATAATGAACGTATCTTAATACGCCTGTTTTATTTGTCATTATATTTATCTAAGGTAAATAGAGGGTTAGCCATGATTACTTCTTGGGTACTTTCCCCCATTTCATGAATTGGCAGAAGTGGAGCAGCGCAGGATGGGGGGACCACAGCCAAAAAAGGATTTAAGTAGAAGTGACAGTTCAAAAAAGAGAGAGTGGGAGGGAGGGGCAAAGCAAGGGAGGGAGAAAAGGCCACTTTAATAAAACTTCACAGCAAGAAAATGAACCGCTCTCCCGACTTTTAATATGGTGGAATTGTTTGTCATATTATCTGCTGACCGTGACAGTCATTGCTTTGTCAGCTTTCAAAGAAATTATGCGTGGGCTGCTCTTTTTTGTCAGGTTTGATTTCTCTTAATAACACTTAGCACTTTCTTTTCAAAGGGCTCCCCAAATGTTCATTCATCTTCACACAGGCCAAGCACTATCCCTATTACCAGCTACAGATGCCAGCTGAATGTGGGGACGGCTTCCCAGCAGATGCACAGCACAAGATCTCATTATCTTGATTTTTACAGCTGGGCTTGGCATTGCATTGGCGAACAAGGTTGGTGAGACTAAGATACAGCGGGGAACCTCAATTCCTGAGGGCAAGTGCAGCCTTCCTTGGATCTCAATCTGACCCTCTGGGCTTCCCAAGCTGGCCACATCCCCTGCCCCATAGCATTATTGCTTGGTGGTTTAACTAGCTTAATGTGTACATGCCCTCAAGTCACCTGTCAGCTTATAGCGATTCCATGAATTTCATAGGTTTTCCTGGGCAAGAAGGTGATTTGCCAATTTCTTCTTCTGAAACATAAGCCATTTCTTCATGGTGTTGCTGTCCTACAATGGGGACACATTGGCAGCAGTCCACATGTTGTGCTTTTGCATAAAGTTGTCACAGTCCTGCAGCCAGTGCATCCCCAGCCATTGTGATTGCAGGATATTCGCTTAATGGAAAAAATCCATTGAGCATCCATGGTCGCACAATGTTCCCATCACCACAGCCATGTGGAAGGGTCAGAAGCAAGATGTAGACACTTCCTCCCCCTGTGCAGCATGGGAAAGAGGCCAGCTGCACTGCAGAAGCAGGGTGTGTGTTGCTCGCACTCCCTTCCACAGGCACCCAGCTGGGTGCAGAGGTAAGCATTCATGTTGCATTGCTATCTCAGCAAAGGCACTGCCAGGATGACACTGGGAGCACGATGGGAACCGATAAGGTACAGAAATGGCCATAGTCTACAGCACCTGGTATTCATTGGTGGTCTCCCATCCAGATATTAAGCAGTGCTGGCCCTGCTTAGCTTCCAAGATCAGGCAGGATCTGATACCTTTAGGGTAATTTAGGCAATCCAGTATAGCATATGTGGGTATCCTTTACCATCCTGAAAGGATGAAATGCCTAGAATTCCTTGGCTGGAATCAGAACTGGAAGGGATCTTACAGACCATCATGTCCAACCGCCTGCAGATGCAGGAAGTCACAGCTAAGCCCTCCTTGGCAGATGCCATCCAGCCGTATCCTTAAAAACCTCCAATGAAGGAAGGTCTGACACACTCCAAGACAGCTCATTCCATTGCAGAATAACTCTCCCCCATAAATATAGTTTGTTGCCAGGGACTTTAAGACTTAACTCAAGATTTAAATATATTAATTTAGATTTAAATATTCAAATATTTATTTAAATATTCAAAATTCTTGTTTGTTTGTTTGTTCAACTTATACATGAGATTGACTTATACACAAGTATATATTTTGCCAACATTGATGTGTCCCTGATTACATCAGGGTGGGTAGCCCTTCAAAGCAAATTGCAAGTAGTTTCTCTTGCCAATTCATCCCCAAGGGTGCCAATATGAAGAAACAGCCATTTTAGTCATCATTTAAAGTTGATTTATAAAGTTAAGAAGTCTCCCTCCAAAGGCCCACCATCAGGCAGAGTGGGACACTGTCCTCCACCCTTTAGAAGACCTTTCTGTAGCAACTAGTTAACAGCCAAAAGCTTGTTTTTGTATTTGTTGCTAGCCAACGGAGAGCAGAGAGAGGGCCAACTTAGCCTACTGAGAAAGGGAGTGGACTTGAAGGAGCCAACAAATGTGGGCTTCTCACTTGTATTCACCAAATGTGTTTATAACAGTGGTGGGACTGAGAAAAAGCTCTCTCCTGAGGATCTTGAAACTCATATAGGAAGAAACAATATTTCAGATAGTATGGACCCAAGCCATATGAGGCTTTATCATTCATAACACAGAGTCTGAATTGTGCCTGAAAATGAACAGGTAGCTAGTGAAGATGTTCTAACAGCAGAGCATTCCTGGATTTCTACCAGTGTTAAAGAATTTCCATTTCTTCTTCCTCCTGCCTCTGAGCCACATGTTGCTTTCTAGAACCTACAAACTGACGTCACAGTGCAAGACTTTGCACTGTTAGCTCAGCAGGGGGAAACTGAAGAGACTGAAGCCTTGTCTTCCCAGGTAGGGTCAGAACAGAAGCAAAAACAAAAGGAGTTGCTTCTGCAGCCACTCGGAGCCCAGGAATGGAACAGCCTGTGTTGAGTAACCCCTAATTACCTTCTGTAGTATTCAATTCAGTTCAATCTTTATTATGGTCTATGACCAGCACAATAAAAAAAAGGATTGTTTTTAACCGCCATCAAGTCAACTTCGAGTGATGATAATCCTATGAAAGTGAGACCTCCAAGTCACCCAATTATCAACAGCCCTGCTCAGATCTTGGAGATTCAGGGCTATGACTTCCTTGAGTCTATTCATCTGCAGTGTAGTCTTCTTCTTTTCCTACTGCCTTCTACCTTGCCAAGCATTACTGCCTTTCTAATGAATTATATCTTCTTATGCTACGTCCAAAGTACAACTGTCTCAGGTTGGGCATAAAATATGATTAGTTAAAATGAATGAAGAAAACAAGGAATAAAAGAGATTACATTTCCCAGTGCAGAAAAATGATGGCTTGTATCAGTTGTTGCTGCAGTTCCTAAGCCGCACTTGGGGTGATATTAGATATCACTTTGATATCAATAATTTGGCTTCCTTTACCTATTCCTCTCCACGTGCTGCGAGGTCCCCCGGACAAGCTCGCAAACAGGCACGGCCACTAATCGCTGTAATATTCCAAGCAATACAGGCAGGTCAGAAATAGCTGTCCCGCTGCTTCAGGAGACCTCAAAGGCAAGTACTCTATTATGTATGCACGCTACTTACAAAGAACTCCCTGCCCTGAGCAGGCAGCTTGAGCAGAAGAATCCTTATCTGTCAAGCACTCTGCGTTTGCATACTATCTACTCCATTGTCAATTCGGACCTTACTGAATCATGCTAAATTCTGACCTGTCGGAGGCTTTGTCTCCAGCCCGAAACTCATTGTTTTCCCCAAGTATGGACTAGCCTACGGCCACATTTTCCCCTATAAAAACCCCTGACTTTGAGAGCTTCCTCGGATTGCTCCCGACTTCCATTCCGCCTTGTTGCCGCTTTGCTTGGTGAGCCTTCCCCTCAGTCCCACATACTGAGACTCCATTCCTCCGAACTTCTTCTGCAGACTACCCGGGTTCAGGACAGGTGTAGTATCACCCAAACAAACAACTCCTCTTACAAATCGCTCTATCCCTCTCCAAACTTTATTTCTCTAGTTATCTGTGTGAGTGTGCTGCATACACTGTTTGATTGTATTTTAATGAAAAAAACATTTAAGTGTCTCTACACTAATGCACGGAGTATGGGAAACAAGCAGGATGAACTTGAACTCCTAGTACAACAAAATAAATATGATTTGATAGGCATCACTGAGACCTGGTGGGATGAGTCTCATAGAGGGGTATAGCCTATTTTGTAAAAATAGACCAAACAAGAAAGGAGAAGGAGTAGCCTTGTATGTCAAGGATGTTTTCACCTGTGAAGAGATCCAGGACTTAAACCCAGAAATCCAGGTCAAGAGCATTTGGGTAAGAATTAAGGCACTGAGAAACAATAGGGATATTCTGGTGGGGGTTTACTACAGACCTCCAACCCAGGCTGAGGACTTGGATGACGCCTTCCTCAACCAAATGACTGCACATTCAAAGAGGAGAGATACAGTAATAATAGGATATTTCAATTACCCGGATATATGCTGGCAGTCAAACTCTGCCAAGACAGCAAGGTCCAGCAAGTTTCTTGCTTGTCTTGCAGACAACTTCATGGTCCAGAAGGTGGAAGAGGCCACAAGGGGATCAAATATTCTAGATCTGATCCTGACCAACAGGAATGACCTTGTGAAATGAGGTAGAAGTGGTTGGATCTTTAGGGGGGAGTGACCATGCCCTATTGGAATTTGGCATTCAGTGGGAAGGAGAAGATAAGTGTAGCCAGACACTCATCTTAGATTTTAAAAAAGTGGACTTCTGTAAACTTAGGGAGCTGCTGGCTGGAATTCCGTGGTCGGGAATAGTGAAAGGGAAAGGAGTGCAGGAGGCATGGGAGTTCCTTAAAAAGGAGATACTGAAGGCACAGTCTAAAACTGTGCCAATAAGGAGGAAAAATGGAAGGCATCTGAAGAAACTAGAATGGTTGACTAAAGAACTCTCAACTGAGCTAAATGTTAAGAGAAACATGTATAGGAAATGGAAGAAGAGGGAAACCACCAAAGAAGAATTTAAGCAAGTAGCTAGGAGATGTAGGGAGGAGGTCAGAAAGGCTAAAGCACAGAATGAATTTAGGCTGGCCAGAGACATTAAAAACAATAAAAAGGGCTTTTTTAAATATGACCACAGCAAAAGGAAAAAGAAGGAGATGATAGTGTCGCTGCGCAGAGAAGATGGCGAATTACTCACAGGGGGAAGAGAAAAGGCGGAACTACTTAACACCTTCTTTGCCTCCGTTTTTTCCCAGAAGGATACAAGCACTCACCCTGGCGGTTGGGGAGCAGGTAAGGAAGCAGGGGAAATGAGGCACATAATAGGTAGAGAGGTGGTACAGGAATACCTGGCCACAATGGATGAGTTCAAGTGTCCAGGGCCAGATGAATTGCATCCTAGGATATTAAAAGAGCTGGCAGAGGTCATTTCGGAACCGCTTGCTATAATCTTTGAGAAATCTTGGAGGACAGGAGAAGTTCCAGCAGACTGGAAGAGGGCAAATGTTGTCCCCAACTTCAAGAAGGGAAAAAAAGAGGACCCAAATAATTATCGCCCAGTCAGCCTGACATCAGTACCCGGAAAGATCCTGGAGCAGATCATTAAGCAGTCAATTTCTAATCACTTAGAAAGCAACACGGTAATCACGAGAAGTCAACATGGATTTCTCAAAAATAAGTCATGCCAGACTAATCTTATCTCTTTTTATGATAGAGTTACTAGCTTGATAGATGAA
This sequence comes from Ctenosaura bakeri, assembly GCA_948474755.1. Classification (NCBI taxonomy): domain Eukaryota; kingdom Metazoa; phylum Chordata; class Lepidosauria; order Squamata; family Iguanidae; genus Ctenosaura; species Ctenosaura bakeri. Next base: position 12,749 of record CAOLHI010000455.1, on the reverse strand, counting down.
GGGAATGCTGTGGATGTAGCATATCTCAATTTCAGTAAGGCCTTCGACAAAGTTCCCCATGACATTCTTGCAACAAAGCTAGTAAAATGTGGGCTGGACAGGGCTACTGTTAGTTGGATTTGTAATTGATTGACCGACCGAACCCAAAGGGTGATCGCGAATGGCTGCTTTTCATCCTGGAGAGAAGTGACTAGTGGGGTGCCACAGGGTTCTGTCCTGGACCCAGTGCTGTTCAATATTTTTATCAACGACTTGGATGAAGGAATAGAGGGCATGCTCATTAAATTTGCAGATGACACCAAATTGGGAGGGGTTGCTAATACGCCAGAGGACAGGATCAAAATTCAAAATGACCTGGAAAGGTTGGAGAGCTGGGCCAAAGCTAACAAAATGAAATTCAACAGAGAGAAGTGTAAGGTCCTACACTTAGGTAGAAAAAATGGAATACAGAAATATAGGATGGGGGACACGTGGCTGGATAGCAGTACGTGTGAAAGGGATCTAGGAGTCTTCATAGACCACAAGCTGAACATGAGTCAGCAGTGTGATGCGGCAGCCAAGAAAGCCAATGCAATTCTTGGCTGCATCAATAGGAGTATGGTGTCTAGATCGAGGGAGGTACTGGTACCGCTCTACTCTGCTCTGGTTAGACCTCATCTTGAATACTGTGTCCAGTTCTGGGCACCCCAATTCAAGAAGGACATGGTCAAGCTGGAGCAAGTCCAGAGGAGGGCGACCAAAATGGTGAGGGGTCTGGAAGCCATGCCCTATGAGGATAGACTTAGAAAACTGGGTATGTTTAGTCTGCAGAAGAGAAGGTTAAAAGGGGACATGATAATCATGTTTAAATATTTGAAGGGATGCCGTGTAGAGGAAGGAGAGGGCTTGTTTTCTGCTGCTCCAGAGACCAGGACAAGGAGCAATGGATTCAAGCTGCAGGAAAGGAGATTCCACATGAACCTCAGAAAGAACTTCCTGACGGTCAGGGCTGTCCAGCAGTGGAATATGCTGCCTCGGAGTGTAGTGGAGTCTCCTTCCTTGGAGGTTTTTAAGCAGAGGCTAGATGGCCATCTGTCGGGAGTGCTTTGAGGGTGTTCCTGCATGGCAGGGGGTTGGACTGGATGGCCTGTGTGGTCTCTTCCAACTCTACATTTCTACGATTCTATGATTCTATGAGGAGATCCCCTTAGAAGTACAACACCTCCAGAACTGTCTATCAACCTCTCTTTCAACCTCTGTTTCTCCGAGACACAGAACCCGCCCCTAATTTCATCCCTAATTTATCCAAAATATGATTAATATGCATGGAAGCATTCCTGATACAAAAATATCTCTGAAATTTGCATAAACCTTCCATTTTAAGAGTTAGTTTTACTGATTTTCTGCACCCTTCCTTTTGAATTAGTCCTCATCTGTGTTTGTCTGTGCATTCCAAGGGGAGCAAGGAGGAATTCCAGGGGGAAAGAAACTGTAATATGCAGAGGTGCAGCATTGGGAGAGATTTGCTGACTAATCGCTTTGAGAGAATCCTTTGCAAAGCAGTATTCTGTTCATATTAACAATGCAATCATGCATATATCTACTCAAAAGTAAGCCCCAAATGAGTCCAGTGGGACTTACTCCTAGGTAAATGTGTACGGGAGTGTAACTTAAGTGAAACATTCTATAAGGCCATAGAAATGCATAATTTTCATGTTTTCCTCAACTATGTATTTCTTAACTAGTTTCATTCCATTTATCTCCTGGAGCTAAAAGCATTGTACATGATTTTTACTGACCCCATGGCAGCCACCTTTTTTACCCTAATAATAACTCTGGGGCATAGTTTAGGCTGTGAGGCTATGATTGGCTCAACATGGCAACAAGTATGTTATGGGGAGGCTGGGGTTTAAATTGATACATTGGCCACAGGGGATGAGTGAGAACACAGAGCTCATGCAGTGACCATAGGTCTGAAAGAAAGATGTATTTTTTAAAAAAATCATATTTTATTAGTTTTAATGCAAACTGATTTACAACAGAACAATCAATATATAGAAAAAAGGGGGAAAAGAAAAAAAGCAAAGAACTATACATAAACATTATATATGTTCAGTGCACCCACCATATATGTGGGGGTTCCATTCCAGGAATCTCCATGTAAAACAAAAAATGTGAGTGTTGCGTCCCACTGTACTCAATGGATGCAGTGTGCGCACCCTCATGCCTCTACATACGCCAATTGCATCCATTGACTATGGTGGTGTTACTGTGGTTTATAGTCCAAGACCAGGACTTACTAAACATAATTTGATATAAAAAGATTGGCCATTCCAAACTGTTCTTCTCCATGTGCTTGTGAGGCCCCCGGATAAGCATGCAAACGGACATGGCCAAAAAATACACGGCTGAAAAATACATGAAAAATCCCAGGCAGGCCAGTAATTCTCCAGCACACAGCTTCAGGAGACCTCCAGGAAAGTACATTTGGAAACTAAATTAAGTATGCACCAAGCATACAAAAGATTCTCTGCCCCGAACCGCCAGCTTGACGAGCTTAGCGCTTCAGAATAGCCAACTGTCAAGCGTTCCCCATTAGCATACTGTCTGCACTATAGACAACTAAGTCGAGATTCAATCATCTTAAGTACTGACCTTTCAGAGGCTTTATCTCCACTCCAAAACCCATTGTTTTCCCCGGGAATGGACTACCCTACGGGCACATTTTCCCCTATAAGAACCCCTGATTTTGAGCACTTCCTTGGATTGCTTGGATTGCTTTTGGCTTCCATCCTGTCTTGCTACCACTCCATTTGTCGAGCCTTCCCTTCAGGTTCCACGTACTGAGAATCTCCACTCCAACTGACTTCCTTCTGGCTACCCGGGCTACAGGATCAGGTGTAGTATTCCCCTGAAAAATCCTTCTCAAAATCCTCTATCACATTTCCTCCCTTTATTTTCTTAGGTCTGTGTGAGTGAGTGCATATGTGTGCAGTGACTGTCTTTTAAATAAAGAAAACAATCATAACTTACTTTTACTTGGTTTTTGACTCAGCCTGACCCCGTAAACATTGGGTAAAAGATCTTGCTAGGTTGCCCTGCCTCTTGTAGTGCTACAGCTTGTGTTCTGGCTAATTCCCATTCCCCATTATTTGGAATACATTGAGGTGTCCCCCGAGGGACCCCAGAAATCAGGGTAACAGTGGGAGCAATGTTTCATGTGACCTCACATTCATGTGTGTAGAGGTCTCATCAAAAGAGGGTGCAGTGTACAGCTAAAGCTGAAACTAAGCCAAACTAAACTAAACTAAAACTATAATACATTACTAAAACACACAGCCATTACCTTAAAACAACCAGGCTGCTAGAATACTCATTCAGCTGACTCCAATCCATGTTCATCAAACTTTCTAAGAACTTGACTTATAACATATTTGTTCCTCCATATGACAAATCTGTCATTTTCTTGAGGACTCTACTTAAACTTCCACCTCCTTGTCCTGCTTTCTCCCTTTCTTCCTGATTTTTGTCTGGAACATCAATGAACTTTTCTCTTCTCTTGTCTCTCCTTGTGAGCTTGAGGATAAAAACATTTTCTGGTTTGGGATCACGTCCCTACACCACTTCAGTTGATGTCCACCCAACCTTCTAAGGGAAACCATCAGCCTGGAAACAAGCATTACTCCACCAAAAGAATTAACCCTCACCTCCAAGAATTAACCCATACTTCCTTCAGTCCCTAAATTTCTAGTACTGCACTAACTTAAATTGTCTGTTGATTATTTCAAAATACAGTTTTGGCACCATAATAAAAGGGGCAGGCAAAATTATCAAGAGAATGCAAACAGCAAATGTAAGAGTACTGCCTGTTAATGACTTTCAGTATGTCATTCTCTGCAATGCTAAAGCTATGGAGACTGAAGGACAATTTTGTTGTTGGGGGGGACAGAATTCTTATTTTGGTGGTGTAATGCCTTCCTTTTGCCCTCTTTCACTGTGATTGGCTTGCACCTTGCTCCTGCCTCTTGATTTATTCTTCAGGTCTAACCTTTTCCCCCACCCAGCACTGCTGGGGAATTTCTGTGAAGCAAAAAAGGTCTTTGGGCCCTGAATCCTGGTTTGTCCCAGAGTGTCTAGTTCTTAGTTCTTGCCAAACCTCAGCTTGTTCCCCACAATATAGCCCCAACACCAGGAAACTGTGATTTGAACTCTTAAATGACTTTTTGGAAATGCTGCTATCATCATGGTGTTAGGGCCAAATCTGAAATATGAGATTCATACCTCCCGGTGTGTATGTGGTGAACCATAAAATAGTTTGGAAAGGTTGTTCTCCAGAGACTTGAATCAAAGCAGCTCTTGTCCCCTCAAGAAGAAGGTAGTCAAACCACTTCTTTAATGAGACAAGAGGAAGGGCCCATTTATTGTTGATAAAATGTTTTTTTTATAAGTTGTAAGTTTTTTATAAGTTTGGGAGCAATGATACCATACAACATACAGCACATGTGCAAGAAGTGCGAAATCATTATTTTCCCAAATCTGAATCTGTTTACATTGTCGCTAAATATTTCCTTTGGTTAACAGTCAACAATAATAGCCCTTGATCGCATAGGTTACTTTTGCTTAGCAGTGAAATGTGGGAATGTTGCTACAAAGAATTAACCAAGGTCATTTCCACTCCATTATTCTACTTTCAACATCTTATGGAATCCTGGGGTTTGCAGCCTCAAGCTCCTCCCTAAACTGCAAACCCCAGGATTCCATAGGGTGTTGAAAGTGGAATAATAGCACTATAACAGTCTAGTGTGGAAATGGCCCAGTGCTGGGAACCAAAGCAGCAACCTTCAAACTAGTGTCTGCAGAATTTAAATAGGACAAGGAGCCAGCAACTAAAGCGGACTGTGAATCAGCTGACTGAAAGGAATGTGATGAGACTCTAGTTGAGAAAGAAATTCTGGGTGCAATTTAGCTTTGAAAGCTAAAGCAAACTGAGCAATTAAACAGAGGCAGCACAAACATTTAGAGAGTCAGCACAGTGTAATGATTTGACTACAGACCCTGGTGATGAAGGTTTGATTCCCTACTCAACCATGGATGACCTTGGTGCCCAGATCAAGGAAAATAATATTACCACTCTATTCTGCTTTGGTCTGACCTCATCTGGGATACTGTGTCCAGTTCTGAGCACCACAGTTGAAGAAGGATATTGACAAACTGGAATGTCTCCAGAGGAGGATAAACAAAATGGTAAAGGGTCTGCAAGCCATGCCCTATGAGGAGCGTCTTGGGGATCTGGGGATGTTTAGTCTGCAGAAGAGAAGATTAAGAGGGGACATGATAACCATGTTTAAATATTTGAAGGGATGTCATGTTGAGGAGGGAGCGGGCTTGTTTTCTGCTGCTCCAGAGACTGGGACAAGGAGCAATGGATTCAAACTACAGGAAAAGAGAGTTCACCTAAACCTCAGGAAGAACTTCATGACAGTCAGAGCTGTCCAGCAGTGGAATATGCTGTTTCAGAGTGTGGTGGAATCTCCTTTTTTGGAGGTTTTTAAACAGAGGCTGGATGGCCATCTGTTTGGAGTGCTTTGAGTGTTTGTTCCTGCATGGCAGGGGGTCGGACTGGACATCCCCTGTGGTCTCTTCCTACTCTATTATTCTATGATTCTATGACACTTACAGCCCCAGAAAACCCTGTGATAAGTTTGCCTTTGGGTTGCCATAAGTCAGAAACAACTTGAAGGAAAACAACAACAATAGCAAGCTCGGATCTTTAAAATGTAAAGGGCAAGGCCACAGTGCACTATTAAGAGTGCTGAATCTCTAACCAGCCCTACCAGGTAGACCAGGGAAACACTGGGGGGAGGAGTGCTATCCAGGGTCCTGAACTCAGCATCCCTGCAGGGTAAACCTTCTGCTTTCTGCTCATAGTGCTATATTAGAATATAAGACATCAACTGACAAGAAACAGTGGACTGTGTTCCAAGTCATGAGGCTAAAGCTCTAAGATGTAATTACTTGGGCACCACAGAATACTTCACACTTCAGTCATGAGGAGCATGTGTGGAGAAATGTGAGGAGAAATCAGAAATACTTTATGGCTGTCTTCTGTTTTGCTCCATACATATTGTTTTAGTTGGCTAACATTGATCAGTATTTTGCATGAGGAAAGTAATAAATGAGACTTTATGCTAACAACACATTGTGTACAAATGAACTTCAAATGCTCAGTCTATATGAGTTCAGTTGTCACAGCTCTGTGTATAAGTGCGTGTGTGTAAAGTAGCCTGCATGTCAAATCAGTAAGTCAAGAAAAAAACCCACCCAATTTAATTTTCAGGAATGTTTCCTAAATGCATAAGCATTCTAATGGGAAAAACACAATTAAAGTAAGCTGAAATATAAATGAGACACTGGTGCATTGTGTTATGCCTGGAATATCATCTTGCAACAGGATGGCATATTACACAAAACAGATTATTAATTCATGTTTTTTGTCCTCTGGAATATCAAAGAGAAGACAGGAAAGCTTCTTTCTTCCTCTGCATATTTATCTGCTAAGCGGGACAGTGCTAATAGTTACACAGTCTGCATTCTAAAAATTAGTTTGATGCAGGTTAACTGCAACATATAGTCACCTTGTGCCAAAAGAATTGATCTGGGTGGGCAAAATACATGGGTCCAGGTGCCAATTTTCCATCCCCAATCCATATGGCCTCTATCAGCCCATATGACCTAGAAATCCCCTCTCAGTTTTCGAAAGTCCCCCTTGGGGGCAGTTTGCAGGGAGAAACAAAGTGTGAAGGCCTCTAACTTGTTTAAAAGAAAATAATAACTCCCATGGGCTTTCAAGAGTGGCTGCTCTCCTCTTGACACCCAAAATGATTTTGTAGGGAGACACTGAGTGTATCTAGGAGAGGCCAAAAGCTAGCTAAAATGCCCCTGTAGAGAGCCAGCATGGTTTGCATGTTGGACAACAACCCAGGAGACCATGGTTTGATCCTTATCTAGGCTATGGAAACCCACTGGCTGAGCTTGGGCATGTCACACACTCTGAGCCACAGAGAGTCCCATGTTAGATTTGCCTTAGGGTCACCATAAGTCTGAAACAACTTGAAGGCACACAACAACAAGGTCACATGTGGCCCAGAGGCTCCATGATTCTCTCTACCATTCCCCTCTCAAAATGTGGTTGAGAAAGGAGAATTGCTACCAGGAGGATTAAGCAGAGGAAGACTAATAGTAGAGAAGGATAGAAGTGGGGTCAGTGTTGGGATGGGTGGAGATTACAAAGGAAGCTCTTTAATACTATGTTAGACCTTTTGTCCATTGGTCTTGCTGTTATCTGTTTTGATGGATGATCTCCCAGATTGCAGAGCTAAGTCTTTTCCAACCCTACCCGAGGATGCTGAGAACTGACATGGAAAGCATGTGGTCTGCCACTACACTACAATCCTTCCCTATGCCAGAAAGTAGATCACCTCTCAGGCAAGACAGTGTTACCCCAAAATATGAAGCCAGTGCCTCCATGAAACAGTGGGGAATATTAGCTCAAAGAGGAGGCCTATGGAGGGTGGGGCAACCGTATGAGATCTTTTACACCTATGTCTACTGGTACTAGTGCAGAAAAGAAACAGACGAAGTTCCAAAATTAGTTTATTTGTTTTATTGGGGGAATTACAATCACACACACAAGATCCACGCAGTCATGCAATCACATGAGGCTAACTGAAGGAAAAAGGAGGAAAGATTTGGATAGCAAGAATTTTGGAGCAAAGTGGATGGTATTTACAATCTAGAAGAGCAGTGAAGAAGCAGCAATGTGGCTCAAACTAGAAGTACAAGGACAACACACAAACAGAAATCAGAGTGGCAGAGTGGCGGCCAAACAATTGGTGTACTGTGAGTTGGCTGACCAAAACCTAGGGTTTGTTTGTTTATTTGTTTGTTTGTTTGTTTGTTGGCCTGGAAGGCAAATGGCTCTAATGGCTCTCTGGCAGAGTAAACAATGGAGTCTGGAGAGTGGACAATGGGGCCCAGAATGAGCTAATTAGGTGACAAAGGGCTAATGGTAGCCTTGATAGCTCTTTAAATTGTCAGACAGGTGTGTGGACAAAAGGGAAGTTTGCTTGATCAGAGAGAGAGGAGCTAAGACAACCAGTCATCCCACAGTCACCCTGTGGGAATATCTTGGATGTTATTGTCTCTTAAAGGTTGAATCTTTGGAGGGTAGCTGTAAGTCCATTTTCACTGGAGTTTCCTGATGATTTCCTGACTATGACAGGGCTACACTTTGAGGTCTCTTCCGACCTGATTTTGCAATGCACATGGGTAGTCATCTTTTCCTCTTAGCCAGCATGGCCATGCAGCCATAGCAAGGCATAATTTATATTTATACAGATTCAATATTTGACAATTAAATATATATTTTGCCAATTAAACTATATCAAAATGTGAGAGCATATGGCCTACTACCAAGAATGGTCACTCCAAGTCTCCCTCCCCTAGGGAAATTTAGCTGACACTGTTCAGAAGTCACTTCAGAATATCATTGGAGTGGCATATTTCTGTTGAAGTCATATTTCTGGGCTGCTATCTTCAGCTATCCCCTAAGTCCATCTGCAGCTCCTATTGCCTCACCGATTTGGAAGAGAAAGCTGAGAGCCCAAGTGATGGCGTCAGCTCCTGGAGACCAGAAGGGTTTATCTTTCATCTTTCCAGAGGTTCCCCTTCAGGGAAGAGGAACCTCTGGTCCATGGGCCTAATTTGGCCCAAAAGTGGTCCCAATCCAGGCCAGGAAGGGTCAGGGAATACCCTGGCCACATTGTCAGGGATCCCTTCATTCAAATTCCCAATCAGGAACAGAGCAGGGAGGGTAGGATCCCAGGTCACCTATAGGACAGATTTGAAGTAGTAATGGAGCATTCCTCACTCCTCCATGCCAACTCATCTCCTGATTGGGAAGACCAGTGACAATTGTGGCAATCCCTGCCTTTATGTCCAGTCTCTAGATAGAAATAATAGTGTGATATTTGGGACAGATCCCCTTTTCAGGCCAGCCCCACAATTCCAAACCCCTGGATTCCTGTCACTCACCTTGCCCCCTTTTCTCTCAAGATCCCTCCCTGGATTGGGTACCAGTGCCTTAACATGATCCCTATATGGACCAGTCAAAGTGTTATTCTGTGGGTTCACTATGACCAAAGCCTCTATCAAAATTTAATAAGAACAGTCGGACATAGTTGTAAAAAAAAAAAAGAACAAATAAGTGGAAGTTTATTAAGACACAATTAGATGAAACATTAACCCATGAACTATTTAATCATTCATAGCTCCCTCAAGCCCTATTCAGTTCTTCAGTTCGATGTTTGTCCTTTCTAGGACAAGCCTCAGTTTTGTATCAGTTCTCCCCTTTACACCCACCTTCTTAGCATTCTTTAAGTTGTGATTGACTGGCACCAACCAGACTTGCCTAGCTTCTCTCTTTACAATGTGTCTTCCTTGTAGCATGGCACAGCAGAAGCTTCCCAGGTCTGAGTACCTGTTGCAGGAATATTTCTGCAGCAATTAGATCTGGTAGTCATGTTAAGTTTACTTGGCTTTCCTTTTCCCTTGCACAAGGAAGATCCTCACCTGGATTAAGTCTATATGCCCATTGACTTGAAGATTTAGCTAATGCTGCAGCCAAAGAGCCTATGGCATCATCTGGGCACATCATGCCCATGAGATCAGCAGTGTGGCAACATACCTTAATGTCATCCAATCTGTAAAAGTTCCATGAGATGGGGAGTCCAGCCTGGGACCCAGCCTGTTCTCCACCCCTGCTATAATTGCAATCTGTGCTGGCAGTCATACTGTACTTTCAAAAGTGTAAATTATCAGTCTATAGAATCATGGAGTGGAAGAGACCACAAGGGAATATGCAATAAAAGCATTCCCAACAGATGGCCATCCAGCCTCTGTTCAAAAATGTCCAAAGAAGGAGACTCCACCACGCTCTGAAGAAGCGTATTCTGCTCTTGAACTACTCTTACCATCAGAAAGTTCTTCCTAATGTTTAGGTGAAATCTCTTTTCCTGTAGGTTGAAGCCATTGCTCTGTGTCCTAGTCTCTGGCCCTTTTCGCACAGCATTTTCCATGTAAAAGGGCCCCTCGAGCATCGCACAAATGTAAGGAGCGGTCCACATGACACACTCACATTTGCACGATGCTCCAGGGCCTGGCAGGCACCACTCACACACTTCTTCATTTTCGGCTTTAAGTCGAAAATGGTGCGCGGTCGCGCATCACTCTGGGGCCCTGTGTGCACTTGCCATGCATGTGGAGCCTCAGGAGCCGGGCCAGTTGCGCTTCCTGTCTCAGTGCAGCCTGGGAAGGTGGGGCTCTCCTGCAAGCAGGCAGCTTGTGCGGAGCTGAAGGACCCTGGACGTGAGAGCCTCTCTCCAGAGGCTGCTCACACGAGCACCACACCCCAGTGCCGAGAAAAGGTGAGTTGCGGAAAAGGCCTCTGAAGCAGCAGAAAACAAACTTGGTCCTTTTTCTATATAACATCCTTTTGACTATTTAAACATGGCTATCGTGTCACCTCTTAACCTCTTCTTTTCTAGGCTAAACATACCCAATGTTCTAAGCTGCTCCTCATGAGGCAGGGTTTCCAGGCCTGTTACCATCTTGATTGTCCTCTTCTGCCTAATACACCATCAATAAACAAACAGGGGGAAAATCACTAGCAAAATAACTATCATTTTTGTCCCCCACTGAAGCCTGTAGGCATAGAGGGTTTTTTAATTATTTTTTTTAAAGATTAGGTCTTGAAATATTTACATAGGCACCTATTCAGATATAGAATAATAACACAGCATAAGCAAAATTTTACATTATAAAATACACATTGAGCAAGAACAAAGAGAATAAAAAACTTATACCAATCAAATTAACAAACACTTGGGTCCCACCTCCAGGGGAAAGGCAGTATATAAATGGAAGGAGGGAAGGAGGGGAGAGAGAGAGAGAGAGAGAGAGAGGGAATCAAAGAATTGTACACCATAGTTTTCTTTAATCCTTAACATATACACATCCAAACTCAGAGAAAGACATTGAGAGGATAGAGGCCACAGTCAGCCATCAGCCAAGTGCCTATATTTAACCCTGACAGAGTCTAAAACTTGGGGACAGAGTTTTCTCCATCTTCTCTGGTTGTGTAGTAGCAGCCACAAAATTCCCTGCCACAGTTCTGCCTCAGGACACTGATAGGCTTAAATCATGTGTGCTGGAGCACCATCCAGATGCTGTTGCAGGGCTGGGAAAGTGAGAGCATTTTTTTTCCTTTTTGGTTCCTAGAAAAGCATGCAACTTGCTTCTTCTTCCCTGTCTGTGCCATGGCATCTATGCTGGCAAGCAGTGCTGCAAGTTATAGTTAACAGTTTCTGGAGGGCTACATGATTCCTATCCCAGATACATGTGTGAATGGATGCAGAAATGTTTGATTGCACTTCAACAAATAATGACAATTGGAGGGATCAGGATCCCACTTGCCAGGTTTCTGAAGGCCTCTGCATTTCACAGAGGCAACAGCCTATTCCTTTCACAGCTCTCTCTCTGTCAAGAGGTCTGAAAGACAGTGTCTTGCCTGGGCATGACCCAACTCTATCAGTGGATGACAAGAGGGCTGCAGGCAGCTTCTTCTGAGAACTTCAAGCTGCAACAAGAGAGGACAAAGGGTACCTAGCAGACTACCTAGTCCAGCCCCCAACTTGAAGTAGGAAGTTAAAGTAAGAGCACCCACAAGAGCTGGCTGTTCTCCTTGTACTTGGAGATGTCTGGTGTCCTCACAGGTAACTTGTTCCATCGATGCAAAACTGGCAAGTGGTTTCCCCTAAAGATTGATTGTAGCCTGCTTGCTTGTAACTTGAGCTCATTAGACCCCTGTAGCTGCAGAGAAAGGGACTTTGTCCTGTATCGTGCTGGAGAAAATGAGGGAGGTATCATAGCCTGTGACCTTTTGAATCTGCTTCACTGCTATTTGCTGAAATTCTTGACTTACAAGGCCACTTCCTATGCTTCACATACTCTTGCACTCAACAAGCTCCATTACCCTTTCAGCATATGTGTTGAATGTGCACAGGTGCCACATACCATCTGCTGTAAATCTTATAATGAACCTACTCAGGAAAACCAATGAACACATGATGGTTTAAATTCTGTTGAATATCAGCCCAGTCCTTGTCAGTTCTATCTGCCAGCAGCAAACCCATTCCTTGAGTGCCATTCCTTATGGAGCTAAAATATTATCATCCATGAACAAGAGGGAAGTATCACCAGACGAGGAGGAATTCTACAATTTCCATACATACATGCACACACACACACATCCCTACCAACTTTTTGGGGATTCTATCAAAAGCAGTCCAATCGTCAGGATGTATAGCTCCTGCCATACGTTGGTCTGCTGGATGTGTATTGAAACAGTGTACTGTAGTCAGTATAGAAGTACTGCCATAGAACTCCATTAAGCCTAGTTATAATGCTATAACGTATCCAGAGCTAATTGATGATTGCAATAATGTATCCATTGTTACCTCAAAACTTAGGTGCCACAAGGAACACCCTGTGATGCCAGTGCCTGCTTGCAAAAGTAGGGAATGAATTAGATCAAAGAGGAGGCTTTCAAGAGGGGGGCAACTTAGCAAGACCTTTTCTACCTATGTTTATGGGCACACTCAGGAAAAGAACCTGTTACCCTGTATGTTGGGGGTCCTGGGAGGGGCACCCAA